>UELW01000600.1:2579613-3779613 GCA_900490495.1 Danionella dracula
TTGCTTAAGTAAATAAAGCAGAATAAAAGTAGTCTCAATACCCTATGCATCACTGCTTTTCAAACATATTCGAATATGTATATAATTATTGAAATATTGGGCATCTTTTTCATCAATAGACTTTAGAATACCTAGGATATACCTTTTTTCTTTTTTGGCCCAAATAACAACATGGAGATTGTGTTCAATTGTGTTGGCATTTTGTTCTTCAATTGTTTAGTCAGTGCTTCTAAATGTACAAATTCTAAATATTTAATTGTAAATGGTTGGAAGTGTGAAATGGTGATATATTGTCAATTACATTTCAAATGGAACCACCATCTGACAATAAAGCTGAAACACTTTCTTCCATGTGTTGTTGCATTGGTTTATAAATGTGATTAATTCATCTTTTCAACTATTCGTTAGCTCGGATGTTTAAATATTTCAGTGGGGAATCACCATTAGAAGGCCAGAAAGGTTTCAAATTCATTATTCTATCAAGTTTTATAATAATCTATACTATTATTTAACACTAATGACTAAATTAGTTGGCCTAACAATCTTTACTTTCAGAGTCATTCCTAATGTTACTTTTTCAGAAATATGCAGCAATAGGCACAAAACATCACTTGACTGAGGCAGTTGTGCCATTTCATTATGCAAAATGTCCTCTGGTCCTCTCACGTCTGGACTACTGCAACGCTCTCCTAGCAGGACTTCCATTGAATACGCTCAAACCTCTGCAGATGATCCAGAATTCTGCAACCGAAATGAGCTCATGTTACTCCCCTCTTCATCACTCTTCATTGGCTCCCCGTTGCAGCTTGGGTTAAATTCAAATCGCTAATGCTGGCATACAAAACTATCTCCAGATCAGCCCCTGTCTACCTCCATGAGCTCATACACTCCTACATGCCCTCCAGAAGCCTGCGCTCAGAGAAGGAACAGCGACTTGTGGTTCCATCCCACAAGGGCAGAAGATCTCTCAGCAGAACCTTCTCGATCACTGTCCCTGGTTGGTGGAACAAACTCCCTGATCCAGTCAGGAAAGCAGCAACACTAACAGCTTTCAAAAACCAACTGAAAACTCTTCTCTTCAGAGAACACCTACTATATATATATATATATATATAAAAAATACTACCTTCTTTTTCCCTCCTCTGTCTTTTTCTTCTTCCCCTACTGCTTTGGTTTTTTGATCAGTTGATACAATTTCTATTGTGAGAAGTTGAGATAGACTTTGACGGTGTAACAAATTGCATATTGTCTCTCCCTAATGTAAGTCGCTTTGGACAAAAGCGTCTGCCAAATGCATAAATGTAAATGTAAAATGTGTGAAAGAACTGAAGTGCTCTTTTTAAAGAAAATTGTGATATTACAGGGAGAGCTCGTTTGTTTGGAGAGAAAACTCTCTGCACGAGGGCAGAGGGATGCGAGTAATATCAGCCGGTTTAGCATTCATTGATCTGGACTTTAGAAACTAACCAGAAATAATCCACGGCACTTCTTTGATAGTTTTTTTATGTATACTACGGTTTGGGACACCGTAATCACCCTAATCTCATTTCGCAGCCATAAAAGTGTGGATAGTACGCCGATTGGGACGCAGGAAGGGTTAGGGGCAGCGTCAATGCACTACACTCGTCGTTCTTAAGGAGGTTTTGTACATTGAAACCGTCTTACACCCCTTCATTAATCGGGCTTATTTTGTCAAGTAAGTTTTTTTATTAACGTTTTTTTAGTGTGCCCTTTAAAACAAAACGTTGTATGTGCCGATGCACAAAGTGCGCACAAAACAAATACGCATTCCATTATCAAATTAAGACATATTTATTATGTCTGTCATTCTTCACTTCACTGGGGTTTCTCTAATACGTTTTTTAATTTATTTAGGTAATTTTGAAATCCAGTCGTCCTCAGACTTATTTCCAAAGTGACATCTTTTATAAAAAGCCAGTTGATATTACAGTTTTAACGTGCATGCTGCTGAAAATTACAAACCACTTGTCTTGTGAACATGTGTTAAGAAGGATGGATACTTTTTATGTAAGTGAAAAAGTGTATGATCGATTTAATAACCGCACGCGCTCTCGTGCAGAACACGCGGCTCGCAGGTTTCCTTGTGCGACCTGCCACAAACTCTCGAGAGCTTGATGTTGTCAAGGGCAACTTGGCTTCTCTTTGCCACCCAGTGAGCAGACCGGTTTCTTCTTGAAAATGTGTGCAGTGTTTTAAAGAGCTGATGACATTTTTCCTTTGGTGCGTCCTAGAATTACAACCAAGCCAATGTAACGCATTACACATTTTGAGTTCTTACAAGTAAATAATTTAATTTAGGATGTCTGGAATAACATCTACACGTCTGCCGACCATCCAACACCCTTCGTCAAGACTGGGAGATCCAGATCTGATCTCCCTGCGAGGTTTTTCCACCGACTGTCGGATCCCGCGGATAGGAGCCCGAGGCCAGTCTCCAGACACCGAGAGCCTGGACTCAGCCTTCCGTAGTCAGAGCAGCAGAAGTCACGTCAGCTCTCTCGTGGAGAAGGTGAAAACAGGGACTGTAGATGTTCCAGAGCTGATTCCTGAGGGAGACGAGATCATCAGGGAGAAAACCAAGTTCTGTGAGTCACAGCCTGTCGTTCTGAGGTCTTAAATCCCCCTTTTTGGGTCTGTCAGTCCATTTTATTTATAGTAATCGAACACATTGCACCAAGATAATTAGAT
Source organism: Danionella dracula (assembly GCA_900490495.1). NCBI lineage: Eukaryota > Metazoa > Chordata > Actinopteri > Cypriniformes > Danionidae > Danionella > Danionella dracula. Next base: position 2,582,323 of record UELW01000600.1, read on the forward strand.
AAATTATAACTTCACGTTGAGATATCTTTCTGTTGCGATTCAATAAAAAAAAGGAATTTGTTGTCTTTGCTAGTTACAAACGCGACTTTTAAGAATACACACTAAAAACATTTGCTATTTTATCAAAAGTGGTCAACGTAAACTTATCTTCATATATTAATTTCAAATATGTTTTTGCGCGTAAAACTCAACTGTTAAATATTTTTTTATACACAAATGTTACCAGAAAAATTAACATGAATAAATATTTGTTGAACAAATTAATTTCATGAAATGTGATTTATTTTCAGATGACGTGTATTATTAGAGACTAATCTTAAAATAATTGTTAATTGTTGTCACCCATTTTGTAACACTAAAAAAATGACTTTTTGGTATAGTGGAAAGTCTTCAAACTGAATCTCGTCCGGTTTTAGTTTATTTATTTTAGACTTCCAATAACACGTAGTTTGTAATATACTTTATACAATATACTAACATGTTTATAAATATTTTAAACCTGAAGCTGCGAGTCCACTAGAGGCCACTATCTCCCCGTTGGATAAATTGTCTACTTTTGTAGTCAGTGATTTTAAAAGTTAATTACTTCCACCTAAAATAATCTTTAAACAATACTGGATTTTAAAAAGTCAGCCTTTTAAAAAACATACATATCATTTTGGAACAGTCAATTAGAAACTTAATTTTCACTATAAAGAAAATGCAATGCTTTAATCTAAATTTGATGATGTTTGTTTTTTTAAGCAGATCACAGGTCAGCATCAGAGAACCGCTCCATAAGTAGAATTTCCCATTCAACTATCTACAGCACTGGACCATGGGTGGTGAATCGCAGTGATCAGGTACAAATAATACAATTCTTAAGGTCTGTGTTCTGTAACTTTGAATCTGTAACTCCTATCTGTGTAAAATATATTTAAACATGCACTCAACTAAACAACCACACAAGTTCCTTTGTTACATTTGTTATATTTAGTTATATTGTTACACAGTCAAAATCTATCTAAGTTTACTCAAAGTAGAGGTTGTATCAACTGATCAATTAACCATAGTTGGAAGGAAGAAAAGGGAGGGGACTCACATACATTTTACACAGACATGTTACACACATACAAATTAGACTTGTTTAGGACAGAAATGGCTGTCAGTTAGGACAGTAGTTTCCACTTAGTACAGTCGTTTCTGTTTGAAACTTGAAAAAGTAAATATTTCTTCAAAATTGATTGCTAAAAGGAATGCCAAAGTGGGTTTGGCATTTAAAAGTAAAACCTTTACGTTCAGGGGTTTGCTGTCTCTAGTTTACATTACACAAGACAGAGTAATGGTAGGCAAATAAGAGGGTGATAAATACATTCACACACACACGCACACACACACACACACACACACACACACACACACACACACACACAATCCTTTATATGGGCCGTTTAGAATCACTAGTTCTATGTGGAGAACATACAAACTCCACCTAAAAAGGCCCCAACCAGAATTGAACTGACAGCGTGTCTGTTCATGATGACACTAAGCAGAAACATTTAAATTCTAGAAAGAACTGATTCAAATGCTATCTTGTTTGCATAATAAATAAGTGTACATTTCAGAAGGGAGAGAACCATACAAGCACACTCTCGAGCATCCCCAAGTCCTTTCCTCGTTCTGACAGAGTTGCTGTCCCGTGTTCCTCCTTTTGAAATTAAAGCCTGCCATTGTCCCATTGAGTGCAAGCTTTACTACTCATGTCGAATAAAACACAAGAACTGATAAGATCTCAGCTGCAGCAGCTCAGTGCCTTACACCACTGAACGTATAACGGCATTAAACCTAAGAGAGAAGGAGGGAGAATGCATAAAGGGGTGTGAGAGAGGGGAAAGTCTTGCAGGTGTCTGTCTTTTGGGGGTGTTGGGTGTGCGTGATTAACCCTGCCAGTCTTATCCCTGGGGTCCTGTCTGTCTGACCGACTGAACCTGGTGCACAGGCCCCTCAACTCCGCCTGGTCACGAGAGCTGCCTTAGTCACACAGTGGGGGTACACACACACACACGCACACACACGCACACACACCCATCCCAAGAGTCAGAGCGGTTATGTGTATTAACACTCAACCCCTCCGTCCCTTCCTCTTCACAAAAGAAGCTTCAAATGCTGTCACTCTTCATATTTAATACATTCAGAGAATTAAAATTGTTCCGTTAGCTCAGTGTCTCAAACATCTGCATGCTCTCCATGTTTATTTGGAGATGTATTCTCTGATTCCATTTGAGTATTAATAAGATTTCCATGTGCAAATCAGTCAGCGGCTTGTTGTATAACAAAAGCTGGTCATGAGATGACAGCAGCAGTTTAATAAAACAATTACTAAAGACATTTCAAAATATATATTATTAGTTTATTTTGGTTCTTTAGAGTAAATATGCAAGGTCTGTTGCAAAGTTTATTTTTCTCAGTGATTTTCTTAAAAATAACAGCATTTATCCTCAACAAAACAACTTCTGTTGGTTTGATCGCTCTCCATGTAGGCTTGTTTAGCTGTCTGCTGTGTTTTGGCAATGCAAGTTCGGTTAAAGCAGGTAAATGCGGTATAATACCACAAAGTAAAAATATTCAATAAATATTTGCATGTCAGCTTGATGCTCAAATCATCTCATGTAAGAGTTTTGACTAGTGTTGGCACCAAATAGTTTGTCAATGTTATTAGGACCTCTATTATGACATAATTTAGGTAGATATTCATGGTAATTTAAAATAATACATATACTTGTTTGGGAATTGAGGCTGGATCATGTGGAGTTTGTAAATATCAAAGTTTTAGTCTCAACCTCGTTGCAAGTCCTACTTTTACTGACCCCTATTCAAAAACAGTCTGGAGCAAAATGTCTTTAGCAAACAAACACACATTTTGGTAGATCTGCCTAAAGATTTCCTCCATAAATAAAAGTTATCCAAATCAATCCTTAAAGCTTTCTTTGATAGGAGAAATTGAGCGGAGTTGTGTACTTCTTTATATCGCAAAACATCACAGGTCTTCGAAGCCAGGGCTACTCTTGAGCAAAATAAAGCTCTGTGATATGGAGGGGTGGAGTTGTTGGTAATTAATGGAGGGTCTTACAGTATTTGATGTAATTCACAGTGAGTTTCACACACGACTCCATCTCAGGGAATAAAGCGTTTGTTGTGATAAAAATAAAACCCTTGGATGGATTTTTATCTTTTTGGGGGTGATTTGCACACACATCAATGAGCCACAATTCTGTCCAAACATCTGGAAAGTTCTCCTTTAACAAATTCAAAACAATAGAAATATGAGACAACTAACATCAAAAATTAAATAAATGCACAGCAAGATAAGCCAAATGGCTATTTTGTTTAATTTTTGCCAAATAATAATTGTCAAAATAATACATTCATCACATATGTAGTTAACAGCCCAGCAAACACAAACATATTACTAAATAAAACTAGAGGAAATAAAACTAATTCTGTAATAAAATAATAAAAAACTAAGTTGTTGGTTATCTTTTATAGGTATTTTTGGGGAACCATTAAATAAAGCTCAGAAAATGTTTCTTGTTTATTATATTGCAACCATACAGTAACATTTTGAGATCGTTCATGGTCAGTTGTTTCTTTGCAATGTTAATTATGACTAAAATGTAAAAAACTATATGATTACACTTTTCCTCCCACAAGATTTACTTTCATAGTCCAGCCATGCTGAACCTTCCTCGCTCCCGCTACAGTTTTAAGCTATACATATTTAACCAATAACCCAACTCCCTTCTTGTTGTTCACATCAGAACTGTTTAGTTTCTGACTGACACATCACTACTAAAATATTTAGGTGTTTTAAGGCTGCTGTTCTCTTGCTTAACACACACACACACTTCACTTTCAGTTATCTGGTGCTGCTTTAGGAGCTGTAAGAATTGTTTTGTGCCGCTTTAATAAGTTGCCACCATCTTTAATTACATTTTACAGCAGGGTTTGGGTTGTTTAATGTCTGAAGAAGGACCCGATCCACTTTCAGACAGTTAAAGTATCTTTAACTTTCTTGAGAACCATTGCTTTGTTTTGTGTATATACCACACATTATTACTGAAGTATATGAACATATTTAAGAACTATGGAAGCTAAGTTTGATTTAGATTTTAAACTGATTAATTGAACAGCCCTACATGAAAGCAAGAGAAAGTTTTTCTTGATTTTAAAGTAAAGCATTTAATGTTCAATGATCTCTGAGATTATAATAAGATAGGATTCCATTCCAGGATCTTGGCCTTAATTTAGTCAAGAATGCCACAAATATTAGCATAGCTACCAATTGGTTAAAGCGATGCCAATTGTACTAATGTGCTTTTTGTAAAACTAAAACATAAATGTTTTGATTTTCCAAAAAGTAGTTCTGTGAACTGAAGTTTTTATTTGTTTTAAGCAATGGTATGGGTTTTATGTTCATGTTGGAAGAGTAACCTTGGCTACAAAAAAAGTTTTTTTGATTTCTGCTTCATATAGTGATGCATTAAAAAAATTAATAAAATAACCAAACTAAGCAAATTATTATGTAGGTTTATATGTAGATAGATTTCCTCCTCTCTGTCTTCTCATTACAAAATAAAAACCTGTAAACAACATCTCCTCCATTTTTGACTCAACAAGCCACTTGTTCTAATGTTTCATCAATTTCTTTCCATATTTATTTACCCATTCTCCTGTCCCTCTTCTGTCCAGTTCTATCCACATTCTCCTTCATCAGATGTTCCCTTTTGCATCCACCTCTTTATTCTTTTCCTTAACCTCTTTTCCAACATCCTCCAAACCACATGTCACCATCCCTTCCCAGGTCTCCTAATCTCTTTTTATCTCCAACTTCCATCTTTGTGTCCTCTTCATCATCTCTGTCTGTTCCTTCTCTCCCCCCTTTTTCACTATATCTTTGAACATGTGAAGCAACCCTCTGAACAATTGTGCTCCTGCAATCAAACAAGCAGCATAGGAATAAGAACACACATAATAAAAAAAACTATTGTTTTGAAAAAAAAACAATTTAAATTGAGTCAGTTTACAGTAAATGTTGATAGGTAGGTTAGTATGCTGGTAAGGTGAGAAGTATAAATAAAGTCACTGAAACCATGTACTATCTTTTTCTTTTCTTGTTTAGCTGGAAGAGGAGCTTAAAGAGCGGATTCAATCGACAGGAGCCCTGACACTAAAAATACTGTTCAAGAACAAGCACCCTGATGGCAAACCTCTGGTGAACAGGTGACGGCTCTTACTCTTGCAGCTGTAAACAAAGCGATACACATATCAACTTTTTCCTATGCCAATGTTTGATCTTTCCTAGATCTGTGTTACTAAAGATCCTTACAAGTTTCCTGAGCCGGTCTGTCACTGCTAAACAACTCAAAGAACTTCTCTTCCGGTAACTGAGTAATCTTCTGCATTTCTCTTTTTTATCTTTCATGATTCACATTTATTAATTTCCCTTCATATGTGCAGGCTTCATCTCTATGATAGAGTGCTCATCAGTTTTGAAGAGTTTTATGGTGCTCTGAAAGACCCAGACTCCAATAAATGTAACCCTGCTGCTCCTCTAACAATTCCTCAGACACTGGCCCTGCTGAGAGGACCAGCTTGCAGCAGGTTAGTCAGATGTCAGTGCTTTGGTCAGAATAAAATTTGTTATGAAAGTAAAGGTATGTTTTAAGGATAGTAACATTTTAAACAAATTTCTTAAACATAGAAAAAATGAGAAAAATAAAAGGTAAGTATAGCTAAATTATAGGAAAGGTGAAATTTAGGAATGAGTTTGATTGTGTCAAAGTTTATTTCTATCACACGTACATATGCTGACCAAACTGCTGTACAAACTGGTCATGCAAAAAAAAAATCTAAGCAAGCAAATGAACAGTTAACTGTGTCTGAATGCAAGAGTCTTGTCAATAACCACTAAATTTACAAAAACACAAAATAATATTAAGTTCGATTCAAATCAGTTTTAGTCCCCAAAGGGTGATTCAAGGTGCAACAAGTAGCCGCCCAGGAGTTGAGGCGATTACAAGACATGTTTGTGTGCCACAGTTTTAACTAATAAGTTATCAGTGAGAATACAATCAGGCCATAAAATGTAATGGTTACTTTCGTAACCCCCTTTCCCCGATTACGGAATGGAGACTTCTGTCGGTGATGACTATGGGAAGCTCCGCTAGGAGCACTCTACTCTCTCCATACTTTTTCAAAATACCAATCAGTGAATGCGCCGTCCTGTTTACACAAGCGTGACACTATTCCTGTTGTGAAGCTGGAGCCATACTCCCCCCTTAAGCAACCAGACTTAGTCACGACCTAACAGTTGTGGCTGGGGGACACAAGTCTCCATTCCCTATTCGTAGAATGGGGGTTATTAAAGTAACCATTACGTTCCCCGTCAGTCGGTCACTATGACTTATGTCGATGACAATGATGGGAACACCCTGCAAAACGTCAAATCCTAGGTCCTTCCGCATTGGCCGACAGCCAGGCAAGCTGGGCACATCAATAGTCCGGCAACAAGTGGGCCCTACTCCGCCCTGGCCTTAAGTATAGACTTAATTTTTAATGGGCAATACGTTCTCTCATACCGACAGAGGAGGGAGCATCAATCCCAGAGCTGAAGGGATACGCATTGGAGGCCGTACTCGCCACCTCGAAGGCTGGACTTAGAACTTCCGGTAGTTTAATACACGTATGGTTTCATTGAGAGACCTACAAAAAATGCACCTTGAACCACTGGAAAAATGTCTTTTTAGAGGGAAGATAGCATAGATGGAAGTAACTAGAGCAATAGTTTTTGAGAGTTAGCCTTTCAGGGAACTGCTCGGCCCTCCCGTGCCCAAGATCAAAAAAGATTCAGCCGGCTGTCCCCCATAGAGGGCACACGTGGACAGAATGTAGGAATACTCCACTTATTCTACTACGCCTGTAGGGGTGAGAGGAGCCAAAAGCTGGAGGTTATCTCCAGGGGCAAAAAATAGTGAACTTGTCACTAAGAATGGTGCAACCCAAGCTGGACACCCCTTCGTACATATCAGAGAATGCTACCACCAACTAGCACGGCTGAAGAGACGGATTCAATACTCAGGTTATAGTACCTTGCGAAGGTGTTGGGGGTCGACCAACCCACAGCCTTGCAGATCTCTGCCAGTGGGGTACCTCTTGCCAGCACCCAGGAGGCCGGGACACCCCTGATTGAGTTGGATCTCAACTGCAGGGGGCATTGGACATCGGACGCTGTGTATGCGGTAGAGATGGCTTCCACTAGCCAATGTTTGGAGACAGCCTTCCCTATCGTCTGCTGTGCAAGGAGGCTCATTGGGGGAAACGCATGTAGGCGTTTCTTCCTGGGCCAGCAATGCACCAGCGCATCTATACCGAGAGGAGCCTAGGACACAGTGCAAAACAGTCATCACTGAGTATTCTCTGGTGTGGCAAACAGGACTACCTCCGATAGATATACCAAAGTGTTCCCAGTTCTGCCTAACTGCCAGAAGATGTAGTCGCCGTTCTCCTGACAGGGGTGCTAGTCAGAATATACAAATTTAATATCAATCGACAAAACAAACAAAGACAAAACAGAAATTAACAAATGAAAATACATTGGTTTGAAAACTGTAACAAAGACAACAAACAGGTGATCAGTTTTGCCGGATAGTGCGAAGGAGCCAAGGGGAAATACTGCCTGATGGTGGTGGCACCTCCTCTCTCCATGGGGGGACGGGCTGGTGGTGAAACCCGTGCTGCAGCTGGACTTCCTTGGCGGCCTGTCCTAGGGCCGCTTGCGATGGGACCATTCTCCCCAGGTCTCTCACTCTCACTCTCATTCTCTCTCTCTCTCTCTCTCTCTCTCTCTCATACACACGCACACACACACACGCACATTTGTAAAAGTGTGAAAATGGTAAATTCTTTACCTCTATTCTGTCTTTCCACACAAACATAAATCACTTAGAAACATACAATATTATTCATTCATTCATCTTCATGTCGGCTTTCTTCCCTTTCGGGGTCGCCACACCGGAATGAACCGCCAACTCTCTGGCATATGTTTTATGCGACGGATGCCCTTCCAGCCGCAACCCATTGCTGGGAAACATTCACACACATGTTAGTTGCATTCTTGTTTTAGCGTGCATAATACTCTAGCTTCAGACAAGCCAAGAGCACATGTAGTGTGACTCTGGACGTCCAGACCAGATTTGGGGATCCCTGCTACAGTAGTACACTTTTCAGGCTGTTTTTCACATCAGTAGAGGGCAGTTCATGAGTCACATTTTAATGATTAATTCACTTGATTAACTCCTTCAAAAAGCACAGATTTGTCGAGAATGAAGTTTTGCTTTAGTCTGATAAAACTATGTTTGTTTGAGGCAATTATGGACAAGAACTTACAATAAACCTTCAACATCTGTTTTCAAGATGTTAAACAAACCTGAACATCTGTAGAGAGAAAAAGTGGACTGTTCCCACACAAACATAAATCACTTAGAAACATACAATATTATTCATTCATTCATCTTCATGTCGGCTTTCTTACCTTTCGGGGTCGCCACAGTGGAATGAACTGCCAACTCTCTGGCATGTGTTTTATGCGACGGATACCCTTCCAGCCCCTACCCATTGCTGGGAAACATTCACACACACATTCACACTTTAACACTATGGACAATCGTTCTTACTCAATTCACTTATACCGCATGTCTTTGGACTTGTGGGGAAACCGGAGCACCCGGAGAAAACCCACGCGATCACGGGGAGAACATGCAAACTCCACACAGAAATGCCAACCGACCCAGCCGAGGCTCGAACCAGCGACCTTTTTGCTGTGAGACAACCGTGCTACCCACTGTGCCACCGTGACGCTGCCACATACAATATTATATTTTAGTATAAAAATCTATGATTGTGTGAATTAAAAGGCCCAAAATGCAATAGGTCTAGCAGACCCACCAACCCTGTTAAAGTAACAACAATGAGAACACCACACATGGTTTAAATTCTAAATGTGAAGAAATAAACAATAAAACAATAAATAAAGTATGTTTGCTGTTTAAGTCACTTGTTTCCTGGCTAAAGTAAATATCTTTTAAGTATTTTAATATGAAATCTCTTGATTGGGATTAAAAATGAATGGGTCCACCAGACCCGCAAACACTGCCTAAGCAACAATAAAATGAACATTAAACAAGGGTTAATTCAATTCCATGACGTTTCACTCACATTTCACAAGGTTGAAATGGTTGGTCCCTTCTGTAAGTCACTTGGGACGAAAGCGTCTGCCAAAGGCATAAATATAAATGTAGGTTAATTGGTATAATGGATTCATTCTCTGTACCTTACACTCAACCCATTCCCATGACTCAGTTGAACACCTGAAACTGACAGGAAATGTAAAAATGATTGCTAATATTTGAATGCTAGAAGATATTTAAAGTATTTGCCTAAAATAACAGCAGAAGTATTAAGGTGAATTAATTAAAAGTGACAAAAGCAAATATCCTAGGGATCACCAAATCTGGTCCTGGAGGTCCGCAGACCTCCACATGTTAGTTGCAATCTTGTTTTAGCTTCAGACAAGCCAAGAGCCCATGTAGTGTGACTCTGGACGTCCAGACCAGATTTGGTGATCCCTGCTACAGTAGTACACTTTTCAGGCTGTTTTTCACACCAGTAGAGGGCAGTAGATGAGTCACATTTTATTTATTAATTCACTTCATTAACTCCTTCAAAAAGCACAGATTTGTCGAGAATGAAGTTTTGCATAAGTCTGATGAAACTGTTTTTTGAGGCAATTATGGACAAGAACTTACAATAAACCTTCAACATCTGTTTTCAAGATGTTAAACAAACCTGAACATCTGTAGAGAGAATAAGTGGACTGTAAACAAGCTGGTCTTTTTCTAAATGAAGTCTCTTTTATATCTTTGATAGCTTTCTTATTTTGTTATAGCTCTGGGAGTTTACTATCAAATCTATTTTACCTTTAGTCTTTTAAATATTAACTACATGTGGAAATTTTATTTGATACGCTGCTTAATGTAATGAGTGCTAGATGACAATTTTTTTTTTACTATGGAGTTACATATCCTTGTTCAGCACTTGGTCAGTTTTGATGGAATTAAGTTTGCTATGTATATAACAAAAATAGAATTGACAGAAAAACATAAAGTGTTGTGATAATGTGAGAATGATATTTCAGTTTATTTAACATTTCTTTAACAAAAAACAGTACCGTTACACTTATATTGTTATATATATATATATATATATATATATATATATATATATATATATATATATATATATATATATATATATATATATATATATATATATTGTTATGTTATAGTCATATGCAATACTTTAATAGTCTTGACAACCTTTTTTCAGGTTTAGGTAAACTATAAAACCTGTCTGCTATAACTACATGCGGTAACATTTACATTAATGCCTTCAGTAGAAGCATTTACTGAAACCGAGTGACAAGAAAAGTGTTACAAATTAAGAAATTAAATGTTTGCACATAACATAAGTTGCATACACTATGGTATAATGGAAAAATCAAAACACGAAATGAAAGGAAAGATAAAAGAAAGAAAGAAATCTAATAAAGAAGTTACATGATGCCAGGGTTTTGTCAAATCTACAAAAGTAAAACAACACCATAGAACCATATGGTCGAATAAAGAGTACATTCCAAAATCATAATTTATGTAGGAATTTTTGTTTATAATTACTACATTTTAGTTACAGATCAAACTTAAAACAGTTTAAACACATAACTCAAGTTCATAGTTCTTTTTTCAGCTTTTTTTGTTAGTTGACTTTTTACCACTTACTTGAAAAACACACAGAAACAGTTTAGCCATAAATAGTTTTGCAAATGTCATTTCAAAATCCACCTAAATATCATAATCTATGATTATGATTATTAAAATTATGAAAAAAAAAAGATTATATAAAAGTCATAATCAATTTTGGGGGGATATTTTTTAGTGGGATCTGATTCTTAAAAAAGTTTCTAAAGGTTAACGTTTCCTGAAATTTAAAAAATATAAAAACTTTTTTATTTGATGGTTAGGATTGCCTTAGTCTGAGGAAAGTGCATAAATGTTCACAAAATAAAAGTCATGGTTAGGGTTGCCAGAGTTTGAGGAAACTTTTACAAATCCTCAAAGTCATAAAAGATTTAGTGGTGCCATAGTTTTATAAAAGGCTAATATACACTTAAAATCTTAAAAAATATGGTTATGATTGCCAGAGATTGAGAAAATGCTTCATGCTCCAAAATGATATATGTTAAAAAAATTTAAAAATTATGGCTAGGGTTGTCAGACAAAAACCTTTATAAATACACAAAAACAAAAGAGATAGTTAGCGTTTTAAACTATATATTTGAGGCATATTGTTTATTGAGCAAAAACCTTTCATATGTGTTTTTGATGTTATGAACAACGTTTTTTTTATTATTATTGGTCTTTAACCCTATGACACAGGAATTTTGATGTCATTTTTAAAGCTTTTATTTGATTTGGAAACTGATGTTAGCCGTGATAATGTTTTTGACACAAGCCTATTCTTTTTTATGTGTTTCACTAAGAAGTCAGATACTAGGCAAAATAACACACGTACATTGATCTATAGAGCAAAGACAGTGTAGAAGAGAATGTGAACTCCTTGCTCTCAATTCTAAGTCCATCAGCGGGGAGCGAGAGAGCAGCTCAGCCTGTGTCCTGTGCTCATGTGGACAGAAAGCAAAAGGACGGTCAGTAAAGAAGCTTAGTGCCTCCTCCCCCATTCTTCGCTCTCTGTACAATTGCCACTATTGTACCAAACTGTTTTAAAGCACTAGTACAATACACTGCAATTGCAGATGGGTGTGTGTGTGTGCGTGTGTGCATGTGTGCGTGCGTGCGTGCGTGTGTGTGTGTGTGTGTGTGTGTGTGTGAGAGGGTTTAAAATTTCAGTTACTGTGTGTCGTATGATTACGTAAGGCCTGATCAGACCCAAGACACACTCCAGCTGAGAGCAAAAAAAAAAAAAACAAATCTCTGTGACTAATTTGGCACATTTTCTCTCTCTCTCTCTCTCTCTCTCTCTCTCTCTAAGAATATAATATAATCATTACTATTCTTAAACTTTTTGTAAAAACTAAAATAGTTCTATATTTTGTCCTTCTCAAACTACTTGTTACTGTTTGGTGCCAATCAGTTTATACACTAATATTCATGAAAGGTAGATAAAAACATCATACTTTCAGGATTGCACTGAAGATTAGTTAGTTAAATTAATTACTATAAGAGATGTAAAGGGTAATGAAAAAGTTTTATAAGAAATCTAATGTTAGAAACTAATCAGCTATTACTGTTCACTAATGACAGATATTGCATGTGGTTTTGCTGAATTAATAAATACAAAAAGTCTTATAGCTTAGCTTTCTAATACAGCCTTCATTAGTATAAATGTCTGCTGGTACAATCCATCAATCCGTTCTCTCTTTAGATATTCTTAATAGTCTTTACAGCTGGTTAGGGTCATTTTGTTCTCCATGTCTTATTGGGCAAGGCTCTCTGAGGCTTGAAGCCCATGAAACTGCTGTTTCTGGATGAAACCCAGGCAAACACACAAATACCTCCTAGGATGTGAATAGTCCATGTAACTCCCTGTATTTCTATTTCATATGTATGAAAAAAATAAATAAATAATCAGTGGCGATTTTAAATTTTTTTTATTTTGTGGTCCAAGTCCCAAAAAATGCAAAAAACATTTTTTTATTATGAAATTATAATGAAGTACGTTATCAGATTATTTGCCTTCATTTTCTACACATAAAGACAAGGCAAGGGAATTTTATTTGTATATATACAGTAAGCACATCTGTTATATTATAGTGCTGAACTGTTATGTGGTTATAGTTCTGGTTAGGAAAGGGAAATATTTTCCCGTGATATTCTGTGGATTTTCAGGTTATTAACTTAAATTTTAGGATAAATTGTGCATCCTGGAGTGTGCCGTGTTCACATCAAAATAGCATACTTGAAATATAATTACATTTTTTCAGAATTCAAAGAAGATTGGTAACCTGCAGTAGGGGCCCCTAAAAAGGACCTACCTTTGTCTTATGATTTGTAGACCCTTGTCAGAAGGATGGAATGAAGCTTGGTTTCTATTCTACTATTGAAAGTAATTGTTTTCCCTTAAAATATTGAAATTAATCCAAATACCAAACACATTTTGCTTAGAAATAAACAAATTAATGAGCAAAGCATAGTGGAGTTCTGAAAAGTTGTACTATAGCGATCTACTTTATTTTACTTTATATGGTTCTTTTATATAAAGATATATATATCTTTTGTGCTTGCATACATCCATTACATCCACCCATTTATTATGAAGCAGACGGACGGGGTAAGTAAAAGATGTAACAGTTTATTTAGACAACGTTGAACAAAAACAGGTGAGCAGAATGGGAGGATGAGCTGGATGGTTAACTGTCCTTTTCCTTGGCCGAATCGAGGTGACACAACGGGGAAGACAGATCGCACACCCCCCTGACTGGACACAAGGGAGATAGGAACAACTAGAGGTAAACAGAGACACGGTAAGTACGAGAATGCAAGTTCATGAGTGTTAGCCAGGAGAGTGTACACTCAGAGTCCGGTTCGTATAAACGAGCCCGGACACTGAGTGAAGTGAGGTGTGTGCTTTTATAGTGAGCCAGGGGATTGGATGCAGCTGTGCGTGATTAAAACTCAGGTGATGGTGCTCGCTGTGATTGAGTGCAGGAAGAGCCTGGTCAATCCGTGACATTACCCCCCTCCCCAGGGCCCACTCCTGAGGGCCTAAGACTTCGACGCCGTGGTGGTCTACCTCGTCCACGAGGTGCCGGGAACTCGGGGTGAGTGGAGTGGAATTCTTCCATGAGTGAGGGATCTAAGATGTCGGATCTGTGAACCCACGATCTCTCCTCTGGTCAATATCCCTCCCAGTCCACTAGGTATTCTAACTGACCACAGAATGTCCTTGACGGTGTAGATGGAGCCTTCTTCTAACAACAGTGGGGGAGGGGGTTCCTCTTCGTGACCAGGCTCTGTGGAGGGAATCAGAGGGTCGTGATATGGTTATATTTTTCAGGACATTAGTGAGTGGAGTGGTGACAAGGCTGTAGCTCCGGATGAAGCGCCGGTAGAAATTTGCAAATCCAAGGAATCGTTGTAATTCTTTTATGGTTGTGGGTTCTGGCCAGGACACAACAGACTTGATCTTCCCCTCATCCATACGAACACCTGTTTGCTCGATGATGTATCCTAGGAACTGGACCGATGTTTCATGGAAGGAGCATTTTTCAGCTTTCAGATACAATTGGTGTTTTATCAGTGTTTGTAGGACCTCCGCAACATGGTGGCGATGTTCTGCCTCACTCCGGGAGTAGATGAGGATATCATCTAAATAAACAATGACAAAGCGATGCAGGAACTCCCGGAGGACTTTGTGAATAAAGTTCTGGAATACGGAGGGGGCGTTAACCAGACCAAAGGGCATAACCAAGTACTCATAGTGTCCAGTAGAGGTCACAAAAGCGGTTTTCCACTCATCATTCGCACGTATTCGTACCAGGTTGTATGCGCTTGGAAAATAATGTCGAATGTTGTGGATCTTCAATGCCCTCTGATTTTTGACGGAGGTAGAGTTCTTTTCTTCACTTCAGCGCCGAACCTTTCCTGGGCAAAACTGATGATTGTGGTAGTCATTGCCCGCAGCCTACTAGTCACTTCTCCTTTTCCTGCTGCTTCAAGTACTTTGTCAACATCCTCATCAGCTGCTCTTATGCTGTTTTCTTGCAGACCTGTGGCCACTTAATTCGAACTGTCCCCAGGGAGAAAAATGGGAGAGCTTGTTGTACCTCATGGAGGTTCTGGACACTGTAGGGTGCTTCCTGACCCTGCTCCTCCTGCGTCTCACCAGTGTTACTTCACTGCTCTCCAAACACTTCATCCTGCTTTGGTGAATCTAGGGACCATGGCTGTTCTTTTCAATCTGTTCAGATTTTCCGCATCTGCATTTTGCGGCCATAACGGTTGCGATGTTTCCATTTGTCAATGGCGTGTTAATTAAGTTTCCTTGTTTTCCAATCATCCACTTGTACTCCATCTCCCACAAACCTTATTTCATTTGCACTTCCTCTGTCACTTCCTTGTCCAATGTTGTATTGTCAACAGTATTTGTTTCCATGCTCTCGATATTATTCTTAGTTTTTTTAAGATATGGTTGGAATTCAACTCCTGCTGTATGTCTCTTCATATCACACTGCCTGACAAGTATTCAGTAGTTACAGAGCATCTAACTTTTTTCCTCACTCTGAAACTGCAGGTTTCTGGAGGGTGTAGAGGCTGTATGCAAAGCAGGAGTTCTGACTGAAAGCTGGATTTCTGCACCAGAGTTTAGAAATATTCTTAACAAACTCAAACTATACCTCAATGATCTTGATTTCGAAAAGCTATGGAAAAGGTGAATTTATTTACATATGTATTTAGTATAAATATACAGTTTTAATTCACAGTTTTGTTTGAAATCTAAATAGGATTTTTTTAACCAGGTTGGATGTGGATGGATTTGGTGCTGTTAAACTGATTATATTTTTGAAGAAACTGGGGCTGAGTAGAGGGATCCAGCAAAACAATATGAGAGACGACCACCCTTCTGATCCTAAGGCTGAGGATAATGAAGGTAAACTTACCTTTTTAGATTACTTAGGTTTTTAAGGCAGTTGAAGCATCAAATCAAATGTACAGAATATGTTTCAGGGGACAGAGTGTAGGGGAATTCATTTAAATTTAAGGAATTATTTAAAATTCTGCCTGATTAAAGAGGTGACTTTTATTAGCTACTCATTACAGCATGATTGCAGACATGGCATTTAAATCTTTCAAGGTAGAAAAAGAAGAAAAAAAATTGATCCTCAATATCAGTATTTTTATAAACACAATTAAATGAATAACAATCACAACTTTTCAATACCTTTTCATTTAATTTCTATACTTGATTTTAGTTTCAGTTGGTAATCCTCCAGGATAAAAATAATGTAATGAAAATGTAACTTTACACATTTATTAGAAAACAGATAAGCCATGTCAGATAAAAATAGAATGATATCCCTTGATAGGTCTGATTATTATTGATTGCGGCGTCACGGTGGCGCAGTGGGTAGCACGGTCGTCTCACAGCAAAAAGGTCGCTGGTTCTAGGCTCAGCTGGGGCAGGTGGCATTTCTGTGTGGAGTTTGCATGTTCTCCCCGTGATCACGTTGGTTTTCTCCGGGTGCTCCGGTTTCCCCACAAGTCCAAAGACATGCGGTATAAGTGAATTGAGTAAGAACGATTGCCCGTAGTGTTAAAAGAGTGAATGTGTGTGTGAATGTTTCCCAGCGATGTGTTGCGGCTGGAAGGGCATCTGCTGCGTAAAACACATGCCAGAGATTTGGCGGTTCATTCAGCTGTGGCGACCCCGAAAGGGAAGAAAGCCAATATGAAGATGAATGAATGAATGAATTATTCATTGCATTTTTAGAAAGACTTAGCTATCAGATCTTCATAGAAGGAAAGTAAGAGAGACTGACAAATGTCAGCAATCCATCTTTCTAGAAAAGCTGGAGTTTTTTTCTAGTTCTATGGAGGATGATTTTCCAAAAGCAGAAATCTGGTCAGCAGACTAATCCCATGAATCTGCAGTGGTTTGGGAAAAGGTTTGGAAATTATCAGTTTATTCATTTTAAGGTTTAGGTTTATGGGCCTGCTTCACCACACACGAGACAGGATGTTATGGGCCTATCTTCTCGTCCATTCTGTAACTTATTTCAAGCTCAAGCAGGCATTAAAACAAGGGTTTTATTATAATTAAACAACACTCTTTTTTTCCTCTTACTATGAGAATAGAGCGCTTTGACTTTCTGCGTTAACTGCAGAAACTATCTCATCTATAATTATCTAACTCGAGTGGTTTTGCCCTTGTTCCATCCCCTAGTTTTTTTTTGCCATTGAGAATGTAAATGTTTCCTCAGGTGCAAAAGGGGAGTGGGAGGGGGATTTTCGGGATAATGTCAGCTATGTTATAAGAAGTCTGCAACTGATATATTTTTTTATCTCCCACGAAATATGAAATTAGAAGATAGATTTAAATAGATTGTTGTTTGCATCCAAAGACATTTTGCATGGCGTGAATTAGGGTTACAGTTCAGGTTGGGGTTAGGTTAAGGTAAGGGTGGGGCTAGGGTTACCTTAAAGGTGAGTGGGGTAAGTGGTAATGGCCAAAGTTTACAGCTTATGTAATCTAGAGTTCCTGTTCAAACAGCAAGAAAAAATATATTTTCATCTGAGATCCCCGTGAAACAATGATTATAGATGGTGCGATGATGATCTTTATGCTAAAACTACTTCTTTAATGAAAAATGGCACTAGAAATTGTAAAATAATTTTGTTTTCTTTTTTGACCCCTGCAGCTTCTGGAACAGCACAATGCAAAGCAGAAGAACAACGTCTTGCATCCATTGCCATTGAAACATGGTTGAAAGAACGATTAAGGGAAGGAGCCCAGAAGATGAAAGCAGAATTCGACAAACTGGACCCAGACGGCACTGGAAAGGTTCTAAGTAACAAAGTCAATAATGTTGACTATAAACACAACATCGTTTGAATAATCTAATTTTCTTTAGGTGAAAGGGGTAGAGTTCCTGGAGGTTCTGAGGAAGTTTGATCTACATCTAAAGAGAGAGCACCTGAATATTTTTCTTTCTCGATGTGGATTTAAACTGAAAAAAGGTTGCGTGAACTACTTGAACTTCCTGCGCAGATTCCAGGACAGAAGTTCAGATGGAATTACTCAAAAGATTATTTCCAATCCTAAACACAGGTCTGATTTATTTAATTGAAATGTCCTAATGATTGTCATAAAAATGTATTGTTTTAAGCATGCTATTTTCAACAACAAAATACTAGGGTCACCATTTATCAAAGTGTGCCTACATAAATCCTCTGTACATCAGCTTTCACTGTTAGAATGACTTACATGGCCACTTATGAGGATACATCCTTATGCTTTCAAAAAACACAACTGGTGTATGTTTTCTTATGTGGCATTTGTGAGATCTGAGATCGGCATATTTTTTCTGAAATCATTTAATTATAAAATGGAATGAAACAATGTCATGAGAACCATTTAACTTTAAAGCCAATTTATTATTGCAGTCTAAATTTGGTGGAGTATATCTTTTTTAATAGAGGCTGGTAGAACAAACTCCCTGATCCAGTCAGGAAAGCAGCAACACAAACAGCTTTCAAAAAGCAGCAGTAGTAGGAACACCTAAATGTTTTCCTCTTCTGTCTTTATTTTCTTTCTGCTATGGTTTATTGATCAGTGGATCCAAGTTTTATTATGAGCAAGCTGAGATAGACTTTGACTGTGTAACAAATTGCATATTGTCTCTCCCCTTCTATAAGTCGTTTTGGACAAAAGCATCTGCCAAATGCCTAAATGTAAATGTAATGTAAATGTACATGAAATGGATACAAAACCCTCATCTAATGTTTTAATCTTAAATTAAATTTTTTCTCTGCCTCTTAGCTTGAGATAAGATTAGTGCCAATTAATGTTTTAAGAGGAGTTATCAAATATAATTGTTATCAAAGCAAATAGGGCTCCTTACATTATGGATGGATGGATGGTTGGAAATGTATAATAAAATATCATTAGCCAAAACTTTCATTTATGCTAAAATATGAATTGCGAATTTTTAATTTACATTTATTTTGTATATATCCTGTATGTTTATATACATACTGCAATACATTTGTTAACGCCATGTTATGATTTTTTTTTTTAAATGGACATTTTAGTTTGAGTTTTAAAACATAGAACCGCAAGTCCATATGAGGAAAAAAAACAGCATATAGATTTTAGCTGTGTTTTTTTCTATATTTGTAATTAACAAATCTGTATTTTATTAAATTTTATTTATTTAAAAACAACAACAACAAAATTTTAGACATGTAAGGTATTATGATGTCTTCGGCAATCAAACACTGATATTCAGACCGCTCATGATAAAAAAAAAATTAAAGATGAATTTGTAACACAATTTATATGGACTATTATACTATGTATTTATATATATATGTGTGTATATTGATTTTTTGATCAGAAAATAAGTCCTAGTGGATTTCGATGATGGGGATGCTTTTGAAGAGCAGTCCTGGGAGAGAGGATACAAGAAGAGGAGTAGAACAGTTTTTTATTATTTAATTTTTGTAATTTATTATCATGAAAAAACTGAACATATACAAACAGAAGATTTGTTTTGTTATCAGTGGCAGTACAAATTAGAAACTGAAGTCTTATCTCTACTTACACAGAGCCCATATTACACACAAGCATCCAGCGAAAGTGATCTTTAAGCCTTGTAGTCAAACTCTTTCCATCTCTAACAAGCTTAGGGCCCTTAGTTCTTTCCTGGCCTGGGTCAGCAGGACACAGGGCTCAGTAAACAGCAGCTGAACACTAGACCAGGGCACACTGTGTTTGGATTGTTTGGGGTGGTCCACAGCTTAAAGGATTGGTCCATGAATGAAATGGGGCAGGCAAACAGTTACAATGTCTAAAACCTTTCACCATGGAAACAATATTCAGTAGCCTCAATCTGAATTTGAATGCTTAACTCGCACATTAATATCTATGAATTTTAGTGAATGAGTTAACGAAGTCAGATACAACTTATAGGTAAAAATTAAGGTCATTACTTTACTGTTTTTTAATACTGCTCCCTGAAGTATTTGCTTGCATTAATTTTAGTTGGTCAAAAATTACATAAATACAATAAAAAAAGGAGAAAAAAACTCTCCTCTTAAGTCGCATTAAAAAATTATGCATAAAATTTTTTCTCTCCCACTAGTGTAAGTGGCATTGGATGAAATTGTCTGCTAAATGCATAAATGTAAATTCTAAGTGAATTTTTTATTTATTTGAAATATTTGCATTATTTTTTTAAGTTTTGGAACCTAGATAAACAACCGTACAAACCCTAACCACACCAATGAACTAGCAGATGTAGATGTAGACAAAATTTTGCAAATAAACAATTACTTGTTTAGGTCTTATAAAAACTCTTCACATAAATACACATGCACAGCAAAATACATAAAATATATGCAGTAAAAACAACTTGTTAGATGTTGCCTCTCTAGTCATTCAAATTTTTGTCACATAATATTTTTGATACGTTGGAGGAGGATATTTCTTCTATATGCCAGTGTCTAGGAAAAAGGCAATGTTTAGTGAATGTAAAATTAAAAATAAATCATGTTCTCTATAGGTTTCATTCTGATACCAACATCAGTTGTGCTTCCTCTCCGAGTGCCATAGAAGCTAAATTAACCCGCCTCTTTCAATCAGAGTACCTCTCTCTCCTGCGTAGCTTTCGGTGAGTACGTTCACACGATTGGATTTCTTTTTTTCTTTCCTTCTTTCTTTCTCCTCAAGGTCTCATTATTACGCTCTATGGTCAGAAGAGGAATCTTTTATGTCATTTTTAAACAGCCATGTGTATTACTACATTTTGGGTCAAAGGTTGACTTGTTTTTGATTTCTTTGATTTTAACCACATTGTTACAGAGAACTTCATTACTGAGACACTTCAAACTAAATGGGTTTCCTGTAGAGCCTGTTCAGCTCCAAGTCCTTAAACCAGAAGCTTCCCTATTAAGCCTATTCTACTGCTTGAGTAATTGGTGCAAAATCTGTATTGAATACATACCTGTTTTGTTATGTGTGTTTCTATAGGAGCATAGACAGATTTAATAAAGGAGCTGTCGGTAAAGAAGAATTCAGAGCTGTAATGGAGAGCAGGTACACTCTTTTTGCTTGTTTGTTTCCTTTATTTAGATATATTTTTTATTTCAAGTAAATTATTTTAAATTTCTGAATAACTGCTAAACTTATCCTCAGACATGTTTTTATTTAAAGAGATAAGTAGTGATGATGAGTTTTGATAGCAACTTATAATATGCTGAAGATCACAAAACACAAATCACAAAGTTTCTACACTATATGAAAAACAGGTAAAAACTATACAACTAGGTGTAGTAATCACTGCCATTTTAATTTATGTTGCATTAAGCTTAATACATAATCAGTTATAGGGATGCATAAAACCAATTCAGAATTAGGTTATCATTCCAGCACATGTTGTAAAATGATTAAATTTTCCCAAGATAACATGTTTGGGTTGGAATTGATTTTAAGGTGAGGAGTCAATAAAAGTTGAATTATTTAACAGTAAAAAGATACTAAACTCTTTTTACCTTTAACACCCTCAATCACCCTATTTAACACCTTAACAAGTCGATTCCTGATTCAAATGAATTAAACAACACGTACATTTTGTCATCTGCATTAGTTTGTCTGCATTAGAAATGGACTATAATGTCCTCTTGTACATACTAGAACCTTCTGGATTAGGCACCTACTGAACAGATTTTGATCATTGAATGACATGCAAATATAGACTGTCCCTTTAGAAATGTGAACAATGTACAGTTTTTGGTGAGCTTTTGGAGGATTTATTTTTTAATTACTCTCATAGTTCTCATCTCTAATAAATCATAATAGGCTAAACAAATTTGTTACAAACAAATTAACCTTTACCGGCATTCGTTCTTTAAGAATGACTGAAGTGGTCTAAATTGAGAGATAAGCTAATTTACTCGTCTGATTCGTGTTTAAACCTCCTTTGTCTCATCCCTCTGTGTTTCAAAACACATTTACCTCAGTATAATCCTCTGTCTTTGAGCAGGAAGTGATGTAGTTGCCTTGGATCATGTTGGTCAGGTCTGGAGGACAATCTCAGATTTTTATTCATAATCTTTTGATAAGTTCATTTGTCTTTATCTGTGGTTTCTGGAGCGAGTGAAGGTTGTAGTTTGAGACTGAGTGTGTATGTGGAGTCTAATCCCTTGATTGACTGGTCAGTGAGAGTCCAGCTCTGTGTGATGGCTGGGTGAAGAGGCCAGTTGACCTCTTGACCTCTTGGTATGCTGAGGACCTGCTGGACTGCTGACCCTCCTCTGACCTTCTCCACAGATTTGGCTTAGAGGTTTCCGAACCGCAGTTTGAGCAGCTGTTGGACAGGCTTCCTCTTGACCGTCACGGAAATGTGCAGTACCCCATCTTCATGGCAGCTTTTGACACCAGGTACTGACCCTTCTGACCAGCTAACTTAAACCCTGCCACTCACTGCATTTTAAATATGTCAAGTTACATACATGAATTATCCATTTGATTTCAAAGACTTTTTCAAGATTTAATTTGTAAAAAAAATTATTTAATAATTTTGAGATTTTGTAAATGTTTGTTAGCACTTTAGTTTAAGCACACAGAAGGACAATCATTGGGAGACAAAATCCACAAGCAATGTGGGTGCGGATATGGGTCATACAACGTGTAACTCATTCATGCAGTAACAGAGTGCACTAATCTACTTGGTAAGGTTCAAAATTGAGACTAAATTCAGGTTGTGAATCTTGTCGTTATATTTATTGGTGTAGGTTTTAATTAAAAAGTAAACGTTAATGTAAAAAATGTAAATGTAAAAGTAAAAATGTAACAGCTACAAAACAAAATATATATTAAAAAAAACTTTTTTCTCAACAAAAAAACATGTTGTGGTCAACAAATGTTTAAAAAAAACAACAACAAAATAACAATGTACAGCCCTGTTTTCAAGATTGCTCTGAAATTTTACCTATCGCGTTTTAAAATCTAGCTAAATTCAATGTGTATATTACTAGTTATTTCATATTAATATAAAATATATAATGTTTAATATGTTAACTTCAATGCATTTTTTTATGAAATTGTTAGATTTTAAGAAATGTTCAAAAAAGTCTCCAAAAGCTTTTAACAATCCACAAACACATTTCAGAAAATTAGGATCCTTAAAATGTATTTAAAAAATGGTTCATATATTGTTGCATTTTCTTTTTAATTACTCAATTTTCAGATCTTTCAATTAGGCTGCTGTGCATGAACTTTTTTTGTGTGACGCTTCACATGTTATTTCAGCCATTATGTTAAAAGCAGCCATTATCTGTCCTGTCAACTGAAGTCCAATGTGTAATAGGTGTACCTAATCGCAGCTCTCAGATTCCCACATATATACACACAAACGTAGTACATTTGCAACCTTCATTTTAAAATAATAAATATAAACATACCTCTGTTTGTTCATTTGTATAATACACTTAAAATTGCAATGTTTAAAATTGAAAATAATATTAATTATATGTTTAGTGTAAAATACATTTTTTGTTGTGCTTTTCTAGGAAACACATTTCAACACATTTAAAACCAACCAATAGATACACGTTTAATGGATACACTTATTTGCTTGCTCAGCAGATTGAGCCATCTGAAAGGCATTATATCTTAACATTAATAAAATAACATTTAAAGTGTGAATTTTAAATATTTTCTATAAAGTGGTTATCCAGTTTATCTAATTTAGATATGATCTACAAGCAAGTCTCTGGCCACCCTGGGGGAGCCATGTGAACTCCCCAAACTTGCTAATGAATGAGCAACAACAACCAGCGCAATGTAAACGTTTCTCAAACAGAACAGGGTAATGAATTTTAAGCTGCAAGAGTAGCAGCTCAGAGACATGTGGTTTAAGTCCATGAGTTTGCATGTGTGAGTGTGTGTGTCTTGGGTGTGTTCAAGCAACAAATGGGGGCTGGGTATCAGCTTAGCTGCTCATTTGATTTTCTCTCAGTGTGTGTAGGGGATAAAGACCTAGAAAACCAGCCTGGCTTAGTTGACAGGTGACAAGGGTAATGCTGAATGGGGATTTTGTAATACTAACAGTGGGGAAAAGAACCCATGCACCAAGGGACCTCCTGAATGGAGAGAAAGAAAACTTTAGAACTTTCAATACTCGTGGGGAATAGCGAGAGGCCGACCATGACAGTTACAAACTCTGGCTCTCTCTCTCTCTCTTTCTCTGCATCCCATGAGAAAAGCTAAATCGTTCATTCTAAAGCAGACTGATCCCTGTGTCAGTTGTTCCTGTGTGGCATTTCCTCTGTCTGGATAAAACTTTGACATGTTAGTCAAACACAGCTTTAGCTGTCAATACTTACAGCGTAGCAGATTAACATTGCTCACATCCCGCTTGAGCTTTGTTGAACTGCATTGTTGTGTCTTGTTTTGGGAATTTAGTAACAATAAAAATTAAAGTTGTGAAGCAGTAGAAGCCTTTTTCCATTTACCGTGATGCATGATATGTATGATTTGTGAATATCTGATTCTGTCAATCCAAAGATTAGAGGAGTGTCAGACAGGTTTTGAGTTGTGTTGTTAACAATGATGTATTTGTATTGCTTGTATAGGTTTGGCATAGGATAGTTTGACTAGATTGCATTGTCTCCAAAAGAAAGAATTGAGTGTTTTTTTGTCATTATTTGAAGTCATGGCATGTCCCTGGCTGGTGGAATAATCTCCCTGATCCAGTCAGGAAAGCATCAACACTAACAGTTTTCAAAAAGCAACCAAAAACTCTCCTCTTCAGGGAACACCTACGATAATAAAAACCTTTCTTTTCTTTCCTCCTCTGTCTTTATTTTCTTCCTTTATTTTCTCCCTGCTATGATTTATTGATCAGTTGATACAATTTGTATAATGAGCAAGCTGAAATAGACTTTGACTGTCTAACTAATTTTTAGTAGTAATTGTTGTTGTTGTTGTTTTTTTGGAGTGATGTTTGTGTTGTTAGCAGTTGGTGATGTTGGTATTTGTGTTGATGATGTTAAGGTTGTTGGGGCGGATATGGCTGTTGGGAGTGAAATTAGCCTTGTTGAGGCTTGTGTTGGTGTCTGTGTTGTGAATGATGTTGGTGTTGTTGAGGTTGGTGTTGACGTTTATGTTGTTGTAAGTGGTGTTTAGCTTAGAGTTTGTGATGTTCAGAGTTGTGCAGAATTTTTTGTGATTCTTGCCTTTAGAGTGGTGTTGCTGTTCTTGGGGTTTGAACATATATTGTTGAGAATAGTGTTGGTGTTCTTGAAGTTTGTATTGGTATTTGTATGGTTGGAAGTGGTGAAGGTGTTCTTGGGGCTTTGTTTAATAATGTGGATGTTTTGTTCTCAGGAGTGGTGTTGGTATTTGTGTTGTTTTTGTGTATTTGAGGCTTGTGTTTGTGTAGTTGTGAATGATTGTGTTGTTGAAGTTGGTGTTCTTGGTGTTTGTATTGTTGAGAGTGGTGTTAGTGTTCTTGTGTTTTTTGTAAATGTTTATGTTGTTGTGAAAGGTGTTTAGGTTGGTGTTTGGGATGCTAGGAAGGTTGTTGGTGTTGTTGGGTTGGGGTTTGTCTTTTGAGTGGTGTTTATGTTCTTGGGGTTTGAACATGTGGTGTTGAGAGTGGTGTTGGTGTTCTTTGAGTTTGTATTGGTATTTGTGTTGTTGGAAGGGCTGTTGGTATTATTAGGGCTTGTTTTGGTGCTTCTGCTGTTGGTATTTGTGTTGAGATTACTGTTTATGTAGTTGTGAATTATGTGGGTGTTTTTGAGGTTGGTGCTTGTGATGTTGGGAGTAGTATTGGTGATTGTCTTTTAATGGTGTTGTTTTTTTCTGGCGGGTTGTATTGGTTTTTGTATCGTTGGAAGTGGTGTTGGTGTTCTTGGGATTTGTTTTGATGTTTTTGGTGTTTGTGTTATCAGGACTGGCATTGTGATTTTCTTGTGGTTTGTGGTGCTGTTGTTGATTGTGGTCTTGGTGGTTATGTCATTGGGCATGGTGTTGGTGTTCTTGGGGTTTGTATTTAAGTCATTATGAGTGGCATTGCTGTTTTAGGGGTTTGTGTTGGGAGTGATGTTAGCGTTATTTGGCTATGTGTTGTTGGGAATAGGGTTAATGTTCTTGGAGTTTGTGTTGATTCTGTTAGGATTTGTGTTTATGTTGCTATTGTTGAGAGTGGTTTTGATGTTCTTTGTTGGTGTTTATTGGAGAGATGTTGGTGTTCTTGGGATGTGTATTTGTATTGTTGACTTTGGGATTTGTGTTGCGGTTCTTTGGGTTATTGCTGGTGGTGTTGGTGCTTTTTGTTGGATACTTAAACTACCTTATTTGAGGCAGGATATCTTTGCCAAACATTTTCCAGTTAATAATTATTGTCACAGTGTTTGGAAGTACTGATCGAAATGCTGATCAACTAATCGAGCGGAAAATATATATTTTTAAGTTTTGTAGTTTTTGAACAAGATCACTTCTGCCTCATGGCTGTGCTTTGAAATTATGCAGATAACATATGATTGTATGTAGATCATAGTACTGACACAGTCTAATGTGCAACAGGTGACATGTCCCACTTTCTGAATGTACAGAAATCCCTAACAGAGGGCAAAGGATATCACAACAAACACTGTTGAAGAGTTTCTCCCAATTCCAAATAAGAGAAAAAAACAGCAACAACAACTGAACACCCAATTGGACCAATTGGAAAGTCTTGATATTTTAAGGGCAGATGCTACCACCCAAGCTTAGCCATAATCAAGCTTCTAAGTTGCTTGATAAACTCATACTATATCTTTTCTTTTTGAAATCAAGAGAATAAGAAATAAAGTAGGTAAAATGTCCTGTTGGCAGTTGATTTTCCAAAGGTGGTTGAAATTGTACAAGGGGTCAACAGATGAATGAATTTCATAAATAATGGCTACAATAATAGCTTATAACCATTTTTTATTGTT
The DNA here is from genome assembly GCA_900490495.1 of Danionella dracula. Lineage (NCBI taxonomy): Eukaryota > Metazoa > Chordata > Actinopteri > Cypriniformes > Danionidae > Danionella > Danionella dracula. Next base: position 2,609,136 of record UELW01000600.1, read on the forward strand.
CATATTTATTAAAACAAATAAGCCTCTATTTTTAAATGTCTGCCTCTTTCCTGGTTGTGTTATCATATGTTATAGAGGCCGCTTTGAGTTTGTGTGGTCCCTCTGTTAAGAGTAAGAAAGCAGGCAGCCATAGGATGGGTATATGTCAGATCTTCCTGTGGGAACCTCAGACGTCAAAATCCCAGATATCCCAACCCTAATCTCCAGCAAAACATTTTGCTTTTCCTTTTTTTCCATCTCGCTTACCTCTCCTCCCTCCAGCCGCTCAGGGCTTTCATTTTTATTCATGGGGTGTGAAGGGGCTGAGTCGGGGGTGTGGGGACAGGATGGGGATGAGCTGAGTCCAGGGCTCAGACCAGCAAGCGACTGACAATGGCCTCAGTGTTGTGCTGGGTGTTGTGAGCAGGCCGTTTGGACATTCTTTTCCTGTCACTGGAAGCAGATCTGGGAGGCAGCGCTTGGCCGGATTACCATCTCATTAATAGAAAGCATGACTTTTGTTCAAAGAACAACTTGTGTAATGTTGCCGTGTGGATGATGGGTAATCCGCTGAAGCTGCAGCTGTAGTGGCAACTGGACACACATGAACATAGACACTGAGACTTCTACTGTGAGTTCCTTGAAAGTTAACAGACAAGCAGCACTTTACATCAAAACCAATCATAAGGTAATTTGCTGAATTAGAATTGAATCTGGGCATATGGGTTGCTACACAAGTTTGGGTCTTAAGCTATGTTCAGACTGAGATTTGATTAACTTTTCCGAATGAACATTTGAAATGGTCTACTCTTTAGCTTTTGTTGTAGTTGAACTCCACCCACCACAATTTCTGTTTTTTAATGTTTCCCCTCAAATGGAAACTCCTTATTGGTTGCCACGGCATTGAACAGCCTAAAAAGTACAAACATTTGAGCTTTCTCAGTAAATATGGCTATTTTTTATTATATTTTAATGCATAAAGAATGTATTATCTATGTTAATTTGAACTTTAAACAAAAACATAGCTTAAGAAGGAGCTTTACGTCAGGGGGATTTTTGGTGCTGTGGAAACCTAATAAAACATAATTTCAAGAGGTCGCACTTGCATAAATTAGCCTTGGTAATGCAAACAGAAGTGGTGTGTAAAAACGGATAACAGGTGAGCTGTCCGTACGAGGGCTTCAGGTTCAGGAATAATTGAAGCCCGAAGGCCCCCTAAAGTGAGGCGCAGGAGTGGTGAAGGTTTTTTTTTTTGCTAAGACTAGCCGAACTGATGCCTTATAAAGGGTGGAACTCCAAGCGTGATAGGGAGACTGCCAAGCGCTAATTGACTGAGCATGTTACTCTCGAAAAAAAATTTCTAAACATCGTTTGATTCACCTTCTTCATTGTTTTCATTGTTGTTGAATGGTCAAGAGAGTTTGTATTACTTTAAAAAATTTCAGCTTTACTATAACAGAAGAGGCTATTTCATTGGTAAGACATCCAAAATCAAGTAATAGTTGATTTTTGCCATAATTGAGCACAAGTAACAGGAATCCTCCATGATTTTTTTAATACAGCTTTCAATAAAGCCAATGGCAATGCGGCTCAATTTACTAAGTGGATCAAGGCAACATCATGAGTTACCTATTACCCTCTTTTGGTAGCCTCTCAATGTTGGTCAGCTGAGTAGCGAGCTGTAAAAAACAAAAGCAAGCAAACAAAGCTATAAAATGGTCAAGATGTCAATGATAAGATGCTCAGTGCATGAGTCAGTGGACAAATTCAATCACTGCACTCCCAAAACGTTCTATCTTTATCTTAATAAATATTCAAGGCCTGATAATGTTTTCATTCCTATACCCCTGAAAATGTATTTCAGAAGGCTACTCACATCACCAGCTCTGATGTTCAATGAAATTATGCATCACAGAGGAGTCCATGCTAGATGAAGCTCTAATATCATTAGGCAAGGTTATGAGTTTGCATAGAGGAAAGTTTCTTCACCTAGAGCTACATTCAGATTTCAGGTCTAAATGGTCAATTCCATTTTTTTGTAAAATCAGATTTTTTTTGTGTACTTTTTCAGATTAGACATAAAATGTGACTTGAATACATCAGGCCTATCAACATAATACGGGTCTTTGTGAGGTGTTTCCTGACTGCTCCCCGGACACCACAGCCTTGGCTGCCCATTGCTCTGGGTGTGTAGTCAATGCTGTGTATGTACACTGGGATGGGTTGAATACAGAACACAAAATCCAGGTTTAAGTCACTCCACATCTGGCCAACTGGTCAAATCCACTTTCACCTTTCACTCATATTGACAAAAACAAATCGGATTTGGGTCACTTTGGGCTGAATGTAACCTAAAACTGTTTAAAGTTGAAGGCTAGAAAAAAGCATGATTTTAATAAAACATAAAACTGTATCATTATACGACATCCATGAACAGTACAAAGTTTGCAAACTCCAGTTGATGACCTTTTTAAATGCATACAGGAGTTAAGGAGGAGTTGGGAATGAAATGACTAACTCAGTGATGTTTAAAATGAATACGAGCTAAAGTTTAACAAAAAACTGGAAGCATTTTGAAACTTAACAGTCCAATAAATAATTATCATGAGTAAATAATACATAATAATAAAAAAGCCTATTATTTCCCAAATTTAGTTATAAAACTTTGAGTGTTTTCTTCCATCATCTTGTATGTGTCAAAAGATAAATTATGGTTTATTTCTCTGCTCAAGATCCCTTTAATTATAAGGTGAAAATATGTTAAACTTTTTCTACTTGCATTTTGCTGTAGATTTTGCTGAAGTTAATAAATTAGTTACACAGTAATTAATTTACAAAATTTTCAAAATACTTGAATTATCTATTACACGGACATCAAAAAGGCAATAATGTTTGTTTGTTTGTATTAACATATTGTTTTTTTCCAACATTTGCATTAATAGGCAGGTGCAGAACTGATGCGGTGTACTTTTTAGGGAGATAAAAACAAACAGATATTTATACAAATATTTAGATAGCAGTTTTAGCAGCTGTAAAATAACCTTTTCAACTTTTTTGCTGCAAACAAAAATCTACTCCCAAGTTAGTATTTCTATCCACCTGTCTAGTTGTTATATTTAACTTTACCGGCAATACAACATATATTCCAACATTTACATATGTGAGAATATTTATTCTCACTTTGAGACTTCTATAGCTTCTCTCATGTGGTGTATGTGCTCTCTTTCACACGTTTTTTTCTCACTATACTCAGATGGTGGGCCAGATTAAACAGAACAATAAAGTCCAAATGTGATAAATGTGCATCTACTTATTTTCTTTTTCACTCCCTTGTTCAGTCAATCCATCCTCAGACTAGATGAAATGAAAGCAGAATAAGCAGGGCATTCACAGAGCGGTTATCTCTGTGGGCGTCTGCTCTCTGAGAGTGATGGGACGCTTCTTTTAGATTGTGGAGGTTATCCGACCCCTCGCCTGGTAAAACAACACACCGCCTCTGCTCTCTGAAGATCAGTCATCTGAGGCAGAGAGCGCGCCGAAAATCCCTGCCAATCACCTCTGAACTTGGGATCAGCACAGTCATCTTAGCATGTTAAAAAGCGTCAACTGAAGAGCTGTTTCTCCTCAATATACAGAACACACTAAACTGATGGAAGGAGGAAATTTTATCAAAATTTTCAGTTAGAAGCACAGATTAAAAATGTATAAATCTGAGAAACTAAACCTGCGGAAACCTGTTTGCAGTGACCTTGAACTGAGAAACCAAACTATAATCATTTTTAGTACTCAAAATGGAAATGCTTGGTAATCTTTTACTAGGTGTTTATTATTGACTCACTTAGGCAAGGGAAGTTTTTTTATAGCACATTTCGTACACAGGGTAATTCAAAGTGCTTTACTTTGAAAACAAAAAATAAAAAGAAAGTACATTTAATAAAATCAAGCATAAAACAAGCAATATAAGCGTCCTTAGCACCTAACAATGCAGTTGTAACTTTTTATTAAACATAATTAAATCAGTTAAACTCGAAACTTTAATAGTAGATTTAAGTGCAATATTTTTGTTTTATAGTCCACTCCTAAAAGGGACAGTTTACGTTCAGAAAATTTCTTTAAAATTCACACAAAACAGCAAAAGGGATAATGAAAGACAAAATACTGAAGCCATCTCTTCATTCAAAAGGTGTTAAATTTACCTGGTAAGAAGGGCATGGTGTGCTACTGCTGGATTGAGGCGTTTTAATAAGGCAAACACTGGCACATAATTTATATAATTTTAAAACATTTTTTATGAGGTTTTTGTGGTCATTGAAACATCAGTTCCTTCATCACTAAATGTTGAAAACAAGTACAATAAAATCATATTGCCGTCACACGACAAACATAATTAAAATTATACGATTTATGATTTTTTTAGCTGATTATTTATTTTAGTGATTGTTGTGCCATCAACTTAATATCATCTGATGGTTATTAGGACTTGCATAGTCCTAATTAGGGTCACAGGATTTTGCTCTTGTCCAAAATGAGAGACATCCCCAATTCATCACTGGTCCTCATTCACTCACCACACCTATTCCTATTCACTGATTATTTATTTATGTTCTTTGTACAAATGATGTCATTTTAAAATAAGTTTTTGTATTAAAAATAAAAATAAACATTTAGCCTTTTAAACCTTCAGCCTATTTCCATGCAGCATGGAAATCAAGGGCAGCATTTGTGCCCCCTGATGGGCATAGCGGAGAGCAATCGAGTGATTGTGCCTTGCTCCACACCACAGCTGTAATAGTTGAAGTTGAGAGAGCAAGTGTTTCATCACTCACACCACCTTCAACTTGGTGGATCTGGGGATTAAATCTGCGACCTTCCAATCACAAGTCGATCTCCTTATCTGCCAAACCACAACTGCCCTTTCATAAGCAACTCATGAGCAACATAAGCTTATTTAATCTTTGACTAACTTTTCACAAAAACTCATTGAGAGTTATACAACAGCTTTCTTCCACAAGATTTTTTTTTCTCACTAATTTAGATTTGAAATTGCCACATCAATGTTAGTGACTATGATCTACATCAAAATTAAAAAAAACACTTTTAGCTCTGAAACTTACTTAATTAAATTAAATACGCTGGTTCTTAACAATCCAATTGCTTTATTGGTTTGAGTCTTCTTAAGAAGCTTTCTAAATGTGAAACAGTAGCATAATAATTAAGTTTACCTATTATGTACTTTTTTACAAAGCAAATTATGAAAAATATCAATTCTGTAGAGCTGAGGTGTTTCCTGGTACTGGGAATATTGTGTGCTGAGCACAGACCCTATAGGGGTGTCTCTATAACAGTAAGGGACTCCACCCAAAAAAAAAATATGCTTCTTGACCCTTGTGGCATATTTTAGCCATAGCAGAGCTATATATGCTTGCAATCAAACCACAGTATTAAGTACTTTCCTAAAATATGTAAGATATAATATAACAGTGAAAAAACACTATGTTGTAGTTAATGTATTGTCAAACTGATAAGCTTCACTTACAAAGTACAGCCAAACTATTTAAGTTTGAGAAAGTAATAGCCAAAATGAGAAAGGCTACACAAATGGCTGCCAAATAATGTTCATATTTTTTATACATTGTTCCCATTTAGTTACTTGGCAAAATTAGTGCTTCATTTCTAAAGGATTTCAGAGAATGCTTGGGCACCCCCGTTTGATTGGCTATCAGTAATTGTCACAAACTTTTGCTCTATTCTTTGCAAAAACATGCACACAGGTGCACAGACTATTGAGTTCAGTTTATTTGTATTTCTTCTGATGCTCATGGCCTGTTAAAAAAAGCAGTTACATCATAAGTTTTGTGCATTAAAAAGTGTCCAGCCACAGCAACAGAAGATTTTGTTGAACTCAGAGAAAGGCATTAAAAACTAAAACCACTTTGTAGCTTGTTGTCTACTTAATAAAGGTTGAAAAAAGAAACAATATTCATATTCAAGTTAAATCTTGAATTATTGGGCCAGGAATTTGAATATTTGAACCTGTAAATTCTAAAGCATTTCTTCCGAAATTATCTGTGACTAAAGGCCAGGCTGAACAGTGATTGCATCAAGATTATTTGTTAATTTAACCTAAGTGTGTCTGATTAAATCTGTTTAACAAATTATAGAGGGTAGACTGTTTGGAACAACTTTAAACATAAATCACTATAAAAATTAGAATTAAAAATAATACATTATGTCATGCTCTGATTAACTGATCGTTAGGCAATGGTAGGCGATTGCTGTGGGTTCCCAAATTGTATGGGGCCCACTACCATGAATTGTCATCCATCACTTAAACTATAAATTTTATATGAAGTTAATTAAATCATTGAATTGCTTAGTATTTACAGTGTTTTTCCTTCATGTCAAGTATGCTTTATCACATCCTCGTGACTGAGAATCAAACGTTACTTTACAATAAACGTATAAATGACAATCAGACTTCAAGACATTTTACTCAAGAAGTTTTTACTATTTACATGTGGCAAATATGTGCTTTTATTTTGACATGTCAAGTATATCAAGTGAACAATATTTTTACACAAATGTCAGCTTTTAACTTGAAAGTTTGAAAATATGTTCCCACCACCTTTTCCTTAAAGTGTAGAAAAGGCAATCAACTTAAAATGTTTTCAATGTTCTCTGAATGCCCCACTTGAAAAGTAATTTGTTGTATTTATCAAATAGTTGACAAAAAATTAAGGCCCCTGAGCATTTGTTTTCCTCTGGTCCCAAAAATGACTAAATCCACCCCCAGGCAGAATACCCCATATAAATAAAATACTGAGTTTTTAGAACAAAAAGGAAAACCTACACATAACAATGTCTAAACACAATAAGAAGTGACATTAAAGTGAGGAGAAGATGGGTTAAATAGGCTGAGCTTAACAAGGGGATTGGAAACAGGTGAGACAATTAGCATTGATTATAACACCTGCACTTGAGAAGTTAAAGAGGCGGTTGGCTTAAATTTAAGAAATTATGTTAGTCTGGCTTTATCTGATTATAATTATTATTGAATCCGTGTTGTTGGCCATTAAATATCTTTAGTCAATTGAACATTATTCAAAACAGCAAGGTTTTGTGTTGCAATAGATTTATGATTGCTTACAAAACATGGATAAAACAGTGGCGTAAAAAACTTTTTTTGAGCGTAGACATGCGATATGTACAGTAGCCGGAAGGACCAATTCCAATCCCAATTATGAAATCAAAATAACACTTTAAAAAACACAATTACAAAATGAAAAATAAAACAACAATTCAGACATGAGAGAAGTAATTGACAATTAAGAAAACCCTACAAATTCAAAACCAAAATAACAATTCAGAAAAACAAAAGCCATGAATACGACGAAAGGATGGACATTAAACATCTGGTCTACAATTTACATTAACATTCACTTCTTACCGGTTGTATTTATTTTTATAAAGGTCTATCGATCTTCACCTCTTTTATGCTGATTCGAATCATAGAGAGTAAGTGTTTGGAATTGGATGCAAAAGACAAGGTTTAAATGTGTTTACATTTTAATCATGTTTAAAACTGTTCAATTGTCATATGATCTGACTCCAATAAAAGTGTGTCGCGTCCTGTTGAGGTGGTTTTGTGTCAGGCCTGTTGGACATGGCAGTCCTGCTGAGATGTCCGTGCTTGGGTCACAAGGTCTCATCCCTCTCCATCTAGCATGTCCACTAATACACTCAACCTCTAAGTGTGAAGAATCATCTCCGTTTAGCTCCAGATTTATTCTTCTGTGATAAGCAGTTTGGCAAAGGGAGACTCTTTCTTTGTTTGCTTCCATTTTCAAGAACTGTTCTCACAGAGCTTTCAGTAAACACTTATTTTACCATACTGTCACGGCCCATTGCTATTCCTGGCTCATTCAGGTCAGCTTTAACAAATGAAAAGAGCAGCCTGTCTTGAAAAAAATCCCAGAGGCACGTTCATGTTGTCATCGACACAATGCACAAACACAAACAAAGTGCCTCTTGCTGTCAGTGTCACTGGCATTTGTGTCTTTGAACTGCCGTCCATGTCATTTGATGCACCTCTGCCTTTTCAAACTGGTCATCTCTCTTTACTCCTCCTTTTCTATTTCTTCTTTTACACACTGTGTCTTAACTGTGCTCCATCCCGTGACCTCTCAGTCCAGCCGTCCGCCCTCCTTGTTGGGACGGTGGCCCTGAAATGGCCCAGAGTGCTAGGCTAAAGCCTCAAGGGTGTGGTTGTCCTCTCTGGAGTACAAAAGGGCTCAGGCCGGTCCGGCCCCCATCAGCTCATCCAAGCGCACAGGGAACACATTAGCCAAAGCTAGGCTTTGTCCAAATTGCTTTTCATATCTGATCTTTCAGAGTTTAGCTAACACTTCATGATGGCCAGGTGACTGGCTATTTTGACCACTCTTTGGTACTCAAAGTGGTCATTGTAACTAAATGCCAGATTGTGTGTGTGTGTGAACTCTTGTGAAAATTTGAACAAACCACAATTTGGTTTCTATGCTTCTCTTTAGCTCTTTACCTCCCTTCCTGAGAAATGTACACTCCAGAAATGATAGTGCCATTGTGATCTCTTTATTAGTCATCAACACCTTTCATTTAGTTCTGGTAGCCATTAGTAGGCTGCATTAGGTACTTACTATGTGATGAACACTCATTTCTTTTTAGATTATTTTCAGTGGCTATTCTGCCTTTTTTGTGACAGAGAAGAGAGTGGTAGGACCATGAAAGGACACCAGCTGCACCTTAAGTGTCCTCCTACCTATTGACTGTTATACTTGCGAGCATAAAGTGAGGAACATTCTTTCTTGTCTTTTTTCTTAACTAGCTGTAAATAAGATTGGTTATATGATTTTTAAATATTTAAGTATTATGATAATATAAGAGTAACATAAATAACTTTTGCTTGACAATAAATGTTGCTCATTGATTATTTATCCATTGTAAATAAACAACATTCTTTTTATTGTTTTATTTTCTACTTGTTGAGTTTAATTAACTCTGATTTGTCAACAGGTTCCACACAAAAGATTGTAATAAATCAGTTTATTGACAAACACTGTTTTCATTAATATTATTGCTCTAAACTGTTTCCTCCAGATGTGCATTTTGCTCTTTGTTCTTAATGTGGAAGGTCATTCAGAAGCAGAGAGAAAACACTATTGAAAATAATTAAGATTTACAACTTAAATAAATGAAAGCTCTTAAAATCTTAAGAGTTCGGAGTTTGTTTATCAATAAAGTTTGTTTATGAGTAACTTTACAATGTTCTAGAATCATGCTGAAACAAGTCTTTGACTTTCTGAAGTACTGTAAGAAAAACATTTCAGGAGTAACTGCTATGGAGTTTCGTCGCAGTTTGGTCTATCTAATCCTATCCACTGGATGCGAGCCATATCTGTCATAACTGCTCTACTTGCATAAACAGTTTGCATTGAGGCAAACTTATAGGATTTTTTAAAGGATTTTATGTATGGCAAACACAACAATTTATACTATTAAACGTAAACAACCAGCAGGTTTAACTGATCTGCTATTGTTTTCTCATGAATTACTAATACTAGCTAGTTTCACTTTTTAAAAAGTTTATTAAGGAAATAACCTTATTAATTATGTCACCATCTTGCTTTAAGTGAACTTACTGTACCTACTCAAGCTCCCAGTCAGTGCAACAGGTACTTGTCTCATTAGATTTTTTTCATAATTTGTCATTCTATTAAAACTGGTATGAGAACATCTACTTCAGCTTTTGGCAAAAATGAGTGAGTGAGCTGGTTTAAAATACTTCTTTAAAATTTTACCTCATACTCATCTACCACATGTTAGAGACCAAATCAGGCCTCATACCTCCATTGGTTTCATTATTTGGTGGAAATTATATTTTTCTGCTTTAACATAAACCTGTACACATAGTTTAATCTTGAGATATTGATGTTACATACCTTAAATAAGGATACACATATAAGCGATGGATTCATGTATTTGGGCATTGAAATGTTTGTTTTTATACATGTGTTTAAAATCTTGCTGCATATTTTAAAAATCAGAAGCAACATATGTATCTAGAAAAGTTTTAAATGATTAAACTTTTGTTTTCCACAGGAAAGGAGCTCCCAGTCTCTTCCAAGTAACTTCCCAGCCAGGTTTAAGCCATGATCTTGTTGAAAAAAAGCTCCCAGAAAAATGTCGAAGTGATTTTGAGGTATGTCCATGTAAGAGCTGGCTCCTGCCTTTTCCTGCTATTAGTGAGATTTTGGCTTTGGTGATTATGATGTGGCAAACCAGTAGATGGGAACTGCCATATTAGAGATCTAAAGTATTTTTCCCCCTTTTGTTCAAATTATTATTTTATTTCAGCTGAATTATTAAAACAAATATGGCATTTAAATATTGTAATATTTTTTTGTAATCTTTTAACAAACAAACAAATAATGTTTGGTTATTTGTGTAACTAATCGTTCCCCGAATAGGGAATGGAGACCTGTGGAGACCTTTATGGAAGCACCTCAGGGTGGACTGGAGCCAACACCCCTAGGCAATCCAGAAATGTACTCACAACATCTATGTTATGACAAGGAGTTACAAAAGTTATGAGTTAATAAGTTAAGACTTATTTTTGTTTTGAAAGTCACTTTAAAGAGTGATCTATATCCCTGTTAGACAATCAGAGGAGAGCGATGCATCGATCACCTTCAAGTGAGATGCACTGATGTCATACCTACCACCACAAAGGATGGGTTTGGAACTTCCGGCAAATTAATTGTGACGTTCCAGAAAGGGACTCCTTATCTCAACCCTATCGGGTGGGGCCTGGCACTCAACACGAGGCTCGACTACAACAGTTGCCTAGCAAGCATACTCTTTCACCTGTTTAAGCCGGGTCTACTGAGGCAGCAACTTGCCTGGTGAAGGCCAGTCTCAGTCTTAACTCATTGCTGGATAGAGCGCATTTCAAGTTTTTGTTTAATGTATTCCATATTCTCAAACTTTATCATTAAAAAGTTTCGTCTAGGCATTCTGGACAGGCATGTTCTTGTCATGCTTCCGTGGGTTTTCCTCAACACTCTGGTTTCCGTTTACAGTCTAAAACAGGCTTCAGGTGAATTTAACACCCTAAACAGCGATTGTGACTCTGCAAGTTGGTTGATAACATGTCTAGAGTATATCCTAACTTTCTCACAATCTGAGCTAAGGATATGCATCCGCAGAACCCCAAAATGTTGTACATGTGGCTTCAGTTCAAAAATGCAAAACGCTTATAACTAAACCCAATATGGACCAACGTCACTGTCCACCCCTGGTTTGTGCGGGTAATATAAAGGGTACAGAAGATGGATGCATGAATTAATTTATTGTTGGATTTAACTCATCATTAGTTTTAATGAAGAGAGCATTTTGTTGCAGCTGTTTAATCTGGTGAGGAGCTTGGTGGGGAATCAGTACAGAGATGTGCTGCGAGAGTTTGAAGAGCTGGATGAGAAAAACACCAGACGACTCTCTCAGGAAGACATGTACCAGCTACTGAAGAAGTAATGAACCTCCAACATATTATGCACAGAATATGCTTCATAATAACGACACACTATTAATAATTTATTAAGCATTAGCAAATAGTTAATTATTGTATCATTTAGCATTGTTTCTATGTTAATACACAAGTGTAAGACGTTATAAATGTAACTTTAAAGGCTTTATTCTTGGTTTGTAAGCATCTATATTATATGGTTTATAAAATGAATGTAATGTTTTGTCAGGGTTTCGGCTGTCCCTTCTGTCTCTGATAGTGAGTTCTCCGTCTCGCCGTGTTTTCTGTCTGTCTGCTAAATCAAAACATCCCAGTTTAACAAAAATGATTAAAAGACCAAAATCATTAATCGTCATACATCGATATATATGCAGCAAAATGCGGAAGGAAATTTCGACGGGGTAGCAAAACCAACAGACTAGTCCATCATTTTTTGCTGCTGGAGCAAAAAATTACGAGACAGGAAAATCCGATAGAACGCCGGATTCAAGTTGGCACTTTTCGTCTTTGGCGTTCTCGCCTGTCATGTGGCTTGTGTCATGTGTCACCTCGTGGCTTGTTACGTCGGTCCTTAGACTTAGACTTATTAGTCTCCCTTTTTATACCCCTGTGTTTGTGCTGTTCTTCACGGGTGCATTAATTGTCTTTGTGCTTGTTAACCGATGTGCTACTCGGAGTTGTGTCTAGTTGTTATTTTGTTAATATGTTTCTGTTTCAGTAATACTGTCATTTATGCTATTTGCCAGGTTTTGCCCCCTCGTAGGTCATTTGTTTTAGCCATCTCTTCTTTGCTTTGCTTTATCTTATAATAAAAGATCTCCTCATGATCAGCTGTCTCTGCGTATGAGATCTTTCAAAAACGTACACAGGAGATCCTGAAGCTTTTTGAGGATCAGTTAATCATTGATAAAATGTACACTATTTAAAAACCAGTTGGTTATTAGTCGTAAGTGATTTATGAGACTTTGTTAATACATGATTATTGTACTATTTGAAAGCACATTCTTTCATCTTATTATTCGGGCAAATAGTAACAATTACTCAGAGTGATAATACATGGTTTGCTAGCATATTTTCCTACTGTAACTCAAGAATAATTCAGATAGTTATATATTGTAAGTTGTTGTTGTTTTAAAGTGCTATCGATAATTCATTTGTGAAGTGGTGAAAAAACACTTGAAAACTGTGAAAACCTTGAAAAACCACTTGAAAAAAAAAACTGTCAAAATCTCTATAAGTTATATAGTTTAATATTTTATAGCAATGCGAATCACTGGCAAAATAAGCAAATTCAAGCAAAACATATTGAGACAAGTTAAGAAAAATGAGTCACAACATAAAACCATTGTGAGAACAGGGTTGTTGTCTCATGCACAAACACATACAGGATTAGTTAGTTCCTCATTGTTTTTAACAGCATGCAAAATCTCTCTCTCACTCTCAATGCTGTTGAGTCCCGGTGTCTCCCAGAGTCTCCAGCTCCAAAACAAGCATCTCTTGTGTATCTCACAAGATCTCTGCAGCCCACCCCGGTCTCCCAAACCAGTTCTATACACAGCTCTTGCTTTCTTTTGTCTCTTAAAACAATGCCTAAGGAAAGCTGAAGTTTTCTTGGCAAATGATGCCTTAATTGTGCACGTTACCAATTTGTGCTTTGGCCCATGAATAACATAAATGAGTTTGGTGATCAGAGCTGTAGGGACGATGAAAATATCAGGTTTCTTTGGTTTCTACATGCTTGTTTATGCTCTCATTCACCATATTAATGAAGTGACTTTACACCAATTTAAAGATCTTGAAAGGTAGAACTGTTATTTTCTGATTTGTGTTGCTATCTATTACCCTTTCAATTCTCATTTAATTTGTTCTGCAAATGTCATGATTTTAAATATGATTCGAGATCAATAAAATTTGTTCTCCTTAAACATGGCTCTTTTAGACTATTTAAAGAGCAAATGAAAACCAGGCCAGTCTTCATCAAACTTAATCCTGAAGATGTGGTTGGTTTAGTTATTTTTGTTTAATATTATTAACAGTTTTTAATATAAATAAAAATATTTTCTAAATACTAAGATTATACTGTGAGGGATGAGTTATAAAGGTGTTAAATATTTAACAAATATTCATAAACAGTTTCCTTTTTTATAAAATATTTCCATCTCAAATTAAACAACAACAAGACTTATTATTATGGTTGTTGTCGTCCTTGTCGTCATCAGTAGTATTGTTGTTGTTGTTCTTCTTATTATTAATATTATTATTATTATTACGATTTGTCAAACAATAGATATATTGGGCTTTTAACTTAAAGACAATCTTTCTGTAACTATTTTGCTCATTATAATTTGTTTATAACATAACTAATACAATAAAAGTAACGCATATCATAAACTGAAGGCATATTTATGTGACAGTTTATCTGTTTGTTTATTTGTTATGTTTATAATCAAATCTTTAAATTGCTGAAAGTGTTTAAATAAATCGTTTTTATCACCCATTTACCCGCTTCCCTTCAGCTTCTCCTTTATACCAGTCTCCTGGATTTAGATTCCAGAACTCTTCTGAACTGTTCACCCCATGTGAAAACCTGCTTCATCTCTTTACATTATTTATCTGTTTATTTACTCTCCTCCCTCCCCTCCCTATGCTGTTTTTGCGGCTCTTCCTTTGACCCCTTTGTGATTTCTCTCCCACCCGTTTTTTCATTCTTTTTCTTTTATCTCTATTCATTTTTTGGCTGGATGATGGCGGTAGGCCTAAAAGGAGTCGTAGTCTGAATGGGGGGCATCGCGAGTGGATTTGCATAATCTGTGGCGTGGCACTGGTGCGCAGACACAGAGAGAGTGGTGGTGCCAACCAGTCCAAGGTGAACTGAACTCTCCTCGCCAGCTCAGAGATTAGTGACACTAACAGGCTTTACAGCAGCCTAGTTCACACAGGGTTTGGCTGACATGTCAGTGCCAACTTCTCTGGCTCCCACAGTGAACCCTGTGTGTGAGCATGCCTGGTTCTGCTGAGAAACTGTTGCTGCTTTACTGATTCTCACAAAGCAGAGATAAACACTTACTGTAAGTATTTGAGGGTGTGTAAATACTTAATACAAGTCAAAGATATATACACAATTATAAAATATAGGTAAATATATTCTAATGTTAAAGGCAGTAATATTTTTGTGTGTTCATTTGCTGATTTAAATGTATATATTTGGAGTAGTTGATTGATTGTTATAAGATGATTATGTGTATTATATTTCTCCGAATGAATATAAACATTTAATGGTTAATCAGTACTCAGCAACACATATTACTGCAAGGCCACCCTCTTCTCACTCATCATAAAAAAGAAGAGTAGGTGTCAGTTCCTTAAATTAATTATAATTTGATCTAAAAATTTGTAAAAAAAAAAAAAAATGTTGCTTGTTTTGTTTTAAGCTTGTTGCTTTAATTGTCACACCTGGCACAAAAGCCATAACTTCATTCATTCGTTTGCTTCTCTTTACCGGCTTCCTGTTCAATATAGAGTGAAGTTTAAACTTGAAATATTTAGCTTTTCAGTTAAACATACATTTGAGGTTCAGAGGTTGAAATATAAAACTTTATTGAGGATTGTTTCATAGTTTGCCTAAGGACCATTATGCTAAAGAAAACTAAAGACTCATTTTAAGATAATATTAATTATTTTATGTAATATGTTTTTGATGGTTTAGACTATTCTGTTTTAATTGTTGCTACATTGCATTTTTTAAATATCTCAGCAGTTACAGTACTTTATAATTAATGTTGTGATTGATTTTGATAGTGCTGCTAAACATTATAAATTATTTTCAGGATCAGTCTTTCTTCGTGTAGAGCTATAGACTGAGACTGAACAAAACCCTTTACAGAATAAAATTGGACCCACCTTTTTAATGTTAAAATGTTAATGCAAAAAGCTTGCATGAAAATGTTATCAAAACATTATTTTAAGTGAGAATCCCATTAAGCGACGCCAGTAGCATTTTAAAGTAGCATCATGCTGTTTTTGTTTTATTTTAAACTAAATTTTAATGTATTTTATATAAAAAATGGGTATGGGTTTTTCAACCACAGCTGCCATAACCATCATTTTATAGCTAAATAGACAGCCTTACAAGAATGCCAAGGTTTTTTTTTAAAGGCTAACATTCAATGACTTAAATTTCAAACTTTTTTCAAACCACCCAAAAGGATCTGTCTACTTACACTTGAAACACTATAAAAAACTATTTTAGTCATATAATGTTTCCCCAGTTAAAATTTTAATAATAAAAAATATATAATATATATAATATATTTTATATATACAAAATTATAATTATAATTATAATTAGAAGACAAAGAGGCGTTGTAGATAATTAGCATACATCAATATACAAAGTAATGCAAACAAAGTAGTTAAAATAAACGAAGAACCAAGAACTAGGAGACTAAATATACACTCAGCACTTTACAAGAAAGACATTAAAATCAAAATGTTCACTTTTTGTCCAATTTCCCAAGGTCAGAATTGTTTCTAATTACTAATAACTGTGGGGATTTTTCATCTAGTTACTGGTTACGAGTTACTTTTTACCGTTTACTACAAAACGAAAGCTGTCTTTGTGCCTTATAGCCTCTTTCTACTTTTTTCTCATACAATTCTACCAACTACACACAAATAAAGTCTATAAAGTTTAAATTAACCATTTTTCTCACAGTTGCACAACACTGGGTTCATGTCTATCTGTATATGAAAAACATTCTAGGATTTTAGCTGCCAAGGTTTCCAGAAATGAAGGAGGTGATTTGTTTTTCTATGTTTGGGAGTATACAATATTTCTGTTTCTCTCACACAAACTAATTTTAACTAAATTAAAAATATATAATTGATTAAATCAAGTTGTATCCATTAAGTATTGCCATTGTAATCATTATTTAACTCTTGTTTCTCTCTCTTAGGTTAGCGCCCCGTTTGGAAGTGACTCGTGGAGAGGTGCGGAGGTTGTGGTCCTGTCTGTTCACCCAGCAGGATGGAACTGTGGATTTTCAACAGTTTATCCGTCACTTTGGCCCATCGCCCAAATCCTGCTGTTATCCCAATGCCAAGCACAATCCTCCCAAACGTGGAGACAATGACTTCATGCGTCTCTCTAACAGACTCAGTTATGTCTCAGACATACTGGTCGATGCTCTGAGAGCCAAGGTATTTGTGTTTGCTTTTATAAGTGTGACTAACAAAATAATGAGTCTGTCTCTTGTGTGTTCAACAGGTGGAGATGTGTGTTTCCGAGCTCTGGACTGAGTTCTCTGAGATGGATTTTTCAGGAACAGGTTTTGTGAGCGGTGATGAATTTAAAGAGGTTCTCATGAGCCTCTGTGTTCATCTCAGCGAGTATGAGTGTGATCTGCTGGCTAAGAAGTTTGATATTAACCATGATGGCAGGTAAATATATTGACACTAAATCAAGTTAGTTGTTATCTTAATAATATAAAATATTATATCAGAATCTGAAAGATGTTTTTTTCCAAGTGGGCATGTGCACACACACATGAAATTTGTTGTGGTACAGGACTACTCTCCACTGTTAGCACAGTAAATTACACTTTACATTAAATGACACAATAACATTGAACAGTAAACATGGGTTAAATAAGTAAATTGTTAGAAGTAAAAAATGAAGGTATGAATGAATGTGGAGCGACTGGAAATGTGTAGAGTCCACAGCAGAGTCCTGTTGCTTATTGCAATGTTTAATGGAAATATTTGAGTGTTGGTGTTATGGTGTTAAAGTTATGAGTTCTTGAGCTGAATGACCTGAGGGAAGAAGCTGTGTTTGTGCCGCGCTGTCCTTGTGTTTGAGGTTCTGAAGCGCCGGCCAGAGCTGGAAGAAGTGGTTGCCTGGGTGAGCAGCACCAGAGTAACTTTGAGAGCCCTCTCTCTCATTCTGGATGTGTAAAGTTCTTGAAGGGAGGGTAGGGGAGCTCCAATGATTTTTTCAGCAGTCTAAACTGTCCTCTGGAATCTCGGGTTGTCTGATTTAGATACTGAGCTAAATCAAAAAGTGTTGCACGTGCACAAAACAGACACGATGACCACTGAGTAGAACTGGGTCAGCAGCAGCATCTACACTGCCATCTCCACTGTATTAAGCTCCAGGTTGTTCTTGCCACACCAGAGCGCCAGCCACTCCAATTACATTGGTCTGTATGCAGACCAATGACAGTGTGCTTGTCAGCAAACTTCAGGAGTTGCACCGAGGAGTCTTGGGAGGTGCAGTCATTGGTGCAGAGGGAGAAGAGTAGCGGGGAGAGAACACACCTCTGGGGGGCATCAGTGCTGAGGGTGTGGGTGTTGGAAATAAATTTCCCCAGCCTCACTAACTATTGTCAACCAGTCAGGAAGCTGGCGATCCACTCACAGATAGTCAGGAACTGAAAGCTGGTGAAGTTTATTCTGGAGTAGTAATGGGATAATGGTGTTAAACACTGAGCTGAAGTCAACAAACAGGATCCTCACATAAGTCCCTATTATGCCCAGATGTTACAGGATGTTGTGCAGCCCCATGTTGATTGCATTATCCACTGACGGATTGGATCGGTAGTCAAACTGCAGGGGGTCCAATAAGGGTCCAGTGATGCCCTTTGGGTAAGCCAACACCAGTCTCTCAAATGACTTTATGACCACAGAGCCCATTTGAGTCGGGGATGGGGATGGTGGAGCGCTTGAAGCATGCAGGAACTTCACACAGCTTGTTTCAAACACATAGATCTGTTGAAAATGTTTGTGTAGATGGGTGCCAGCCGGTCAGCACAGGTTCTGAGACATTCTGGTGAGACCCCATCAGGACCTGATGCTTTCCTCCTCTTCTGGTTCCTGAAGAGTCGACCCACATCAACCTTGCTAATCTGAAGTCTGTCAGGGGTGGGGAGGGCTTCAGTTGTTGATTTTTGTTCTGGTGGATCAGAGTCGTCAGAGCGGGTGGTAAATGCCAGACTGTAAGTTTGAAATGAAAAAGTTTGATTGTTCTTAGAGGAGGGGGATGGTGTCCTCTAGTTGGTGATGGTCTTACTCTCCTTTTAGCTGCTTTTAGCTACTCTGATCTCTGAATTCAGTGTGTTCCTGGCCCAATTGTACAGAAGACTCCTGAAGACATCTCCTTTGGCATAATGAAGATGAGTTTTCTAGAGAACCATGGTTCGTCATTGTTGAGCGTTAAAAAAGTCAGGTTGAGAATGCACATGTCTTCACAGAAACTGGCGAGACAAAGTCTATGATGAGACAGAGTCAATGAGCTTGTCCAGGTCTGAGGCAGGAGTTTCAAAAACACCCCAATCACTGCAGTCGTCGCAAAATATCATTCATTCATTCATGTCGGCTTTATTCCCTTTCGGGGTCGCCACAGCGGAATGAACCGCCAACTCTCTGGCATATGTTTTACGCAGCGGATGCCCTTCCCTGCCGCAACCCATCACTGGGAAACGCAAAATATCAATTTAGATATATTTTTTTATTTGACCAGCAAAGGTATCTAAGGTTCTGAATCGGTTATTGATATCTTTCTAAATAAAAAGTAAGCCACATTGTTATTCAACATGCTGGCTGCTCAAGCAATATAAAGTTCAGTAGTAAGAAACATTTTGTAGGAAACCATGCAACACTCTAGAGAGGACTGTTAAAAAAATCCATTCGGGTATCTGGAGGAGCTTCACAAAAAGTGGACTGAGGCTAGTTTCAATGAATAAAGAAGCATTACAAACAGAAAAATCAATATATATTCAGATGTCACATTTCTTGAGTCAACATCAGAAGTAATCTGACTATTGCGCAGAACTTCAAATTCCTCTTTTAGGCAAAATTATGTTTATTAAATGTTTGGAGCGCTAAATTAATATGTTAAAAAAAATTGCAAAAACAAGCATTCTTTAAGAAGCCATGACATTTCTGTGTAAAAATAATTGTTGTTATGAAACTTTTAAATGTATTGAAATAATTATTTTTAGTTGTCATGTCGGGATTTTTAGGCCATAATCATCAAACGCGCAATAATAAAGGAGCAGAAATGTTTAAATCTGTCAGGAGAAAAACAGAGGACCCAATTGCAGTGAGAAAACCGTATTAAACAAAAACTAAAGAAGCACAATCTTCTGGAACGGAAGAGCTAAAACTGGAACAACTAAATCAGGAGAGCAAAAACAGGTAGCAACATGAACTAATATGCCAGTAAGGAAAAAGGAAAGAAGGAGGAAATAAATAGTGTGGCTAATGAGCAAATGAGGATCAGCTGAGAGCCAGAGAAAACGAGGAGAGGGGAAACAGGTGTGAAAAAATCAAATTAGAATGTATTCATATTGTGCTTTTTGAAGCTGGATTCAAGTAATTGAAATTCAAATTTCAAATTTTACGGATATATAAGCATACTTATAACATATGGTTAACTTAGGAACCATAGAATTAATTTGAATGTTATTTTAGTACAATATTGAATTATTTATTATTGTATTGAATCTCCAGGAGGATTAACAACCAATATTGTAAAAGCAAATGAAGTTCCTAAATAAATAACAAATAGTCAATGTACTATACATTATGGGAACCAAATCAAGAAATAAAGTGTTTGGTTTACACAAGGGCTTAAGTCTGGATTGATACATTACTCACAATTGTTTTAACATTAAATGGTTGAACTTGTGAAATCACAACTGCAAAGTTTTGTCTAATGTGGTCCCAAAATGTATATTTATGTAAAATGTTTTACATATCTGATATGCACCAACAGTAACTATGAGGTCTGTAAATAACTTATAAACTAAGCATTCAGCTGTGTGCAAACAGTTCAATTATTATCTAATTTCGAGTAAAAAAATTACTCGAGAGCATTAAAACAGGATTTTCGCAATTAAGTATTTTTAATGAGCTTTAAGGGCCAAAACTTTTGTGTGCCTTATTACTGGTTCAATTAATGGCTAAAACATCCACCTCAAATCAGTGGAGTAAATTTGTAAATTGCTTTTCCAGACTAGAGCTACTTGAGTTTGTCAAAATCTAGTCAATAACATGAATCCATGGAAAATATGTTTTAAAAAAATAATATAACATATTTCTCTTGCTCGACAGTGTATCCTACTTGGAGTTCCTCGGACCTTTTCTATCCCAAAGTCAAATTTGGAAGCAAAGATCCAATATGGCTGCCGTCCTCCAGACTCCTAGAGACACCGAAGAGATTCTCAGCACTGAAATGCTGAGTCACAGGATCAGGAAAAAGGTGATTCATGTCTATTAAAGTAAAGTAAGTGTTAAATCCTGTTTACATCTTCATTCACCACTCTCATGTGTTATTATAGCTCCAGCGTAAATCCAAGGCTCTGGCCAAGGCCTGCGCCCGACTAGACTCCTCCAGCTCTGGGCTTCTGCCTGCTGCTGAGCTGGGAGCTGTCCTGCAGCTGTTAGGAGTGTGTCAGAGTCACGAGGAGCTGAAGAGTGTGTTCTCCACTCTACACACACACCCATCTGGAATGCTGGACTACCGTCCGCTCCTTATGCACAAGTTGAGTCAGCAAAGCAAACCGCAGCTCACTCGTCAGTAGGTCAACTGGTTTCAGTTTGAGGGTTCTTATATTAAGTCTTGAATCTCTTTAATTCAGTACTCTCAAATAGAATTTATTTTATAATAGTTATATAGTTATAGTGTCCTTTTGTTGAGTTTGGTTAGATTAGAGTAATTGTATTCAAATAGGAGAGGATTCATCAAGACGTCATCATCATTCGAGCTAAACACAAAAACAAAGGCCCTCTCTCCACTCTAGGTTTTTATGCACTTTGATCAGATGATATGTTTGTTAGGCTATGTTTGACTCTCATCATGTACCATGCCTGGCTTGCTCCTATCTGTGCTGTGTGGTGCTCCTGAATTATAATATGCTGCGCTCCAGACTTCCAGAACTAGAGTTTGTGATCCCTGTTTTAAAGCTTTGATGCGATCCTACATTCCGATGGCTTCAGGGTAATAAAAGTCTCAATGATATTCAGTAAAAAGTGTTTTGCATGCTTTTCCGTAGCATCAGAAGTGTTTGATTTGGAAAATACCTTGATTTTCTTTTATAAAATCCCCTGATTAATAAAAAAAAAAAACTTAAGATGGGGTGTAACTTTCTTGGCTGCTTTCTTTGGCGTTTTACAATCTTTTACATGACAATAGAATAAAAGCCTGAGCCATTTTAGCTCTGCTTCATTTGATTTGATTCACACTGTGTGATGAAGCTTAAGAACTCTAATTTTACCAGCTTTTCTCCCTTCGCTTAACACAGTGTTTCCTCCGAGGAATTAAACCAATATTGGCTTGTTGTTCCCTCTGTGTTCATTCATTCCATTTGCTTTTCATGGCATTATAGGTTTTACCAGATCTCTTTGTCCAGCATTTTGTGTTATCCTGCCAATCATCCCTTCGTCCAACCGTCTATCTGTCTGTTCATCCATCATTTACTCATTTTGACAGCTGGATGACTGACACCTGTGCTTTTCTCCTATACTAATGTAGCTCTTTGAAATTTACCGAAATGGACTTCAAAAGATACAAGAGAAGGACCTGGTGAGTTATGATGCAGACACTTTTTTTTATTTTTATGAATGTGATTTGTGTTTGTTTTGTAAATAAATCATTGTTCTAGTACTTTTTTCATAACCTACAAACTAAATAGTTCATTTTGCAGTAAGGTTGATATTGATTATCATTTTTGAATAAGGTAGAATCAAACTGCTCGCAATAAAATATGTATGATTTTCATTTGCAGAAGTACTTATTATTATAGATTATTTTTCCCCAACAAATAGGATTATATATCTACACTTACATGTTAAAAGACAATCATTTTGAAAACATACACAATTATAACTTACACGGTGTTTAGTTAAGTTTTATTTTGAGAGTGATTTAATTCCAAAGAATGACTCATCTTTATAATATTAGACTGCAATGTTTATAAACTAGAAACATAGTCAGAAATAACAATTTGTGGTCATTAAAAGAAGTGTGTTTTGAGATCGATGTTTTCTCTATTTATTTGAAAGTAAGAGAAGAAGTTAGGAAGGGGGCGGCAGCGCAGTTGCAATTTCTGCCACTTATAAGATGCTTCTTATTTCCAGCCTGAGCCTTGTTTTATTGAATGTTCTTTCCAAGCAACATTAAGACATTCCTCAGAGTTCAAATACAGGCTTTTGGTTTGGTAACCAATCCAGGGTAAAACTTTGCTGTAATATGACCTAGAATAGGCACCAGCAATCATCCCAACTGTGACATAGCATACAGATATGGTTATAAAGGTTTGTAAGTTGTATAATTCCCTTACATGGGAACGTACAAAATGTATGTGCGAGTACAAACAATTTATTTTATGGATAGTTTGGCAAAAAGTAGTTTAACTTATCTACACATACAACATATAGTTTTAATACATTTAAAACTACTGCAAAAAGGTTTACACCATTCAATTAAATAAAAAAATATATATAATATGCCTCATTCCAACCTGAAGGTTAACAAGAGGTAGAGATGGCAAAGGGAAACAGAGTAAAAGCAGTCTACAAACCCACATGTTAGCAACAAACTATCTAAAACCTAGTAAAAGCATTCATAAACAAGCCACAAGTTAGGTGAATGCTAAACTAAAAAGATACGTCTTTTGGCCAGCTTTGAACCAACCAACCTCGGATACAGATCGAAGGTTTTTATATGCATAAATGTTCATTCAAATGTAATATTTTTGTATGTATACAATTCATAATATTACTGCTATACTGAAGTCCAAATACTGGTTGT
The DNA here is from genome assembly GCA_900490495.1 of Danionella dracula. Taxonomy (NCBI): domain Eukaryota; kingdom Metazoa; phylum Chordata; class Actinopteri; order Cypriniformes; family Danionidae; genus Danionella; species Danionella dracula. The sequence continues at coordinate 2,632,484 of UELW01000600.1, forward strand.
TTATGTTTTACCATTTAGCAATAATAATGATAAATCGGATTTACAAAATTTAACAAAATTAAAAAGGTTTATCAAACTCGTTAAAGTTGCTGAACATAAAGATTTTTCACACCAACTGTTGGGACAAGATGTGGAAAAACACATCCAAAGATGATTACTATGTAATGAATTTCAAATGCATTAAATGAGTAGTGCAAGGAACAAGGATATATGTATAATATAACATAACAAAATATAATAGAATCAAATCAAATTCACAATCACTTCGGTTGCTCTTTGTGTTCAGAGAAAATGTGTTCTGAGTTTTTTTTGTAGGAACTAAATTTGCATCTCTAAGCAAAAACTCAAAAGGAGCCATTGTGTGATTGTCAAATAAATGGCTACATATTTTGAATTTTTCAGATGTTTTTGATATTAAAATGAAAGATTTTTAGGAAAAAGCACCACAATGTTGTTTCAAAGATGTAACTATAGAACAACAGCAGATTCTTTCAAATGAACAAATTAGATTAGTGAAAACCAGCCAACAAAGCTAAAAGACTATAAAGAGCTGGCATGAGCATGGATGCTTCTGTCTTGCTTCTCAGTCTGAGCCATGAATGCTCACCCTCTTTTTAGGAGCTTTGATTTCATGGGCCTGATTATTTTTCTTCAGGTCCAGTCAAGGATGAAGCCCAAGGAACCCAAGATTGTCTTCCTTTCAGCCTTGTCACAATGCAGCAACCCCCGTTACCGTCTCACAACCCAGAATCCCTAGCTTCTGCCTTTCTAGAAGCTGATGCCATACAACTCACTTAAATCTGGACTGAGACACCCAAAAAGTCTTCCAGAACTTCCTGGGTGAACATTACCCTTTGCTCATCATCAAATTCTCGTTTATGGTATGTCCTTTGATTAAAATCTTTATCCTCTCTCAGGTGTACGAATTTGTGAGATATAATTGATGTTGATTTTAGGAATGTCTGGGATGTGAAAAGCGTGTGGGATGGGGGTGGAGAGGGCTGCTACTTGGCCCTTCTATGCCATTGTAGAAGGCAAAGGAAGTAAACCCTCGACAGTTTAAGAGGGAGGAACACAAGTGCCAACATCTCAGAATCAATCAGCGTCATGGCTGACTGGAAGCTGTGAAAATAATATTCAATGAGCACCTAGGCCTTTTATTTGCCACCACGGTGGCCATCTCTCTTCTTAACTAATCCTGACCAGAGTTACCCCTTCTTTGAGTAGTTTAGGTTATCGATGTTGTCATATAAATTCACCTTAAAACCTTTGTAATGATAGCATTTAAAGATGCTTCAGAAAAAGAAAATAAGCCCTAAAAGCAAATTTATCCTGTTTATTTCCTGTCATGTTTTAATGGTAAACAGTAATTTTCTAACTGTGTTTTTTGTCCAATCTTCTCTGAATTAACGTTAAAGCTCTGAATTATATTCCTCCATCCGTTTCGCTCAGATAGCTTGGCGGAAATGGCAGACGGTCTTTCATGTTGAGATGTTGAAGATATTTGACTGATCTCTGCAGTCTTCTACCACAGTAGCTGTATGCTATGGAATTTTTCCATGTCAACTATTTCTTTTAAAAATTGACCTTACCTGAGTTTGTGAGAGAAACATGGAATGGATCATTTGTTCGATTTGGACTAAAATAAATGAACTGAAAATTAATTAAGGGTCCTCGGCAATGGAAAGCTAGTTTGTGCCAGTAAATCCGTGTAGGGAAGACCATGGACTTAATATTATTATTTTCTGGATAAAGGACTATTTGATCGCCATTTCTGTGCTGAATTGTCCATTAAACATTGTACCATGGAAACACAAAACAGTAAGGATTCTGCTGACAAACTCATGGGACGGCCCTCGGACATGTGCTGAATGGATCACGGGATAGGATTATGTGAACTCAGTGTGAGCTTCTTTGAAATCAATCAATGCAAGGAAGTGTCATAAAGAAACTATATTAATAAAATATATCTTTGTGTGTATAATTAAATGTGTACCATTGAAATACTTCAGAAGGTTATTACAGAAGTTAAGTTAAGAAAGGATGAAAGAACTGGGTCAAGCCTGATTCAAATTTTTACGTGGGATTTTATGATTTGGTATGATGTAACTTTTAGCCTACCTTAAACAATTCAGGGAGATTTTATAGTTAGAAACCATCCTCTCCCCTGAATCTTCCGAAAGGTCAAAGGTGCTCCGGTCACATGCTTTCTGTACACACAGACACCTCTATTCTTTTAAAAGCAGCTCTCTCTGAATTCTCTCTCTTACTCGCTCTGAACTCTCTCATCTCAGAAGTTGGTCACACAGGTCCTCAAGACCTTGTGGTCTTCTTTTCCTATCTCCTCTCCGTGTGCTCGAACAGCATGAATTAAACTCTGTTAATCTTTCTTTGGTACATGCCGATTACACTGCTTATTATCAGAAAACATTGTTTATTTACTCAAGTTAGTGTATTTTTCCAATCGTGCAAATTAATCTTTTAAATGGACAAGAGTCAAAAGAACGATGCACCATCATCAAAACAGCCAGCTTTTATTGGTTGTTCCCCTTGAAACCCCAATCTAATATGTCAGAGCTGAACTCTTTCATGCGCACCAATCACTCACACAAATGTGTGATGTGCCATCAGGGTAGTGGTTTCTGACTGCATTTTTCTGGGTTTACGGGTCGCTCATCACTGAAAAAATAAAATGTTGTGAAAACACAAAAAAATTAAGGTATCAAATCGTACAAAGACTTTTATATTGTTTCAACAAATGTTGTTTTTGTAAGTATAAGTACTTTGTATACAAACCAACATCGTTCTCAAGAGCTGTGAGAGTAACATTGCCTAAAAAAACATATCCCCTGCCATCAGCAAACAACACACTTTCACACACAAACTATTTTCTAAGAAATCATTTTCACCCAAATAAGAACACGTTTTAAAAAAATAATAATAATAAGAACACGTTTTCTGAACAGCGATGACATCATCTTCATCACTGAGTTTTCATCCAATCAGGACTCAAACTGGCACACATGGTTGCTGCAGTATCTCTAAAAGTATTTTAAGCAAGGATTGATTCAAAATCAAAATGTTTGCTCAAAGGTGCTTATATCTAATGAAAGCTCCAGGGCGTGCAGTGCCGCACACTGCGATAGCAGTCTTAGCTTAACATTGACTGATTAAACCGGTAGCATTGTAGTTTGACTAAACCTCACCGAATGATCACAGAGTTTCATTATTCTTCCTATTTAAAGCTGGACTATTCTAGTCACAGTCTGTGCACTAAAAAGCAAATTAAATGTTGTGTTCCAGATCAATATCATTAGGTACTAAAATCCAAATTAAGCTTCAAAGATCCCTTATCTGACTGGCACTTTCTCATTTGCACGTGTATATTTTTCGCCACCAACTTTTGATTCAACATAAAAAAGGCAGTTCAGAAAATGTTTTTAAGGATGTTACTAAACATTTTTGAGATTCCTGTTGAGCTAACATGCATGTTTATGTTGACTCACATGATTTACTGTTAGCTATAACTAATACTGAAAAAGTAGCGTTAGCTGGAAAAATGGCAGATTTAATTTTTTACAGTGTTGTTTCTTTTCGTCCAATAACCAATCAAACTGAAGATTTTGAGTGAACATGAGAGTGAATGCTGAGTGAATGGTGCACTGCGATGGACTATTGTGGACCTGTCATTTGCTCACAGTAAGCTGGAGCCCAGCAGAAGCACATATTTCTGAAAATGTATAACTGGGCAGATGTTTGCTTTTCATCATTACACATCATTTGATGGATTATGGAACATGATGATGTGATGGTTCAATTGTTTGTGTCTGTTGGTACTTGAAAACTTTGAAAATCCTGGCATTTCAATGTTCAAGTTTTCAGGTTTTCAGACTGAAGGAAATGTAACCGACTGATCTGAGATTGTCCCATATATCAGTATGTTTAATGATATAAAAAAAGGTTTTACCCATTTTTAACTAATGGAAAATGGACCTTGAAAGTTCTAACCTCATAAATGTCGGCCGTATAGACAATCTGAAGCAGACTTTTGTCTCCTTTTAAAACATTTTATTTCCAAGTTCTGATAAACATTTTAAAAATACAAATAATATTAATAATAATCTGAATAAATTATCTGAAAATAAAAAATGAAAATGACAGTTGTTACTGTGCCAGTAGAATGTTTATAAATGATGGCTATCAAAAAAGGGGAACTTGTTAAAGTGACCTGGTGCTCAGCAATAAGAACCTTATTTCAATTATTCCTTCTGAGTGTTTAGGTAGAAAAGACTGTTTCTCAGTTTGGGAGCTCTTGCCTTGAGGATATGAAACTTTCTAATCTTTTTGTGGTATGTTTTCTCATACAGCCCACAAAAAAGTGTGAAAGTTGGTTATTTAGTTCACGTTTAGTACGTCATAACTTCAAAAGGGTTTGGACATTACTTAAGATTGTATCCAAATTGGTTCTCCTGACAGGTTTAGATCTTAAAACAAGAGCTCTTTTTAAATCAGCAGCTCATAAATCAAATCTTAAAATCTTTAGGAAAGCAGTTTGTATTTAAATTTGTATTTCAAAAATGTTTACAATTATTTACATTTTTTTCTGAGAAGTTCTTTAAAACATTCAACAAATACCGTTTGAAAAGATTGTGTTTTAATTTTTATTAAAATTTCATGTCAATGTTTTACTAATAGGTTTTTTGTCTTTTAAAACCAGGCAGTTTTGAATATACTGACCTTATTAAAAACTTGAACGAAAATATATTTTAAAAACTACTGTTTTACTGAAGATATAGCATCTTTCTGTGTGGTCTCAAGCTAAAATGATCTTCTAATCCTAAACTATAAAAACATTTTTAGTAAAACTTAAAACAAAATTCTGACAGGAAAGTATAGGTTAAGTTTCTGTTAAATCCAATAAATATAATTTTCACCAACAACATGTTTTCTATGTGGTTAAAATACATTTTGTAAAAAAGGAAATTGGTGTTTCTGCTCAAATGCATGTCAAAACCTTTTCAAAATACGCTTTGTATAAAAAACTGTGGCTAAATATAAATAAATTAAAAATCAGTGACAGAGCAATATATGCAAGTTAAAGATTTTAACTGTTTCGTGTTTCTTTTTTTAATCCAGAATTACTTTTTACACTACTCCTCGAATGAAGAAAGATAAAATATCGACTTTTTTGTGTTAAAAAAGTTTAAATAAATGTTGATTAAAATATCCTTTATAATACAAGGTCTGAAATGAAAGTGAAATAAATATGTGCAAGAAAATGTTATTCAAAACGTTGTTACAAAAACCCATTAAGCGTTTATTTCTAAAATATTTACATATCAACATGAGGCCAATATATTTACACAGTTTATTATAAATTAAGTCCAAATGGAGTTCTTTACAGAGCAGCGTGTTGAGCGTTGTGCAAGCTGAAGGCGTTGGGATGCGAGTGCCCGATGAGGTTCATGTAATGATGATCGAGTCCTTGAACCGGGGACAGGTACCCTCCGTGCTGCGGCAGCGTGGGGTACGCGAGCGTGGAGCCCCGCGTCGAGCCGTGCCACGAGAAGTGTCCGGGCGGGCTCTGCTGGAACGCTGACTCGCTGGGGCTGGAACTCTGGTACTCCAGCTGGCACAGAAGCTCCGCGGGGTCCGGGGAGATGCTCCCCAGAGCGCCGAACACTGGCTCGGTCACCACTTTGGATTGCAGGAAGGCCAGGATGCGCGCGTACTTGGTGTCCTTGGTCTCCATGCGCTCTACGGTGGTCAGATAGTGCACGAGGTTCTTCATGCACTCGTGGTAGCCGTAGTGGAAATAATTAGCAAACTCTGTCAGAAGCTCGCCTGCGGACAACAAGAATACGCTTTAGTTTTGGTTTATGAGTCGGTTTCCTCGGTATGAGAGCTCAGCAGTGACAAAAAACACTGAAACACTTTCAGGGCGCTCAAACACCTGTAACACTTCACAACTGAGCTTTTTGATTTCTGTTGATTTCAATTATATGCCATTAAATATGCCATGTTTTGAATTTTAATTTCTTCGTTTCAGAACTTGAATATTGAGCTTTTGAAAATGTATAAACTTGTTTTTAAACCACATTTTTCTGCAGATATCTAGTTTGTACAAACAAAGTTTTGACATTTCAAGATGAAGAAATTCGAAACGTCAAATTCAATAGTCGAACTGCAGACAGTGAAATTCAGATCTCGCAGAATGTCAGTTGTCCTCAACAGGGGTGACCAGATGATCACAGAACAGTGAACACTCTGAATTTCACAACCTGATCTTTCTAATATTATTTTTCTTGAAACTTCAAACTGTGTTGTTTACTAACTGGATATTTGAAGAAAAGTCTGAAGTTTGAAAATACATCTACAAATAATTATGTTTTAAAAATCTAGTTCTTTTACATTTCAGAAGTTCAATATTTAAGTTACATAATTCAAATTGAAATTAAGAAATTAAATGGTATGTCATATTCCGTTTAATGAAATTGCAATTGTCAATTATCTAAATCAACACAATTTCAATTCATATTGTTCTTGCAGATCTCCATACATATGCATAAAGTGTCTCCAGGAGTGTCAAACTCACTTTTTCAGAGTGTAAATAGATAACAAGTACAGATAATAAAAGTAATAATTAGTTAATAAACTGATTACTAAATTTTCAAACTGATTTTATTGCCAGTTATATTTCAAACAAAGTCTTGGATGGAGGAAAAATGGAGGATTTTATGTTGTTCACCTTTACATTTAAGTCATAATGGATTACAAAACATTTCATCACTGACTGTGAAACAAGCCATTCTGGCCCTAACTGACCCTGGCCCTTGAGCTTAAACACTTTGCCTCATGTCTATCAGAAAAATGTAAGTTATTTGAAATTCTTCAGAATTACCAGTATTTACATTTTGAAGATGCCCAGTGGTGCTATTCTGAGAAGACAGTTGGCTGTGCGTATTTAGACCTATACAAATTCAGATTCTGTTCTTTAAATTTGAAACTAATAAATAAATAAAAATGCCTCTAACACGTTTGAATCCCTTGTGTATATATTTCATTGTACATCAGCAAGGCTTTATTTCCAGATTATTTTGCGGGTAAATGGTGTCTCGAACGGTTTCACTCATTATTAACAATTGTGGTATTTTCCTCACCCTTTTCTCTCCCGCGTGGAAAGTCTGCTGCGTGGAGCGCGCGCAGATACTGCACGGTCATCTCCAAGATTTCTGCCTTCTCTAGCTTTCCTGAATTCTGTTTAAAGCACACAGTTAGTCAGAAACGCTGTTTTTTTTTTTGTTGAGAAGAGCAGATAGCAGAAGCACCAGTAAAACGCGCACCTGTTTGGCCATAGCCATAGGAACGGTCTTTCCCAGCTCGGTGAGACATCTATTGATCCTGTCTCTTCTCCTTTTCTCAATCACTTTGTGAGAAACTGGGGTTTTCTGTGAAAGAGACAAACGTCACCAAATGCGCCACAAGATTTGATTTTAATGGGTTCAGTCAAAAACGAATCAAGAAAAAACATTTTCGGTTATCAAATTACATCTCAGAAATAATAAGCCACAGTGCGGATCGCGACTTTTTTTCAAGTGTTTTGTTTTTATAAACTGAAACGAGGACAATCGGTCTGTAATGAACAAATTACGCTCAATTAGAATCCTGTTTAAAATTTGGTCTGAAATCATGATAAAGTCTAAAAATCTATTTGTAACATTATAGGATGGAAGAAGCATAACAAAAACAAAACCTGAGCAAATTTTAGTGTGTGTTTTTTTTTGTTCTACATAATTTTAAGAACAAAAGCATACAACAGCATAGCCCCATATGTTGATTCAGTACTTTCCCACCCTGTCTCATCTTCATGTGTAAATTAGGATTACTTTAATCTAAAAAGAGAGTCGAGTATTCTGCAGTTTGACGCACCCAGATGCATCAAAGTAAAGGCACCGGATGCGCAAGGAAAGTGGCCTTACCTTGCGATCCTTGAGCTTCGCCGCCATCATCTTGCCGAAAAACATAGATGTATAATACGTGATAAAAGGTTTAGCTCCCTAAACGTTCTCCTCTCTCCACGCGCTGCAGACTGAGATGAGTTGAGCTGAGCGCAGGCGGCCGTTTATAAAGCGCTCTGGCCCTGAATTATTCCATGGGATTAAAGGCGAGCTTTTTGGTTAATGTGTGCACTTAGGATCAGTTAAAGGAATAGTCCAACCTGAAGCGGTGGGCTAGCGGGGGGCAGACCTACTTTGTTAATCCACGTGGCCTGTCTGAAGACACGTGATGGCTTGCGGAATATTATTAGCATAGTAACAGGTCTGGCTGGAGATGGCTCACGAGCGAGCGCAAGGGCGCGCGAAGAAAACAAAGGGTCCTCTTTCTGTTCCACGTCGCGTTTCTCACACGATCGCCTGTTTGCGGGTCCCAGCGAGCGCCCTTAACTTCCATCCCAAGCCCGTCTCAGGTTTGAAGCCTGTCTACTGTTATTAAAGTAATTAAGTAAGCACATAATAGGCTGTTCCGCCGAGTTCAGGGGAGACCTTTTGGAGACGGAGTCCCCCCGTTTGTTCGCGGCGTTTCTCACACGACTTGGTGACACGTCCATCTTTCATGGGCTACGGCCGGGTTTTTGTTTACATTCTCTAGATTTGTTAGGGGCCTCGGCAGGTGTGGGGACCCGGCCTGGCACACGAGCGGCCCCTCCGACCATGTTAGAGACTCCAGCCGTCTTTGGCACACGAGGGTTACCCACCGCTGGATTCCCCTCAGAGCTAGGGGCTCAATTTGTATCCTATTATCCTATAAGAAAATGTCTATTGAGCGGAATGAATAGTTTCATTGGCCTAAATTTTCATAATGCAGTGAAAGAAAAGAAAAGGACAAATAAAGAAGAATGCAGCTGGTCCTGACGCGCATTATTCTCCGTCACCTGCGCCTGGAGACCCCTATTCATTTGCCTAATTTCGGTCAACTTAACAAACTTTGGGAGAAATTATTCTGGCATTGTTGTGGAGGGTGAAGCTTTCTGATCGAATTAACACCATGTTTTGATCCGGTAAATGTCATTAGAAAGAAAGAAACAATCGCGTATAGAGGGGTCTGGGTAACGCGCCAAGTGGCGACGCCAAAGTGCAATTCATGCCACAGGGGACTTTTGTACCCCCACATTGCTCGAGTTTATGCCCAACAAAGGGCATTATTTTATACTTGAATACATTTGGTACAACAATTGGCTGTTTTCATCAAACATATTTTCACAGCAAGGTTAACAACAGGTTTATTGTGTTCCCCAAAGCTCCCAGCTTCTGAGCTGCTGCGCCAAACGACTGGATCTGCTGCTGGGTTCACTGGGAATGTTTTAATCCCGACGTTTGGCCATGCTTTAAAGTGTTAGATCGTGCTGCATCTTCAAGAGAGGGGGAAAAAATCAAAGATGTGAGTTTCTTCTGTTAAAGAATTAAAGCTCTTTGGTTATCCAAAGCAATGGAGACTTTTTGTGAGGCGCGCAAAAGAAAAGCGCCAGCGAAACAGACTAAAGCATTAAATCCCATTACATTTATTGTTGAATTTATCACATTTTATGCTAAATCTTTTTAGAGGCGACTCAACCAACTTTATTTCGGATGCTGAAGATGTGATTATTTGTGGGGTTTTTTGTGCCTTGAAAACGTGCTTCCACAAGCCACAATTTAATTGTGCAAAACTTCATTAAAAAGACGGAAGAGATTAGAATGAGCAAATGGAACACTTTATGAGTTTTTTTCTCATTGCAAATCATAGTAATATTTTTAAAAGATGATTTTAACTGCCCATTTGTCTTCGTTTATGTGCATGCCTTACAATAAAGGGAGATTATGTAGTAATTCATTAAACCTAAAATACCACCAAATATGTTTTGATGTCATGAAATCTAAACATTTTGAGAGAAGAGCCAAAACAACTAAATAACAAAAAATAAATGTTTTATTACAGTACACTTACTTACTAACGATATTTCATTGAATATTATCATATTCAATTTCTCCTCTTTGAGCAATTATTTCATTTGTGTGATTTTATAGGTTTTAAACTCTGCTGAAGTCTGGTTAGATTGACAGCGAAAACAGAGCGTGTGTGGATAAGTCAGAGAGCTCTGTACCTGCAGATTGGACTGCTGCGCGCGCATCTCTCCAGACTCCTGTCTGTGAAAGCGCATTAGATCAGCGCAGTCATGCACGTCAGTCTGATTACAGCACACAGTTCTGTCAGCCATCCCAAGTCTTCTTTACTCCAGCAGGATTCAGGAGGACACTGGTTCCGTTCAGGGTTTCTTAATGAAGTGATTTAAGGTCTCCGAGACCCCCACCCTCAATTTAAAATTTGTCTTCTGTTATTTTTTGTTTATGAATAATTAAGTCACTCAGTGTTGTATTTTGGCAATTCATTACTTGTTCGCTTGAAGATTTTTTTAGCTATTGATTTATGAATATCGTGTTGAATATTTATATATGATTTTCTGCGTGTATGCATGCTTATTTGTTTGTTTGCACAGGTATGTGTGTAGGGGTGGATGCAGTTCTGTGTACACTCTAAGAAGTCTGGGTTAAAATAACCCAATTTGGATTAATTTGGTAACCCGGTGCTGGGTCAAATATGGACCAACCTAGCGTTGGGTTATTATTTTTACACAGTGCTGGGTTAAAATAACCCAACGCTAGGTTGGTCCATATTTGATCCAGCACTGGGTTGTTTTAACCCAGCACATTGGGTTATATTTTTGACCCAACATGCTGTTTTTTTTACATTTGTTATTCAGAACTGCTGTATAAATTGTTTTAGTAATAACAAAAATGACCATATTCACCATCATATTAGTAATGACACAACTGGTCAAAAGATAAAGATTTAGAATTTAAAAAACACAACAATATAATGGAGGCTTATTTGTTTTTGTTTAGGTATGCATATAAGCCATTGTATGAAAGAATGTATGTCTGTGTATGTATATCTGCATGTTTGTTTCTATGTATGTGTGCTTGCATGTTTGCATGAATTTGTTTGCTTGGAGGTATTTGTGGGCATATCTACATTTATTTATTCGTATGCGTGTTTATTTGTATGTTCTTGGATGTATGCATGACTTTGCAATCTTGCATGTCTACAACATGCTTGTTTATGCATGTTTGCATGCTGGTCTGTGTGAATGGATTTATCTTGTTCGTTTGTTGTTTATATTTATATTTTTGCATGTATTCATGTTTTTTATGCACGCTTGCCTTTATGTTTGGGGATATACTTGTTTGTAAGCATGTTTGTTTGTATGTACATTTGCATCTATGCCTGTTTGTTTGTAAGCATGGCTGCCTTGCATGTAAACATGTATTTATGCATGTTTTGTATGCATGTTTGTGTGTGTCTATGCATGTATTTACTTGTAATATTCTACTGAGACACAGCTTATTCATTTATGTCCTCTCTTATAGACATTTTTATATATATATATTCACTCATTTAAGCTACTAAGGGCTGGTGTGCTTAAAATTGGACATCCTGGCCTTTAAAATAATATATCATGTGTTGGTGGGGGTAGTTTTAGGCCAAAAATCACTAAAAGGTTTTTATTGGAAGATATTTTGTCTTGGTTCTCAGGGCGATACGATGCGTAAAATTGTTCCAAATATGTATTTTTCCTCTCGTCATTTCACAATAAATGCAGAGCGCCATCGTGTGGACATTTCATATATACAGGTCAAGTTCAAACGTCTGAAATGAGTTAGTAGTACACTTTTCTCCTCATCGCTTGTGGCTACCAGTTTCCCTAACTTGATTTCCTTTTCAAAACGAGCTCTCATAAGAACACACAATCCGGTGGCTCTGCTGGGAGCGCCGCTGCTCAGATCAGTCTGTTGTCATGCGTGGGGCGCTGACCCGTGGTGACCTCCGGCCGGAGACGCGCACAATCCTTTAGCTTCGCGCGCCCCCGTGAGTCTCCTTTGCATCATTTCACACGAGCCATTCAGCATTGTTCCTCTGCACAAAGAGCATCCTCGTTATTCATCCAAATTAAACTCTAAATGGATGCGCAGTGGGGAAATTAAAGGGGTTAAAGAAGGGGTTCAGCGTTTAGGCCACTCAGATTTTGTAGTCTAATTTAGGTGAAACAAAATAACTTATTGGAGTTCTTAAAAGTAAGCTAAACACAAAAACGCGATTAAATGTTGTCCAAAAAAAAAAAAAAAAAAAAAAAGTGGAGGCTAGTGATGTGGTTTAAAAACAAATTCTGGCATAGTGAATATTTCAGAATAAATAAATAAATATATAAAGCTAATGGTCAAAAAATGTTGCAAGTGATTTGGTTCATCAAAAAGTTATAGCACAGTGAATATTTCGGAAAAACTAACTTTATTTGACTAAAGATGGTCTTTTGAAATCTTTGAGACTAAATATTTCTTTTTCTAAATCTATCTTTGTCTTTATCATGGCTTTATTAATATGAGCCTAATGAAGCCGAATATCGTTCAGTAAACAAAACAAAACATGGAACGTGTTTAAAACGCTAGAATTATTTCACTTATGACAGTATGAGACAATGACTTACGGTATCACAATAAAATCGGTGATCAAATAAAGCAACGTTTGTGTTTGCGCATGCGCGGTATGAAAACCTCACATCGTAGGAACGTTCGCTAGAACACAGGAGTTCATCTCAAGACAGAGCCGAGATCTTCCACGCCTCCTCCCAACAACAGCTGGCTGAACGCCACATACACACTGCACCGAGGTATGTGCAATTCCTCTTCAAATGCGTTTTTATTGTATTCCTTCGGGATTGAAAAGGCTTGAAAACACGATGTAAACGTTGTGCTGTGCCAGTAGTCTGCAGCCAGGCGACTCCACTTCATGCAACGCTTTAAAAATGACCAAGGAATGTTCAACTTGTGCGTCGACGAGCTTACATTTGAGGGGGGAATTATGCTCTTTTTTTCTCCTGGAGGAAAGAGCAGCCGGTAGGGATTCTCCAATTTCCAGGTTCTATTGTTAGGTATGATTTTGTTTGGAACTAATCCGTTGCACATTGTTTATATGTGCTCGTGCACGTGGTTTGTGTCATCACGCCTCTGATCCCGTTCCATACAAAGGAAACGCAAGGCGGAGGCACGTTTCGTACTTTTTTAGTTATGGCCTTCTTTTCTTGTACCAACACAAATTGCTGCGCTGTCTCGCATTTTTTTTTATTTTAGATGTGGTCATTTATGTTTGGGGGTCACGCTATTAATAATCAGCTGAACAAATTTCCCGCCAAACACTTAACCTTTCGGTTAGTAAGTTAGGTTTTTGTTCTCATCCAATCTACCAGCTGCTCACATTCGTAATGAATGTGTACTAATCTTAAAAAATTTCAATCCTTTAGAGAAAATAAACACTCCAGTGGATTGCTTTAGTTTTAAACGTGTCTTAACTTGGTTCATTAAGGTATAAATGGTTATTTCCTCCTATTTTTATAATTCCATGTGTTTTCTGTCATTATAATATATCAGTAGTGAGATTTGAGAGAAGTATACCTGATATTAGTTAGTCTTTTCAACCGATGTATCACATAAAGGGAAGTGATAAAAAAAAGTAACACAGAACTTACATTGCAAAAAGTGTTGAAAATGCCATGTCTCTGATCACACTCTCCACATGTGTTACCTTCCTGCACAATACAGAGTTGAATTTACCACATTTTCCCTCAAAAAAAATTGCACGACAGAGATGGTGTAGCGCCATGCATGCAAATATTAAATTGGCACTACACCCTCTCTGTTTCGTGTGATTTTTTTGGAGGGAAAATATGCCCACTATCATTTTTTTTAACTGTAAGTCACATATAGCTCAAACTATCACAATTACATACATTTGTGGGTCTATTCAGTTCTAGCAAATTACTAGCAAGCATTAGAATCTACACGCGTCATGCAATATCCACTGGGAAGTATATCTTGACCCTTAGTTTTAAGTGTTTTAAGTTTATGTGTTTGAACACTCGATTTGGTTATTCACCATCTTGTCCTACACCTTCCTTCAAGGGGTAATTTGGACTGGCCTTTCCACACAATTTGAAATTTTTGTTAAATATTGTACTTACGAAAGTGTCAACACCATACCAGCTTAGAGGGTAGGATATAGCGTCTAGGATAATCATATTCCTCTAAATAGGGATTACATCCAGATGCACAAAAAAACTTCAGTTATCCTGTTAGTGCCAACACAACACTGTACCCTGGATTTTTTAATACCATCACTTAGTCCAGTGCAATCCCCCAAACTTCTATTTTCAAATATTAGCAGGTACTTTTGGAAAATTAGATATGTATAAAAGATCTGATAGAGTTCTCAAATGTCCAAAAAATTTGGCTTGACATGACTCTAGTGTCTTACATTAGTTCTCAGTTCACTTGGTTTCAGTTTGAACTAAATCTACAATGTGTACTTGTTGACATTTGTCCAGCAGCTGTTGCGCTCTTCTCTCTCTCTCTCTCTCTCTCTCTCTCTCTCTCTCTCTCATACTGCACTCCCATTCATTGTGTTACTGAACTGTAGCAACCAAGAGATTTAAAAGTCAAAACACCATGTGTTACTTTACCTTTTAAAAGTTGCAACTTGTTTGAATTTATTCGTATTTATTCTGAATGTTTGTACTTGAAATATTTAAGTTTATTCTGAAAGTTTTATGTTAAATAAAATGGGGAGCCTTTGAGCTATGGAGTTTTACTTTTCTTAAACGATCTTTCTCTCTCTTGCATGATTTAAATTTATAGTATAGCTTTACCATTGGTTCTCCTTGCTTCAGCCCAAATATGGAAAGAGGTTTAGCTTTCAGTTACAACACAAGCTCATCCCGAACCACCATGTGATCAGTAACATTTTTCCATATGGGAGCCAGATACATGCCATCTCACACACCCAAATACGCTCACGTCTTTTTCACCCTTATAGAACTAGCCCTGTGTTTTTGCTACTTACATTTTTAACACCCAGTTTTAAGTGTATGAGCCTTCACATTTCCAGTGGAAATATATTGTTTATAATGTTTTTGTTTGTATGTTATGTATGTCTGTAAATTCCATTGTTTTTATTAGGATTTTTAAGATTCAAGATTGGCATCTATGTAACAAATGAATGTTGGAAATTCACCCCCACTAGTGATAAATTCCTCTCAATTGTATTGTAAAACCCTGAGTAATAATAAGAACGGAGGCATAAAAACTAAACTCCAAATTTAATTGCTACACAACTCAATCTTGCAAACAATTTTCAACAAAAATACCAGAAGAGATTTAGGGGCTGGGTAACATTGAACTCCATGGACAGGAGCACCAAATTTTAAATATCTAAATATTCTAAATGTTAAGTTGTCAAGAAATTCTTGTTAAATAATAACAATTCTATGTTAAATAATAAAAAATAGATAATTGAACAAAGTTATGGGCTCAGTAAATTGGTAAATGGCAGGTAAATAAGAGAGCTTGCAATTTTTAATAGAAACATTTAAATTCAGCATTACCTCATCTGCAGTTTAATTTCCATCGTTATAGTAATTGGTAAAGGTTTCAAAACAGCAATGTTGGCAGCTATCGCAATAATAGCGCTTGTCATTATAAATGTAGGAATTTCACATAACCGTCATAGCTCACATTTTTCTTAATATTAGATGTGTGAAAGGTTGCTATCCTCATTTAAGCTGGATGCATGTATTACAGACAGCTATATTTTGTAACACAAACACAACACTGGTGGTCACTTCTGCTGATTAACTTGGATTAAATCACAAATAGTAGTTTCCTTTAAGATTATTGAAGAAATATTATGAAGAATCATATTTATAATAGTTTAAAAGGTTGAGGGCAGGGGGTTGGGAAAAGCCACGTGCTGGTTTTTCTGTCCACAAGGGTCACGCAGCCATCTATTCTTAGCGTTCAGTTTAAATGTTACAACACCACAGAACACTTCCCTTGAAAATATAATATTGCTGTTTTCACCCTCTAAAGAAACATAACAAGAGCGGATCGGTAAGATTTTTTTAATAATTCAAAATCTTTGTATAATTCATAGTTGTTAATGTTTACTTGCTTACAGTGTCAGTTGGAAACTTGAAAACTAATACTGTTTATGGAAAGTTCATTCAGATGGGCTCTCGGGTTCAGGTTAGTTCAAGGACAAAGGTTTGCGCTTGTAGTAGTTGGAGTTGAAGTTCTACCTTAAGAATACTTCAGCAAAAAAGTTTTTTGGTTGTCTCTTGTCTTTTAAGAAAAGACTGCATTTAGTAAATGAAGATGTTTTTTTCCATGTGTGACTAGTGAACAGGTGAAGTTAGTGATGGTTTCAGCTGTCTTTGTGAATAAACATGACTAGATTGTAATTTTTTTGTGTAATGGAAATAATTCAGCTGTGTTTGAGGTTTTTAATGCAAGTCTACACCCGTACCGGTATCAATATGTATTATGGTTTTAGCTTACATGTGAGAAGAAGTCAGTTGATGGAACAACAGGTCAGTGCCTCAAGGACGCAGAGTCAAAGGCAGTGCATTATTGACAACACATTGTGGTTTTCACAGGCTTTATCACATGTTTTCATTGCTTTGAGTTCAGCTTTTAACCTTTAGTGATAGAAATTCTTTTAGCACAGGAGTGTTGAAAGTTGATCAGGCTGATCAAATTAATCACCTGATTTTACTAATTAATAACTTAGTTTGTCTGAAGCCAGATTAGTATGCACACTTGATGACTGTTCAGTATAATAATTATAAGTGAAGCAGTTTCTTTTTAGAATTAATACATTTGTATTAGAAGAGATTGTGAAAAGAGAACACTGTGAAAAGGAAAATTTAAACGACTGGTCCTTTGAATTGATCAACCTGTTGCCTATTGAGCCAAATGGTCCTGGAATTTACAGCATCGCGGTTAACACAACAATTGCAAAGTTCAGTCTCAAAATTCCATTGCAATTGAGTTTCATTGCAATTACTGTACATTTAAGTTATTGATTATTTTGTTAAATTTGTTCTGAAGTTATAATAGGGCCATATTATACCTTTTTATAGCGAACTAGTAAAACAGCTTCTTTAAAAGAAGTTTCCTCAACACTGTTTTTCCCCTCTCTCCTGTGGCTATGCGTCTGCCACACCTCCATCAGTGTTTCTGCTGAAGGATGTTTATACATTCTTCAGGCCCACCATACAGGAAGAAATTTAAATTGTAAAACTTAAACTACATTTTCACTAAATGAAGAAAAGCATTGCAATTTCTTTGTACATTATTACTACATGGTTTATTGTTTGCTTTGGGTTAGGTGTTATATGTGACCAGCAGATTTTATGATGTGATGATCTTAGCTCTGTGCATGGTGGTTGCTAAGTCTGTGGGTAAGAGGAACAGAGCATTTAGATCTCCCAGAAAATAGTTCAAATACAGGAACACTTCATGGATATTAAATTGATTCTTTAAAATGTGTGTAATCTTTTTGATGACGAAACACGCTTGAACATGGTAGAAATAGCTGAAAAGTACATATTGTGTAAAATCAGGTTGACTTACTGTAAAGCTTTAAAATACAAACTCTTCTGTACGTTGAGGTGATAAATTATGTGGTTCATACTAAACGCGTATTTATTTATTAATTATTTATCTTCAATAATGTGTTTTGACATTCTTTATTGTTCCAGACCTTCAGAAAGCTGAGGTAACACAGCCATGCAGGCCCAGGATCTTATCCGGCACCTGCGAATGCCTGAGTTGGATGATTTGAGGCAGTATGTTCGGAGTTTACCGACAAACACCCTAATGGGCATGGGAGCCTTTGCTGCGATCACCACATACTGGCTAGCCACCCGTCCCAAAGCCCTGAAACCCCCATGTGATCTCGCTATGCAGTCTGTTGAGATGCCGGTAAGGGTCAAATACTGTCTACAAACAATCTCTCCATGGCAAAGCAGCTTCTGAAATGGTTTAGAACATGCTCTTGTAAACAAAATGTTAATTTTAGATTCGGCTGTATATATTGTTGGTCAGGTTCATTAAGGTAAAACATACTCTTTAGTCCATCATAACAAAATCATCAAACAAATTTTCCGTTAATAATTCAATTTATTATTTTTTCAATGTGTCAAACAATTAGAAAGCACTCGAGCAAGGCAAGGCAAGTTTATTGTATAGCACATTTCGTACACAGGGTAATTCAAAGTGCTTTACATTGGAAATAAAGAGTAAAAAGAAAGTACATTTATTAAAATCAAGCATTTTCCTCCAAGGAGTTGTTCTGTTGACTCCGGTTGTTATCCAGGGGGTTATCCTCGTCCTTATTCGGTGGTGGTGTAGTCTTTGAGATGGTGTGGCTATCCTCATTCGGTGGTGGCAAATTATTAAGGGTTAGTTATAATGAAAAGATTACAAAATTGTTCAAATATGGTTTCACCCAGTTTTGAAAGATGTAAAACATTTGGTCAGCCCACCTCCAGCTGTTTTTGGCCCAGTCCTTAAAGACGTTCTTGCTTTTCCTTCCTGCTTTGGATGCACTCATATGTGTGCACAGACTCTAAATTTATTCTGGCTGTGAGAAATTACTGCCTCCTCCAGCCAGGATGCTTTAATTATAGCTGTGTCCTTCATTCTACTTTGTGTTTGGCTGCAAGGGGCTCTCCTTGAATTCTCACTATTTCTTCTATGTTCGCTGCTATGGCAACAACCTGAAAAGTGTATCCAGCCCAATTTAATGTGTGCTGATCAGGCCATCTGTAAATTCCTTTCAGATGAAGTTTGAAGTCTCTACCATGTTCTTGGATCCTTTTCTTCTTTGTTTTTATAGAACTATGTGTTTCATGCTGTAAAAAAGAGACCGTAATCATAAATATGATGTCCTAAATGTTCAAATGATAATTCCAGGATGCCTCATAAGAAAGCTGTTTAATTAAGAAGTGTGAAGGTGGGGTACATTTTGGTATCTTTATCGAGCACTTTCAAAATCTTTCATGTAAGAAGCATATCACAATGGATTAAAGCTTTTAAACAATATTAGATAAATCTATAATTGTTTTAAAGCTTTGGACAGGAGTTCTTAATTACTAACGTGTTGTGATCATTCACCATATTTTACAGACTGTAGGTGGCTTTTCTCTACACTTAACCTCACATTTTGAACTCTATGGCTACTAATATGAAACTGTTATTAAGCTATTAACTTCTCAAGAAAATCAAGAAGATGAGAATGAATGCTCCAATGAAGATGCAGATTTGAGTTCTGAATAGCCATCAAGTGCAAAATGCGAAAACATCCATAATGGGAAAAAATGTATGTATTTATATTAATCTTATATTTCTATTAAAGCCAACTATGCTGCCAACAAAGAAAATCAAGTGGCAATGAAAAGAGACTTGGAGAGCTAATGTTTAAGCTTTTAGCTTGGATGATTGCTGCTTACCAGCTATAATTAAACAAAGGTTCTTGAAATCCTCCTCACTCTGTGTAGGTGTTCAATAAATGTTTAGCACTTTTATACACTTGAACAGCACTTGACACAGGACCAAACAAACCTGCAGCTTAGTCAGAGTCACTAGTCGGTGTGTATATATACTGTATGTATGTATATATATATATATATATATATATATATATATATATATATATATATATATATATATATATATATATATATATGGATTTTGTAATACCTTGGATACTGTCACATTCCTAAACTTCGAGAAATCAGCTTTACGTTTTGCTTCCACATGCTCAATTTTTTTAATGTTTAGAAGAGGAGATGTATTGTGTCCTGCCCTCCGCAGGAGCTGATGTGACGAGATGCGAGCACATGTTCCGTGAGCAGATGGGAAGCTAGTCCGATAGAGATTGCATCAGCTACTCCATCTCAAATCCCGTTAGGCAGAACAAATTAAGTTGCTAAAAGTTGCCAGGAACAGCACAATGTGTCGCATTTGCTGGATTATTTTAAAAAGTCGCTAGGTGTTCTGAAGAGTCGTAAATCCAGTGACAAAGTCGTTAAGTTGACAATACTTGATGGGCTGTGAGAATGACTGCCTGGTGCGTCCCCTCAATGCAAGCGTTCTCTTTCTCTCTCAGCTCTCTCTCTTGAATAAAGACTTGGGTTATTGGTGAAAATGTGTAAATAAAGATGTACAGTCTGTATTGCAAGTTTTCGGATCCAGTTCCAACAAACTGAGAGAGCAAGAAATGAAGTACAAAACAACCCGGATGGAAAGTAAAAACCAAAGTGAAACAAATATATGTATTGTTTAAAACATGACAGAGAAAGTGTTAAGTATAAACACTTACTGAGGGTTCATCATGAAAATATTCTAGCAAGCTCTAGGTAGCAGACTTCACAACTAATCTACATGAAAAGACCTCAGAAATAAACACTGAGTGCAGTTTGTCATATATTATGAGAAATATCAAATATTTGTCATATTTAAGAGTGGCAAAATCAGTTTTCAGTTCTCTGTCTAATCTCACTCTTTAAATAAGGTTAAAATGCAAATTTTTCCTCTAATGTTAAGGTCTACTAAAATGTGACGTCCAGTTTTTTCCTTATATCTCGATATAATACAGATACCATCTAGACAGTGGAAAATACTGTGCTTTGAATTTTAACCCATATCGCTCACCCCTACTATTGGCATTTGAAGTATATTTTTTTAACATATATACATTTTTAACATATGATGCTGCTTGGCTTTTGTTTTGCAGGGGCATGAATATGTCCGTCGATCTATACTAATGGAAACTGAGAACCCCATGACATACTACTACAAAGATGCTCAGACCTTGTATGACTTTTTCCTGAGAGGATTGCGAGTGTCAAGTGAGTTGGTTGTTTAAGGAGGATCAATATTATTTTTGTCTTTCTGAAAAAGGTAATATTTTTTACTTCTACATTTACTTTACTCTCTCTAAGCAGATGCTTTTTACATTATTATTATTATCTTTTTTTTTTTTTTTTGCATTTTCATGATATGAAAGAACAGTATCTGAACTCAATAGCAAGAGCTGTTTGTGTATCATGTAGCTGTGATTCTCTGAACAGGTTAATAAAGATGTCTAAACCAATCAGAAGCAAGCAAGTAAGTCAGGAAGCCCAGCTTCTGGTTGGTCTTAAATTAGATGATATTATGCCAAAACATTAACAGGAAGTCTGCAGTGTAGTTAGAAGAAGACACACAGTGTCAGGATATATGTACATGTAGATGCAGCAAGGGTGGAACATTATTGAGCTCTTTATCTATCTGTCAACATCGTCTTATCAAGAATTCATTGTGTGATCATTAATGTTTAAGATTATTGTTAGAATTGTTATTAATGTTAGATTACTTATTCAAAGGACAATGAAGCACTGAAGTGACCTTAAGTGCTTTAGCTGAACACTATTTTTCTTCTACCTCTTCTTCAAAAAAATGTTTTATGCATAATGCAAGAAGTTCTGAAAGTTTTAAAATCATCTTGCATGATATTTAGTTTAACATTGAAGATGTTTATCTTAATTCTTTAGATAATGGTCCTTGTTTGGGTTCCCGGAAACCTGGAAAAGCATATAAATGGCTATCATATCAAGAGGTAACATTTTAAAAGAGCGCTTAAAGAAAATTTGATTTATATCATGTTTAAGACATGCTTAAACTTTTTGTTGTATGTTCTAGGTAGCAGAGAAGGCACAGTTTTTGGGGTCAGGTTTACTCCACAGAGGTCACAGTCAGTCAGGAGACAAATACATTGGGATTTTTGCTCAAAACAGACCAGAGGTAAGCTAAACATGTATTTACAGACAATGATTCACACTGATGCTGTGTGTTAAAGTTGATTTTTCTTGATGTCCAAATATATCACAGGCCCCTCCCTCCATCCATTGGTTATAAATCTGCTGTACAACCCTCCAGAATAGTGATCTTGAGTTTGATCGTCTTTGATAACGTTGCTGCTGCAGTCCCCGGAATGCTTTGCCTTAGTCCAAATTTCACATCGAGTATCATTTTAAACAGGAGAAATTACAGGGTTTACAGTCAAAATAGTAATTCTGTTGACACTATTCCTGCACAGGTGAAATATATTTTGTTTGAGTTTGTTTACAAGTGCCTGTCGTGATACCAGAAAGATGAAAGGTTAGCAGAAAACTTCATTTGTTGTTAATGTCTGCAGCTTGAATGGAGAAAGATGTTATGGTACATTTAAAAGCTGTATCCCAAAATTGTACAGTTTTTTTTTTTTTTTGTCATAACTTTTAATTAGAAACTCCCAAAATAAAACTTTTAATTTCAACATTTCTGTGCCATTTATGGTAATTTATTTGCTTATTGGTTACCTTGAAGTTTAGTCTCGTCCATTCCAAGTTACTTCTTTGATAGATTGATTTAAACTGCATATTTCTCTTCTTTGTGTTACTGTGTAGTGGACGATTTCAGAGCTGGCCTGTTACACGTATTCTCTGGTGGCAGTGCCACTCTACGACACACTTGGTACAGAGGCCATCAGCTACATCATTGACAAAGGTTTGCCTTGCATTAGCAGTTATATGTAATAACAGTAAAGAGATAAAAACATTAGTAACTGTTTTTGCTGAACTGGTTTGTTGCAGCCACCATCTCTACGGTGATCTGTGACATATCTGATAAAGCTCGTCTGCTCCTGGAGTGTGTGTCTGGCCGGAAGCACAGCATCACAACCATCGTGATCATGGAAAGCTTTGATAGTGCGCTGACTGCACTGGCGCAGCAAAATGGCATTGAAATCATTTGCCTCAAGGAGCTGGAGGTTTGAAGGCTTTTGTTTTTATTTCCTCGCTCACTTCCTCGTGTTTTTATATCAGATTAAGAATATTCATATGACCAAAAGCAAATAAAAACATTCTTAAAATGTCTGTTGATAAAAGTTTACCCAGTATATTTTAATATAGTATATTTTAACTAACACACAAATTCCTTGGTAAGCAGGGATGACATGGTAGATAACACAAGTCTTTCTTTTGGCAGGATATAGGTAAAGCCAATTACCAGACGCCCATTGTGAGTAAAACAGTGTTGTGTTGACTTGTTATGAAACATTATGCTTGTGAAATATTTATTTTATTCAATAAAGAGATTGATATTTTTTTTGTGACTGTAAATGCTGACTAGCCTCCTACACCTGAGGACCTGGCACTGATTTGCTTCACGAGTGGAACCACAGGTACTGCATGAGTGTCTAATTATTAGTTTCTACACTGTAATATTAAATGAACCTCAGGTTGATTTTTTTTTATTTTGAAAAGGGGTGTTCTTGCATATTAGACCTTCGTGATGAACTGACTTCTTGAATCCGCTCTCAGAGTGGTTTCCCTCTAGGATGTTTTTTCAAGCATCTGTGAGAGTTTAATCAAGTTAAAAACACATCCTAATCTATCTTATTATTAAATAATAAGACAGATTAAAATATGTTGATTATAATAATTTATTTAGTGAGAAATAGCGTTATCTGTGTTTCATACCTTGGTTAAAGCCTTCATTGCAGCACACTGTAAAACTAGTTAAAGTTACTTACTCAATTCTTTCTAAAGGCGCACTTCTGTCAATCAATTATTTTTAGTTTATTTTAATTAGAAAATATTCAGTGCATAACAGAAAATTGAATCAATTGAGTTTTGGGAAAACAAAATTGTCTTAATGTAAAATTTCTGTGGAACAGAGAGTGCACATGAGATAATGAAGGCTAGAGTTCCTGCTATTTATTCAGTAATTAATCACAATTCCACTTCCTGTTTTTCAAATTCCTCTCCAAACTCAAGAATGGTGTTGGAATTAAGAGGTCATGAGTCTGTTGTGAAGGATCTCTAAATTCTCTCTCAACAGGAAATCCAAAGGGAGCGGTGCTCACTCATAGAAATGTTGTTTCGAACTGCTCTGCGTTCATGAAAGTCACCCAGGTAAGAACAATGATTCTGCTACTTGTAGTAATAATAATAATATTAATTATCAAAAAATAATTATTTGTAATAAATGCTAAAAACAAGTTCAGTATAATTTTAATTACTTTTGGAAAACGATTGGGTTGTTACTTAAAATTGAATACAACATGAATATAGTAACATTGATGAGCATCAGAATGTTCATAATTAACTTTATTCTCATTAAATGTACTCAGAAACTATTTGTTCATCTTACCTCTAATGATTTGCTTTGAAAAAAAAATAAGGCAACCTTTTTCCAAAGTTGTTCAAGTAAACTGAACTTATGGTGGGCTGATTTACACATTTCATAATTAATTCATTAATTCATTTATATGTAGAATGTTTGTAATTAAAAGGTAACTATTCTAATTATCACTTTTTAATGTAATAATTTTTTTCTTCAGAGCTCACTGAATCTTGGTCCTCATGATGTTCTCATCTCCTTCTTACCCCTGGCACATATGTTTGAGAGGGTTGTAGAGGTATGTTGTATATGAGGCTCTGTTGATAGGAGACATGCTTATCCACAGTTTCTCAAATTTCACTACTCACAAGCTTCAGATCGTTACATTTACCATCAGCTTCTTTCGCTCAGCCTAAGCCGTCCTGATTTCTGTTTGTATTTTTTTTTCATCATTGCCCAGAGTGTACTTCTGATCCACGGCGCAAAGATCGGCTATTTTCAGGGTGATATACGTCTGCTGATGGATGACTTGAAGACTCTGAAGCCTACCGTGTTTCCTGTGGTGCCGAGACTTCTCAACCGTATGTTTGACAAGGTAGGTTTGTTTCACGGAGTACACAGAAACTGTTTACATTTCTTTTGGCAGTGTATGATACAACTGTCTAAACATTCATATGTTTTTGTGTCAAGATCTTCGGCCAGGCAAACACTCCGCTGAAAAGATGGCTGCTGGATTTCGCCACCAGCAGGAAAGAGGCGGAACTGAAAACTGGTGTTGTGAGGAAGGACAGCATGTGGGATAAACTAATCTTCAGTAAAGTGCAGGTAAAAATCAACATGAAGATGTGATTACAGTATAGAGGGGAATCAGCAAATCTGGTAATTGTGGAGCACGGAGCTCTGCACATTTTGGGTTCAACTATCATGAAACACCTGTTGCACCAATTAAGGTCCCCTTGGCCTTTAGTAGTAGTGCAGGTTTAGAGCAGGGTTGCAACTAAAATGTGCATGGCACGTTAGCTCTCTGATCGAGATCCTGTTAGAATCGTGATATTTTTATATTTGAGATAGTTCTCAAAGAAAACATGCATCAGACCAAACATTTAAAATGGCAGAAACATGTGTTGTATTTTCTGAATAAATCAATGGGAAATTAAAACTTTACTAAGTATTAGAGCTATTCAGCCTAAAATGAGCCGAAAAATATGGTTTTGGTTTAACAATGTTACAATCTATTTAACTACACAAAAACATTTTAAATTAATTTCAATGCAATGGAATTGTTGAGCAAGTGTAAATGAAAACAAAGCAGGCCAATAAATAAGCAACTCAATTTCTTTACAATTTTCTTTACAGAGCGCAAATGTAAACTTGAAAACAACTTTGCTAACTTCTTATCAAAAATGACAAGCATTCAGAAATAAAAAAAAATAGTTAACCGTAACAACCAATCAATTAAAGAACATTTATTCATTCATCTTCATGTCGGCTTTCTTCCCTTTCGGGGTCGCCACAGCGGAATGAACCGCCAACTTTTTTTGTTTTTACGCAGCAGATGCCCTTCCAGCCGCAACCCATCACTGGGAAACATTCACACACTCATTCACACTATGGAATCAATCAGAAGAGGTGCTGGCATCTCTTGATCAGGATGTCAGCTGACTCCAACCAACAGATAACACCTGCACATAATGAGTTCAATGCAACCAAAATATTACATTTCAACTAAAGTCCAATTTACTACTGCGACATCCTTCTGCCACCTTTAAAGTTGATTGTCTTGTAAGCAGGTTGGCAGTTTGATCCCCGCTTGGTTCATTCTTCAGTTGTGGCCCTGGGCAAGTCACTTCACCCACATTGTCCTGCATGGATGTGTGTTTAACTGGTGGGGTGCGTTTGGTGGTGGACAGGAAGCCGTAAGAGCGCAATGGCAGTGATGTCCTGTTGGACTGCACCAGGGCAGCTGAAGGCTACTAAGGTGGCTTCTCACCACTAGTGAGTGAATGTGGAGTAAATGAATAATGTTTTAAAAGTGTGTTTGAGCGCCTGGAAAGTGCTTTATAAATAAAAAGGCATTTTTATTATTATTATTAGACACATAACACATCTGACTAGAGTTGTTAATGTCCTTTTGTCTTGTTTATGAGCGACTACACAGAATCTGCTGCTGCAATTTTTTTGCAGTAAACTCGGCGAAATTATTCCTTGCAGATGTTCAATTTCTACTATGTATTTTCTTGCTCTCCCTTATATTTAAAGAATATAAGGGAGAATATTCATCACCCCAAAATTTTTGCTGAAGAAAAAAACTACTTTGAACATCCTTTTTATGAGCTGCTGGACCACACATCTGTGGTGTGGTGGGTCAGTTTTTTAGTTGATGTGTGGGTTGCTAGTTTTTTCATGCCTCTTCCTCTTTCCTGTGGCTGCTCACCGCTGTGTAAGCACATGCATGGGTACAATAGATTACTGGTCTGGCTCTTGCTTATCTTGCTATAATTCTTCCTTTTTTTCAAAGCAGAGTTAGAACCTAACTGGTATGGCTACACTGGATATATGTTGTTCTATGGGAGAAATTGGTAACATTCTCATTAAATTTGGTCTTCAGCAAGTTACTATGTCACTGTGCAGCTTTTGTTTACTAATTCAACCTAAAAATGATAATTATATGATCAAAGTAATAATCCCTCTTGCACCATTTTTCAGAAACCGTAATGCAGTCAGCAGCATTTCACAGATGTCAAAATGGTTAACAAGCGCCTTTTAGATGGTGAATTCAATCCATTCAAACATTAAGCTGAACAAAAGGAATTATTACAATAAATAACATTCTTTTAATATTGTAATGTTTTTGAATAGTTTAAACTACAACAAATATGTGTTGTCAACTTAATAAGAATTCATGCAAACATGTAGAACACAAAACCATGGCCATACTTACACAAAAAAATTGTAACATATCTTTGACGGAAATGGCGATCCAATTCCAAAAGTGCCAAAGAAACAATCAAACCTGTGCAAACAAACTTTTGTTTGCCAGACACAGCATATCTAAGTGATCCATAAAATGTTTGATGAACAATTTTAAGATGTAATTTTTAATATTGTGTTCTTCTGAAAAATTTCTTCAAACCGACTCCTTCGACTCCCGCTTACAGTCCAGTCTGGGTGGACGTGTGAGGCTGATGATCACCGGAGCGGCTCCCGTTTCTCCCACCGTGCTCACCTTTCTAAGAGCGGCGCTGGGCTGTCAGGTACTCGGTTGCACACCTTTTGTTCTTCCACTTCCACTCTGATTTCCAGCTCAACAGGAAACATGTGTTCTTATTTAAGTTTTATGAGGGTTATGGGCAGACTGAGTGTACTGCAGGCTGCACTATGTCACTTCCTGGAGATTGGACAGCTGGTAAGACTTGTTCCTATGCAGATGGTCTTTGTGGAATTGAATCTTACAGTAACACACCCTAATGTCCTGTTTCAGGTCATGTAGGAGCGCCTCTGCCCTGTA
Organism: Danionella dracula; assembly: GCA_900490495.1. Classification (NCBI taxonomy): domain Eukaryota; kingdom Metazoa; phylum Chordata; class Actinopteri; order Cypriniformes; family Danionidae; genus Danionella; species Danionella dracula. Next base: position 2,660,126 of record UELW01000600.1, read on the forward strand.
ATTTGGTTAAGCTCGTAGACGTTGCTGAAATGAATTATTTTGCTGCATTCGGAGAGGGAGAGGTACGTGACTCTAAAACAGTGAATAAACGTATAGGAAACAAGTCGTACTGATTAAACTAATGTTTCTGTGTAATAATACTTCGTTTTTATTTGTAGATTTTAACTATTAAATAAACCTGGTTCATTACATAAATGCTTGTGTAAACAACAGTTTCCTGCCAGTTTAGATCTTTTACCAAAATTTGGAGGTAGTGCTGCCACTAAATAGTTTCTTTATAAAAAAACTGGCATAAAATGCTTTTTCTTATCCAATTCTCCCCAAATTTTCATGAAATTGTAATTTGCTGCAATAATTGTAGATTTGAACCCATTAAAAGGCCAGAATGCTGAACAGAATTAAAAACAGAACGAGTCCTTAAAATAATTGAAAAAAAAACAAACAAATCAAAAACAAATTGTTAGCTATTTCAGCCACACAGTATGAGCGAGGCCCTCTAAATACTTTAAATATTTTTCAAGTTTTTCAAGCATATTTTTTTATTTATATGGTAGCAATCATTACATCAACAAGACTTAACATTTATAATAATTACAAAATAAAAAAACATTAGAAATTCTTTAGCAAAAGACACCAACACAAAAAAAAATATTGCAATCAAAATATTTAAAATTGGGAGGGTTAATTTGAAAAAGTTCGTTCTTGTTCTGATATTATTTAGATATATCTTGACATTATTTTGAGTGTGGGTACTTTTGCAGCTATTAGCTTAGAAAAAAGTTATACATTTTAAAGAATAATTAGCCGTTAACACGTTTGAGAAAATAATTAACATACAACCTTTTAAATTATCTTGGAGTTCCTCAATGCTCAAGTTCAATTTAAATTGACTGAGTCACAAGTTGTGTCTGTGTTTACCAGGTGTGTGTGAAAGGACCAAACATATTCCAGGGTTACCTGAAGGACCCAGACAGAACATTAGAAGCTGTGGATAAAGATGGCTGGCTTCACACTGGAGACATCGGAAAATGGCTTCCGGTAAAATCCTTTCATTAGTCCTACCCTGCTTTTACCTGTTCAGGTTAAATGCATGAAAGCTCTTCTATGACATTTACAAGAGCTGATATCAGTTAGTAGCTTTAACATTTTGGTTAATGTACTTTATTATTCCTTAAGAAGAAATGAGCTTATGAGTGAAGGATGGCAAAATAAATACATACTTAATAATATTACTTCAGAGTTGATGGTGGATGATGATTTAGTGTAAACTGTAACATAATAATAATTAAAATAACTGAAGAAAGGAATGTGTGTTACAACGTAATATTTGTGAAAGCACCATGTTTTGAATTTCGGATCGTATTTTATTTCCTGTTGAAGTGAAGTGTTTGGGGTGTTTTTCCAGAACGGAACTCTGAAGATCATAGACAGGAAGAAGCACATTTTCAAGCTAGCTCAGGGAGAATACATCGCTCCAGAGAAGATTGAGAATATCTACATTCGCAGTGACCCGGTGGCGCAGGTGTTTGTACATGGAGACAGTCTGCAGGTCAGAGATTCTGGTTTTACAGAGTTGAGTGAGGTTTATGTCGGGTCCTGATATTTTCATGTATTTAAAAAAAGCTGCTATCACTTGATCTAATCCCCTATTTATTAATTTCTTTAAAAAAACATACAAGATGAAAGAATGCAGGCTTTAAGTGACATTTACATTTATGTATTTAGCAGATGCTTTTGTCTAAGGTGACTTACAGTAGAGGAGAGACAATATGCAATTTGTTACACAGTCAAAGTCTAATTCAGGTCCCTCGTAGCAGAAGTTGTTTCAACTGATCAACACATTAAGCTTTAATAAGTGTTAGATTAATAGTAATGAATTATAAATCAGAGTAAATTATGATGAATAAATAAATGTATATCTATCCCTGGATTACATAAGAAAGATGTTTCACAACAGAGGTTGCACAGAAAATATATTTCTACCATGAAGTAGCACTACCATTATACACGAGACAAAATATTCACTGCCATTTTAAAATGTTCTCTCAAATGTGTAGAGCTAGACTTCTCTACCATCAGAAGCAAAAATGCTAAGTTTAGCAGCTAGCCTGTCACTTTTGCATTCACATTTTTTGAGCTGCACAAACATGTTTTATGTTGAAAGAAGAGTTAATCTGAGCCTGAAGGCTTTGTGTGTACATTCTGAAAGCATCATTATATTTATAGTATAATCATTTATAACACATAATTTTACTAAACGCTCTAGAGTAGTGCAGTGCATTAAGTTTTGTTTATGTCCTGTATGGAGTTTGCTATTGTGCACATTACTGTGTTCAGTCATTTATAACTGACCTAATCGTTTTCTAGATGCATCGATCGGCTGTTGTGGGGGAATAATATCAGTAGAAATCCTAAAATTAGCAACGTCGTGAGATGGGGTTTGGCAATGCGCTAATACACATGTGCAGGAATAAAATGCATAATAAGCTCAATGTTTTTTTTTTTTTCAATTATATAGTTTTTTTTTTTATAATCGTGAAGGCTCGAAATCAAAAGTTGATTAATTGCAAAGCCCTACTGGTAGCTCAAAACCACAATATGCAGTTTTACCAGGTTTTTATTTTTTACTAAACCTTGATATTACTGCATACATGTCATTGAGCTAGGTGTTTATTGAATCTAAGGCAGCATTTAAGTGAGTGTACATTTTGTTGATCACTTTCCAGGCTTGTTTAGTGGGGATTGTGGTTCCTGATCCAGACTTCCTGCCAGGATGGGCCAAAAGAAGAGGCATTGAGGGGTCCTTCACAGATATGTGCAAAAGCAAGGTAGAGTCATGGCTCTATGAAATGACTCTTGTAATAAAATTTGAGTTTAATTATTGTCAGTAGACATTTTTCGTCATTAAAACACCCAGACAGTGTTAAATATATACCAATTTGAATTTAGGTGTTAAAATTGATCTCTAACAATATCTCAATCAACAAAGTGAAGCCTCAAGCCCCTCCTCACTATCACTCATAGAGGATCAGTAGATGTTGTTTGTGTCTAAATCAACCTCTGAATGACCAGTGTGCGAGTAGCTAATAATCACACATGCGTTATGACCGAGATTTTCATAAATTTCACTCTTCTTTTTGGAACATTTTCTTGTTTAAAAATGCAATGTACATAAAACTCTTCTAGTAAACAGCAAGCCACTGACACTTACTATGAAAGAACATATCAGGCATTTAAAGTGACTGAAAACCAAGAAAATAACCTGAATGGAAAATAAGCTTAAATGTTACTGCGGAAAACAAAACATGATTTTAATCAGGGCCGTTACATTTGCAGATACATTAACCTTTAACCTGCTACATATGCTTAAATGATTACATCATAGTTAGAATTTCAGCTCATTATCTAACAACAATTATTACTTGAAATATAACCACAATTGTAACCTATTAAACTTTATTTACACAAACATGTTTAAAAAATGTATTAACAATTTGTTGTATTAAACAATTGAGTTAATTTTGTGAACCAAACCCCTGGCATCAGGAAGTGTTAAAGAATTCCTTTCAGTACCAAATAAACAAAGCTTTATCTGTCAATCATGCAGAAAATGTTTTCTCTTCAAAATGCACATTTTAAACCATTTTAATTATTTTCTATTGATTTTGAAGTGTGTACATATAACCTTAAAACAAACATCTTTTTTTAGAACTTAGTCTATGTCACTGTAGAGTTTTGAACAATAATAGTTTAAATTTATAAAAAATGAAAAAGGGTCATGTCTGCCGGTGCTTCTAATTGTGCTACTTGCTCAACGTGACATCGCATCCCTTTTAGAATGGTTGTAAAGAATGGCCCCTGAAGTAGTAGTTCTGGCATATGTCCTTAGTCCTGTATATATTTTTTTTGGTTCAACCATCACTAAACACACCTGTAGCACTAATTAATGTGCTTTTGGTTTGACTGAAGCTAGAATAGTATGCATGCTACAGTAACGTTGCAACTTAAATGTGCAGGGCTCCAGACCTCCTGGGCCATATTTAGTTATGCTGGGGCTAACATTTTTATAAATGTTTGGACCAAAAAAGTGATAAAAAGGAAACCTGATCAACAATAGAAAGATGTATTTAAATGATGTTTAATCCCTGAAAATCTGAAGGTTGGTATTGTTTTAACAGGAAGTGAAAAATGCCATTTTGGAGGACATGATTCGGCTCGGGAAAGAAGCAGGGCTCAAGTCATTTGAACAGGTCTGTATCTCAAGAACAACCCTTAATCACTTGAACTACTACCATCCTTTTATCTTCTATTTCTTAAAGTGTAAAGTGTTTTTTATATTCTCATGTAGAATTATTACTTTGGGTAATGAAAAATTGTGATGTTGGCTTGATAACGTTTGATAAACTTTTTTATTTAAGTATTATGTAAGGGATATACAAAGGCTAAGCGTTGCATATTGATTTGTAAACCATGACGAGGAGGTGAAGAACTGCACAATGCAAAGGCTTTTGCCAACACTGGCATATTTAAGTTTTGATTTATATCTGAGCTGCAATAAACAAGTGAAAACGGAAAGTTTTTCTATTGATCTTGTTTCGACTACGGAGAAAACGTAGTGTGTCTGCTCTTTGATGCAGTGATGTCTTGATATTTGATGTGGAGTTAGCCATTAATACCATTAACTTTGGGCAACATTAAAATATGAAAGATTTTTATTGTTTGGTCTGCAGTACATAACTGAAATTAAATTGAATGGTGGTTATTTGTGTTTGTTTCACTGCTTCTCACTCCTGACATGACAAATTAAATTTACCTTAGTCATGTAAGTTAAGGTAACGTTAATCTGATTGCGCTCCACTCACGAATTTAACACTCCAGTGCGCACACTAGCTTCATACAAAAAAGCACATCAGTATTCATCATTTACAGTTTTTAAATAAATAATTGTACTTTATTCATGACTTCTAAATCCACCGTGAAAGTGTGAAACGCAATGCGGCACTCGCGATTCCCTTCCCATAGTAAAGTTATGCTGTATATACACGCACCGAACATGAAGATTATCTGAATTTGAGTGAATATAGCAATGAATATACATAACAGAGACAATTATCTTCCTTAACTCAACCACCGCTCACGTTGAAGGGGAGTGAGAGAAATACTCTTGACCACTATCTCTTCAGAGTAAGATATTTGGATGAATCAAAACAGGCGAAGGCAAATATGAAGCTCCTTGTGTCCTTTTATTATTGAATCTTACAGGATAAGTGTACAGTAACCACATCACATGTCTATGTTAGGTCTTATCGCGGCTTCTTGAATCAAGTTCCTGAAGTCGCGTAGGAATATCTAGAGTGATTGACTGAGCCGGAACTACGTGTGGTGTATTGGAAAATATACCACACCTGGCAGCCAATCAGAATGGAATAGTCAGACAGTAGTATAGTTGGTAATATCTGTTTAATGAATAATTGAAGAAAAAACTACTGTAACAAATATGTGATTGTTCATTTAAATGCAATCTGTTAGGGCTGGCAATTAAACAAATTATACTTTAGACTTGATTGCGAAACAAAGCTTTTAATTCAAGTTTTTCGAAGTGGCTTAATGAAAAAAAATTTGAATCTACTTGGAATGCATCCTGCAGACTTTAAAACATAGGATTGGTTGATTACTCTCAAAAGACAAGAGAAAACAAAGTTTCCCACATGAAACAATCAAAGTTATAGTTAAGTTATTTAAGTTGAAAGAACATTGATAGAGAGATCATTCCGTAACATTACACTACTAGACAGAGTTCACATTCACAACAAGCACGTCAGAACATTTGAAGTACTTCAGGGGGCTTCAGGGCAATCAGAAGACTCGAGACGTCTGGTAGCCACGGTGGATTTTAACAGATTTTTCAGTCGTGATATGTAGCGTGCTAATGATAAATGTATTTGTTATCCATCCTCTTGCATCGTAAATGAGTACAATGAAATTTAAATGCCTTTTGTTTCCTTTTTAGCACCATGTGTTGCAATATAGTAAGATTGAATTTGAACAATTTGATAATCAATGATTAGATTACTCGACTTTGTCTGAACATGTTTGATTTAAGTTAATTAAGACAGATGGAAACTTTTGTTTGAAGAGAAATTAAATAATTATCTTGTGTACAAACAGACAATATACTCACTTTATTAATATACCCTAAGCTGCGGTAACCTTCCCATTATAGTCATTGATTTTGCCTAACATCACAAATTTTCTTTGTTCAACAAATATGCAATGATATAAATAAAAGTTTGTATTATGAGTGAAATAGACCTGTTAAGCTACACAGGTCTGGTGTTTTGCTGCCATTCTTTATGATCAGCTGATTAACAAATGCAAATTGCTTATCTGAATAATTGATCGATTAGATAATATTTATATTCATATGACAAAATTTACCAAAGCTAAAAAAGTACTTCAAACAGTCAACATTAACCATTCATAAAGCACTTTTCATTACTTACACAAAGTCTTAATCGATCAAACTGTTATTAGTCACAGTCTGACAGAGAAATAGGCTCTACAAAGGCTGCTCGATTATTGGGAAAATGATAATGACATTGAGTGTTTGTGTAAGACAGTTTACATGGGTTTAGTTTTTCACTAAGGAATTGTTTAGGATTAAAAGTTGTGCAGAGACCATTAAAATGTGTAAGGCTACCTGCCTATGACAGGGAAATGGAGCAAAAAGGACTTAAATCTGGAGTGTTCATTGAATTTGTTTGTTTTCAGGTGCGAGATGTAACTCTGCACATAGACATGTTCTCAGTTCAGAATGGACTCCTCACTCCAACACTGAAAGCCAAGAGAACAGAGCTGAAACAGTTTTTCAGGGAGCAAATAGAGCAGCTCTATGCCAAAATCAAGATGTGACTGACAACGAGTTTCTATATCACCCTGGAATATACAGAAGCTCTGCAGAGGGTCTCGCGATTGAAGAAACATCACTGAACTCTGAAAGAACAGGAACAGCGTTTCTCCTTTCCACCACTCAGAGGAGCTGTAACGACACACTGAGGAAACTTATCATCCCTGACTCATCTGAGCAGACATTTCAGCAACACCTAATCCACACAGAGCGCCTCAGGCAAATCCATGCCTTCAGCCCAATCAGCCAGAATAATGATCCAGTAACGCTGTACAATGAAGGGTCATTCAAGCATAAACATGTCAGCAGTGACAGGTTTTTATTCAATTAAACTTTAGTTTGGTGATGTTATTGCAGTGATGGTAAATCAGTGTTTTGTTATTGCCAACTGTGTTGAACATATTCCATCTTTTGAACTATTTGAAGATGATTTATCTCAAATTCTATGAAAGGAAGAAGTGAAGTCCTTCACTTTACTGGAGGATAACGCTTGTACATAAATTAGTTTGTTTGTACAACTTTAAGGGATTCTGGTTCATTCAGATGTGAATGTTGAGAGTAATAAACAGCCATGATGGTCTTTTAGTCATCTTTCAGTTTCTGTTTGTTAAATTTGTTGGTCACTGATAGAATAATCATTACCTGACTGTTAAAATATTAGTTCTATATTAATCTGAACATGTATAAGGGTAGGAGTTTTTATCTTTCTAAAATATTGGAGCCATGTTACAAACCAAACTGTTTCAGAAAACGAAATAATAATATTGATGGGTGTGATTATTGATGCATCAATGCTGAATTCTCACAACTAAATTGGCCCCTTTTGATTCTTATTCTTTTTAGGCTAAACATTTTTTAGTAAATATACTCAAGATGTTTTTCATGAACAAATAATTTTAAACTCGTCAAGCTATTTAACATGTAACTATTCAAAAATGTTTGACGCACGCGCACACACACACACATTGAAGACTCCAAAAGTGACCAAACCAGGCAATGTAAGAAGTCGTCTATCTAGGATAAATGCTTTTAATGACTTCAGACTACATGTGGAGAGCCTTGTGATTGTATGTTTTCAATTTCCTGTCACTTGATCCAAAGAGTAAACAACAATTTGTTCGTCTCAGCAGCTGTATCAATGTAAAGAAAGACTAGCCTGTTCTGGCGTTAACTTATTACCCTCGAAAAAAAAAACTTTCCCTTTGTTTTTATTTTGAAACTGATTTCTTTATTTTAACAGAAAATTAGTTTCTAGATAACAAGGAATTCTGTGGAATAGGTACCTTTTGTTTTAAATTAGTTTATTTAACTTATCATTTTAACAAGTACTAAACATTGAACATACATTTTTGTATACCTTTTTATATCATATCTAAATATCTAATTGCTCAAACCCATGGACATTTTATAAGGATTAAAAAAAATTGTCAGGATTTTTAAATGTAACTTATAAGCAGCACTACTATAAATATTAAAGTGGTAACGATTGCACACTTATTCATTGCAAACAACTAAATCTACAATCTAAACAAGTGATCCTTATCTGCTTTTAGGAACTATTAGCACTGGAGAGGGACAGCTGCTTCAGTCTTCCTGGACAAGCAGAAACACGCTTGGAAAAATGGCCTGCCATAAAAATAGATTAGGGGCACAGACCAGCTCATATGTTTGGACTTGCATGTGTGTGTCCTTAATTGCTTTAAATTTAACCCAATTTCATAGTCACATTTTACATACAAGTTATTATTTCCAAAAAAACCTGAATAATAAAAAAATAATCAAATTCTGTCATTTATGATCAATCAACCTGTGCATGCCTACATGTGATATCTGATGCAAAAAAACAAAAGAAGACATTTTTAGGGTATTTCATACAGCATTTATTTGAACATTTGTATAGTTTACAAAGTCTTTATTGTTTTGCTATTTTTGTTTAAAGTATCAAAAACAACAAAAATGATATGCACATTTTCTTCATTTACCATCAGTAAACAGACATCAATGATCCCCTCAGTGCATGGCAGAGCTGTTTTATTATTAACGACATCTGTATCACATGTACACTAACTATGTTTAATAAACTCAAACTGTGCTACTTTTATCTATTCATGCGCTACAGAGAAAAACATTGTGATAGACACCGGACAGAAGTGATTGTTCATGATCTTTCTCTAGTGGTTGTGCTCATGTTCATGATTCCATTAAAGACCCGCGGAAAAAAATCTAAAGCTCCTCCAATAGTCTTTTAGGTGTTCTCATGGTCAAGATATCATCTAGCTAGTAAATTGTTTGATTGCCGAGATGTGACAACATGGCTCAGTTACAGTAGAGGCACCTGGCTACAAATGATTCTGATTGTTCTCTTCTCACATTAGAGCAGGCACTATTTTCCCTTTTAGTTCTATCTTATTTCACATCCACTAATTCATCCAATTGAATACCCTTTAAATAATCCCATTTGAGCATTTAAGGTAGTGCAATATCAATGTCCCTGATTGTTCTCCCTATAAGACTTGCCTCTGATGATCATTATCGAACTGTGATTAGAAAAGTCTGAGGCAGGGATCATTTCAAATGATAACAGTCACAATAAACCTAAGCACCTATCTTTAACTTTTAGGAAAAATATAAAAGTCCTGAGACGAGTTTCAGCTAACATGAATACAGTAGCCTGAACTAAAAAGGTGTTATTAATCCCCTAAACTCACCTATAAAGTCCCTGTGACGGTGTGAGGAGAGCCTTCAGCCGCTGAAGTACATCTCTTTGGTGAGCATTGAAACGAAGCATGGGCATTGTTTCTTGCGGTCAAAGCCTGGCTGGTTGGAGGTGGACTCGTAGTCCAAAGCCACTTTATGGTTGACGCGGGTCATGATCTGCAGGAGCTCCAGCTCTCTGCCATACTTGATTATCATGTCACAGAGAGACTGGATGAACCAGGAGCCGGTCATCGTGTTCCTCCATGAGTAGTAACCTGTTAGAGCAAAGAACATTCGGCAAAACAATCCAGAACGATTTTATACTACAACAGTGGTATACAAATAATACAGCAGTATACTAATTTTAAATAAACATGGTCTAAATTAATGTTAGCAACTTCAGGATAAGCAGATAACCGTCAAGTATGTTCAATAAGCTAATATCACTGGTCACATAATTTCTTCTTTTTAAAATCAGTTAAAGGTATTTACACAATTATGACATCACCAGATACCAAACACAAAATGTATTTATTCAATCAAACCCATCAGGGGTCTGCAGGGGTGTCACTCATAAGCCACCTTGCTGGCTTTTGTTCCAACCCTATTTCAATAGCTTTTAACAAGCAAAGAGGAGCTTATTAGAGGAATAAGGTGCTTTGATTCCTAAATCAGTTTTGGTTGGCATAACTGGCAGGGGGTTTGACATGTGGCTTAGAGGAATTAAAGCCTACTGAAAACAGTTACTAGTGTGTATTTTGACCAATGAATTTTTGGAAAAAGTTCCAAACAAGTCGTTGATAATTTCAAGCCCTGATCAATATTTTTTAAGTCCTTATGCAGCCAGAAGATATATTTCGGGCTTTGCAAAAAGCTAGAAGAGAAACTTAAGCATAGAGCCATTTTATACCATGCTTTCTCTCTCACTACTTCATCTTACAAGTAAATTATATTAAAAATGTCAAATATAAATTTTTTTCAATCAAGCAATTCCTTTCGATTCAGTTAACAAATCATTCTGATTAATGAACAAAATGTTAAGTTTATTCATCCAGTGCTTCTATAATAGTAATCAACACAAATGAACATGAATTTGTATTTCAGCATGAAATTATTATGTTTTCACGATACTAGCAGCTAAAGTGCTAACATTAAAAAACATTACAAACCCAGCCTGTAAATATTAAAGCACATCTTTTACCTGAAGTTTCTCAAGACTGATGATCACTTTGGACTTATAGCAGTCATTTAAAACTCAGCTCATGGTATTTCCCCCACACATTGCTAAAACTACTCCATACAAGCTGCAAATCAAGCACCTGGCTCCATGTCATGTGGAGCTCCACCAACCAATCAGCTTTTTTGTTCGCCAACCGACACTTCTTACAGGACGTTCAGACCAAATTCGGACCCTTCGCGCCGCGGGGTGCCTTATCGCGTCTTTACATAGAGTTTACATTGAAATCAGCCGCTCTTACCGCATCACTCGCACTTGGTGTGTAGGCAGCATTATGCTTTCACAATTTATCTCAAACTCATTCATACCCCAATAGAATCTGATATTCAGGTTCTTAGCAGTGAGTGGATGTTTTATCAGCATAGAATCCAGAAGGCAATTTAGCCTCTCAATGAGCTGCAGCAACATTCAATAGAATAGTTTCATCACAGTCACCTGGAACAGTTGAGTAAGCGTAAAGGAAGTCTGCCTCCACAGGGATCCTCACAGGACCATCCGGGCTGTCAGGGTGATCGGTTTCCACACCAGAGTCCAATTCTGTCCCCCGACAAGCCTAGAACCAAGCAACCTACATAAATCTCAGCTCTCTAATCAAACACCTCACCTCTCAAACATAGCATAGATGAGTACCTGAATGAAAAACAGCTTAGGCTTTCCCACCAGAGATGGACAGCGGTCTCCTCTGAACAGACTGGTTAAAGAATTGAGGTCCACAGCTCCATCCGTACCATAAAAGACTCCCTCGTCTCCATGGCTGAGCATCACACACACAAAGGAAGCACAGCGGCTGTGGTCCTCATGGGCAGCTGTGATGACAAAACAAACTGACTCTTTACACCTGCTTCAACACTCACTGATTTAATATCAAATAAGCTTAGAAAAGTGATCTTCTGACCTAATCAAAACATAACAAACCACATACCTGCTGATAAAACCTGGAGGATATCGGCAACTTTCTGGTCGTTGTAGACCTTTGTAACATATCCAAGCTTTCGGAAGACAGTCATGACATTGCCAGCATCAACATCAGTGCCGTTGCGCTGGTTCATGCCTGCGAGGTGAACAACATGAGACAGCTTTCTCAGGGTTACAGAAACAAGCAAAGTATAATCAAACCATTGACCTCTAGTTTGTTTTGAAAATTAATAATAGTGAGAACTAATCATATGCACAACTCACTAACTTTTTTGTATTTCTGAATTTTGATTCAAAGCAAGAAATCATTTTGATTAGTTATTTTGTTCTCCTTGTTGTAGTTGCTTGACGCAATGCTTCCTTGAGCTAAAAGAAAATGAATAACCAACAAAGAGAATGAATGTTCTGCTCACAAAACACGTACTCTCTCAAGCACACCCTCTTCGACATCTGTCATCCTTTTAACGATAAAGCAACATCTTTAAAAACAACCAGCTTTTCCAAAAATGTCTCTTTTCACATGCTTACCATCTTGTTTTGGGGAGAGAAGTTCTTATCTCTGAGAAACAAACTCACACACAGTGGTGTCACACACACAGGAAATGCATGCAGCCAAATCATACAGGAGATGCACAAGTATGCAAGAGGGTTCAAACTGTAGCCCTTTCTAGTTTTAGTTCCAACTCTATTGTCTAAGACACATGAATAGCATTTACAAAAAGCCAAAATGAGCTTAATTGGAGGAATCATGTGTTTTCAGTTATAGTTGGCACAAAACTATGCAGGGCCGTGGCCCTCCAGGAATGGAGTTTGAAACCGTTGATATATTGTTATGGTAAATAACATTACAATTAGTAATGCTAGTGTCTACTTGTGCAAATACTATCTGTGTGTTAAGGCTCCAGTGTGCTTCCTAACAAAAGAAACATTTATTTTCCTCTGTTTGGGGGGAAAATTACACTGGTCACTAGCCCTGAGTAGCTCTGTTCCATGTACTTTTAAAATACCAGCTATACTACTGTCTGTATAATCGCATTATATGTCCCAAAAATGCCTTGCCACATTTTCAGATTGTAACAAGCTAAATTAACAGTTTGATCCACATACACATTGACAGCTTTCACAAAAACAAGGTGTGCAGGATCATGGAGTTACCGGTCTTGCGGTCGAAGTTCTTGTTGTTGATGATGACGCACTGACCGATGATGGGATAGTTCAGGCTGTATCTGAAAGTTTGGTTCTGAGGCTTAGCATCGACCTGCACAGGCTCTCCTCCTGAAGCCTCTGCATTACCAGCACTGTAACCAACACAGTGAAGCCAAATTAGCCTTATAACTCATGAATTCATTCATATTCATTTAGCACTAGAAACAAGATACAAACCGATCATTTTTGTTTAAACATTTCCTTGTTTAAATAAATTCAAACTAAATTCAAACTAGAACCATACCAAAAAAAATTACAACGAATTTGAAGTTAATTAATCAACATCAATTGTATATATACGTTTGTTTTGTCATAACCTGTGCTCAAATTATTAAAAAAATACAGAAAATGTATTTTCATTCAAAATATTCTACTGTTTTAAAAGAGGGGGAGGGGGGAACAAATGTTTTGATAATTATTTTGTGCTGCTCTATTGGTTTACTGTGCAGCAATAATACAACTTTACACAAGAAGTTTTCATTTGAAACTCTTCACTGATGTTAAATTAAAAAATAATTAGCAATGAATTATGACAAATGTTCATGATAACTGTGATTATTTCTCAGACTGTAATCGTCAACTAAAATCTATAATCATTGCATCCCTATTTACAGCAAAAGTATATATAAGCATGTTTTGGTGATTTTACACTGAAATTTGTGCTCATATTATTTCATAATGTGCTCATAAAACACAGAAGATTTTTTTTCATTCATTATCCAGAAAAAATAGTATGCTTCTCCCTTCTTATTGTTTTCAACCTTGATTTCAACCGTTTCATGACTTCCATTAAAAAAAATACACTCTTTATAGGCACTTTACTTCTTTGCTGCCACTTTTGACATGTGATGTAAGTCTATTCATCAAGTAAATGGTAAGACACCAGAGGAACAGACCTGTTTTAGGCGTCACCCTACTCATCATAACGAGTATTTAGAGAGAGTTTACTGTGGTTTTGTGTGAGATTGATGGCTGTAAAAATCTACAAACATCTCAAGCCCAAAACTTTCTTGTTTCACAAATTGTGACATTTATTTTCAGACTTGTTTTATACTGTTGTAGAATAAACAATGAATTATTATAAGTTTTTTTATATAGAGTATACACTAAGGTTTCTAGTACACTTTTCAAGTAAAAGTAGACAGCATTTGCAATACTTACATATGTGATTCAAAATCAGAAAGATCTTTATTGCCAACTGTGTATGTAAACACACAAGGAATTTGTTGTGGTACAGGTGTACTCTCCAGCGTTGGTCCAAAAAAAACCCCACACAGTAACAAAGGGACCATAACACCAGTTACACAGGAACACAGTTGAACAGGTTATATATGTAAATAGCTAAAATTAAATAGAATATAGTGATATTCTTGAAACAGAGGTCGTAAAATATAAAGTAACATAACTACAAGTATAAAAGGCCAAGGTGCTTAAGAGATGTGCTTTGGAGGTAAGACCAAAGCGTCAAGTAAAAGTAAAGTGCATCAACAGAACAACTGAATGTGGAGTGACTGGAAATGTGCAAAGAGTCCACATCAGAGTCCTGTTCCTTATTGCAATATTTAGTGGAAAATTTTGAGGTTGTGGGTAGGGGGAAGTTATGATTTCAGGAGCTGAATGGCCTCAGGGAAGAAGCTGTGTTTGTGCCAGGGTGTCATGGTGTTTGCGGTTCTGAAGCGCCGGCCGGAGGGTAAGAGGTTGTTGCCTGGGTGGGCAGCATCTAGAGTGATTTTCTCTTTCACTTTCTCATTCTGGAGGTGTACGGTTCTTGCTCAAAATGGATGTGGAATATGTTCCAGTTATAGTTTGCCATTGTTAAAATATAAAATCAATAAAGGATTTGAGTGAAGCACTACATGGCTATTAAGGGGAAATATCTACAATTTTTTTCAAATATAATATCACCCTGCAGCTGTATGTGAAGTAGGTCTGAGCTTGGTAAATACCTATATAGGAGACGTTAAGGGAAAAGCAGGTCGCTGATGGAAGTGGTGCTTTTTTGAGACAAACGGGGTGCAGTATTAGTTTAGACAACACAGACAAAACAAAATATATATATTTTGCCCAAGGTAAGATGGCGCCACAAATGACGCATGCTGCCACGGCTCATGACACGTCTTGTGTTTTTATAAGGTACTACCACGTACAATTTCTAATAATTTAACGTTGCTGACAAACACTTTATAAATATCTACATTATACAAATCCCGCAGTTTCAGTTAGTCACTTCTCTTTTTAGTACAATGGAAGCCCCAGTAGCTAATGTTAACAGTTCTCTTTGAGTAAACCCTGCATAGCAACAGTCGTTAAGATCATCTTACTCTGTTGTATCCGGGCATCGCGCGTCCACGCAGTCTCCGTTCATCTCCAATCAATCAAGAATGACTTTAAAAATTAAAAAAAAAATCTTTTTTTCAGCAGGGTTTGCTACGTTCTAACGGCTCTTAGATGTCTGACTCTGAGCTCGGCATCCGCATGGCCGATGTGTTTCTTTGTTTGTTGACTTGGCCAGCCAGCCAATGAGAAGCAGCTGACGTCTCAGCCTCCCTTTAACAGCTATGAAAAACAGAAATAAGGGTGTGTGTAAGCATCTCGTAAAACAGTCCGTATTTGTATGTCCCACAACGAAGACACGAAAACAGCTGTAGATGATTAACTTAATCAGCGGAAGAGTGCTTCCATAGAGCTTGTTCCAGCTTACAAGTGTTGTAATGTACTAAACCTCAACTTAATTTTAAGACACCGCCAGCCTCTACTTGTACTCGTATTGTAAAATGTTCTAAATGCATTAAATCATATTTAACCAGATAATATTTTGAATTATATGTCAGGGAAAAGTCTAACTCAGCGTGGAGCCGCGTTGAGCATCGTGTGCACAAGCATTTCTTTGTCTTCGACAACGATAATTAAAATTCATGCGCATAACAACACAAAACTCAATACAATTAAATATAAAAACGTTAGGAGTCCTTACTCACTATTTTTGAATTTCCTGTAGTGAACAGTTTATCATACATTGGGTTCCTAAGTCTAAGCGGTTACTTTACAGAATCCAGGAAGTGTTCAAATGTCCACGACGTCTCTGTGGTTCACTGGAACTGGCGACCACAGCCATTATATTATACAATACTGCCCTCTGCTGGAAATAAAGTGTAATTACTAACATACTAAACATGTTCTTCATCAGCAAACGGATTTTAGAGAGGGGTTTCACTATCGTTGCATGTTGTCAGGCATCCCGTTCTTTCTCTGTTATGCTATTTAACAGTTAACATTTAAAATGGATTATGAACTGAGAAACCAAAATAAGAGATCATATTTTGACAAATATGAGCTTGATCAGTTTTGCTGTTTTGTTCCCTCACTCAGTACAATTCGATAGCCTTGGTCACTAGTTATTCAGACAAGATGATCTTTTAAAAATAAAATAATACAATTAGAAAAAAATCCCTAATCTTATGTAGTTTTTTTTATCAATCACATTGTTTAAAAAGGGAAATGCACATAAATAAGCAACCTTGCCATAAACAACACTTAAAGTAAACCAATAATAGGGCTGCAGCTTGACTTTTAGTTTACTTCTTTTGTGCTTACTTCTTAAAATGTGAAAGTTCTGATATTTAGTTACATACTTTCATGCACATATTTCTGCCTACAATACTAACTCGCAAAAGGGTCTCTGCCTGGTTACATCCAGTCAGCACCTGACTGTGTTTTGTTTCAATATGCACATCCAGTATCTACCAGTTAAGTTCTAAACTATTTTAAATCTAGCATTTTTAAATAAAAGCGACCAAGTCAAACACCCATTTTTGAGAATAATTTATTGCCAGTAGTAAAGCAGTTAAGCTATTGGCAGTATTTAATAAAATCATAAAACAAGACCATAGCATTGCTCACACACAGACCCTGAAAAAGTCACATGTCTGTGTATCTCACACTATAAATATATTGGGTCCCATTTTCATGGTCAAAAAACAAAGATGTTCCAAAAGTCACAATTTACAAACAACAAATAAAACAGAAAATGTAACACATCACAATGATCTGTAGACATCCATCAAACGAACATGTTGAGAAGTGAACGCATGTGACAATCACACATTCGGATCTTCTACAAATTTTTTTTTAATTGATGCTCTTTTCTTTGATTGTGATGAACACACAGTAAGGCTGATGAGAATTCTACTATTTCCTGTTTCTTTTATGGAAAAAAAGCAACAAATATCTACAAAAACCTAATAAAACCTTGAAATCAAGACTGTACATAAAAATTTACACAAAACTGAAAATGAGGATTTGTATAAAAATCAGTTTGCATGGTTTTACCTATACAAATACAGATATCACCTTGATGCTTGAAATGTCTCATCTTTCTATAAATGACTGATCAGTTTCTTTTTCGTGTCTTTGTTTACGCATCATTTAATGGCCAAGTATACAGCACTCTCCAACACAGTTCAAAAACATTAAAAACATCCCACAAAAGAGCTACCAGAGAGAAACTTGTCTTTCTGAAACCCTTCCTCTTTGAGATAAAGATGGTTGTGTGCGCTTGGATGTCTTTATTGTAAAAGCCTGTTCCCAGCAAGAACAGATTTCTAAAGGATAAGCTCAACCTCACATAACAATTGCTCACATTCAGGTCATTCCATACAGCTCCGTATTTATTTTAAATTGTGTATTTTTACTTCAGTGACAATTTTCTAACAATGCTCTGAATGTGAACAGTTGTTTCTATGAGCTGCTAGGCCAGTAGCTGTATTGTAATTCTTTCAAAGCATCCATTTGTGTTCAAGTTCTGAACAAGTCTTAAGACTCCATTTGTGTAGCAAGTCTGTGTTTGTGTTTGTATTTCAGTCAGTCTCCTGGAGCAGGGTTCCGCTTAGGCACTTTTTATAGCTGAGTGTTGGATCCAGTGTCAGACTTCAGTGTGCTGCTGGTGCTGCGAGTCAAGAGGGGGGACGATGAGCCTCTGAAACTGGGCTGCTTCCTCTCCGCCGCTCTCATAGTCGCTCATCATCACCTCAGACTCCTCACAGCAGGCAGACATGTCCGAGCAGGACGCTGTGGACGTGTAGAGAGACAGTGACAGGTTGTCGGCCGCTGGCGGATCAAAGTGATGGCCGTAGCCCAGAGGGAAGCCTGTACCACTGCAGTATCCTTCATTGGAGGATGAGGTGATGATGCTGGTGGGGTTGCTCTGGGGTTCAGCGTCGGATCGGTAATGGTGGTTGGGCAGAAACTGGGTGAGGCTGTAGAGATGAGGTAATGGTGGTCGATGACGCACCGTGGGTCCTCCAGGGCTGGAGGGGGTGCTGTTTAATTGCCGTGTGGCTGGCTGCAGTGTGTCGTAGTGCTCGCCATATTCTGGCACGGGCGGGGGAGGAGGAAGGTCATCGTTGTGTGGGAAGTCGTCAGGCGGAGGGGGGAAATCGCTTTCGATGTCATAGCCACCAGGGTAGTAGTCAGTGTCCAGCAGGGAGGGGTCAGTATAAAGGGTGGGTTGGGCCTCCACTACCTCATACTGAGGAAACTCCTGGATTCCAGGAAGTTGAACGCTCGGCATCCAGTCAGAGGTGTCCCAGTGATAGCCTATCAAACAACAACAATCGTGAGTAAAAGATCAAAACACAAACACAAAATAAAAGCTTGTGATTAGGTTAGGGTACACATTGAACAAGATTGATGTCAATTCAATTTAGGAGGATTATTTTATCTCTTTAGATTCATCCCACAGACATAAAAATGCTCATTGCTTAAGTTGTTTTCACAAAAATACAGCTAACTCAATCAAATGTGCTTCCAATGATTGTGCAAGAACAGTCAGATACCTTGTAACAGTTGGACATTAAAAAAAAACCTGTTAAAATATCTTTACACCGTTTGGTTATTTGTCAAATTATTAAAACTGGTTCTTTGAATAATAAACAATAACAAGCTGTTTCAAATTAGCTCAATAAACATATTCCAAAGATCATTGAGGAATTAACTTTTACAGAAGACTGTAACCTGGAACATTTCATTTAATAAAAAAAAAAAAAAAGCCAAATAGTTCATGTTTCAAAATGCGCTAAAATGCTCTTCATATGTAAGACTAAAACTGTAAGCTATCTAATTAGTGAATTTCGTGAATATGTTAAAGCGGAAAAAAATATGCAAAGTTGTAGGTCTTCTACTACCTGCAGTTAGATGGTGATCTCTCTTCTCCAGTGTTAAGTTAATTAGTTACTATAAGGTACGACCAGCAAATGTGCATTTCATAAATTTGGCAATTCAAATGCATTGTTCCTTTTTTGCTGTACTCAACAGTGGGTGATGTATTTAAGCAAATGAGCTGTTTATGCAACGTAATGCCCTTTTTTATTCAAGTCTTACTCCTTGGCCTATCATTACCTTGAAGCTGACCACTCCCCATTACCATTGGATTTTCAAGACTTATCCATGACCTTCATATGAGATCATATTATTGTGCTTTTTATTAAAACTAGAATGCAGTCCAAACATGCAGTCTATAAATATTAAAATTGAATTAACCTCAACCTCTTACAAAACTCAGCACTCAACATGCAATGTCAGTAATCACCAGAATAATGCAGATCACACAAAATAATATTTCTTTAGTACACACTCCAAACACACACATCACTGAAAATATGTATGTTACATCAAAAGTCCAGTATCAGCCAAATCTTCACAGACTGTCCAGGCTATAAGAACAATGATGGATAGCCATTAGCTCCTGTTTAGCCATCAGCTAAATAAAGAACTGCTGTTTAACAAACCTAAGTGTCAAAGCTGCACATGATATTGTTTTGAGCACAGCAGATATTTATCTTGACTGAGCTAGTATAAAATCCAGCATGACAGCTGGTCAATTTTTTGAGCTGACCGTCATGAAGGCTTCTTCCACTAGGGAGATGTTAAGACTTTTGGTGTAACATATATATACACAAATATGTTTATTGCTTCAAATATAAACAGCATTATCTGAATAAAATAATCATTGAAGTTTGTTATGTGGTTTTTCACAAGAAGACGATTTTAATTGGAATCACAATAGCCAAACAACAAACAAAACACTAACTGTGACAAAAATGTCCCAAAATGCAATCGCATCTAAAGAAATATAATACTTCCACAAGAAATGACTTATAAATTTGAAACAATTTTTGTCACAAAATTGTGAGCATGCAGAGCTTTGTTAAATCAAGGGGAAAAGCTGGGCAAAACACAGAAAAAGCCAATCATCTCAACTGGTTTCAGAAAAACTGAACAGAAATAAATCACCTCTTGAGTTCTTGTGTTCATGAGCCGAGAGTGACTCTTTAGAATAGAGGAGAATAGAGTTGCAGATGAAAGAGACAAAGAGAAAATGTCAAACACTAGAAGGCACAATAACATTGTGGAAAAATGATGTAAATGTAAAACATAGTTTGAGATGACCTTCATGCCATTTGCTTCCACAACACATTCAAATCAGACACCTTGAATTAACTCTGAGGTATTATGAGGCACTTAATCAACTAATGAGCCGGTGATTCCAATATTTAAGAGGCTATTAGTTATTTTTAATTCCCTTAAATCTCGCATGGATGAAGAAAATGGCAATTTGGTGACCAAAAACACAAATAGACACCCAATAAACAGCAATGATGCTGGGAAAGAATACCTTCTTTCTCCACCGAGTCAACAACAGAGCTGACAAGGTGGATTACAGTCACTAGGGAGGCTTGTAAGGAGGGCAGACAAGAGAAACTCAACATTACATTTTTAAGAATTAAACAGAAATACTGATAGAATGACAGAAATACTAGAAAGTAGGATTGCTAAAGAAAGACACTCAGACATTTCTCATAATGAGATGCTAAATTTTCACAAAACGGATGGGTTTGATCAGTTCTGAACAATGAGCTCTGAATGGGGTTGTTGGATTGAGGGGTGGCTGAATGGTTCTTGGATCTGTGCTGATGGGATTGAGTCCTAGAGGACAACAGTGGGAGCAAAGCCTGACACAGTGCACATGAATAATATAAAAATGGATGGAAAGATCAGGGAAATTCTCAAAGATAAAAAATGGGACGGAAAAAGACTTAAAACAAGCTGGATAGACTCTTTGGGAAACACCTGGGTGCATAGCCATCCAATTGTGTATAATTTGATAAACCATTCCTTATAGAAGTGGAGAAGACATTAGCGCAAGGTCAGGGGTTGAAAAGGTCAAATGAGGGTCGATGTTTTATTAGATGATGAAACAATACCTTTCACATGACTCAAGCCAAGCAGCGTTCTACAGATATACCCAGCAAGGTTCGACTGTGTTTTGTGGGCCTTTTTCTTTGTTACTGGTAAGCTACTGTATCTGTGTCTAAATACTATGGAACTTCTACAAATACAAAGGCAAAATAATATATATTCATTGACTCAAATTCTATAAGTAGATTCACACGTTGCCTTGAAATAGTCTTGGTTGTTTTATTTCCTTACAAAACATTATTTTGCCCATGTAGCCTCACAAGCTCCATCAAACGGGAATCAAATAAGACTATATCTTTAATCTTGTGCAATAATCTTTAAAAGACCAATTGTCATTACTTCACCGCTCCCTCTACTTAAATTTTTTTTTCAAACAAAAAGTTGTACCAAAATGTACCAAAGAAGCTTTTTAGTGGTCCAATAAAATTATTGTATTTCAAAGTATTTCACGGTATTTTAACCACTTCAGATCTGAATAGTTTTATTGATATCAGTAAAATGTGCGAGGATTTTTTTTTGTGTTAAAACCAATAAACAAATAATAAAATAAAAAAACTCTGAAGTAGGTCATGTTTTATTAATTTCTACAATGAATGTTTTATTTTGTATATGGAGAATAGTTTAGCCTCATTTTCAGATTTCAACATGTAGAGATTTTCTGACTATTTAATTAATTTAAAACACGTAATTCCATAAAAACAAGCATGAACTAAAATGATTCAAAATATAAATCAAAGTGCACAACTGCAAAAGCCCTTTAAAACAAAAAATATAAAGAACTAGGAACCTGAAAGCTATCACATTTGGACATAAAAAATTGTGACGCGAATCACTAAAATATGATTCATTTGAAAAAATGTGAGGGTTGTTTGCTGAATGTGCTGAGATATTATACGACATTTGCAATGTATTGTACTCAAAATCACTCTCTTATTTATCTGAAAATAATTGCAAACAATTGAGCAGCAAAAGGGTAAAAGCAAAAATAGTTTGGGCAGGTAACTTTTAACAGATAAAGGGTCAAAGTTACACAAGTCATGTGAAAGGCTTCAGACCCATCATGTGTACAATTCATACCCTGCTTTCATACTGCCAACTGATGTCTGCAACCATCCACTGGCTTCAGTTAGACGAAGAACAAAAAGAGGAAAAAAGAAGAAAGAAAAAAAACACAACATAAATGTAGGCTATTTTCAGAAGTTACCTTAAACAAGTTTTTATCTGTGGTGTTGCCGAGAGCAACTGGAAAAATGAGGGGGCATAGAGAGAAAACTCTGTTTTTATGCAATGAGAATTTCACAGGGCCTTTACTGATCGCTTCCTTCCACCGAGGGCAAATGTTCACTTACGAGCAGGCCTCTATTTAAAACCTTGCTCTGTGTCTGTGGTGAGATTTGATCCAAATGGGAGCTGAAGGAGCCCCGGTGCAGCGATAGGAAGAGAAAGAAAAACAACATAACATGACCCAAATATATAACCTTTTATACAGAGTTACTATGTTAAAAAACGAGATCTAGCGGGTTAGAAGACATTCAGAAAACAAAGAAAAAGTCAATAGGTTACATAATATGCTATGCAAGCATTTACAGATTAGCATTCTAACCCTGACTATGCATTCTGTGCCATTTTTGTTGTTTTCAAATGTGTCATTATTGTTCAATTATAAACAAAACCAGACAGTGTTCTATATTTACTAGTCTATATAATCTGTCTGCACATTTCTCATCATCTGTAACTGTAGGAATCTGCAGGGGTAAGAAAGAAGTGAAGAAACAAGGTGAAAGAACAGAAAGAGTTTGTCCAGGCCACTAGCCAATAGTAAACCGAGGTACACTCTTTTCCCTCAATACATACCGTTATCGTCACAGGACTCGGACTGGAAGGAGCTAAGAGAGTGCACCTCCGACATGCTCCCCCGAGTGTTGTACGGGTGGCAAGCACTGTCCTCCACCGGCTTTTTACTGAGACAAGGGTCCAAATCAACCACTTTAGCTGCAAGGAAAAGAGAAGAGACTGTGTTTCAAGTCATATGCACTTGATTAAAAAAATTTCACAATGTAGACTGATTCAAAACATTTTCCATTGGGAATTATACTGTTTTTCCTACAACTGAATAAGTTTGCCTCATATCAGAACTAACTATAAGTGCAGGATCTTCAGAAACATCCCTATCTCTGTTAATGTTATGTACACCACAAAGCATGGATTTTGTGTCTTTAATGGTTGCGGGTCACTCTCATCCATCCCCATCTCCCAAACCTATAAACCTTCTGTAAATTTAAATTATCTATTAGGATTTTATGTTCATAATCTTTGATATTCCAATCCAACAACAATGAAATTGTAAAGTACGAGCTTAAACCAGCAAGTGTTTTTATTCCAATTACATTTAGATTCAATTGAAAAGTGGTGCTATTTGCATATAAATCGATAAATGGGTCATAAAAAGAGCTCTCAGATCATTAAAAGAAAACCAATGAGAAATGGCACAATTTAAGAACCTGCTTTCTTTTGTTATGCTGCCCGTAGCTGAAACAATATTTGGGAAAAATGCATTTTAACATAAGCTTTAATTTAACACAATTAACTGTAGATTGGAAAAAATTTTCAGCTTTGGTACTATTTTCCTTTTTGTCCCTGTTTCAGATCACCATTTAGATTATTTTTAATAGTTTGAAGAATATATAATATAATTGAATTTCTTTATGTGAGGCACTTTGAATTAAATCCTGCCATGTCTGTAAAGAATCTGTGAGGTTTATGAGAAAATAAACCAACATTTTATGAAAATCACAGTCAGTACCCAACACAAAAAAACATATATTTTGAGGTGCATTTTGAGTTACATACCATCATAATCATAATCCCAGCTCGGCTTCTGTATGGAGTCGCTATCAGACACTGAGTTTGAGGGCGGAGGAGGGGGAAGGTTTGGCGCAACACTACAGACTGCCACGGTCTTCCTGTGCATGTGAACTGAATCGGGATTAAATGTACTAAATTCTGGATGCTCTGGTATGGCCGAGCCTTCAAAAGAGTTCCGATCTAGATTGTTTCTGGAGTCACTTGGAATGCTGGGAGTGTAGGAGATTGGCCGTACAGGGACTTGTGGTGGGATGTCGGAGTAGATGTTCCTATTGAGTTTGGCATCAAAGTACGGACGCTGGAGGAAGGTGTTTGGGGCGCCAGTGCTTATGCCAATCTTGTCATCATCGTCTGGTTTTGATTTTGCACGACGGCAAATGCGCTTGCGGACCACAACAAAGAGTAAGACAAGGAAGAAGATGCTGGCGACAAAGACTACGATTCCAATCACTTCTTCCAAACCAATGTTCCAAGAGGTGGAGACGAATTCATTGCGGATTTCTGAGCGAAGTTCGCAATGCCTGCCATTGTAGCCCATGGAGCAGTTACAGCTGAAGGAGCCGTATGTGTTGTGGCAGTGACCGCCGTTAGCACAGGGGTTCTTCACACACTCGTCCACATCACTAAGGCACCTGAACACACACAAAAATGTCTCAGATGCATCAGTTTCTTTTCAACCATCAGTACATTATAAAACTCCAATTAAATAGGAGCTCAAGAAAAATACACATAAGAAAATGTAAAAAAGGAATACAAAAATATTTTTTGATTTTGTGAAAACTTGTTAAGTAAATAAAAAAATCAAATCCACGCTCAGAAAAAATACACAAAAGAAAGACAAAAATTAAAAACAACAAAACAAAGATTCTACAAAACAAATGTAAAAACATGTAAAGCAAACAATTTAAAGACACAAAGCTGACCAAGTAAAACACAATAACACAACAAGAAAACACAAAAACAAAGTACAAAAACAACAAAACCACAAACAACTAAAAATCTTTCTAAATGCAAGACATAACATAAAGGAAAAAAAACTTTAAAAAGGATGTAAAAACTAAAATACAAAAAAATGAAATAAAAAACTCAAACCAAACACAAAATCTTAACAAAAAAAAACATAAAAACTAATCACAAAAACCAACAATAACTTAAAATGCAAAATAATTATACAAAACCCCCCATAAATAATTTTACAAAAAGCCCACCGCACACACAAAAAAAAAACCTATTTACAATTCATATATTGACTTGAATGACACAATTTCAACGATTCGTTTAAAATACATACCTGTCTCCTTGGAAACCTGGTTCACATTCACAAACTGGGCCATCCAGGCTATCAATGCACTTGCCATTGTTTTTACAAGGGTTATCTGTGCAATACGGCCCCATCTGACACCTGATAGGAAACACAAGGCCAATTTGCCATTCAGAAACTTTACACATACAGACCTAGTTAAACTTTAAATTAGAAAGATTGATCATTTTTGGTAGCGTTTAATTGCAATAGAAATAGACAATTGATTCTGTCTTCTTAAATTACATCACATTAGCTCCCAAAGCTTCTAAATTACAATTCTGATTTAGTTAAAGCCCTGAGAGTAACACGTGGACCGTTGGAGACTTTTTGAGGTGAATCCATTCAGTTTTTCTTTTCAGTTTAATATGAATGCAAAAAGAGAGCTCATAGAGTCTGCTTATGGCTATCTCAGCTCACAATGTGGAAAATAAATGTGATTTACCCAGCGTGTCTTTAAAATCCCAAAGTTGTGAAAAAATTATTATCTGACTCTTTCCTATAAAAAAAGACCAATCCAAAGAGATCTTTAGTTTAATCTTCATGATATGCTGCTGTATTGTTTTTGAAAGAGGTAAAGTATTTGTATTCTTTCTGGGTTTCTCACACATTTGTTCTCACCTTTGACCAGAATACTGTCCTCTGCATTGGCAAAAAAAGTCTCCTCCTCGTGGTATGCATGTTCCTCCATAGAGGCAGGGGTTAGAGGCACAGGGGCTGATTGTGAGTTCACAGTGAGTGCCCATGAATGCAGCTGTGCACTTGCAGAAATATCCTGTAGCATTGAAGAAGGAATATCATTGAAACATTCTTCTATTGGACTGTATAACCGCTCAAATCTAACCAAAACATACCTCCGTTAGGCAGTGATGAACATGTGCCGCCATTAGTGCAGGGGTTACTTGAGCAGCCCTGGATTGGTGGCGCAAAGCTGCATCCTGATGCTGCTTCCACCAGCTCTTCTAGCACAGAATGAACTCCCTGAACTTGAGACAGTGGCAGCTCTCTGCCATTAAACACAATGCTATCCAGACATCCTCGTAAACCATTGGAAACTAGTCTTCCTGAAGCAGATGTGGGCCGTACATGACCACCGAAGAACATGCTGGTGTCGAGGTTTAGGGTGCGGAGAGTGCCGGGGGCTTTGCCAGATGCAGCGTGGACCTGGTCTAGGACGAGTCTGGCATAGTTACCGTCGACCTCAAGGGAAACTGTGTGCCACTGTCCATCACTGACCTGGGTGCTGTGAACGGACACCACACCAGGACCACTGCCGCAGTCAAACTTGTACTGAAGGCGGCCATTCACGATCTGAAACACACACAGACACAGATGAGCTTTTCATGAAGAGCCTTTTCAATTTGAGTAAATACAAAAAGTATAATGTTAAGCAAAAGTACATTCTTTAAATAATAGCTTTATAATACTTAATAATATATAGAATTATATTCTATAAAAAGATAATAATAATATTTCATTCTATAAAAAAAAATTAAAAAAAGATACAAATAATATCTATTGCAATACAATATAACATTTTATAAAAATACAAGTTATACACCAAAATAAAAACACATAGTGTTATAGTATTTTTTTAAATCAAATTTGTATTAAAGTTATACATTTATGAGTTAATAAATAATTAAATAATCACTAAATTATCGTATACATGTTCATACAATATCAGCTATAACAAAAATCGGTAAAAAGGACATACATTTGTTGGACTTTTGTTATTATTGTTAACAATAATAATTGTTTCTACTTCCATTATCATCATCGTCGTCCTTCTTAATAATAATAAAACAGAAATAAGTCCTCAGGAAGCAGCGCTAACATTTTCTCTTTCGTCTTTTTAAAGGTGTAAATAAATACACCCTAAACTAATAAATATAACCACATACAAATAATATTGAATAAAAACAACAAATAAACATTTCATTTAGACCAATGCAGTACAATAAAACTGTAAATCTTTTCATTTCATACAATAATAATTGTATGCTTATTGTATTTTGTATTACTATGTAATAAAATGATATATTATAACATGTTAATATTGAAAAAAAGATAGCAAAAGAATAGCAAAATACATTTTATTTTATACAATAATTTGTTAATGATGATGATAACAATGAATAAATTGGTGGCGCAGTGGGTTGCACGGTCGTCTCACAGCAAGAAGGTCGCTGGTTCGAGCCTCGGCTGGGTCGGTTGGCATTTCTGTGTGGAGTTTGCATGTTCTCCCCGTGATCGTGTGGGTTTTCTCCGGGTGCTCCGGTTTCCCCACAAGTCCAAAGACATGCGATATAAGTGAATTGAGTAAGAACGATTGTCCATAGTGCTACAGTGTGAATGAGTATGTGTGAATGTTTCCCAGCGATGAGTTGCGGCTGGAAGGACATCTGCCGCATAAACATTTCTGTTGTTCATTCTGCTGTGGCGACTCCGAAAGGGAAAAAGCCGACATGAAAATGGATGGATTGATGGACATTATTATTAATAATACAATGTTTATCATAATGCCATCAAGTCTTTGAGCTAAAATCAAGTATATCAGGGTACAAGTTACAGATTCAGAATTCCTTATTGCAAGATTTTTCTCACGATACTTATCATTTAACAAAAATCATTGCTCATTCGTCAGTATAGTGATTTTTTCCTCACCAAAGAGGAATCCTTGAAGAAAACCCCTCTCTTCTTTCATTTTTAAAAACATGGTTAAAGATATACCTCTAGTATGCTGTAATCTGTCCCTTTTGCATACATGACAGTAGCGTGGCTGGAGAATGTTCTCAGTCTGAGGGACAGCTTCATTTCTTCCTTGTTCTCGTTCTCCATCAGTCTGTACCGGGCATACCCGTTTCCACTAAACGTTAAGGACTGACGATCTAAAGCGGCACCAAAACAAACAAACAAAAAAACCTCTGTTGTAACCTTGGTCAAAAATTACACTTACAAATGAGAAGCTTTAAAACAGGGCAGATCATCTCAAACATAACCCCATAACCATCCCCCATAACCAAAGGTTCTCAGCACTCTGATTGTGCACAGCTGTTTCCATCTCATCAGTTCACAGGTGTCTCTCGTTAGCTCCCCAAAAAATCTTAGCACATCAGCTGAATCCTGCAGTGTTTGTTGATGGTTAATTGACTGATGGTGCTAGCTGCACATGAAAGCTATGATTTAGAAAAGAACAGAAACATCTGGTGGTAAACTGAAGTAATGGTAAATTCAGTTATTTGATTCAGCATTGACTCTGTTCAATTATACATAATCAAAACTTCATCAACTGTATTTAAAATGTACTTGTTTTTTTTGTGAAGCACTGATGTATACTATACAAACAAAGTTGACTTGACTTGTCTCTAGATGAGCTCAAGTTACTTAATAATAAAGAGCTAAGTAATTAAACTAACAATAGGATGATTGCTTGAATGTTATGTTCAAAAAGTTATTTTTAAATATTTTTCTACATTCTACATTAATAAATGATTAGTCTATATACCGAGATAAACTGTTATTTGAAAAATTTTTAATGAGTTTGAACTAATATATTTCAGACATTTTTGTAGTTATTCTGTCTCTAACTTTTAGATAATTCTAACACTAACCCCTTTCTTATCATATTTGCTTTTTTGTCTGATTTTAAATATTTAAACCTAAAAACATGTTTATAATGCAAATTTTTGGTTTCATTCTTTTCAGCACAGCCACAGCAACTTCATACAATTTTTTTTCTCTTGTGATAAACATATTTCATGCTTTGAACCCAACATTTTACATTTTTTAGCTGATCTCCAGAGCAAAATACACCCTCTGTTGGAAGAATTGTGTTTTTTAAATCAGGAGTGTGTATGATACTTTAGACCAGTCTGCAGATTCCACAAAAACCCTTTTTAAAAATACATTTTCAACAATTATTTGTGAAAAATAAGAATGGATTATATTTGAATATTTACATAACTTGAAAACAGTGTTATAGTGCCAGATCATCACTTTTGCCAAACGTTGAAAGCTAACCTCTGCAAGGTTTTTTTATGGCATTTCAAATCAATTCAGGCTTGTGATTTTGATTTAAAGGTGCATCCTTGGATCCCTGAGAGTTAAATATATTTACAGATTGTTTTGAAGTAATGAAAATATTAACACTGTTTGCTATCTCAGGAAACAGTAGGCTGAGGAGAGA
Organism: Danionella dracula; assembly: GCA_900490495.1. NCBI lineage: Eukaryota > Metazoa > Chordata > Actinopteri > Cypriniformes > Danionidae > Danionella > Danionella dracula. The sequence continues at coordinate 2,689,698 of UELW01000600.1, forward strand.
CACAGAAGCTTTTCCAAAAATACCTACTTATCTCACTGTGTTTCTTACCCGAACACTCTTCTTGTTTTCCCTCAGGACAGATGCATCTGAATTTGGTGTTTGTGGGGTCTTCTACACACTCCATGCCATCAGGACATGGTCCTCCTTCACATAGTTTATTCAGAACATGGCACTCAGCCCCTAAAATTACACAAATGATCAACATTTAGCATCATAAGACAAATAGAGGTATGTTTCATATGCTCATCTTTACCTTCACAGAGGCATTTAGCCATGCGCATGTGGCGTGGAGTAACAAAACTAATCCTAGCTGTGGTGTAAGCTGATACTGATCCCGTCTCCAAGGAAACTGTCTCTTGGCAGTAGCTAAGAGGACAATTCAAACCAGCACAGAGCTTCTTCAGGACTCTCACGATCCGCACTCCAGTCATCTCTTCGATTACTCCAACGGAAGTGTTGAGCTTCCTGTATAACACCTCCTGAGGCTGGAATGGACTTCCTGATCTCTCCAGAGCCAGAAGAACTTCAAGGTCACCGGATGCATCGGCAGCAGGTTGTAAGCTCACTAACTGAACGTCTCCTCGTCTGACACCTGCGATATTCCGCAAGGCCCGCAGGAAGTTGCGCCAGTAATCTCCAATAAACTCCTCAGGTGCTATCGCAGAGAAGCGCACAGCGATGGAGTTATCGAGCGCTTGTGCTGTCGCCTGCCGTACATGAATATTGACCCGTGCAGCTGCCGTAAAGTGACCATCTGTCACTGTAACATTCAGGATGTATTGACCAGCATCTAGATTTCCACGGGCTACGAGTTTTCCATCAGATGGCGACACTGAGAAGAGCCCAGAGCTTTCTGTGGTTGAGGAATTATCTGGTGCGAGTTTGTAAGTAAGAGTGTCGTACACATCCTGATCAGTGGCATGGATTTTCCCTAGGACTCCCCCTGAGTATTCATCTGTTGCCGTGGTGATGAAGATGTCCAGAGGAAGAATGGAAGGAGGGTAGATGCTCTCCTCAATCAAACGAACACTCACATATGCAGAAGAGACTAAAGGTGGTCGACCGCTGTCTGTTACCTAGGGAGCAAAATTGAAAAAAGATTATTATTTTTTTTTTACTTAAAAGGAATATGTTACATATATATGACCAGAAAAAAAAACAGGATAGGGGTATCCCTATCAGCAAAAGTCATTTCCACAGACCACAATGCATCTATTAAATGTTGTCTTGTTTGCTGAAATGAATTTGTTTTTCATGCAACTCCAAGAATTTTAAAGAACTATAGGTTACTGAGAGCTGAAAAGGGGATAAAACCAGTATAGTTGAATGTATCTTAAAAAAGGAAATTGTGTTAAAAATAAGTAATGCTACAGTCTGGAGAATTTTTGTCCAATTTTGAGTGTTAATCTCTTTTTTGTTCTTATTAATTGCCAAAAAAGCGTCACGGTGGCGCAGTGGGTAGCACGGTCGTCTCACAGCAAGAAGGTCGCTGGTTCTAGGCTCGGCTGGAGCAGGTGGCATTTCTGTGTGGAGTTTGCATGTTCTCCCCGTGATTGCGTGGGTTTTCTCCGGGTGCTCCGGTTTCCCCACAAGTCCAAAGACATGCGGAATAAGTGAATTGAATAAGAACAATTGCCCATAGTGTTAAAGTGTGAATGTGTGTGTGAATGTTTCCCAGCGATGGGTTGTGGCAGGGAAGGGCATCCGCTGCGTAAAACATATGCCAGAGAGTTGGCGGTTCATTCCGCTGTGGCGACCCCGAAAGGGAATAAAGCCGACATGAAGATGAATGAATAATTGCCAAAATGTTTCTTCTCTAGAAACATAATGGGACAAGGAGCAAAAAACCCTGATCAGGACATCCCTAAAAGCAACCAAAAAAATTATAAAAATAACAACGGTGGAGCACTCCAACTCCTTCCTCCCCCCTGATAATGGGTTCTTTCAAAAATAATACAGCTTGCTTAAACTTGATCACATAGGTTTGTCTGAGCTTGCATCTAATCTTATTTATGTGTAAAGAATGAAAGCCAGCATTTAAAGAGTTTCATATCATACTGCCAAGCTGTTTTACAATGTCTAAATATATTGTGATGAATGAATGAATGGATTTTTAACATAGCTGCAAACTGTTCAATGCATGCACGGGTCAGCACAATCTGTCAACCAGATTTATGTCTCTGAGACTGGACAACCTGAGGGAGAAATTACATTACATCAACAAGCAACTGTAAACATTAACATAAAGGACTCTTTTCTTTTTAAACCAATACTTTTTGGTCTAGTTATACTTGAACTGAACATAATAACTCAATGTCTCACATCACATTTTCAGATTACTTTTAGTTCAAACCTCACATACTGCACCTTTACATGCAAATCTTGTAGTTGATCTCTTTTCTTGGTTTAACAATAGTTTTCCCTTAAAATTGATGCAAATGTAATAATCTAACCTTCAAATATAAAAAAAATTCCAGGAGGCCATGAACCAACATTATCTATACTTTGTATATCATCATAATCAACACATTTGTGGATTAAAAAAATAATATTTGTTATTTTCTCTAAAATCTTTAAAAACCCTACCATGTGCACATTATAAAATAGAACATCAAAATATTTTTGTTTTGTTTTGAGGGGAAGACAGAAATGAGCTGAGGCTTTGATGGGAAAGGCGAAAAAGGACAGTCTCAGTCAATAGAGGGAGCTCTTGATCCACTATTTCAGTGAAAAGCTCTGTTCACTTGAAACCAAGTTAACTGTTAAAACAATTGTGTTGTTGTAAAGCACATTTAAAACAAAACATATAAATAAAACTGAGAGATCCAAAGGTTTAAACACCCGTCAAACTTTCCTCCGGTTTTTTAATCTTCCCTTCGTTTTTACAATGTGCAATAAAAAGGCTGGGGACTTATATCTTATTTAAAAATGAAGTCTGTTTTCATCATTAATTTCAATAGACTCCAAAGAAATCATCATCCCGTTCTTCCTCTTAGGCTGCTTATTAAGAATGTGTACATCTGACACTGAACAAAAACATTAAGATTAAAATCATTCATAGTTAAAATTTTGCTGTTTAACAGCAGAAATAACTGCACACAATCCTTAAAGAAAGGATGCTAATTTAATCCAAAAGTTAAACTTGATGAAGTATTGGAATGGTAGCACCAAGTTTTGTGCATAGAGCTGAAATGGAAAACTATAAAGAATATCTAGGCCACAGTCTCACTTCTATTCATCCTTTGTTGATCGATCAGATAGAAATCAATGCAAGCAGCCATCCAGAAGAAGGGACTTTAGAATAAAAACTAGAAAAATGAACACTTGGAAAGTTTGAGTGTTCTATTCTGATGAAAATGCAGGAGCTCTTACACAAAATGACATCAAAAAGGAGATGACATAAAAAAAGAATTGAAGAATGACAAAGACATCTGCTTTTCAGGCTTGCTCTTTCATCACACTATTGGTCATTCCTGTCCTATGAGGGGAATACTGAACAAGTTACGCTTGATCTCTTCTCTATTGCTCATCCATCCCTTCAGCTTTCCAATGAAAAGTGAACAAGCCCCCACAGCTTTGCAGAGAGCTGGTGTATCAGAGAAAGAGATTGAGGTCTCACCTGGGCTTGTAGGAGGTAAAACTCTTGAGTCTGGCGGCTCAGTGTCGCAGCGGTGACCAGCACACCCTGAGGAGTGATGCTGAAAACATCCCCGTCGTTCCCACTGAGGATGGAAAATGTGAAAGGAGGCCCATTGTGGGAAGCGTCACGGTCAGACACGCTCAACTGGAGAACGCTGGTGCCTACTGGCTGGTTCTCCTACACAAAAAACACATGCAATTGTAACATATTTCTAGCAATTTTAATTGAGTGGAAGCATTTTAATGCTCGTAAAGTGATTCCTAGGGAGAAAAAAACTATTTAAGTATACAAAACTTTATTCAAATACCGGCAAGCACCTGTTGGTTTAATTTTACTCACTTTATGACCTTAATTAGCTTATTGGCTTAAGAAAAATGTTGAAGTACAATTAAAAGAAGATGGTTACTGCACACAGCTGGTATATTCAGAGATACCACCCTCAAGATGTAAAGAGATTTGACTGTCTAAAGCACTATATTGATGGCATTAACTAATAAATTATTAATTGATTAAATAAAACTTGCATAAATATAGTGTACAAAATATATAAAATAATTATAAGAAAAAAAAACTTTAGTTGTAGTTTTTTGGTTCATTTCACTTGAATCATGACTACATTTGCATACAGCAGGTTTCAAAAATGCATAAAATAAAAGTAAGAAAAAATATGTCCAAAAATATATATATATATAATATGTCCGAAAACAGAATTTGCGTATTGTGTATGGAGCAAAGTGCAGTCATGCTTTCTTCTTAACCCAGTAGATGTATAAGTTCAGGAAGAGGTTTACATGCATCTTACTACATCAAAAAAGTACTACAAAATTTAAGTTGTGAAAAAAAAACAGGTTAAAATTTCAGTGAATATCTTTGGAAAGTGCTATAAATATTAATGGCCACAGATTATAAGGGTGTTACATGATAGGCCAAAATTATTCACTTGTGGCACTTTAGTCATTTTACAAAAATGGCATTTTTTAAGGGAAAAACTAAAAGGTAGTAACAGTGTTCTCCTATGCTTCATAAGCTAGTCATACTATTTTTGAGACTTGGTATTTAAATCATCAACATAATGTAGACAATCTTACAACGTATGCCAAAAAGGGATAAACTCATTAATAGAATTACGGTATATCTTTCATTTACTGAAATTGATTTTTTTTTAACTTAGGACAATATAGAATGTCATCTTCCTTGATCTTAAAAGGAAATATTATATACCCTAAATAAAAATTGTTTAATGCAAACAATGTGTTTTAATTTTAATGCCTTTTATCAACATACTTCTATGTGAAAGATGATAATAATGATAAAGGGCCCTTAAACACCCTTAAAATAATAGCCACTGAAATGTTAATTGATTTAACAGTCATTCAACTAAAATAAACAAAAAATTTCATACTTAACTTAAACAAACTTTTTTACATAAAGGCAACAATTAATTGGCTGGGTTTTTAGAGTATGGAAAAGAAAAGACAGAATTAGCTTTCACGATTCAAACCTGTATAATGATGCTGTAGTTGGCCTGTGAGAACAGCGGAGGGTTATCATTTATGTCTGACACGTCGATGTTGATTGTAGCGCTGCTGGAACGAGCTGGGCTTCCATTGTCAGAGGCCAACACTGTGAGCGTGTAGCCTGAAGTCTAGAAAACCACCAAAAACATCATCAATGCGTTTCCAAAAATCCCAAAGCACACACCTGCTCCAGTGAAAGCAGTGTTTTGTACCTTCTCTCTGTCGAGCTGCCGGGCCACCTTGACCTCTCCTCTGACAGGGTCGATGCTGAATGGACTGCCTTGATTGCCATCAATGATGGTGAAGTGCACCTGATTACTAGACGGGCCATCTGCATCATCAGCCATGACCTTCACACAAAGACAAACACAAACCTGGTTTAGAGAAAGATTGCCATGGACTCAGGTAAGCAGCAACCCCTGCTTCATGCCCTTCTTGCTTGGTGAGTCAGTAACTATTGGCTGAGATCCTCGAGGGAAATCAGAAGGCAAGCAAGTGAAACAGAGCTGGATATCAAAGCCTCAGTCTCACACTGACAATTTATATTCAGCCATGATAAGATGTGAACACCTCTAATAAATGACCAGAGAGTGAGGGTATGGATAGATAGCTCTTCGTTTACTGCAAGCTCTTTGATCTGAGTTGATGCAGCCGAATTTAAGCAGAGATGGCTAACAGGACATTTATTGTGGAGGGATCCAAAGTAAAAAAAAATAATAATAATAATTTAAGACATTTATTTATAAACACAAAAAACATCTAACAACCTTTATGTAAGAATTTGAGCAAATGTGGTTAACTAAAATATTGCAAACTTAAGTTAATTGTAAGAATAACAGTAGTATGACTTAATATTATACTTTGTTTCCCAAAAGCATCATCAGCTTCAAAAGTTAATTTAAAAAGATCTAAAATGATCTAAAATGTATGCATGATCGTTAAACTACACCCTATTTTCCAAAAGAATCATAACTTGAATACAATCGAACATCTAACTTTCTATATCTTTTGCACACAGTTTATTACAACTGTACAGATAAGGAAGTAATAAAAACAGGCTGTGATTGACATGTTTTAGACCAATATTTATATAAGAATTATTTTTTCATGAAATATGTGCTTTACAAATAAATTGTCCTTGTCAAAATCAATCTTAAAGCAAGGTTTTAACTGACACTTCCTCTATTCTTTTGATATCTATTGAATGGAAGGAGCAAAAATCTTTAACTCATATTTTTAAATAAAGAGATATTATTATTATTATTATTATTATTAGTAGTAGTAGTATAAAATACATGGAAAATAATAGAAAATAGAAAATAATGGCGAGTGTTCATGGCTACAAAATAATAAAGATGACTACTAGACTACTAGAGTACTAGACACCTGCAGGTAATCTTATTCATGTAATGAGATAAGTTCAAAATAAGTTTGATTGTACTTTACTGTACACTTTTAGAATAGATTCCTAAGATGTTTGTGGAAAAAAATCATATTGGAATTTTTATTTTAAATTAAACACAAGTTTTTACCAAACAAACTAACAAAAAACCCACTAGAATAAAAAGTGTACTCTCAAATCCATGACTTGCTGATGTTCACAAAAGCACAGATGCTTTAGGCAATTCTTGATTAATTACAATTCAAATTAAAATTAAAATTACTCAGTGACGTCAAGAAGGTGTGGCTTAGTCCCACCTTTTATTTGTACATATTTGTTTATAGTATCCTCTGTTTCTACCACTGTTGATGTTAATGTAAGAGTTCATGAAACCAAAACAGAAAAACGGGAAAAAAATCTGCAATTGCATGTTTTAAGTTGGCATTCATTAATTTTTCACCAGACATTGACTTAATAAATTCTTGAAAGAAAAAAATAAGATTGTCTGTATACACAAAGAATGTTGGTGAACTCAAACGTAGATGGTTTTAGTGTGTGTTCATGTTAAAGGCATTTTTGGATAATATTTTTTTTTTTGCGGAATGGGTTTCAATAACCTTGCACTGAAGATATCCATCTTAAGAGCTAAAATAAAAGGCTATTCAGATTATTCCTGAAATTAAAAACCTAATACAATCCTGAAGAGTTCATCTGTTTATCATGAAGAAATTGCTTTAGTAACTTATGTGCAATTTAACTCGACAATGCTGTAGCCATTGCTGTTTAAAGTTCCTCACAATAGATGATAAGATCTTTGAGTAAAAGTAAAGAGAGAGGCAGTCGACTCACTGTAAGCACGGTTTTCCCCAGCTCCACATCTTCACTGATCACAGCTGAGTAGACATCTTGGTTGAAGACAGGACTGTTGTCGTTTACATCAGTGAGGTTGATGTTTACAGTGGCTAAGTCACTGAGGGACGGTGTGCCTCCATCTGTAGCTTCCACAGTGAGATAAAACTCATGGGTGCTCTCGTAGTCCAAAGGTTCGATCACAAAAACTCCACCTAAAAAGAAAACAACAAGACGTTCAATCTCTAAATAATTGAAGGAATCCATACATTTTTCAAGTAATTGATTGGTGAAATAACTAGAAAAAAATGGTACTCTTGGTTTAAATCTCAGCTAGGATTTTGTATGCATTCCTTCCAACAGCAAACATGTTGGGTAGTGATTTTAAATGAAGCCTTGTAAGTTTTTGGAAACCTGTTCAATGTTTGCATGCCAATGCTTTCAGCAAATAAGAGCGCAGAGGCTCCAGAAGAACACTTTTACTCTAATCGGGAAAATGCAATGATATGGAGCTTTGGATGAAAAATAAAAACAAAAACAGTAGAAGAACAGGGTATAAATTTATATGATATTCAAATTCTATTCGGTCAAATTAGTCCAAACTTTTATGACAACAACTGTTAACTGTAAAAATGACACAGTAGCACAAAAATGGCAAAAAAAACTGACTGAGCATTTCTGATAAATATCCTGTCAGAATCAATTTCATGTTCATTTGAACATGAACTTAAAGGTGTGCTGAAGCATGAATGAAAATGAAAAAGGCTTGCTGGGTAATGTTGTTTTTAGAGTGTTAGTTTGTGTGCTCTAGTTTGACCAAAATATTGCCAAACTTGGTTGCTGCACCACAGATCTTCTCAGATTAACTTCAATCTTAATGAAAAAATTTCCCATTTTCAAGTCTGTATCCTGTGAATATCCTAAATAAACATTCTAAAATGGCTAACAGCTTTTGTAAAAAGGTCAACCTGATTAAAGTTATTAAAGCCAGCTATTAATAAACTAAAACTAAAATAAATGATAAAATCCAATTCAAGGCAATTTCACTGTTAATATTTTTATTAATTTGGTTCATTAATATTATTTTTCCCTTAGACAAAAAAAGCAAGCATATACACTACTTCACTCATATTTAAAAGTGACATTTAATTTTCCGCAAAAACAGTTAAGTTTGTTGGCCAATAAATCATTGGTCATTGAAGTCCATTGAACTAATTTTCATTATCTGTGTGTTGTGTTCAGTGTCATGTTTCTCAACATTTGAGCAAATATACTTGTTTATGTTCTCATATATCTTTTCTTTTAGATAGTATTGTGATTTTGTGAAGTTTTCCTTGTTGAAATCATTGCTACACCTTCCTGGGAGGCTCTTCCTAATGATCTTAGAGACACAGGGTTCGGATATTGGTGGCACCTGGCACAGATAAAAGAAGCCCTTCAGAGAACCCAGGAGAGAACACTTAGATACAGTTGTGTTAGCGGGACTTGTTTGATTGATGAGCCTTGTTTTCTCTAGAGAGAGATAGCTTTTGTCGTTTGCTTTTTTTTATTTTGGAATGTATTTGTTTGGACTTGATTTGACTGGTTTAACTCTGTTCTCAATTTTATTTCTGCCATTTAGGCTAGTTTGATTTTGTAAATAAATTATCTTCAGCTATTTAGAGGGACAGTAGAAGAATTGATGCTTTGATGATTTTTTTTTACAGGAAGTTAAAGTTACCTTATTTATTATTACTTTTTGAAAGGGAGCATTCTAACTAGAGTCGATACTCATTACTATCTGTCCTGTTATGTTATAATTATGTTTAAAAGTTAAAAGCTAATGTTTAAGCAAGAACGTAACAGAAATGGGGGCTCATCTAGTATCTGAGAAGGTGACCCTTCACACCCGAAGCAAGAATAAAACTAATTTAAAACTGATTTAAAGCACCAAAATCACTAGTGATTTAATACTTTATATATTAAAGGTTTAGCACTGCAAGGTACAAGTTCAGCTAACCATCTTTGCTCACCTGTATTTGGATCCACACGGAACGCTCCCCTCTCGTTTCCACTGACAATGGTGTATGTGATTTCTCCACCAGCTTCCATGTCTCGGCTTGCTGCATGCACCTGTAACACCTGGGTACCCACCGGGATGTCTTCAGCAACTGTGGTGGTGTACTCTCGACGCTCGAACACAGGAGGATTATCGTTGATGTCCAAGATTGAAATGGTGACAGTGGTGAGGGAGGAGAGAGCGCGTGGGGACCCTCGGTCTGTTGCGCGAACGCGAAGTGTGTACATCGATTGGAGTTCTCGGTCCAGGGGATGATCCAGACGCACAACACCCGTCTGCTCCTCAATGGAGAACACACCATCAGCAGAATCCAGCAGGGAATAGAGGATCTCTGCATTAGAACCTAATCACACACAAAGGGCTTGATTTATTTTGGCTTTAAGAATTCACACAACTCCCACAAAAAAGAGAGCATTCCTAACTAGAGTTACATCACATTGCATCATATTCCAGTGGCTTCAGACAAATTAATACATTTTAGTTTAAAAAGGGTAAAATGATTTTACATCCCCAGATATGCTTCAACCAGTGAAACAGTTAAGTTTATCATTTAGAAAGATATTCGAAAGAAACTGCATGTTTCAACACACATACAAACATATTATACCAAACAAAAACAGCTAAATATTTTTTTTTAAAAACGGTTGATCCAGTCTTGCCTCTAAAACACTTTCTTACAGAACACACTCTACCAACTTCAGACCACAAGTCAGACCACAATCTTAAATAATCTCAAAGTTTTGACTCAATTTAAACAGAAAAAAGACTAATTGATGGTACATTTGAAGCAGTTACAAACCACACCAAACCAAAACTACAAATTGTGGTCCAGTCATGTTATTCATAAATAAATAAATAAAAACAACTCTGCATCTTTGAACGCAATGACAAGGAAATATTTCAGTAATATTCATCCAAATATATTAATATTTCTAACCGATGAGCACCTGGTCCACCTGCACAATCACAAGATTATCAATAATCAAATTACTCTCAAAATGGATTATTTGTACGGGAAAGGCCACATTGAGCCTGAAATATAGATGAAGTGATGCTCCTTGCCATTTGATGAAACATCACCAGCCTTAACACTTGAACAAAAGGCAGAGTTTCATTGGTCGAGCATGGAGCTTATACTAGTGAAAGACCAGTGCTACATGGCAGAGCAAAACGCTTTTTCGGTTATACAGGCCATATATATAACAGGCCAAAGAAGTGGCCTGTTAAACTTGCGAGGCAACTTCTGAGACCATTATTTGGAAAGAGGGAACAAAATGTTAGACACGCGCAGCAAAAATTTGCGCAGAAAATTTCACTCTCAAAATGTGTAAAATGTGTAAACCGGCTCCTGGGACAAAATGCGGCTACATAAACATCAGCTTTACCAGATTTCCCATACACAGTGACACAGCACAGAGTTAATAGCTCAACAGGAAATTGGTCTAAAGCTATACTGCTGTACATCTTATTTCTTAACAGCACCAATTCTAGCTATACAATTTATCTTGATGATTACGAATCAACTGAGGAATAAAAGCTGTATTTTTAAAGTGCATGGAATACTGCAATTATCCATGTCCAAAAGTGCTTTGTTCTAAATGGCGGCATAGCCTCATATAGGACTTCTGAGAGGGTGGCATAAAGAAAACATTTATACTTATCAATAACCTCTTTTTCAATCATTTTTTTACATTACTGATAAACCAACTAACTTCATAAAGCATCTGGAGAGCCCTGGCTGCAGATATGTTCAATCATAACAGCTTAAATAAATTTTCTTATCTTTTTTTCTTTCAACTCTGTATCTCCTTTATCAACATTGCAGACGTGACATTAATATGGTATTCACAGGGTTGTCATTCACCCTAAGAAGTTTTGCCCATATTATCATGGCAAACAAAGAACACGTCTAAGAAACATATTCTCTATTTAAGATAGGCACTACCAATCAGCAGTAAGACCCACTTAATTAAATTAATATTTGTGACTTTAAGCCACTCCCCTCTCAAGCTCTCATCAGCCTAATGACCCTAACTACACACAGCTGTGCTCTGCTAGCTACATTTTAAGGGTTTCAAACATTTAGTTAAGCTTCATTATGCATAGTGTAAAACTCACGCAGAGCTGATCCACAAGAGTACATGTATTGCAGAACCAGATTTTATACTAACTCAGAGTAGCAGTGAAGTTTTGTAAACTCCAGCTACATTCCTTATTACAACCAGCAACGACTAAAGACAACAAAAAACCTAAAATGTTTGTTTTCATCTTTCAAAACCTGCCTTGAGATCTTACCTGTGTCCAGGTCGGAGGCATACAGGCGAGCCACTGGCGTGTTGATCTCAGTGTTCTCAAACACAGTGAAGGTATACTGGTCAGAGCTGAACTGCGGAGCATTGTCATTGACATCTTCCACTGCGATTTCAACTTCTGCTTCACAAAAGCGTCCGCCTCCATCCACAGCACGCACCTTCATCTTGTGAATCTCCTCTTCCTCACGATCCAGAGGGAGCAGTGTTTTCAACTCACCTGTTAAAGCAAACGTCCGTTAAAATCAAAACTTCTGTCAATGTATTGTGGGGATTCCCTTTAAAAAAGCTCAGTTAAATACTTTTGTTCTATTAAAGCATGGAAATCAGCTAAAAACATTTTTTTTATTTAACCCTGACTAATTTAGGCTGCACTTTTCTCAAATTTATGTATTCTGACAAAAAATAAATAACTCCATGTTCCTGTTCGTGTAAATTAAATCCTTAAATTGTTGAGAATAAAGATAAACTTCACTTGGATGAGGCCTGATCTTGGTGCCACACTGAAAAAGTTCCCTGCTCCTCTCATTTTTCTTCTTTGAAAACCCACTTTATGTATATTTATAGCAGTTTTCTCCCCATCAATCACTGTACATTGGCTGTGTGGCACCACACTAATGAACAAGATGCAATGCAATTCAGCTCCAAATGATCTCATCTGTCAAGTCAAAAGAACATTCTATAGAAGCCCTAAAAATCAAGAGTGAGACAGCGGCCTCTATCAGGAAGACCTTACCAGCTACATTCAGAAAGACAAGAGAGGTCACAGTTTTGAAATGGTACTTTTTGAGAGCCAAGTTTGTGAACTCAAGCCTTTAGCTGGACTTAGTCTCAACCATCAAAAACTCACCAAAAACTCTCCAGTAACCTCTGATGGAGTTCACACACCCTGGTCTTTTCTGCTTAATCTATGTGCCTTTTTGAAAGGTTATGTTTAGGGCCCTTTGCCTTTATCAGGAATAAGACAGAGAAGAGTGTGACAGGAACTGAAGCGAAAGAGAGAAATGTGTCACTTTCAAAAAACTGATCCAAGTAATTTTTATCCATACATTTTTAAATTTTATATCACTACTTTCAGACTATCACAAGCTATATGATGTTTTGATCTTAAATAAAACACAATAAAAAAATGTTGTATTAAAAATAGTAGACCAGTAAGTGACATGGAAATATTTAATATCATACCAGGGACCAGCGATTTTACTGAAAATATACCTATACACCTACGGCTAGTATAGAATTACTGGGCAAGCTACTAAAAAAGTTACAAAAAAAAAAGAAATCCATTAAGGCAAACAAAATGTAGAACTTATCATTTCTTGGTGTTACTTTCCTTCTGAGTTATAAATGTATTACAAGAAGTGTAAATTTGGGTAACAAGTCATTTTAAGAATTATTGTTTCCTTATATCTCTCTTTCGTGCTAGTTTATAACATAAACTCAGAAGAGACTACTTATGCGCAAGAAACTTTTTTCTACAATTTACATATGACTTTTGTACATATAGTACTTTCAAAAGTGAATAGAAACATTTTAAAAACAAATAAATCATTAGCAATTTAATTTACATTATCATAATATTAGCTAAAACAGCAATGTTCTCACTTATCTCAATTGTGTTACTAATCACAATAAATTCTGAGGGAATTAAACGCACATAAAAAATTATCGTAGCAGGCCTAACAGCTCTTAATTTTATAAACATTTTATTATTGCTTAAGTTGTGCCTAACACCCCCTTCGTGTTCGTTACTTTTAAAAAACAATTACTAATTAGCTATAACTAAAACAAAGTTTTATAGTTTTAGTCAAGTACTAACTAAAGCATTTTATGGTTTATTTGATTGCCTTTAATGGTTTTAACAAGAACATAAACCATGTCTCTATTTCTTAGTGTACCCTATTAAAATGGAGCTGTCGTCGGCGACAAAACAGTGACATGTGTACTTCAAACTACTGTAGCTCTGGTTATTTGCGCACTATCGAAAAAATTACTCATTACGGTAATGACAACATTGCTTGTTTGCCAGGGATGGGAAGTTTGTGGAGCATAGGAGAGTAGTGACAAATAAGTATTTATTTACTTGTGGTTAACTAGTTCATACTTTAGCTGTGTTTTAGCAGAAATTAATTGCAAATGTTACATTTATATTATATTTAATAGTATAGGCGTTGTTTTCGTTATAGTTAAAGGTTTATTAGCGTTAGATTGTACTGTTTTTATGCCATGTTTGCATCTGTGATCATATCAAACTGCGTATTTTCTTTATATTTTCCTCGCCTCCTTCTGCTGTTTTTTTGGAACACTTGTTGTTAGATTTCAGTGCCAAAACACTTGTAAATAATGGAGAAAGATGTCAAGACGATCTTGACATCAAAGTTGCTTTTGTTCATGAGTTTTTGTTCCTGAGGACAGCCTCTAGGTTTGTGGAAGAGGATGGACAGCAACAGGGCGTGTGCCACCATCTCAACCACAGTAAGTAACGCAGTTTTTATACACGAGGTTTATTCACAATAATGTTTTCCAATAAATCCTGTAATTTTTCTAATTGACATTATATAATATTGCTTTATTACTGCTCATGCTCATGATTGCTACATTCATTATTTGTCTTTATATTTATAGAGATTCTTCTGATGAAGGGGAATCCTCCTGAGTCGTGGAGATTATGTCTGTGGCAGAGGCCGAAGCATTAGGGACACCAAAAATCTCAACAACTCAACAATCAACTGAACAAATGTAAATAAAACAACTTGTGAAATGGACACTGAAAGCCCTATCCACACAAAACGGTTTGAGTTGATTTAAAATAGTCTGAGGTTCATTCTTGTAATCTCAAAAGTCTTGTTGATCTACATTTATAGTTTTTTATAAAGAGAAAGTTTTTTTAAAGAGAAAGTTGATGAAAATGTCAGGCTAACTGTTATTATTACAGTATAATTATAGAAGTAAAAGGTTTAAGCAAGGGAGTGTCAGAAGAGAAAAGTTATACATCTTTTGGAGCGGGATTTATCTGTTTTTCATAACGTCTAGAAGGGATTTTTTCTTTTCACCCTGCTTCTCGCCAGTGAAAGATATTTTGTTGGCAATAAATGGGTTGTGCAGTGTAAGGCACTAAAACATTGTCTCTTCAGGGGAGCTAAAATCTTACACAGAGTGATTTTATGTAGTAGAGTTGTGTGAGGGAGAATAAAATTCAGTTGGCATGTTGGCAGTTCAGAAAGAAAAAAGAAAGTCACCACTAGAAAAGCTGCCGCCAGCTTTCAGGGGTTTGGTTGGCAAGAGCCCACTCTTGGCATTGCGCACATGAAATAATGCTCCTCTTCATTTCCATGGTGGAATGAAGAGGAAAAAGTGAAGAAAATCCTTCTTGCACACTAAACCCACACAGTGGAACAGTCTTGCTCCTTCAGTTTGTGCGCCAGTCTTCCCTGGCTTAACACTCGCAGCTATCAAAGAGCCAGTGACTAGCGCCTTTACAATAGCTTTTGTGTTGTAGCTGTGTGATGCTGTCACCAGCCTACTGTTCATTTCTTCTCCCTTCCCTCTAACAAACAATCTTTAATTCACATGGTTATGAGACAGCTGACTTAATAGCTAAAACACTTATCAAAATGTTTAATTTAATATTTAGAATAAAATATTTAGATTTGTGGGAATAAATTACACATAAAGAAATAAACCAATAATGTAATAATCATTCTTTGTAAAATGGTAATAAAGGCCTAAGGGTGTACATCCTTCCCCACAATTATAAGACTAATTAAATTAGAAGTCATAATGTGTGCTTGGCTGCAGGCAAAAACAAATTATGTTGAAAATTTTTGGTACACGCTACATTTGTAATGCTTTAATTTGGCCAAAAAGACCATTAAACTGTTGTTTGTCTTTCATGCAAATATTAATGCATACCTGTCTCTGAATCAATGCTGAAACTATCTGATAAAGATCCCAACAGCTCGTACAAGATCTGTGCGTTGGAACGAATGTCAGCATCTGTTGCAGAGACCTGCAGGATCAGTCTACCGGCAGGTGAGTCCTCCGGGATGCTTTCCATATAGAATGACTGAAAAGAACAGAGAGAGAGGTGTGTGAAGTGCAGAAGTAACAGCACAAATGAGGTAACAAGACAAGAAAGAGGAAATAAATAGCAGGGGAGAAGAAGAGTTTGGTGGTCATTGTGAGACCAGCTTGAAAAGAGGACTAAAAGATTTTCGCTTCAGGAGTTCTATTAAATTATTATAATTCGAAAAGTAATAGAAACACATTATCTCTGACAAAACCCCTCAGAGTGCTAAATCTCACTCTTGTTTCGTAAATGCTGCATTTCACATAAGGACCTTTTCAAATCCCTCCTGACATTCAGTTTCTCCAAGTCTTGTCCCATTTAGCATGCACAGTGGGTAGGCAGAGCCCTCCCCTTAAAAGACAGCATCAGACTACATGACATTTTGCTGCATTGCATTTCCCACACACAAACATACGTACAACACAAACTTTCCTACCTTCTCACAAACTGGGCTATTATCATTGGCATCCAAGACCTTGACTTCTACCACAGCCTTGGCAGTGAAGGTCCCATCAGTGGCTGTAATGTTAAGCAAGTAATTGTCCTTCTCTTCTCTATCGAGAGGTTTTCGTACTGAAACCTTCCACTCGCCTTGAGAATGCTCAATGCCAAACTGTCCCAAGGGGTCTCCACCTTGAGAGAACCAACAAGAGAAATGTCAATCAAACTAATGAACATGAGCTCCAATGAAAACAACATCCCTGTTTTGTTTGTAGTTGGTTGATTAATAATTGTATTGTTTTATTTTTCAGGTTTGTACAGATTTTCTTTTTTGAACAAAGTGTTGCTATCAATAGGAGGTTGTTTTTTTTTGCCAAGACGTTCTCCTCCCCTTCTTGGCTTCAACTGTTGTGCTAATTAATTATCACAAGAGCTAAAGATATCCTGCAGTCTATATCATGATAGAAAATAGTGTGCTGGTTTTATTTGCATTGTCTTGGGATTAAAATGCCTTAGAAAGTGAAACTTTATCAAAATTGTTTGTTTGAGCTTTCCGCTGATTATTATGGCACACAATGAAACAGTTCAGTCATTGAGTATGCTAATTTTATCCAAACGCATCTTCACAAGTTTGAGAACAATTAGTTGACTTAGTTTTGAATCAACACCAAGGATGTTTAAATATTATTCACAATTTTAGAGTCAGTTTGTGGATGAAGCTGTAATAATTTCTCAAAAAAGCTTGGTTTAAATAAAACTAAACATACAACTTTAGTTTCCAAATCTGTTTTTATAAACATACAAGTCTTGTTTCAGAAACGTGTTTGGCATACTAGACAAGCTGTCTAGTGTCTACAGAACAGCACACTAGGTCTGGACTCTACCCCTTCAAATTACGACTTATTAAGCAAGTGGTGAAGGGGAGTAAAGTAGCTGCTTTTCAATCATTGATGGGCATATGATGAGAGAATGGTTTATATACTAAGCTAGGAATGAACCATCTTGATTAATTGGCTAATTATATGATAAACATCTTCTGAAACCAGCTGTGTAATTTCATATGGCATGTTACTGATACAATGGTCATAAAACAAGCATACACACCCACCTGTTATAAAGTAGTTGATTTGCTTGTTATTGTCCTCAGTGTCTAGGTCTGTAGTGCTGAGAATGGCAATAACTCCACCAGGTGGATCATCTTCGCTTACAGTGCCCTTATAGATCTCAGCGGTGAACTTTGGAGGGTTGTCATTCACATCTACCACTGTAACATCCACTCTGGTGCTAGCCATTAACTGCGTTTTGTCTCCACGATCTGTAGCCAAAACGGCAATAGGGTATTTATTTCTTGTTTCACGGTCAAGCTCCTTTAAAGTTGTGATCCATCCAGTTTCACTGTTGATGGCAAACAATTCTGAAATGTCCCTTGTCTCTTGGTTAGGATCTAGATTGTAAACCACATGGCCGTTAGTGCCAGAGTCCAAGTCTGTGGCTTTTATTTGAACAACCGATGAGCCACTCGGAAGGTTTTCGACAACAAAAGCTTCATACGGGTTTGACTCAAATAGTGGTCGATTATCATTGACATCCTTGACTTGAATACTAATGTCCACTGAAGAGACAACTTTGTTACCTTCATATTCACTTTGGGCTTGTAGAGTTAGCTGATACCATTTAGTGCTCTCATGGTCAAGCTTTTTCTCCAGCTTCAAAGATCCTGAACTGGGATCAACAATGAACACTTCCTCCTTGTTGCTCTCAGGAGTATTCCCTTTCACCAGGCTATAGAAAACTGGTTGATCACCGTCGGCCTGTATGACATCTATTTCGGAACCAAGTGGAAGATTTTCATCTATGGCAAATCTATAGTGGACCTCAAGGAACTTGGGCACAGGGGTCTCAGGAGCAAGAATTGCTATGTAGATTGGTACAACAGACGATTTGGATGGATTTCCGCCATCTTTTGCCCGTACAATAAAAGTGTACAATTGATTTTCCAACCCAATGAGACTTTCCTTTGTAATAATGACACCAGTAAACTGGTGAATTTCAAAATTCTCCACAACGTTGTCTGCATCTGTTTCAATAGAATAGGTGATATCAGCATTGCTACCTTCATCCATGTCTGATGCTGTGATTTTAAGTATGGTTGTTCCTCTTGCTATGTCAGACCCAACATTAACTTTGTAATCAACAGCTCTGAACTGTGGAGCATTGTCATTGATATCTGTTAGGATTACATTCACAGTGCAAAACCCTACTTTGCCACCCCCATCTTTGGCAATTAAAGAAA
This sequence comes from Danionella dracula, assembly GCA_900490495.1. Classification (NCBI taxonomy): domain Eukaryota; kingdom Metazoa; phylum Chordata; class Actinopteri; order Cypriniformes; family Danionidae; genus Danionella; species Danionella dracula. Next base: position 2,708,256 of record UELW01000600.1, read on the forward strand.
TTGGAATCACTTTCTCCAAAGGATTTTCCCGGTCAAGACTTTCCAATGTAAAAATCTCTCCATTTTCTGAAATTGAGAACTTATCTTTAGCAATATCGTTGACAATATGATAAGTGAGTCTTCCGTAGGTGCCCAAATCCTCATCGGTTGCTTGTGCTTCCACTACCAATGTTCCAACAGGTGAGTTTTCGAGCAGTTCAACCACATAGTCTACCTGGTTGAAGGTTGGGTTATGAAAATTAGCACTAATAACCTTGATTTTCACAACTGCTGAACTTCTGAATACACCATCAGATACAGCCACGCTGATGTTGTATGAAGATTCCATATGCGGTTTTCTGTGGTTTGACATGAAGATGGTCCCAGTTTTTGGATCAATCACAAAGTTTTGTCCTTCGTTTCCTGATATGATTGAGAATTCAAGTTTTCCTCTATCTGAGATGTCAGCATCGGAAGCTTGAACTTGGGTGACAAAATGGCCACGAGGAGCTAGCTCACTGACTGTAGCTTCATAGATATCCTGTGAGAAAACTGGGGTGTCATCATTAAGGTCTGTTACTTCAACTAACACCACAACTTCACTTGAAAGGGCAGGTACTCCACCATCCACTGCTCTAACTATGAGCTTATGTAAGGGTTTTTCCTCATGGTCAAGCATCTGAGCTGTCCATATTGTACCTGTGTCACGGTCAATGCTAAAGAAATCCAAACTCTTGTCTTTATTTTCAACAATTTGGTAGAAGAGTACTTTGTTATTGCCAACATCTGCATCTGTAGCAAAGACATCCAAAACAGACGTCCCTATCACAGATGCCTCTGATAAACTTGCATTGTACACTTTACTTTGGAACACTGGTGGATTGTCATTAACATCCTCCAATATAATGTCAACAAAAACATCAGCTTTAGCACCAGTAAGCGAGTCAGTGGCTCTTACACTAAGTTTATATGCTGGATGAGTCTCAAAATCAAGAGGTTTTACAACCTGAATCACTCCCGTATTGAAGTTGATTGAGAACTGGTTGAGAGGGTCCCCTTCTGTGATAGTATAGACTATTCTAGGGCCTTCAGAATCATTAGCCTGAATGTGTACAATAGCTGTCAGAAGCTGAACGCTCTCTGGTATCTCCAAACGGTAAAAGGCTTTTTCAAATATGGGTATTGCTTTGTCTACAACCATTATTTGCACTTCTTCTGATGAGGAAAGCACTGGTTCACCTCCATCCCTTGCAACAATGGTGATTGTAAATTCAGTGTTAAGGGAGTCCTTCTCAAGTTTCTTTACAAGGGAGATTTCACCAGCTGTGCTGATCTGAAAAAACTCATTCATCTCCCGAAGGTAATAGAGGATCTCAGCATTTCTGTCATTGTCAGCATCGAGTGCAGTCACTTTAGTGATGATGTGCCCAACATCAGCGTCTAGTTGCACTAGACCTTGATAGGGCAAGTTGACAAACACAGGAGGGTTGTCATTGACATCCTCAATTATCACAGTGACAAGGACATGGGCTACATCAGATGGCTTGTCTTCTCTGGTGACCTCCACCACTACGTCAAACACACCTTGCTCTTCTCTATCAAATGGTATGCCTGTAGAAGAAAGTACTCCAGAGGTATGGCTTATTGTGAACCTCTTATCAGGGTTCAGAATGGTATAAAACAAAGGTTCATTCAGCTGGTTTCCCACCGCAGCAACAACAGCTAAAGCTTTCTTCTCTAATGAATTTTCTGCCACAAATCCCTTGTAAGATTTTTGAGTGAACCTCAAAGTACTCTCTTTATTCTCTCTGACATTTATTTTCACTAAAGCTGTTTTAGAAAACCTGCCATCAGACACCCTCACTTTAAACTCGTACCTGCTTCTGAGCTGAGTGACATTTTGAATCGAGATAACCCCGGTGACTGGGTCCATTTTAAACTTTTCTCCAATGTTGCCTTCCACAACAGAGTAAAAAAGCCTTGCGTTTGGTCCCGAATCACCATCTGTGGCATTGACTGTGATCACTTCTACTCCTTTGTATGTTGGAACCAGTACAGTGGTCTCATATATTTCTTGACTGAACTGAGGTGGGCAATCGTTAACATCCAGTATCTCGATAGTCACGTTGGCAGCTTTTTCTGCAAAATGGCGAGGAATTCCCATGTCATGGACTTGAACGGTGAAGTGGAATAGAGATCTCTGCTCATAGTCTAATTCACCAATGGTTCTTATTGCACCAGTGCTAGAGTCAATGGAAAAATAATTATGGGCAAACGGTTCAACGATCTGATAGATAAGACGTGAGTTAGAATCACGATCAGAATCTGAAGCGCGGATAACAAGAGGTGTGTTGTCTTTGGTGAGGACTACGCTGTTGACTGGAGAAGACTCGCTGACCCTTCCGTTGAACTCGTCTTTAACAAATACAGGTGCATTGTCATTCTCATCCTTTAAGTGAACCAGAAGAGTAGTGTTACTAGCCAGACCAGCCATGTTAGTTCCCTGAATGATAAGCTTGTATGATGAAATAGTCTCATAATCCAAAATCGAATGAGTCACAATTACCCCAGAGTTGGGGTTGATGTCAAACGCTCCATTCACATTTCCTTCTTTGATTTGATAGAACACAGATGATTGACTGTGGGTGGTAACCAGACTTACAAAAGCTCCAGGCAGAGCACTTTCACTGACTTCAGCAGAATACTCCTTTTCAGAAAATTTGGGAATGGCATTGTCAGAAATAGTGACAGTTATGTCAACTGCAGCCGTGGCACTAAGTGGTGGTGTTCCTTTGTCAGTTCCCTTTACAGTTAATTCAAATTTGTTCTTTTTGTTTCGGTCCAGTTCCTTAGCCACTGTAATGGTCCCCAATATTGGATCAATGGTAAAGGAATTGGCAACATTTCCTGAGAAAGAACAGAATAAGATATATCATATGAAACCAAGCTCTTTGAAAATTTTTACATTCATAATTTAATTAAAAAAATAATGTTAACACTGCTAATAAAGCCTACTCTTGCAGATTATATTTAAAGTTAGTCATATAATGAAGTAATTAATCAGCTACAAAAGTATCAGTCATTCACTACATGTTTTGAAGTGTTTTCTGTCTCACGCACATCCACACAGCAAGTTGCAAATACCTACTTTAATCTCAGACATTTCAAGTATGTGGATTCTCAAAAGGCCACTTGGCGTCATATCTGTGCTATGCTCTGCCTTAGAAAGGTTCACAGCTTGGTGAACTGCAGGACCCTTGGCTGCCATACTCAAAATCTCCCACATACTCAACTCTGTCAAGCTGCAATCCATTCTTACAACAAAGAGAGACTTAACAAGCTTTTGCATTTTTGTACTTCGTCGCAAAACTTTTGAAATATTTTGTGGAATGCATACATATTTACTTTACCATCAAAAGCAAACAACTTTGAGTAGGCCCTTTTGTAAAGGTCCAAAAAGAACAAATAGAACATTTTTGTATAACTTGGTCTACATTTTGAAGTTTTCCACTAATACCACTTTTCCACTTAATTTTAGTAACGAGACAACACAACTCACTGGGCTTGGCTTCTCTCACCACCGTTGGCATTTTTATTCAACAGACTTTTTTAGTATCAGTTTTGAGTGGGCTTGATAAAATGTCAATAAAGAGGCATCAGTCCACTACGTCAGCCTAGTTCCGTTTCTTTGGCGAATAGCCAATTTGCGACAGAAATACAAAAACCTGAATGCACACAGCACTAAACAATGTAGGTCGTTGAATTAGTGATATTCTATTTACTTTGTATAATTTTAGAGCCCAAACAAAATACTTTGTTAAAGAAAATTCAAGGTTGAAAGACTGGTATCAACTACAGAAAGTAGTCACTCAATAGTACTCTACTTATTGGATCATTTGAAAGGAGGCTGTACATGATGCAAGCAGAGCCTCTGTATAACACAGTTCCACTTCAAAAGTCTGTCCCCTTCTCTCAGCACTTTAATTACATTGTCAGTCAACCGGCTAAACTTTTTGGGGTTTTTTCTAACAAGTGCTGGTTTGAGCTTTTTTTTGGCATCTTTTCATTCAATAAAAGTCTGCTTGAAAGCGAAGTGGAAACATTGCTACCTTTTTATTATCACATGGTCTTCCTTAATTAAAAAGTATCTGTGCTCATGATGTAATGTATTATTTCTCTACTTGTCCAAGTTATGGTGTGCTATGCGCACCATCATGTGTTAGGATAATACATCCTCAAAAATTCAATTCAAATAATGCATCAAACTACTAAGAAATATGCAGAATATTTAGTTAAGATTGAGGAGTATAATGTCTCAAAACATGACCTCATTGGCTGGACAAAAAGACTGGTGACAAGGACAGGTGCAAACACAATCAGCTGCTGCAGCCTTGTGGAGCTAAACTCCACCTGTTTAACAGTTACATTTAGATCCCTTTTACAACAAAACACATTGTGAATAATACTTTTTTTATGCATTGTGAGGCAACAGCTTTGAATGTTTAGCTTATGTAAGACACATAAACCTTAAAGTATATAATTTACATTAAATAAATCCTTGAGGGTTTTTCCCCTATTTTTTCTATCCCTCTGTCTACCAATCTGAATGCTTATACTCAAAACACCCCTTTTAGAAAAATGTATGAAAAATGTACCCAAAAATAATTTCTTCCTAAATCTATTAAAAAACTGTGCAAAGCAAATTAAAATTGTTAGGAAGTCTTATTTGTCAACATAAAAAATAAGCAGAGTAAGCAATTTATTATACACAGGGATCCTATTTTCTCAAAATAAGGGAAATAACGTAGATGGGTGAAAAACTAGTGCAATTAAAGATTTTTTAAAAAGTAATAAAAACAGGTTAATTACAGCATTTTATTCATATTCCAGTTCTTTGATGTACTGCAGTTGAAACAGTGAGCTGTACTACCTGACTCGATGCTGTAGACAATCTCAGCATTTTGCCCTTTGTCTTTATCAAGAGCAGACACCTGAAGCACCCCGGAGCCAATTGCAGCAGACTCGAACACTTGGCCTACGTACGGCGCACCAGAAAACCACGGGGCATTGTCATTAGTGTCCAGCACATTTACAATCACTCTGACGAGGTTCCGCTTCACAGGAATATCTTGATCCCGCACCTAAAATGAGAAAACCAGCAATCCTCCAGTTACTTTCACACGTTATTTACCTGCTTATGCAAAACCCTTCAAACACTCTATACAAACGCCCAAAGGACTTTTGTCCTCATGTTGATTGAATTAGAAGGAAAACAAACAGCCAGTTTGCAGTGAGGGATGGCAGACAGACTGAACATTTCAAATTCGGACAGAAAAATCAATCGGCTAGATGAAGCTGTAAAAAGGTAGCAGACCGCATGATCTTACCATGACAGTCAGTGTGTGTTGATGCATGGTCTCATGATCGAGTCTTTCAGCTGTGTACAAAATGCCACTCGCCGGATCCAGTCGAAACTTGCGTAGACTGAAGGGGTCAGTGCTGCTGAGGAGGGTGTATGTCAGCTTGTTCTTTTCATCCTGGTCTGTCGCTGTAATCCGTAACACTTCAGTCTCTGGAGGGGTATCTTCACGGACAATCACCTCATATTTGGCTGTTGAGAACTGGGGACGATGGTTGTTTGTGTCAATGACTTTGATGAGAACCTGAAAAAAATCAATGTTGAAGTACATTTAACAATAACAGCAAATTGACCGTTCTTGGCAATTAGAACAATCTCCCTGACCAAGTCAGAAATAGTAACAACTTCTAGAAAAACAGTGCAGTGTACAGTGTGTGCTTGTTTTAGTGAAAACATAAAGGACAGTGGTACTCTAGGAAAAACCTTTGAAGACAGACACCTATGTTAGAGAACAAACAACAATTTTTCTGGCTGAAAATATTTTAAAAAGCTGTCAGGGGATTTTTATATGTTTGACCAAGTTGACAAGTTTTTATGCTTTCAGCTTAAATAATCACCCCACATCGACAACTGACATCAAAGCTGAGAAAACAATTGTAATATCTTTTTGAAGATGAAGAGCATTTAAGGAATCAAAACAACACTCTGCAAATCCAGTGGGCCACAAAAGAGTCCCTAAAGTCATTTGTTTTCAAGTAATTGGTCAAGAAAGAAATTTATGACTTGCAGGATATAGTTGGCAGGGAGTGAAGCTGGATCAACTACGAACCTCGAGTTGAGAATTGAAGCCAAAGAACGCAATTGCCTTTAACCACTTTTGTAATTTTGCAAACTGAATTTTGCAAATTATCACATTGACCATTAGGGATGTGTAAATACATTGTATTTCTATATATGACTAATTGTATTTGTATACATTAATATTTCAGCACTATTTGTATCTAATGGCTGTATCAGCATTTTTCTTTTTTTGATGTAACCTGGACAACAATTTAATCATTTTTTAAGCAATTATTCAAATTGAGAATTTTTCTAAAAAGCTGTTCAGCCTCATAACCAAAGAAAAAGCTATAAAAATTGGAAGTTGGAAATTGGAGGTGGAAATTCAAGAATCACAATAACTCACACTACTGTAGTCAAGTCGTTCTGTGTGTACTTTTTCAAAGTATTTTTTTAAAGTGTACATTTACTTGAGAAGTTTTTAACAGAAGTAAAGTACTTCTCTACTTTTGAAGTATAAAATATAGAAATGTAAAATTATGTATAAATGTAGTCATTATTAATCCAGTGGAACAAAAGATTGCGAAAATGCATCCTAAAAATCCAGTTCTTGGCGCAAAGAACAAGAGCTAATCAAACACTGTACAAGTTGGACTACTCAGACCCAGCTACATGTGAATTGCCTTCAGCTATTGTGTTTAAGAGGCCAGTTTCAAGAACAAGACAATGCATTGGTTGTAGCTTGAAGCCAAAGCTGCATTTATGACAAAGTAAACAACTGGTAGCTTTAGACATGAAACCCTAAAAAGGATGTTTAGATTATATCTTTCTCCCGTGTTCTGCTCTCAGTCCTCAAGTACTATTTCATAACCTAGTTCTTGCTTTTACTTGAGTAGATTTTCAGACTTTGAGTTTCAGACAATTTCAGTAGTTGAATACATTTTCACTGACATTGTACTTTTACTTGAGTACAAAATCTGCATTCTCCCTTAACCCCTGGCATTAATCTATTGATTTGTTGTGGTGAAATCCCAACGCTGTCTCAAAGAAATCTCATACTACACATTTAAAATATGGAACATACCAAATAAGGGCTGCTCAGAAAAACCAACGTTGAAAAGTTTGGAAAGCCATTTGGACTGTGTGCTGTGCCAAGCGCAAACTTCATTGGCGAACATCAATAACAACTGTACATCTAAACCCAGCAGCAACTCTGAAAAAGTCTCTCAAAGCAACCCTTGCCTAAGCCACAGAATTAGACGCTTGAAACCGCTTATGACGCATAACTGAACCCTTAACTTTGCCATGAGAAAATTGTGTGCGCAGTCATCAATAATGTAGAAAAAGCATCTTTTCTTAGTGACCTCATGAGTCTCATAAATAGTTATGAGGCATGTGTGCATTATTGCTGCATCCTTAAAGTAGCCGATGAAGTAGATATTATACCACAGGACAAAAATAGAGCAAAAGATTTTTTTTTTACAAAAACAAACAAAAAATGCACTGAACTGTATAATATTTGTTGCAGGTAATAAAGAAATACCTGACAGTTAACTGTAAGTCTTATGTGTAGATTTAATTTGATAACAAATTAAATTTTATATATTATAATTATATTATTATTATTTTATAATTAATATAACAAAATAATTTGTTAACAAACTGATGCACTAACTCTAAGGGATCATGAGACACAAATGAGTAAATGGAAATGAGGTAAATATGTACTCATGATTAAAAAATGACAAAATGTGAATCAATTGGCTGTGACCTGCTCGGAGCTGGTGATTAGCTTTTGTGGGTGTGAGAGAGGGCAATGCTCACAAACTTGCCCTGACAGCATCAGCACGTCCCACTCCCTCAAGAACATGTTGAGTATTATCTCCTGCCAAAGGTCAGCAAAGAAAAAACTGCCTTTATATTCCTTCTTTAACGCAACTCCCCCTAGAGATGTGTCGCTTGGCCCTGGCAGCCTGGCACTGAAAAGACTGTAAACTGAAAGCCCCGTTGTAAACAGATGATGCTAGCAGCCGCTACATAGTCATTCTCCATGCTTTCCACAAAGACTTAAAAGTAGCACGACAGGCTTCGAGACTTGTGATCTGAATATAGGGATGAAAAACTCATCCTAATGTCTAACACACACAGAGAAAGGAGGACAGATGGAGGGGTTTGAAAGGAAGTGGTGAGTGAGGAAGTGATTAAAGGAAAAGATCAGAGAGTGTGAATGACAGATGAAGAAGGATGCGTGTGTGAAAGATGGGAAGTAAGAACGAACGACGAGGAACAGAAGCAAAGCACAGAGATGAAGGCAAGAGAAAGAGAGAGAAAAAGGGCTGAGAGGAAGGTAACACTTTAAGGACAATTAAGATTTTAAAATGTGAACGTGACACACAGAGAAAAGTATGCCATTCCTCAAGCTAGCAGCCTATGATTGAAAAGAAATTCCACTACTATACGTGCTCAAAGAAGTACTACTTAAAAAAAACAAATGTAAGTGTAGCCTCAATTGCATTTTTAAATTCTGTAATCCAATTTGTTCAGTTGATCTCCAACGCTTGACCTTCATTACTCGCCTCAATGCCTGGTTTGTCTCGGTCAGGCTGTTATTGAATCCAAGGCATGCACGCACCTTGAGACGTCTTTCACACAATTACACACATGCCGTTTGAATCCTGTCTTGGGCCAAGAATAACTTACACATGGAAACCTTTGAAGGTTATATTTATTTTGCAAGAAATTCAGTTTACTAAGCAATCATGAATTAAAATGATGAAAGGGCATAGAGAAGACAAACCAAAAGTATCTATCTGTAAATTTAAAATGCTTCACATGGATATTTTAAATAGGGAACTCCTTGTCGAGAGGCAGTGATGCAAACAGCAATTAATTTAATAGAGTTGCAGGTTGCCAATAGAGGGCACTAGGGCACCACCTCACTCCTCATCACTCCCTGACCTGACAACAAATAAGATGCATAAAATATACAATACTTAATGTTTAAGTTAGTTTAACAGACAGAATCGTGTTTCTATGTCACCGAGGTGTGCCAGAGGTGAATTAGTGTGGGAGAATATGGATAAATAGATTGAAAGAACACTCTTAACGTTCCTTATGATTTACGAGACTTACATTTCAGGAGAAACATTAGTGATTTAAAAGAGTTTTATCATAATAAATCAGCCTTCACAAGACCTGATGTTAGACATTGCAAGTCACCAGAATTTAATCAAGCATAAATCATTACTTATAACTGATTAAAGCACATTTACAAAAAAAGAATAAAATAATAAAGCATGAAATATAAATTATGTTGAACATGAAAATGCACCAGCTGCATCACTGCTTTATTCACATATTTTTAATAGTAATTTAATATTCCTTTATTTTTCATAAATAGAGAGGGGGAAAGATGTGCATTATTGGTGGAAGCTATATTTGGTCATTCTTTAATTTTTAATTGTTTGTTTGCTTCAGTTGTCAACAAAACATATTTAATGTGAGACCAAAATATTTCTGTTCTAATCATTTACTATTTTATCTATGAACAATTATGCACCTCTGTTTTTCTATTACTCTATGAATTTGAATGCTTTTAACATCCCTTGCTTTTTTATCTCTGAACTGTTTTTATTCTTCTGTAAAACACTTTGTACTGGCAATATGAAAGTGTGCTATGCAGATAAAATGTCCTTGCCTAAAATAAATATACATGTGTTTTTTTATCTACATTTACTGTAGCAAAATCATCATACATACTATTTTTTGACACAGATGTATTAAATGTCGAATGTAAATATAAAAATCCTTGAATGACATGAGCCTGAATCATTGGAGAATGAGCTAAAAAAATCTTCCGACATTCACAATTAAATTAAATTAAACATCAAGGTGATGACCATGATCAGTTAGACATTTTTACATAAAATCAGGCACTAAGTTCTTTATGAGCACTAAATATATCTACTCGATGTACTCGAAATATTCAAAGCAGAGCCTTGAGAATTCACACCAATTTAATTTAGTCATGATCTTAAAAATACATATTATAAAACTGTTCACCCAGATCACATATTCTTTTGTATGAGACACAGCTTAACAAAAATGACCATAGCACCATAACAAACACACGGATAACCTCTCAGTAGCACTAAAACAGGATTACACCCAGCATACATTTGCCTCCCCCGCTGCATTCTTTTCCACCTTTCCAAAATAATCATAATCCCTCATTGGCTGTCTGAAATGAGCTGCTTTTGTTGAGATTGGGGCGAACAAGAGATGAATAAGTTTGGAGATAAATGGTAAAAACAATGAAAATGGAGCATGGAGAAAATCTGGCAAGCCCATGTGGAATACACATGACTTTGATTTAAGCAAGGATATGAGACTCCACCAGGAGGTAAGAGCTAATCGCTTCAGAAGAGGGTCACAAGACACAGAAAAGCCAAACACAGCTCCTGAATGCAGAGTTTGTGTTTACAAATGTGGATTTGCTGGGTTTAAAGGGTAAACAAATTCACAAAAATAAATCAACCAAACAAAGATTCCCCTCAATCTGTGTTTTCCCTCAAACAAAGCTACTGCATGATATAGCAGCAGATTTTTAGCATTAAATTAAAATACACCAAGGTTCCAAACTCATTAGCTGAGAAAGGAAACAAAAGACGAATCAATTTTTAGAAAAGGTTGTGTTATTCATGCATCTAGCTTAATAAAGAGAGCCGGTAGCTTGCACGCATGCATTTTATGTCACCTCTTTAATGTTTTAAGGGCAAACGTTTGCTTGATTTATCCATTTGGCCCAGTTTCCAGCACCTGTATGAGTGTTTACAGAGCCGTTCACAAGTGTTGAGCATAAACTCACTTTGGTCGTTACTAATTAGCCAGTAAGCTGAAAACCCCTGTCAGGGTGGTCTGGCTTTCCAAGGTTGCCTGCAAAGGAAAAACAAACCGTCTTTCCTGATCTAGTCCAAAGTACACTATGGTTTTTGTGTCTGGGAGACTCTGCATACAATGTGTGTAATGCCACATTCATCATACGGACAGTTTGTGGGTAAAAACTCACTGCACATTTCCGGTGCATACGCTAAGAATCAGTGTGATTGGAATGTTTTTTCAAAGTTTGCTACCCGACTGCTAGATTACCTGGCCCATGTGAGGGAAAATATGGAAAAGATTCTCACAAAAATGAAGGTAGTATATGCTCATGACGTCCAGCCACTTAGTGACCCATGCTAGCAATTTGTGCTCTGCCTTTGACCAAACAGTTGTGTTATCAGGCAACTAGAGCATTGCTTCAACACTTGAAGGTGTTAATAAAAGAGGAGAGAGGGGTGGACTCTGCATCAGTTCCGTTACTCGCGCTAAGCCATATTTTCCGACCCCTACACCAAGTGCAAAAGGGAAGGGCCTAAAGCCCAATCTATTGATGCACGTCAAGCCTACAAAATGCTCTATGCGAAAAATCATGCACTCTCTGCATGCACCTATTGTCAACAAAAGCATCTATAGTTCTGCAATTCATTGCATGCCTCCTATATTTGCTCCTATATTGGCATGATAAGAATGCTAACTACTAGCTAACCAAACATCAACACACAAAGATGCTGACAAAGAACAGATTTTATCTACCTCATCATTTATCAGATAAATATAACTCCATAAATACATTCACTTCTGCTATAGAAGCAATATCTTTGTTTAGATCGAGTATAAAATGTGGGTAATGACAATGCTAGGTAACGACTAGCTAACAAAAACACAACACAGATAACAAGGAAGGTTATTTATTTTATCGTTAAAGTTTGACTTCAACATCCGGTGGTTAACATGACGTGCAAGCCAAGGAAGAGAATGAAAACATTCGCTCTGCACCACCTCAACCAATCACAGAGACAATATTATTGACGCGAAATCAGAAAAGAGGTGTGCGGCAGGCTTTCCACTGGGTTTAGAGAGCAAGGATATGTAAATGTGAAGCCTTCACAAAGGGAAATTCATAGGCTTGACAAGCATAAATTGGCCTTAAGAATTGCAATTAGATCAGAATTTGTCAGTCAAACGCTTATGAAAGATAAACAAATCATTTCTGGTTGCTTGGAGAATGTTAAACAAAAATAATCAATTTAAGTTTTTTGTGTCAAATGTGAGACTATTGTGTAACCCATTTTTAGGTAAACGTTAAATCAGTTCTTTCAGCACATAAAACATTAAAACATAACACATAAAAATAAAACGACAATGTTTCTCATTTAAAAACATGCAACATTTTATTTTTACATTATATGTATTTACTTGTAAAATTAAGTCTAAAATAAGCTCAAGCTTAAGGAAGTAGTTTTTCTGGCAAAGTAAATGAAGTCAATTCTTTTTTCGATCACAGAACGAAAAGGTTAATCGCTAGATTTGAGATCAGCTCCATTTACTTCAAATGGTAAAACACTAATTACATGGAGGAGATGGAGAATGGTGAGCTATTCCATGAGTGGCTCAAAAAACCTAGCTGTTTTTGATTTACGGATATCAGATTTTACAAGCAATCTTAAAAACACAGTCGCAGAGCAGTTCAACTGACAACTCTGACATTTACCGCACAATCAAATGCATTGGCGACAGTTTAATGTTTCCCTACAGCCTAAGGGCTCAGGCAAATAACTCAACCGCAAGCATTTTTTCACACATCGACTCTACACTAAATTTAAAAGAAACAAGTGTGCATAAGCATGCTCAGCCAAATGTGGGTGAAGGGCAGAAATCTGTGCCCACAGAATCTGACAACTGTAACTGATTGGACGTGATAGCTTTCAAACGTCCAACAAAAGCTTGAGATTAAGAGCGAAGATGCTTTGATGAACTGCAACGCAGACCCACAGCATCATCTTGTTTCATCAATAGGAAGAACAGTGGGGAGTGGGGGGTGGTGTGGGGGGGCTTCAGTTCCAGGATATTTGTGGCAGTTAATTTTGCGTGCAGGAATGTAGGAGTACGGTGGTATCGTTGGCTACAGCGCTCAGCTTGATCACAAGAAAGTTCCGACCCTGTTGCCTAAACATATCCCAGAAGGGAGGCTAGGGGGAGCTGGGCACAATGCAGCCTCTGTTCACAAACGGCCCTCGGCCAAAGATGCCTCTGACCTCTTTAGGACCATATGCAAAGATTTACTCATGCTCTTACAGGAAAACAGGTCTGAAGTCTGTTTAGTGTTGATCTTAATGATGCCCTTTTTGACAATTACAAAAAAAAGTTTTTTTTTTTACTTTTGTACAATTGTTTTTCATAGCGGATACGTAAATACTTAAAAAACATTTTTTAAATGATGTCATGGAGTCATCTGTAATATGGATAACAGGTATGAAATAGGGTCTGAAAGTATATTTATTTTTATCTATAATAGCACAAATAAATGTGCAACTTTTGTATGCATTTGTTTTGAATCTTTTTACTGTAGCCTTATATTTATATTTTTATCCTCTATAACATTTATTTAAATTGCATTGAATCGCATTAGTCAAGTAATTATTTGCAACAGTGGCAGAATGATCAGAGTTAACCATTTTTACAAGGAAAAGTTATGCTAAAATTGACATCAATGTCAAACTGAAAATATTTCAAGGTGCTATAATATAATCTTGAGGAGACAGAAAGTTTTTTTTCTCAAAAAAGGGGAATATTTTTTAATGCTATTATTTTGATAATTCTGCAACATTTCCAAGCATTCGGATTTAACTGAAATAGTGTTTTACTCTTATTAGGTAATACATTTATGTAATATTTTTTCATATACAGTGTCTTCTTTCTTTATCAGAAACCCTAAAATGTAAAACTGCATTAGGCTTTTTTGTTTTAATGGTTGAAAAAGGCTGTTTCACCTGAACCTTGAGCAGAATACTCCATTTGAACTCAATTTGTCTACGTCTATGTGCTCAAGAGATAATAACACATGACTATAAGAGAGAACCAAGGCGAGGTTGTCAAAGTAAGGGAAATGAAAAAGTGAGGTGCCAGACGGCTTCATCCTCCTCACACGCTCCAGGAATGAGACAATTGAAGATTCCAGAAACCTGGCCAAAACCTCTCTATCCGCCAGCCCCAGGAATGTCTGCCAGCATGTTGTGAAGTGAGGTATTTGAAGAACATTCGAGGAAGTTTCAGACTTCAAAAATGTCTGCAAAAGCTGACCTGAATCCAACAAGAGAAACTGTCTGAGTGTGCCATTTCACACTTTTTAACTGCTGTGTGTAACCTTGACAACCTAAAATATATTCTTCTTCTTTTTATTTAGATTAATTTGTATGAGGGTAGTTTCAGCTTTGATGGTTCTATTTTATACAGTTCTACATTCCTTGCTGAATACATGCTTTTTTATCACTAAGTGTGACTCGATTTCAAAGAGAGAACTATTCAACAACCCAAAATGCTAGAGCTGCCAAAGAATACAACTCAAATTTAAGAGTAAAAAATGCTGAGTTCATTTTTCCTTTCTTTGGGCTAGCAAGACATAAATGCCACAGAACCCGAAATCCTCCGTTTCTCAATATTGCTCTCCTAAAAGAAGTCCAGACCTTTGTTGTAAGCGCACAACCCACTTCATTAGCAATTCAATTACCTGCGTGCTGACAGATCTGGTGCCATCTGTTGCGTTCACCGTCAGGTTATAATGGGATTTCTGCTCAGCATCCAGCGCCTGGGCCACAATGATTGTCCCACTCGCCTTCCCCACCTCAAATCGACTGTCAGAATTGCCACCTGTTGAGAGCAGGTTTTCACCACAACCAAAATGGACAGGAAATTAGATGGCCATCATCACCATTTATGCAGTTGAAGACAGGAGAGAGAAAAAGAGAACTGCACAGGTGGCAAAAGTCAATGTCATATTTATGCATTTGCGTCACACTTTGCTTGCATTATCGTTATGCCTGACAGATACTTTTAATACCACTTTATTTTGACAATGTAATAAGGTCACTGATTAGTATAAATATATGAATTAATGCAATAATATTCAAACGTTTAGCAAACTTATTGCAATATAGTAACAAGGGTTTTTTGAAGACAGATTTGAATATATAAAAATTAAAAATATATACCCCATAAAAATATTTTATGATTTATTTGTAAACAACTTTTATTTACATATTACTCATTTAAACTGGTCCCAATGTAAGTAAAATACACCAAAATGTAACAAATTTCTAGAAAATATACAGTTATTTACCAATTGCACATATTGGTATTTTGTTAATATAGAAAAATGGTTGTATTAAGGAAATATCTATCAGATATAGTCTTAGAGTGATCAAGGAACAACATTAACAGTGAAATAATAATAATACAATTCATATTATTAATAATATTATTTAAATGCTACAAATCTTCGCACGACATGCAAAAAAACTGCTATACATTCAATGGAACACCAAAAGGGGAGGAACTTAAAGATTAGTTTAACTTGAATCCAAAAAAGTATCCTTACCGAATATAATCTTATTTACTGAGCACGAATGTATAAATTTTGCAGCATGAACCATGCTAGATTTTAAGTCTCAAGTCACCCTGAACCACTAATTTATTCAAATGTTATCTAATTAAAAATTTTACGTTAGCTCATGATGCTCTATGATTGGTTAGCATTAGTAAACATAATAGCATATTTCCAACACCCTTATCAGGTGAGTTTTTATTAAGCTTGAACTGTTTTGAAAAGAATACTAACTTTGAAATACAGCCATACACTTATTAAGAACGAACACTAAACGAGGATGTTGTAAAAAAAAATAGAAGTCAGCTGCAACGTTTCTGGCCTATTCCTTGTCTGCACAGCTCTGTTTTTGTAAAAAAAAAAAATTAAAATAAATACATAACACTGCAAAATAATTTGATGACATTTTACTGGCAGCTATTGGGGGACATTTTTGTCCTTAACAGGTTAGGACAGTAGAGTCTGACAGAATAAGAACCTTGCAAAGAACTACAAGCTTGGGATTCAAACTCATGTCATGATCAAAGACCACTGAAACAGCAAGCAGCACTTTTAGCTGAATATGTGTTTTCTTTTTGTGAAGATCATAATCATAGATTTACATGTGAGCTGGAAAATTAGCAAAATATTTTTCTCTGTTTGTTGTATGTGTTATGTTTTACTTACTCCATAGGACCGAGGAGCTCAAAATATAAACATGCAAACAGATCATTTTACATTTTGGTGTGAAAACCTCATTGATTTAAACTTTTCTATGTTCTTTTTATTAATTAATATAACACTCCTCTATAATTCATGCTCTTTTGATCCTCCCGAGAGTTACAGACTGAACAGCGCTAGGTTTTCAATGATCAAAACAATAATAATCAAAAATACATACAAACAGAAAATAAAAGCAATGAGACATCAAAGTTGACGCCACTAAGAGCATACACAAGCAAGAAAAACAAGTTTCTGTTGCTATACCGCATGCAACAGTGACACAATCTCACAGGTTGAACAGAAAAAAATATATTGTTTTAATAAAAACCTCAGCAGCACTCATTTCTCTGCCAGATGGTATGCCCTTAGATTAAAAAACTAGAAATGTAGGACCTGGTACAAAAAATGTCCCCACAGTACAGGCCCACAAGCACATGACAGATCTCATAATGGCCACACACAGCAGTATTAGGAGATCTGCGGCAGATACCTTCTGCAGTGCAGTTCAGGTCGCAAGCCATCTGAACGATGTAAAACAGGTCTTTAGCCTCTGTGTTCTCTTCCAAGCCAAGAAGAGGAGCAATGAGAGAAACATGAGGAAGAAAGCAAAACCAAACCATTCCAGAGTAAAGAAGAAGAATTAGAGGAGAGACAGAGAGAAAAGTAAAGTTGGTCAGTTGGTTAAAAGATAAAGCAACAGGAAGAGTTTGCTAACTACTAGTTATAATTTCACAAAACAAAGGTAGAGGTTAATTCATGCAAAGAAACTAAGCAATCTCTTTAAAAGATTTAGGATTTCACACTCTTAAGGTCTTCCTCAAGTATACCTGTTATTTCAAACCACACAGGAGAGACCTCAGGCTCCAAGTTGATGACCCCGACCATGTGTGACACAGAGTCACTCTCCATGACAGTAAAGGAGTAAAACGGCTCATCAAATGCCAGAGGGACATCGCTTGGCTCCGGCCTAGGGATCCATTCAATGTGTAGACGACAGGTGGCTGACTTCTGGGGCCTGCCATTATCTACTGCTTTAATCTAGGGGAAATTAATTCATAGTTACTTCCTAAAACTGTACATCATAAAAGCTAACCTTTTGATTTCATTAATTAGCTATGGATCAAAGATGATATAAAATCACATTAAAGTGTCTTTCTATTGTCTATGACTTTAATACAGGGTGATTTAAAAAGAATACCACACCTTTCAAAATTCAAGAACAAAGAAGAAAAACAAAGAAGCTCTTTCTATCATTAATTTAAAGGAGCTCTGAAGTACTCTTTACGCCCAAGGTTCCATCATTTTTCTTTGATTACATTTTTTAAAAGTTTATTTCAGTAAGAGGTCTAAACATTTAAAGTTGGAATGATTTTGTTAACAAACTACTGACCTAATTCCCCTTCTTTTGAACTATATAGTAAATATATAGTACTTTACAGTAAACTATAGTTTGATTTACATGTTTCAATTTACATTTATGCATGTAATTATATTGACAGTAATGTAAAATTACTAATAATTATTTGCAACATTTTAAGTGATTTTAACATTTTCCAAACTCTTTTTCATGAGTTTAATAAGTCGATTTCTTACTTGTATCAAAAATATAAAAAAGTATGAAAAGTCAAATAAAATATTAAGTAAATTATATGGAGATATTAATTGTCGTTGAATTTGTCAGAAAAGATGTTGTCATCTTGGGGATGTAATTTGTGCCATCTGTGGGGTGAAATTTGTGCCAATTGATCTAAAACATTCAGACCGGTTCAAATTGTGTTCATCAATGGAGCAAATATATTTGTCTTAACCTCATTATTATGGCACACCCGTACAAAACTAGAAATATTTCTCAAGTTTGCAGTCTAATCCTAATCTGCAACTACAACTAAAGTGCTTAAGAAAAATTTATACTGGAAGTGAGTTGACAAAAGTAATGCATCAACAAAATTTATTGTTTTTGTTTTTAACAATAACCTTAATACTTAACTCCTGATCTTTGCCAGCTGATTTAGATATACCTCATCATCAAATTGCCATCCATCATCTCCTTCAGTTATCTCCCTAATCACATCTAGCCCTAGCTATACAGGTATTCTTCCCGTATACTTTTAACTTCCTGCATTTTAAAGGTACTTTTACCACCCTGCATCTAGACTTCCGATGTAAGTACACACATAATTAATAAAACCAATAATAACAACAACAACAATTATATCTAACAATTGTGCACACCATCCATCTGGCCAATTTGGATTAGAACAAAATTTAGTTTGTGTTTTTTGATATCAGTTAGTTTTTGATATTATCCAAATCTTCAATTTGTAGCATGACTGAAAACCTAATCTAAACATGTTAAAATGCATAAAATATGGACTAGTAGAAAAACAGCTGCTTGGAAAGGGACAGGTGTTGGGTAATAAAAGAATGGGAAATCTGGGAGGGAAATTTCAAGTCGACTGGGCGGACAGGAAGTTCACTTTCAAGTCATAAAACTTCAATCAAAGGAACATTCGGGAATTATGAATTATGTGTCGTATCAGAGATCTCAGGTTTCTACATTCCAACATTCCATGACAGCTGCCACAAGTGCTGTAACTCAAGCTTCTGAGCAAAGGTTTTCGCAATAAAAAGGAACTGTATGTATTCCCTCAAGTAAACAAAAAGCATTCTTACCGTTAAGATATCGTACTCTTCAATTGAGGAAAACTTCTTGGAGTAAACCATGCCGGTTTTGGGCTCAATGAAGAACTTTCCCTCTTCATCTCCTTCCTCGATGCTGTAAGAGATCTCAGTGTTGGGCCCTTCATCTTTATCTGAGGCGATGACACGATACACAGGATCTCTTTTAAAGGCACGCTCTTTCTCTGTTTTTTCCCGAACAGGAAGTTTGATTTTGTACACTTTCTCCATGAACTGTGGACTGTTGTCATTCTCGTCCAGGACCTTCACTATGACTCGGACAGTGGTGGACTTGACAGGGAGACCTTGATCAGAAACTGTGATCTGCAACAAAAAAAAACTGAGGTTTAAGAATACTACAAAACAAAACATTAGATGCAACTAAAAGAGCTGGAAATTAGGGTCCACATGAGGATAAAGTCCAAATAGACTACATTGATTCCATTTGTATAGGTGTTACAGTTGTATAACTAGAAATATTTATGTTTGATAATACTATTATTAATTTATAACTCAAAATCAACTTAATTATATATATATATATATATCATCTGCAACTCATAAATCAGTTAATTTCAACTTAACTTACGATTTCTGCAACTTGAAAATTTAACATACATTTCGAAGCAAATCTCTGTATAACTCATTAATTGTTTTAAGTAAATTTTAATAGTATACTTTTGTATTTAAATTATTCTGACATTTACCATTTTGAAGTAGCTTGTTTTTACAAAACTAAGCTGAAATGTTATCTTTAAATCACAAATCTGAGGTCAATTTCTTTAGATATTTTCAAAATAAAATAAGTTTATGATTATGGATTTTTTAATACATCGAGAAAACAAAAAAATTAAACCACAAACTTGTTCAATAAATGTCAAAATAGTTGTCAAAATGTTTGGGACAATTTTTGCCATTAAATCGAACTTTAAATCTTCCTTTACTGTATCATGCATCGTGTCTGTTTTTTTGTTTGTTTTTGTTTTTTTAGTATTTATCACCATTACCAACTACTAAAGTCATAGTTACATATTTATCGTCAAATGCATATCGTCAGACTTGATAATGAAAAGACAGGAGACCTAATCAACTAACAGTTAAAAACAGTTTGAAAAGAATGCCGCCGGGGCTGATTGAAAATCCCGTAACTGAAGGAAAGGAAGATTCATTCACTCAGTTCTAGTTTTCTTCTTTCCTTTCATGTCAAATAACCTGAAACCCAAGAGAGTTGGTGTCATAATGAACATTTTCAATTAGAGTGACAAAACGAGCTGTAATAAGAAAGGTGCCTGGGACAATAATAGAACAGACTCCAGAATTTCTGGCACAAGTGATTGAAAACCATCATTATAGCAAGCGCTTCAATCAATTGCCGTTCAGAGGTAAAGAAAAATCTCCTGTTCTCAACACCGGGCCAAGTGTTCCTATCTAAGTCAATTGGCTGACAAAATGGAAGCAATTCCCAGTGTGCCCAGCTTTCAAGCAATCTTTTCAAAGAGGATGGGAAGGTTTCTTGGGTGAGAACAGACTGTTATGCATATCTTAATGCAATTGTAGAATAACATTTTCTAAGATGTTTTCTTTTCAAGATAACTGATCAAATATACTATTATTGAATGGATGGGCATTTCTTCTGAAAGAGATTGCACTTTATTTTTCCACAGTTAGGCCAATCATCTAAATACACTGTATTCTTTGGAGACCAAAGGCTTCGAGTGCTATTTAATAAACACAAAGACAGCACATTCCTAAAAAAATATGATAACATAAGATAAAGTGGAATGCAGTTTGCAGAACAGTGCACCCATCTTTACAAATGTATTGACTTTACTACATTCATAAAAGCTAATGAAATTTATAGGCTGTAGAAAATTCGGTCACCAATAGCTTTCTTAAGAGCTAGTTTGAAGTTAAAAGTAGAAAAAAAAAACAGTCAGCTACAGTTTAACATTGTGTCAACACAGCAAAATCAAAAAACACAAGTCTGAGCAGAACTAAAGTGTCACTTAAGTGATCACAGTGTTTAATTTCATATAACTGAGTACAAAGTCATACTTTCAGAAAGAAAACAAATTGCTATAAATAAATCAAAACAGATTTTTGAACAAGCCAATAAAAACTTTTTGCTATAAAGTTGGCAATAGTATTAAGGCAAGTCTATGGAATCGACTACAATTTAGGACCAGCCTAAAATGGCCAACGATTGGTGTATTACAGGTTCACAGCTTCATATTTGCATGTCGTTATACCAAATATATAGACCTAGGAACACAGATTTGGTGCCTTTTTAAAGAACTCTTTGGATTTTATTGTATTCATTGTCTGAACTGGAAAATATATTTTTTAAAGACAATTTTGCTTTTTTTTCCCGAAATTCCTACATATGCAGTAAATCTTATAAATACTTACTTTTTTTAGATTTTGTTTATGGAATTAAAAATGTTTGCACATATAGCCTTAATTAGCACCTCAGCCAACCTTAAATTTCATGTTTGCTGAGACTAACAAAAACTACAAATAAATAAAAAATCCCACATATATATCTCCGCTCCTGATTGGTCCATGGCCTAACAATCAGCCGAATTATAAATCTTTTCCTCTGTCAAGTTTAATGACTTTTATTTATACTTAAATAAACCTTTTTTGACATTTTGGTCATAATTCGGGTTATGCTTTAAACATTTTTTTAAATAGGTTAGTTTTGTTGCTATGGATCAGAGGAAACTATGTAACTATATCCTACTAATGACTAAAACTAACTAAAATTACAAAGTTTTTGTTTAGCTGAGCAATTTCATATGTGGGCTCATTTGCAAACAATTTTAGAGAACATAATAGTATATTGCCTTTGAGAAAAGAGCTGAAATAGCGGCAGGTACATTTCTGTGGGTTTTATTCAAAGTAGTGGTCGATTCATTTAGGTCCAATTGTCTTGTGACTACTTTAAAGTGACAAACAAACAAAGATCTAACAGCAAAGCACTTTTGGTACAACATGAGCAATAATAGGGAAAGGATCTGTTTCGAATGAACAGAGACAGTGACATTAAGCAGAGGCTGGTGGTTTGTTGAGCATATACTCATGCTTAGAGTGCCGTGTCCAATTTCAGCTGGTTTCCGTTAACCAGCTCATTAATTTCCTCTAGATATCTTCAGTTAATCTTGGAAAATGGCCATTTGAGGCAGCTTAATAGCACACTGGTGCATAAGCTGATGGATGCAAACACGCACAGTGATGCAGACATATGCACTATTCCCTGCTAATGAACTCAGCAGACTTGTAAAGCTTGTGTGAAGTGCAAAATATAAAACTACTGAAGTCTGTGTAGAAAGCAGATGAATAGCAAGCCAGTATACACATAAATGGATCTCTACAACACTGTAAAAAGATCCAGCTTTTGGTGCAGACAGCGTAGACGTATAATGTGCATTTCTCTTCAAAGCAGTCCACTGTTTTCCAAGTGTTTTGATTAAACATATTTAATTGAATAGGAAAAGGGGGAAGCCCCATACGTCTACTTTCCATGTGAAATGAGAATGTGAGCTGTTTAAATGAGAATAATGTCTTAAACTTTCCTGCAATATTGGATAGTTTTTTCCAGTATTTGGGTTTCCAGCTCATTAAAAAGTATACAATGTTGCTTTGGAACATTAATTATTTAACTTGACATTTTCTTCAGCACATAGAAGTTTAAACGCATCCACTGTTCTCTAGATTAATTTTTTCTGTCAAAATACTAGGCAGGTTTATCCATTTTTAACACAAATGATGAAGTTTTAAATACAGGGTTAATGCTCAGCTGAACCAGTGATTGTTTTATTCTGAGTTACATCTTTAGATGTAACTGGCTAAAAATGTAATTTTTGTCAAAATACCAAAATTGTAAAATTAACATTTTCTTTTCTATTAACCAATGCTTTTAAGGTATTTTTTTTTGCCATTTCAAACATAGACATACCTAAAGGATATTGAGTTTGATTAACAAGGCAACACTTCCAAGTTAAACAAGGTTTAGCAAAACACGCAAAAACTAAATTTGTCAGAATTTGCTTCAAATTAACCCATAAATGCATTCTGTGCAATAGCTGATCAACAGACATGTTATGGTTAGGTTATTTATAATACTGGGCTATTGTGAGTGTGGGGAAAATAATTTTTGGTTCCTTAGAGCAACAATCAAAACACTGTTATCATTAGCAGTTGTTATAATATTTGCACTATCGTAAAGCCATCAATCAAATGTACAGCAAATTATAGCTTCTAAACAAATGTGAAAACAATTGGATTTCATTTTGTGTGCATGGATTCAATAACTGGAGAACAAACAGCTAAATGGACTGCTCTGCTCATTAGAATGAAATAAACTTAAACAGAAAACACCCAAGGCATGTTGATTCTTTTTCTGACTTTGTAATTATTCACAGCACAGCAACACAGTATTTTTACTCATGTGATTTATTTAACTCAGTCATTTAAAAACTAATGAAATATTTGTATGTAAAAAAATGCTCTGTGACAAAAACAAATCACATTACTTTGTTTTTCAGAAAATACTTTATAAATGTATATAATACATCTAAAATTATATCTGAAATATAAAAACTCCAGAGTATTACATCATATTTGTTTTTAAGAATTTTAGTACATCTCATAAAAAACCTGCATTTACTAACAAAGAAGATGTCAATTGTATTTTTATTTGTAGTTTATTTAATATTTCCATATTGTATAATCTATATTGTAAATATTAATCTATCAAATAAATCAACTGCCAGTCTGAGGCAATGTCTACACAGATATGTAGTAAGGTAAAAATTATCCTGACCAAAAATCAAATCCATTTACATAAATCTCTGCAGTAATGTGTACGGAACTTGAAATGCTGCAGGATTAGGCTAATCAAGCAAGTCTGAAGCTACCACGGGTTGTTTATGTGGTTCATCTCTGAAACCACATACAGTAAGCAATTTTGTGTCTCTGTTTTATCATTACAGCAAGAGAGCCTAAACGACGGAGACAAGTTTGACATGCAAATGCTAGTTTTTCCTGCAAGTCAAAACATCTTGATCATCTGACTAGATGCTTTTTCAGTCCTGCTATGAAAAACCAGAAAAAGAAGGTACATAAGACTGACAATAATCTGCTGCAGATTATGCAAAAATCGAGTGCAAACAATGAGCGTGCAAAAATAAATAAATCAAAAGCATTTTCCACCAGCAGAAGAGGATTTTAGTTCACTAAGGACACAAAACACACAATGTTCACCTCCAAATTCTGGTGTAACGAAAATCCCTACGAAAGAAATAGTGAATGATGCTTTGACAGAGACCAGACTCAAAAGTTAGTTGAATGAAGCACCAAAAATAGATGCAGGCATCTTGAACATTACAAGAAAGCTTTGAGCGTTTGATGCACACATTTCACATGCCTAGAAAAAAGGCTAACACCGCCCTTGATCCTCAGACGCTCTGGTTTTATTGCAAGAAATAAATTAAATTTCTTTGCAAATCAACTTGAGTGCATCGTGGGCATACTTTCCTGTTTGGTTTCAGAAGTTCAGAGAGCAACGGGACAGACTCTGACAGGCTATTCATGTCCCTACATGTTCCAGAGCTGCTCTCCTTCTTTCTCTGTTATTTTCTCAAATTTCCCTCCCTTCCCCCTCTTTGAGCACTTGCATTACACCCTCCTCCCTAGCTTTAAAGTGTGTGAAAGTTTGCAGGGCTCTCTCCCATACACCTCTCTCTCTCATACACACTCATATACACACAAACGCAAGCTTAGTATCTGTACCTCTTCCTCACCCTAAGGGAAGCTCCTGAGCACCAACCCATTGCCCTCTACCCTGTGGTGGTGTGCCCAGCCAGGCTGCACTGCCCCTGGGAGTGAGATAGTTGGACTCCAGGGTGGGAGGCTGGGTGAGACAAGACCCCCACAGGGACCATGTCAATAAAGAACTTCCTGTTGCTAGACCCCTGACTAAACACTGGCTAAACCCCCAAATTGCCAGGGTTGCCATGACTACTGCTGTGGGCCACCAGAGAAGTGTGAGAGAAAAAAAGAGAAACAGGATCTAGAAGAGTTAGATCGAACTAATGGTCAATTGTTTATTAGTCTTTCATTGAGCTGGCCGAATTCTGTGGGGTAATCAAACCACTAGATCATGTCAGGCCCCCAAAGCTATTTGAACAGAAAATACCATTGACTTAAACAAGGAAAATTGCACTCAAATTAATTAGGTCTCTGTTTCTATGAATTACAGTAAATGTGTATTTTACCCCCTAATGTTTAATAGTTGTGAAATCAGTTATGAAGAAATTGAAAATTCTGTTAAATCTGCATAGCATCAGATTTTATTCAGTTAGTTCATTATGTATACTATCTATATTTAAATAGCTATGGAGACATAGCAGACATATAAACAAATGCTGAACATGATTAAGGTATTGAGATTTATAGTGTTAAAATCCATAACAAAGAAATGTTAAAAACAGTGGTTCATCTAGCAGCAACAGAATTGTGTTTAGCTATTTTACAGTTTATCTTTTTACAGTGTTGTAGCTATTAAGTGCTAATGGCTTAAGGGTCTTTACGCACCTATGCATTTCCAGTGTGTGTAAACTCAGTGCATTTTAGTTATTATTGGTGGCACTGACTTAGTGAGCATATGTTTTTCTGGACATTAGATGGCGCTTAATAATATAAAAGTTTGGTGTATCAAGACATCATGATGATGAGCTTTGAGGAGCACAAAAACAATTGAACAATTTTCTGTTCACTCACTAGTTCCTAGCCCAAGTAATTCTATGAATGACTAGAACTCAGGATAGGCGACTAGTTATTTGTGTATCTGTTTTTTTTAATCAATGCAGTTACAATCCTAAAGGTGAAGACAATCCAGAATGTGTATTTAGCAATAATTTTGTTACTGTGCTAACAGTTGAATGGGCTTTATTATGACGCAGTTCGGACCACATGCATTCATGCATTTCATCACAAAACAGAGTCTCAGATGCTGATAATGCAGCTTTTGGATAGTACTTGTGAGTACCATTGACGATGTAACACAAAATGGTTTGAAAGCTTCTAATTGGCCGATATAACTTCAGCGTTAGAATGGACTTTTTTTACTGCGCTCGAGTGGACACTGTTATTAACAGAAGCAAAACTTTTAAACTTTGTCAATATTTTGCTAATAAAAAACAAACACTTTCAAAAACATACAATTTCGGGTTTTTATTCTGATATTTAATTTATATCAAATAAAGTTCAAGAACACTTTAGTTTCTTGGTTAATAGTGCCCTTAAGTCACTGAATCCTCATTTGACAACTTAGTGACTATTGTTATTATAACTAAGTCATACAAATGCTTCTAAACTTGTTAAAAAAATATTGGTACGAAATCCAAATTTAAAATGGAATAAACCAGCAGATTTTTTTATTTGAAGAAAAGAAACTTGAAAAAGAAGTTAAGGAGCTCCTTACAGTTAAGATAGTGTGCCTAATTTAAATGAAACAACATGCAACTCCAACCCTCACAGTTCAAAAACAAAAAGCTCAGTTAATTAAAAACCAGAGGAACAGATATAACCTTGAGGGGATCTTGGCTCTACTGATATTTTGCTGAATTGTTGGCATTAGCTAATTACAAGCCTACTGTCCATCGGTCAGCAGATCTTGCTTTGAAGTTAAGTGGACCTCTTCATATCAGTGATGCATGGAAAGAAACAGACATTGGAGGAGAGTCAACCATCCTCCCTAGTTTTATTTCCTGACCGCATCCCTTCAATCATTCACAAAGAAATAGGAAAAGATCTGCAAATTTGTCAAATGAAATGACACACCAAAGAGAACACAGTAGCAAGTAGTGTTTAATAAAGTAGCAACAATGGGTGAAATCTCTTTATTAAAATATGTATTGCCAAATAACTGTAGTTGATTTTTGCAAACAAGGTAAGCGGGTGGTAACGTGCCATTTAGAAAGACAAGAGAAGAGTAAAAGTGAGAGAGAGAGAGAGAGATATGTTAGTAGCTCAATTAAAATCCTCAAGTATAAACTTTGACTGGGCAGGGTGACGCTTCCTGTTCTGGCCTGCCTAATCCCGTGTCGGTACACTGAAAGAGAACAAAGACAAACCCCACATGCATACACACACATTACCCTCCGCACACTCCAGATATCTAAATCCCCTCAGAAGCATGTTTGAAGGAACAGAGAGGAAGAATTCAGTATGGTCACGTGTGCACTTTCAGTTTGTGCCTTGGGTCCAAACAGCTCAAGTTTTGCACTTAACTGTTACAAATTTTCTGCCTCCTATTAAAACAGTTAACGTCTAGATGGACGTTCATAACGCAAAATGTTGCTTCACTTTAACACAATGAATTCATTTTAAAACAACCACTAGACCTCTAGCGTTTCTTTCTAAAATATGTGTCAGCTCTGAGATTATTCATTTAGGATGAAAAGAAAAAAAAACAGTTTTACCTCCAGAATATGTTCATCCTGTTGTTCTCGGTCTAGCTTTCGAGATGTGGTTGTGACCAGACCTGCAAACACACAAGCAAAATACAAGCAAACGTTAATAACAATATTGACTTTAGAAACTAAAAAAATTATGTTTCTCTATTATCCAAATAGAATATTGTCAAGGATGGTTTTATCCCATTTGTTTAACTTCAACAAACAGTTTAGAAAAGCCACACACAGATATTTACACCTTAAAAAGAGGTTCAGCCAGAAAAAAAAAACAAAAGGAAAAGGAAAAGAGAAAAGTCCTAGTCCAGAACTATCACGCTTCAAAAACCCTCACAAAAACCTCATTTATCTTTAACTAAACATACACTGCTTACCATGAAAAACTCATAAACATTTTGATTTCACTGCAGGGATTTATTAATATAACAGGAACTAAACTTCAACAGACACTACTACATATACAAAGACTAAACAACAAAAGAGTCCAATCTTCGGGTAAAGGAATCTCTGTTGCAAACGTATGCATCTTGGTCAGTATAATGTTCATTAGATGGGGCTGAGAGTAGACGTTGCCAGCCCAGGCCACACGAGAGATGCCTGCTGGCCACACCACGTCTGATTATTGCGGAAAAAAAAGATTTCCGAAACCAGAAGCCATCACGGTGCATATGCAGGCAGCAAAAATAGCCTGGCCACAACACGCCTCCTGCTCCTGGTCAAAACAGTGTTAGGCTGCTAAGCGTCTCCTACTCCTTTGCTCTAGCAGCCATGCATGGAAATAAAAATAAGCTCAATGTGGTCATTAAAATCTCTGCACTTGAAAAAGCTATATTAAAGCCAGTGCTGTGTTTATAGAGCAAGAGCTTGTCTATGGAAAAGGATGTTAAAAAGGTAGCAGGGATTTATATTATAATCACCATACCGTTTCTATATTAGAGCTTTGGAAAGGTCAAACATGAAACATGAAATTTAGAACTAACATAAGTCTTACATTCAAGACAGCTTTTTAAAAACTCTGAATTTGTGTGCTACTTGAAATTGTGTTTTTCTTCACTGAATCATATTCCAGGAGTTCAAAGATCCATTCTAACTTATTCAAAACTGACATCCAAAAATATTCTTCTATAATTGTGTATGTGTGCTATGGTGCTGGATGTACTTTAAGAGCACGCTTACTACAAAGACACCCATGTTCATACCCACAATCCATTTCGTCCCCTGCCAACAAAGCAGCGGTCACCAGAATGGTGTGCAAGGCATTGCCAACAAAAATTACAATTTGCCATTTTTGGAAAATGAAAAACAAGAATTGTCAGCAGGCAGAGAGAGAGAGCGAGAAAGAGAGAGAGAGAGAGAGAGAGAGAGAGAGAGAGAGAGAGAGAGAGAGAGAGAGAGAGAGAGAGAGAATGAAATAGATGAAAAAACAAATAATGAAAGAAAAAGATAAAGAACTAAAGAGATAGGAAAACAAATAAATAAACTATTTATGAAAGAAACGTAAGATTTAAGATGAAGAAAGAGAGATAAAACTAAAGAATGAATAAAGATAGAAAAATGTGAAAAAAGAAAGAGTTAAAAAAATAAAGACTGACAAAAGAAAGACATTGTTGAAAAAATAGAGTAAACGCAAAGTAGGTTTTCCCACATGACATTCCAAATCTGAAACAAAAGATATAATTTTTTTAAGTTTCAAGTGCATCACACAGTACAAGTGCATTTTAATATTCTTTACTTCTTTAACACTATTTAAACTATAAGCAGGCTCAAAAGTATAAGCAAAGAACCTCAAATTGGACAAAAACTCATGTTGCTGCAGTACATGGCTCATTACCAAATGTCTGATGGCTTTAAGAGTTACTAAATTTTAATAATTGCAT
Source organism: Danionella dracula (assembly GCA_900490495.1). Lineage (NCBI taxonomy): Eukaryota > Metazoa > Chordata > Actinopteri > Cypriniformes > Danionidae > Danionella > Danionella dracula. The sequence goes on from UELW01000600.1 coordinate 2,737,590, forward strand.
ATTGCACCAAAAATGTTCTTGCTGGTTAAAAAGTACAATGCTATTCATATCGATCAACATTCATGAATCAATGTTTGTTCAGTTAAGTTACCAACCAAGCAAGTCACAAACAAAACGCCTTGTGTTTACACAGACATGCTGGAATAAATCATTTCCTGTTCGCAGGCAGCTCAATTCATCACCCATCATATGACCATAGTCTCATTATTTCTGAGATGGAACATTTATTTTCGCCAGAGATTTCATTATTTGATCCGTCGCTGTAGACTGGGGAACATGCAACTTATCCTCATTTCGCTGAACATAAGCATGTGGCCCTCGGTTAACATCTCTGCTAGCTGCTCAACCCCTACAGTAAAGGGAAAGCTCACACATAATGAATGTACCACCACACTCCCTCCAGGATAAAACCTGAAGAATTCCCCCAAAAAGAGCATGAGGACACTTTCTTCTGAAACACTCTTGTTTAGTGTAGAAAAAGAGGCCATTCTCTCTTTCTAACTCTCTTGCACTCTCCCTCATCTAACAGAAGGCCCATGATAGACTTTTAGAAGAGGTATCATTTATCAGGAAAGAATGCTACACCTCGTATATGAGACAGAGAGCCACATTCTTCAGGTTCTTGAGCACATGTTAAAGTGCAAAACCAACATGCCTTGCTTTTTAAAAGATGAACATCCATAGAAAATGCTCTTGAGGCCCACAAACAAGCACAAAACAGCACACGCCATGCCTATATAGATAAATGAGCACATACACAAAGACAAGGGCTACAGTGGGCCGACATGGGCAACGTTCCCAATGCTCCGTAACCCTCCTATCCATTTTAACACATTCTGAGGGGAGAGAGAGACACTTGAGGTTGATAGCAAAATACTTGCTTTGTTTTTCTTTCTTTAGCATCTTTAAAGCATGAACCTCCAGCAGTAAATTCTAAATTTCTAAAGTCTAGAAAAGAAACATTTCCTCTCTAGCAAATGGTGTTTAAAACATGCAAAAGCTTAAAGGTGTTAAAAATTGCAAAGTGGACCGACACACACTAAATCAAGAAACTAATCTATAGAAAAGTCAGGTTTGCTTTTGAAGCAAAAAAAAAAAAAACAGACACAACTGATGAAATGAGAATTGTGTTCCTTTTTGATTTGTACAGGTTTGACTTGATTTGTATTGTCTGTACAGGCATAAACATGAAGTGTACAGACAATGTGTGTACAAGAGAAAGAAAGATAGAAATAAGGGAAAAAAGAAAGAGAAAGAAAGAAACAAACAAACAAACAAAAACACATAAAAAAATCTAACAAAAAAACCTGACAAATCTTAAACATTTAAGAAAACAAATGAACATAAAAGCAAATATAAAACTTGGAAACCGAACAAAAACACTTGAACATAAAAATAACAAACACATTAAAACTAATAAATAAACATTTGACGAAAAAACAAACAGGCACTCAGAAAACAAAAAAAAACAACTTAAAGGAAAAAAATATTAAGGAAACCAAACAAACAAATAAACAGGCCAATAAATAAAACTGATACATTTGTGTTCAAAGTTATAATTATAATAGCAACAAAGGAACATTGGTTAGCACTGCTGTCACTCAGTAAGGAAGTTGAGGTTTTGAATCTGGGCTAAAATACAATTATGATTTGAGTTTAGATGTTAATGGTGTTAGATGTTAGGTGATTTTGAGTTTTTAAACTATACAGTCTACAGGAATGAGCATCAGTGGTAATGATAAGTGAACTTAACGCTGAGCAACTATCGTTGATTTCTCACATATATTTTATTGCTTTGATTGTTGGAGAAGGATTCATGTGAGGACAGAAAATCAAGGAACAAATTAAACAAACAGAAAGTACCCCGCAAGAAATACAATTTCAGCCTTTTGCAAATTCAATTAAAAGCTGAAAGTCCTCTGAGATTTTAAACTAGGCCCACTCAAATTCATTGGCTGACAAAGGAGATGCCATCTGAATAAATCCCATCAGTCTCGTCTGGTGACTTCAGCTCAGTCTCCACATTTAGCAAGCAAAGGCCCCTGGAAATGGGGCAGCTGATGCTTGGAAATTCCTATCTGCTAGCGCCTGAGCTTACAAACACTGAGCTTTCAAACCTCCGCTTCAATTGCTGCACTAACTCTATTTAGAGTGTGGGTCAGGAAGAGAGAGAGAGAATGCACAAGAATAAAGCAGCAAATCCCCGGTAGATAACGTCTCTTTCAAAACATTCTTTTTGATTTGAGTTTTTCAAAGCTCATGGCTCACTCATGCATGGGGTCGACCTGGATTTACCACTCAAAATCACAGCAGTCTCTGTGTGAGCATGTGTGCACAAGGTCAGGTTCACGTTAAATCCAGAGGACTGATTTTTTTTTTCTACATCACAAGGTACAGATGGCACACTATTGCAAATAGTATATTTCTTGTCCTGTAAGAATGAAGTAGGACCAAAAAAGATGATAGAGTGTGTTTTTTACTTTGTAATATAAATGGGGGTGCAGTTTGCTGTTTTTGAATTAAATACATTATAACTTGATGTTGAAAGGTCATAGTTATAATGATTGGAGCAAAAAAAGACTGCACTAACAAAAATTTACAAACAGCTAATTGGACTGTCTAACATATGTGAATTAGTACGAAGATGTAAATAAAAGCCAGGAAGGCAAGCAAATGGGATATCCACAAAACTGTCGAGTCTCGGATCTCACTGTGACCAAAAGCTCTACATACGGTGATTCGAGAGAACCACTCGTTCGAGGGTCTAGCTTGTTCTTTCGGGAGAACAAGGGTCAAGTGCTTCTCTGACCCAGAGGAAGAGTTCTTGGAACTTATTGTGTAGTATTGCTGACTCTAATGACTCTCACTTTTTCATCCTCTCACAAGATCATTTGTTTCTTTAGGATATATATTCCAAGTCTATGACAAACTTAGTTTATATTTCTGAATGGTTTTGTAAAAAAAACTAAATTTTTACCCCAACCAAACCACTTTCGGAAAAAAAACTGGCTATTTTGGGCTATGACTCCGCTCACCAAACACCTAAAGTGCAGACGTCTCATTGTCTAGCATTGGTATGAGTGGTAAATAGGATTGTGTCTCTCTTGTTTTCAATAATAAATAAATGGATGACTATAAGGTGAAATTTTGTTTGTCTACTCATAAACCATTTAAAACATGTTGATTTAATGTTGATAAAAAAAAATTTACACAATAAATAAGGTTGGTTTAAGCCTACAAGTGTTTTCAATCTAAATTATATATCTTAAAATTTATATTAGTATGTTATCCTAATTCAAACGACAATTTAATTTCTGTTTAGAAAACGTCCAAATGTCATTTTTTGTGAAATTAGAAATGTCATAAAATAAGATTCTAAACAAAACATGTCAACATTTTTTCTCATGAGAGAACAGAAAAATCCAACAATACTAAATCTTTTTGTCCGCTCATAAGTCAAACATTTTTCATGGACTAGTACACACTGTGATAAGTGTGAACACTGGGGACATTTCTAGAGTGTGAAATCAGTATGTTATGTTAGCGGTAAACAAGCAGGACAGGTGTGCTCATAGACACACTTGCAACTTTATCCACAGGAATGAGTGCAAGGGAGCGGGAGTGATTTGTGATTCACCTTCTACACCTCGCTTTGGTTTTCACTACTTAATAACCTTTTGTGTCTCCTGCCAACTGTGGGAGACTGAAAAGCAGGAAATGACAGAGAGTCCTTGGACACAATATTCATTTTTTCGGGTTGTATCCTTTGAAAAGTGCTTTGGATAATATCCCACAGGGTATATTTTTGTCCTTTTGCCCCATCCTAAAGAAAAGAGGCGTACTGAAAGTTGATATGAAGATGGAAGTCGAGATGAAATCATTGTGCTAGTATCCTCCCTTCACTTCAATTAAACAAGCAGCACAGAGCTCAAAGAAACAGAGGTGGTTCAGAGACTTCTAATTACCTGAGCTGATTCTATCCCAGAATACAGTGCTCACCATAACGACTGTAAATCAAGTTAAGACTACCATGGTCAGAGGACAAAGAGAGAGCTAATGTAGGTATCAGGTATTACACAAGAGATTCTAGATGTTTATGAGAGAAAGAGAGAGAGAGAGAGAGAGAGAGAGATAGAGAGAGAGAGAGAGAGAGTGTGTAACACGTTTTTAACCCAGAACAGGAGCTCTCTGCATTGTAGTGAGCACAATTCTTTTTTGTGCCTGCAAGGCCAAGAAGTAAAACCCATTCTCACTTTACATGCACTCAAGGTCTAAAATGTGCATTGAAAACACAGGGTAGTTTAGCAAAAATGCACACAAGTGTGTAGGAATTTAAATGTTATGTTTCCATTTTAGTCTGTTTCATTTGAGCTTTTCATCGAATGAAAGCGCAAAAATAATGTAAGAAGCTAAAATATTTTGACAAGCTGTCGATTTTTAATTTTTTTTTTGTGAAACATAACATAAATAGAAAATCAGAAGACAAAGACTGAAAAAAATACACTTCACAAGTTCACTCTTGCTTGTAATTGCCTAGTATTGCAGGCATGAACGGCGAATAGAGCAATGGAGAAGCATACAAAGCTAGCTGTCGGAACGAGGAGTCTGAAACCAGGAATACCCCTCTTTGAAGAAACCAAGAGGTGGAACGAAGGACAATTTGCACAATGTTGATGGTGTTCCTTCAGCTCAAGTCTTATACTGGAATATTATAGGTGGGACCATATGATTGGATGATCAAATATCAGCTAAGCTCCTCCTGAACTTATGTTAATTGAACAGTTAACCTAATTTGGAACCAATTGATCCCAAATCACAAAACCAATGACAAATTTAAGCAATATATGAAAACGAGAGAAAAATTGATTCTTTCGTTTTGGACTAACAATCACTAGAACTCTAACTTGAAAATGCTGCTGAGTGCTGACAGAATGTGCTGAAATTGGATCTCTCTCTCTCGCTATACTCTGAAAAAAGAACTATTTATTTTCACTTGAACAAATATACTCTCTTACACGTAGCTCTATCACGCCGTTCAAAGTCCAGCTCAGTGGGGTTCTTTCAAAAACCAGGCGCAATGCAGCTTCCAGGCAGAGAGGTTAATTTCTTTCCACTAACAGGTTGAAGGTGCCAAGGATCTCTTTCGCGCATACAAATGAGCAAAAAAGTGAAGTGTAGACACTGACAAAGAACTTCATGAAGGCACAGGAAAAGATGGAGACATAGGCAAACCGCCCACGCTCTTTACAAATCAGCAAAGGCCTTTGGGAACAACTCTGTAGATATAGAGAAAGTGAGAAAATGAAGAAACTACTAACTAGTGTGAGATAATGCATGCAGGAACACACACACATGTGTTGGTACATACAAACAGTTTACCATATTTATGCATGCCCACACCCACACACGCACTTCATCACTTTAACTGCCTTGTGATTAAGGGACTGAGGGCAGAATGAGCAGGTTAACCAGAATCTTTTTCATGGCCTCATTCAAGGATGGAAACCATCTTTTGACAAATATTTTCCTCTTTTACATTGAACAAAGCTATGACCCAAATCTCTATATATGAAGCTATATTTGGCTAGTAAGAAGAAAGCATAAGAATTAAAGGAATCATTTACATTTAAAATGAAAAAAAAAATGCATGGTGCTGTATTAATATCAAAGTGACCATTTGGAGCCATCACAAATTTATTTTGAAATTTTAAAAAGAGGAAAAGTATTTCAATCTATAGATCTGATTTAAAATTCAGATATGTCTGTTACTGTTAGGTAGCGACAATGAGTAAAAATGATCTTCAATGTGGCTTAGGCAAAGGATGAGAGAAAACCAATAAAGGTTCGCTTGAAGCTGCTTTATTGTCAGTGAAATCATCAGGATTATTGCGATTGAAAGTTTTATGATGTTCGTTGTTCTTTCAGCTGATAAATAAATCTCTCTCCACTGTTATCGTCTGTTGTTTCTTGTTGTTAAAGTTCTCTTGGCACATCATGTTCGTTTCAGATCACTGTTGCTATTCCATCAAAATCAAGTAGCTTTTAGGAACATATTCATATATCATTAATACAGAAATAATTATCATCCTTTGCAGCATCACAGGAACACAGACATTTATTTGCATGCACTTATATATAAATAATATATAAAAAAGAATTATAATTACTATGTAAAAATTACCATGTGTCATATAATTATATATTATATATGTTGTCTTTGAACAATTATATTTTATTTGATCCACTTTTAGAACAGTTTTAGTTTGAAGGAAAAGTATAAATTATAGTGAATAATGAAAAAATGCTGCTGGTTAATTTGACCAGTAAGTTAAAAAGTGATTTTAAAGTTAAAGCATATATTTTGGGAACTTTTGAGTTTTTGGTAGCCAATCATCTTGGTGCGATTTTGACTGAAGCATTTGGCCCTCTGAAATGTGTAAACTTAATGACTCAACTCTATTGCTTACCAGAGCATCTGTGTTTGCTTAAATTTTGCTTATGCTATTGAGGTCACAAATTCACAACTTAAAAGAGTAGTTTGAAGATGAAAGAGTACAAATAAACAAATAATTTGCCTTTCTGTTCATTTCTATTGAGAGATCAAATATCAAAATCATTCATATGTAAATATTTCTGTAAGATTTCAGACTTTTTTACACATTGTATTTGTCTCTCCATCCATCCATCTTTCAACCCAATCTATTCATGAACAATGGCATGAACTACCTTTCCATCCATTGATCCCTCCATAAAACATCTAAACTTACATCTAACAACCTAAAATATGGTATTAAACGAGTAAACATCTTAATCTTTAGTTAAGTGATTGATTTATTGAGCAAAGGGATAAAAACCAAAACCATTTTTACAAATATTCCATTTAATTCATTTCGTATATTGAGAATGTCTACATTTTAATCACACCCAGCAAGTATTTGATAACAATTACTCTGTTTTTGGAATGTGTCTATTTAAAGTACGCTCTCTAGAAATTGAAAACATTTACTTTATTTGATCAGGAGTTTTGAATATTTGTTTAGTTACAAAAAACTATTATAAAACGAAGGAAATCCAGTTTGTCATTACCTTCTTCTTTGAACCACAAAAGCAGCTCTAAAATCTGTTTTCTGCTGCCAAAAGAAGAAAAAAAAAACACTTTTCAAGCCATTAGCAACTCCTCTCTGTCTCCCTCCCTCACACCTAAATCAACCGGTCAATATCATTCTTTTATGTCCATGCAGGGAAAAATCAGCTGATGAATAAACTGTCCAAGCCCGAGGCTGCAGATGTGCAGTTAACCAAACTTGCAGAGAAGCAACAAACAAGTTGATTCTTTTTCGTCCCACAGATTCTATTTTTTCAGTGCAGCTTTGTAGACATGCCAGAGAAGGGCTCTGCTGTTTGCGCGTATATTATTACTGGGGTTGGCCTGCTGTATATTTAACTGCTTTATCGCCAGGCGTGACATTTATGCCAGAAAAACAAAACACTAATAAAAGAGGTTACTGGTTATAACAATCAAACCAATGTTAATTTTAGGACTAACAGAAAATTATTGAAAATAATAATGTTTAAATGTTTGTGTTTAAGTACATTCTAAATGTGATTTTATGAATCTAAATGTCATCATGCACAGACAATAACGTCTAACCTCTTCTGGAGTCTTGTGATGAAAGTTTAACAGGTCTGTATGAGCTGGCACAGAGTGAGCTTCTCTGGCACCATATATCTGGCCTGAACACTTATATTCTCACTTTCATCCTCACTTTCCAAAACATCCCCATTTTCCACCTCCTCAGTTCACAAGAGCCCATTGAGGTAGGATAGCAAAAACCAGTTATTTTACAAGATAAAGATGTTTAGCAAAAATCTAGTTTTGTTTGGTCTCAGGCCATGTTCAGACCGGAAATTGGAAAATGTGTGGATCATTCCGGAATAACTGTTAGAAATGGTCTACTTAGTCGCCTCCTGAAGTTTCCCTCAGGTGATTACTCCGTGAAAACCTCCATGCAGTTGAAAATGTGAAAAAAAATGTACTTCCTTGATAAATTTATGGATCTCCACACATCTCGTTGTTCCATAGTACTAATCATATTAGCTCTGTATTCTCCACATAGATTCCATATAATGAATAGCTCAACATGTGAATGATTAAAGGTTTTTAAAGGTATTCGGAATATTTGACTTGGACTTTGCTTTAAGAATTAAATGTCAATGTTTCAGAAAAAAAAACTAAAAAAATGTTTATTAAAAGTAAACGGTATTAAAATGATCGATTTGGTACAGATTTTGAATGAAACCCTTAAACTTCACAGCCTTTGAGACTATATTTCAGAAAAGCTTGGAATTTAGAATCAGAGAAATTATACCTATAAGAGAAATAAAACAAACAGAACGAAAAATTGACTCATTTCAAAACTTGAAATGGGCATAAAGGGACTTCATGACCATTAGCTGTGTTGATTGCAACTTTAAAAAATAGGCTGTGGATATCTCAATTAGTTTTTTTCTCGTCAGGCAGTTTTTGTTCATTCAAAGAAACAACTGAACTGACTTCAGTTTTAAAGACTGAAACTGAAACATTTATTTGCAATTTATTTGCTTATTACAGCTTCTGTTTTATTCTGAGAGAAATCTTTCATTTTACTTCAATATTCTGAGCTCAAACATCATTACAAGTCATCATGTTAATGTGGATTACACTCTTGGTTATTGTAAAACACTGTGGAGTGGAATCATCTTCATTTAGCACTCCAGATAAGCCTATTTTAATCTGTGTTTAAGGAAATTCAAGTGGCCAAATCAATCAACCTTGTAGCACTGTTTTCGTTCTTTAACCATTTATTATGTTTCCTTATTTCACGTGTTACAGATACAATATATCAACAGTTCTGTTTATATAATAGTTCATTTTTACCAATCTTGTAATTTGAAATTGCAGTCTACTTTTGGCTAGCCAAACTTTTGACATGAACATAATATCAACTGCTTAATATAGATGCAATCATGTTTATTTTCCAAAACAATAGCTTTATTTACATGGATGCTTCTGATTTGAATAAAATACAATGAAAACACTACACCAGTTGTTGATGCGGCGTTAATTAGAGATGAACTATTTTGGAAATTAATCTCAAATAATTACTTTTTCACCAACATTGTTACTGCAATTGACTACACAATATTTTTTTTAAACTTTATACGGTTTTGCATTTCTCATCGATCAATAGTAAAAAAAAAAACATTGACATATTAAAAACAACAATCTAACACAAACAAACACGTAGAATTCAAAGTCAGGGGTTTAAAATGATAAATTCCTACATTTACAATATTAAAAAAGAACATTCTAATTAGTTTCATGCAAACAAACATACTACTCCAATAAAATAGCCGTTATCACAGTACAAACAAAACAATACAAACTGAACAAACACACTTATCTAGACTTAATATAACTTTTAAATGACAGACAAATGATTTGATATGAAATTCAATTTAAGGGCACAAGCACACTTTGATAATGAGAAAACATATGTGAATCACTGCAAAGACCTTGCAGAACCACTTTTAAGACTTCACTGTTTAATAAATCATTAATCGTTTGTGCTGCAAATGTCAAAAGATCCAATCAGAGTGTAGGTCAGTAGCATCATGATCTTGCGCATTAAATGTATCACTTTAATTAGCCTCTCAATACAATATATCCATGTAAGACTTGTGGAGAAAAGTCCTCCTATACCGAACAGCTCTCCCGTTGTACAGCTGTGTGTTATCTTTGAAAAGTCAGAAATGTTCTATTTTGTCTGAAAGAGTTTGGGTGGATGAGCACTCTGTACTTATGACAAACTGCACCCCGCCTACATTATACTCGGTTTTCATTTTAGCACAATCAGCAAAGATTTTAAGACGCCCTTTTCTGGAGTGAATTTATACTTGCAAGATTAAAAATTTCTATACATTAATATAAACTGTTCAGGAATTTATCTGAAACTTCAAAATTCTCATAACAGCATACACAAACATCTTCATTACTAATCTAATTCCCAGAAGAGTTGATAATCCCAGAAGAGTTTCCTTTTCTCTCTCTTTATTCCTCATTTCTTTCCATCTTCCCTGAAGCAAAACCAAGTGCGGAACAGTTTCAGAGAGAACACATTCTGCTGGTGGACAAACCCTTATTTGGTCTGAACATTTATTGGCCACTGCTAGCAAAAATAACCTTCACATTTGTGTATGTAACGGTATGAGAAGACCACACAAGTCAGTGAAACTCTGAGAGCAACTGGCCACTGAATTTCACAGACTAGCCAAAAACATCAACTGAAATAAAACTTTAGCCTCTCAGGCTGATTGCTTCAACTTTATAGTGACAATGCATCCACGACATTGATTATTTCTAGACCTTGTCGAGAGAGGAAAATAATTCCGATTTTTCTGTTACATGCTAGCAGTTCTTCTGAGCTAGAAAAATTATTAACAAGCAATTAAGTATAAATGTTGGCATTTATAGTGAAAACTAAACTGAGTCACAGTAACATAATTAGTTGTATGAGCTTGTGAAAAAGTTATTCATGAATGTTTCATAACCATTGCATTAGAACGGGTTTGATTTTATTTTTTTTTTCTTTCATTTTTAGTATGTTAAAGTAGTTTTAGTATTTCAAGTAGTTAAAGTCCACACACTATTAGTATTTTGTGGTATGATTTGGTCATTTGTTTAAATTTTCAGCGCATCCAAATAACATTTGTGAGTCTTTGTGCATTTCTGTCAGGATCTGTTTATTAATAATCTGAAACAAAACGAATCTCAAAAATCTTTCAGGATCATCATGATGAACTTTTCTGTGTGTTATTGTGAGCATAATAAAATGTATTGTGAGCATAAACAAAATTCCTGAATATTTCTGTGTAAAAACATAATGAAAATTTTTGACTTCGTCTTGAAATGACCTTAAATCAAAATCCTCAACCTTGGATTTAAGCCTAATATATTTATTTATAACTTATATATAAGTAAAATTTTTGCACTATATCTTCACCTTTGAATATTTAAGTTCTATTTAATTTTTCAATGAGCTTTGGTCCTTTTATGGGGAAAATTTGTCAGACATCTCTTGTGCAAAAAGTCCCTATTAAATCACACAAAGCAATGGGTATTCAAAAGTCACAGAACAAAAATGAAAAAAAAAACACAACACTATAATACCCATCCAAAAAAAAGAGCACAATTGCAATCAATGCTGCATGTTTAAATGCCTAAAAAGGCCCCAAAGCAGCATATACACGATCATATTTTAGACAGTGTTTAAAACAGTCAAAAATAACTGCTAAATCCATACTACACTTTAAAGCAATTCTGAAGTCTTAAAAATAGTCAACTATTTACTGAGTTATCAATTAACTCAAGCTTTGAATACGATTGGTCCAAAAATTGCAAAATCTAAATGCAGATCACAGTTCAGAATAACTCAACTTTCTGTTAGAGCTTTTAACCAGCTACAAATTGGCTTTGCAAACATTTCTATTTTTTCTGAAAGTCTGACAACTTTTTGAGAAAGTAGTGTTCCGACCTTCAGGTTGCAAAAAAACTGATACAGCATTTAAAACTTTGCCACATAATAAGAATTTGCCTTTTTCTGCAAATCAACTATTTAACTAATTAAAACACATTATATAGATGTTTCATACTGTTATCACTACTGTTATAAATTGAAAAAATCTTGCCAAAAATGTATCAACAATTAATAAAGTTAATAGAGCAGTATGTACGTTTGTGGCGAAAACTGGTACTGCAAAATCCTAGTTGTGTTTCCATTGCCCATGAAATTGTACAAATTGGATTTGTGATAATAAATTTGCCTAATGGAAACATACAAAAAACTTGCATTAATCGGATAAAAAAGATGTTGTCCTTGGTGAGATGATATTTGAGGCATATCTAAATTGACATATTCTGCAAAACTGCAATGGAAACACTTTTTTCTAATTAGACAAGTCACGTGGCTGTCTGGTGCACTACACAGCATAATACAGCTCATAAAAAAACTTCACAGCTCCTCTGTAAAATCATCAACCTCTATTTAGCTAAATCGCTTCATCTGTAGCCACTCCCTCATATAAGCAGCTTGCCGCTCAATGGGCTGAGTAAGTAGCAACGTCTCCTTTGACAAGCTGATGAGCGCTAATGCTGTGGTGGATATGTGAATACATCTGCAGTACTTGAGAGTATTTTTAACATCGTCACCAAAGTTTTTTAATGTCTTATGATATGAAATGATTTGTGCTTACTCAAATAATTACAATTTAATGGGAACAGTGCAATTGTGAAATGTAGTTTTTCTACATATCTAGAAATTCAAAACCATTTTGCTCAAACGTGTAATGAAAATGTAGCTTCAGTCAACTAGTATCTGCCTCCTCCTCTCTGCAGGTGACAGGTTACCAGACTGACTTGAGGCTACATGCTTTACAGTGAGTGACAAAACATTCACAGTAAGTCTAACAATCATGTTCATGCTTTATTTATGAAGACTTGAAAAGTAGTTATACATACTAATCGATAGCGCAGAAAAGCGTTCTCTAAGTAAAATTAATTCTAATTCTAAAAGATTCTACCTAATGCACAACACATAAAACATCTATTTATTTAAACAAATTAAACCTAACTTCTTTCTAAGTTTTGTTTTCTTTATGTAACACAGTAAGTGTAACCGATACAGTGACAAATTTTATCTCCTTAAGTTATGATTTACAAGTGTGCTCTCAGCACTAAAACATGTTCAGACAACAATGCAGAAGGTATTGCAGGCTCCAGGTAATCTGACCTAACATGTCTCTGAAACATCCAAAGTCCTGAACCTGAAGCGTGAATCATTTCAATGCATCTTACAGCAAGGCAACCTCTGCATCTGCTCTTTGCACCTTTTCATGCTCTTCATACCCGTTATGACAGCAACATCTCATTCTACAGGGAACTGAAGAAGAGGAGGGGGCAACAAAACCAGTATAAAATATTCAGCGTGAGTCCATTTAGTAAACCCCATATGTGCACACAGTAATCCATGAAGAAGGTGAGAAAGACAGTAAAAGCAGATGCAGGCAAGTGATCGGGTGAGAAAACAAGAACACGCGATAGGTTTCCATTGCTTATTCACTCAGCCAGTTAAATACAATGGAGACTCTCAGAAGACAGTTACAATTAGCTTCATTCTAACAGAGAATCTTCCACAGACTCTTGATGGATGTTTTACTCTGACAGAAAAGTTTCACGGTACTGATATAAGACAGCATAACATGAAAAAGGTCTTACGGACAAATATGCTTCAATGGAGAATGATTTACTAAGTCATGCATTAGTTTCAGAAATAATTAACAGAAATACTACCTGCAAGTGCATTCGCAAACATGGGTTGGGGTTAATAACAATCATTAACTTATTACTCTTGTTTGGGGAGGAAAAAAGCCAGTTTTGATTCAATTGTCACAGAATGTAGTGAATTATATACTAAAATCACATTACAATGGTGAGTTTGCTTCATTTCTAAACTATAAAACTGTGTTTATGGAAATTGTGAAGCTTTTCCAGAACAACTAAAAAAACTTGTTGCATAATACTTTGGAAAGTATTTTTAAAATGTAAAAAGACTTATTTGTTCTTATATTTCTATATAAGTAGCATACAACTTATATGAGCACTTCTTTATGGTCGCCATTGGTTTTGTAAATGCATCTTAAAGTGTCATATAGTTTATTTCAACGACATGTATTATTCCATTTTAAATTAATCTAAAAAAGGAATTAAAACAGCCAAATCGGACCACAAGAGGAGATTGGAGTCCCATCTGTCCAGCATCAACACACGACAGATGTGGCAGGGCATACATGACATCACAAACTACACAGGCTGTGATGTGACAATGGGAGACCTGAGTGCGACGCTAGCAGAGGAGCTAAACAGCTTCTTTGCCCGCTTTGGAACAGAACAACTGCAGCACTCATCTGCTCCGGCCCTGCCACCACTTCAACCCTCATCGGCACCCCCACCCGATTGCCGCACCATGCCACTCACCGTAATGGAGCAAGATGTCAGACAGGTGCTCCTAGCAGTGAACCCCGCTGGCCCGGATGGAATTCCTGGAAAGGTGCTAAGGGCATGTGCACCCCATTTTGCCCTCATCCTCACAAGCATCTTTAACCTCTCCCTGGCCCAGGCAGTCATCCCCTCCTGCCTCAAATCAGCAACAATCCTCCCAGTGCCGAAGAACTCCTCCATCACCAGCCTCAATGATTATCGCCCTGTGGCCCTCACTCCGGTAATCATGAAATGCTTTGAAAGACTGGTTCTCCGGCACAACAAGGACTACCTCCCACCAGACTTTGACCCCCACCAGTTTGCATATCGTGAGAACAGATCCACTGAAGATGCCATCGCCTTAGCTTTACATGCTGTGCTGAACCACCTGGAGCAGCAGCAGAGCTATGTACGAATGCTCTTCGTGAACTACAGCTCCGCATTCAACACAATCATTGCAGACACACTTATCAATAAACTGGACACTCTTGGCTTCCCCTCTCTCACATGCGCCTGGATTAAAGACTTCTTGACAAACAGGCCCCAGACTGTGAGACTACCCCCACCTATCCTCCACTCACACACTGAGCACAGGCTCCCCACAGGGCTGGGTGCTGAGCCCTCTCCTGTACGGTCTCTACACCCATGACTGCAGGCCGCACAACGACAGCAACCTCATTGGGAAGTTTGCTGATGACACCACTGTAGTCGGACTCATCTCAAATGGTGATGAAACAGCCTACAGAGCGGAAATCCTGAAGCTGACCACCTGGTGTTCAGAGAATAATCTAGCTCTGAACACCAAGAAGACCAAGGAGATCATCGTCGACTTCAGGAGGTGCAGCACCGACCTAGCACCCCTTTACATCAACGGTGAGTGTGTGGAGAGGGTCCACACTTTCCGTTTTCTCGGCGTCGTCATCTCGGATGACATCTCATGGACGGAGAATATCACAGTGGTCACCAAGAAGGCCCAACACAGACTACACTTACTGCGAGTCCTCAGGAAGCACAATCTGGACTCCAGCCTGTTGCTGACCTTCTACCGTGCGTCCATCGAGAGACTGCTGACATACTGCATCACTGTATGGTACGGCAGCTACACCATGGCAGACAGGAAGAGACTCCAGAGGGTGGTCAGAGCAGCACAGAAGATCATCGCCTGCCCTCTCCCCTCTCTACTGGACATTTACACCTACCGTTGCCTCAGCAGAGCCGAGAACATCATCAGGGACAGCTCTCACCCGGCTTCTGGACTGTTTGAACTGTTGCCCTCAGGAAGGCGCTA
The DNA here is from genome assembly GCA_900490495.1 of Danionella dracula. Taxonomy (NCBI): domain Eukaryota; kingdom Metazoa; phylum Chordata; class Actinopteri; order Cypriniformes; family Danionidae; genus Danionella; species Danionella dracula. The sequence continues at coordinate 2,752,952 of UELW01000600.1, forward strand.
TAGGTGTATCAGAATGAGGACAAACAGACTCAAGAACAGTTTTTTCCCAGAAGCCATCACTACCCTTAACTCTAACAGGCGCACACAGGGACTGGCTTAATCTACACTTCACCGGACCTAAGCATCACCCTGTGTGACATCAACATGTGCAATATACTCACTTTATTTCACTTTACATGGACAATAACCTCATAGGTGATAAAACTATGATTTCTGTGCAATTGCAATTTTAACATTATACATTGTCTAGCTCTTAAACAGAACTGCCACCTCACCTACCTCCCCCCTCTCTTCTTTGCACTATTACTAAAGATATTTCTATTGTACTTGACACTTTATAGTATTTTTCTTTACTAAATGTTGCACTGACTAGCGAGATGCTCTTAATCTCATTGTACATGTTTATAATGCAAATTGTATATGTGTATAGTGACAATAAATGCATTCTATTCTATTCTTTAATCTTATATCAATGCCAAGCTAAGTTTTGTTTTAAAACATGTTTTACAAGTGCCTTCCTTACAAGCAAATTTGCTGTAGGCGAAGCTAACGAATCACATATTTTTATGCTCACACAAAAATGGAATCTTACCATTTTACCGTCTTACCATCCAAGAGGCTCTTGGAGTGTCCTACCAGAAGATTTCTATCAAAGGCTTTGCATTTTTGACGCCATTTTACTTTTTGTAAGTGGATAAAAAATGGCTTTATGAGTAAAAACCACAATAACATTAGTGTGTTCACACTGTTCATTCGCATATTTATGTCCAAACAACCTCTTTAAAAGGGTCATGAGACCATAGAAGTATTTTCAGTGATGTTTTATACAATGGTCTCAGATTACTTAAAAGTTTGATATGAATTGTTATATTTTACTATAGAAAGTTTACTTTAATATAAAAGAGAAAATACACTTAGTTTTAGACAAGCTGTTAGAAGGGTTATAGATTCTGTAAGTGACCCAGAAACTTCCCAATTAAGAGTATTAAATGGGTGATGGTGATTTGCCATTGTAACGTCAATGGAGCATAACTAGTGACCTGCCTAGTTTAATTTGGTTGAACAACATAAGATTTTCTATGCCTTTTCTGCAGCTTCATTTGGGCTGCTGAGAAAGCACAAACTCTACTTAATGCAGTCCAAAATGCACCAAGAACTAATTTAAAAGGTGGTTTCACTACGTAACCAGGGAAACTGATTCATTTATGGTGACAACATGATTCTAGCTAAAACAGATATAGATGTGATTTTTGCAGTTGTCGTCAGCTCTGCATATCATTATTGGATATCACAGCTTTAGCAACACAACTTTAGGTTTTTAGTTTGCACAACTTTTTGTAAGCAATTGATTCCACCAGTGAAAAGTAGTGTTTACCAGTTTCTGATAAACATCAAGGTATTTATCTTTAAAAGCTCTTTAAACTATATATATATATATATATATATATATATATATATATATATTTCCAATTACTGACACAGAAGTGTACTGGAGGTGTTCTGCTTTATTGGAGAGCTGGGGGTTGTGGTGTGTGAATTTATTTATAGTATAAATATATTTTAATTTCTCAATATTGGTGACATTTTTATGTTTGTTTTGTTGCAAATACTTCTACTGTTGCATTAGAGTTTAATATCACTCTTCTTCTTAAATAAACCCCACTTATACATTCCTCAATAAAATCAGTAATTTAGCATATTCAACATGTTTTTGTGGTTTGAAAGGTAATAAAACACAGCTCCGTTGGACACCTATACATATTTCCACCTAAAACTGAGACATTTAAAAGCAACAGCAGAAGTAAGAAAAATTCAAACCACACTCTTTGTCACTCACCAGTCTTCTGGTTGATGCTGAAGAAGCCCTGTGGGTTTCCACTAGTAATCTTGTAGGAGAGCTTTTCACCAGACTGCGTGTCTGGATCAAACGCCTCAATCTGGATGATTGAAACGTCTTTAGGTGAGTTCTCCATGACTGATGGATAATACACAGGTTCGGAGGTCTGAGGAGCATTATCATTGACATCCTGGACTTCGATGTACACTTCCACAAAGGAAGAGAGCGGAACCACACCACGATCAGTAGCGTAGACTGTCAACCAGTAGTGAGATACAGTCTCATGATCCAGAATTTCCTGGGTCCGGATCACACCTAACACATAAAAATGGTATGAGTGTTATTTATGTATGACATATCACCAGATAGAAATATGCTTCTGAAACCAATAGTTACGGCATTATGTAGTAAAAGGTATAATTAGTATGCTAACAAACAACAAACAACTTCCAGCCACATTATGAAGAGTGCATGAAATATAACATAGTACACAACATATAAATGATTTGCTAATAACAAATGGTATATACAAACTCAATTCATTCATTCATTCATCTTCATATCGGCTTAACTCAATTCATGTTCATTAAATTTTTAAACAAAATTGAAATTCCCTCAGTATAAAGCGGTTAAAAAATACTACTGATTCATTCCCCTCTGCATCACAACCCTCTGTTCATTATCATTGGAATACTAACGCAGCCCAGTCTCGCATATCTAAATGCTACTGCTAGGTCCCTAACCTTGTGAACTATTAATTCTGATTACTGATTACCTGAACCCTTTGTTACTAAAGCTCTGAGTGTACCTAATTAAGGGAGAGTCTCAGAAGCTTGGGTGACAGAACTTACTCAGAAAGTGTGCAACATTTGAAAAGTGTTTAACTCCAGAGAAGCTACGACTGTTCTGAATGTGTTGTTAATGAACAAAGAACTTTTGTAATTTTAACAAAGAACATTAGGATCAAACTTGGATTTCTTCAAAAGCACCATTATTACAACTGTTACTCATTTTCAAAGAGGAACAACTGCAGTATATCAGCTTCAAACGAAAATTACCTTTTTTTTTACCCTCATAGACATTGTGTTTTCCCAGAACATCCTCAGTGGTGCTTTCTTTAGATTTACCCCTTATAATAAACTACAAGGTAGCTTCAAAACAACAGTAATCAAGTCACATTAATCTGCTTTAAATTAAAACAATGTGAAGAAAAACAGTCAAACGTATTATTTAAGATTAAAGAGATGTAACAATTCTAAGCTAGAAACATTAGCCTAACATTTTGTGGTTTCAGTGCTGAATGGTGACTAGATACAATGTTGCCTCCTGTGCTGAAAATCTTGTCAGAGGAAGTATTCAGAGGAATACTTGTTAAAGGAAGTTAAAGGTATTTGCTAACTCAGTGAAGAAAATATTGTATACGGTTTTGTTTTCTTTGGGGGGAGTGGGGGGTAGAATAAAAGAATGATGAGGGTTAAATTAATATTGTGATTTTTTTAAATATTAAGTCATAATCAATATAGAAAGATTTTTATAAGAAAAAAACTGGAAAGTGCTGGTGAATAATTACCATTTTTAATGTATAAACTTTACACATTTAGTAAAAGATCAGATTATTATTGTATTGTATATAGTTATATTTATATAACATTTTTTCAACATGAATGCATTTAAACAAACAAATCAAATTAAGAGAGAAAATCAAGGTAAGGTAACATTGTCAGGATCATGATTCAAACACTCATGTCCTGCTCACCATAAAGTGCTCCCTTTAAACACTCGGGTTTAGCTTTCATTAAATATGCAAATACATTGTGTCAGACTTCACAAAAACTTGAAAAACTCAACACAGATATGTTCAACATTTTTTAACCACTAATAGTAAATTAGCCCACACTTTCCACTGACAAACTGAAAAAGAAGATAACCAAAGTGGCCAAGTCTTCTGGACTTCTTGGACACCATCTCAGGCAACAGATTAAAGCATACAATCCCAGACTTAAAAAATGAATAAAACCCTATAAATCATGAAAATGGTTTACTCTGTAAAATGAACATTCCATTTGTCCTGATTTTTAATCTTTTTATTGGTCTATATTGAAAAATTGTAGCACAAACATTTGTTTGCCAAAGTATTAATTGTAATTAAATAACATACTCCAATCAATTCAACTGCATTAAATCTTTTTCAACAGTCTAGAAACACTTTTATAACCCTTTTGTCAGTGATGATTCATTCATTTCACAGCCGGTAGCAAGACAAAGTGGTATTTGCCTGGCCTTTATCACAAATGAGTGCAAATTACTTCACACATATCATATGTTTCTCTGTCTTGGTGTAAAACCTAAAGTAGACCTTCAAATAGCATTCCTATTTTCACAGTCACAACATCCCTTTCCCATAATGCGTTGCCTACGATAATGGTAGCCTTGGCATCCGATAAGTGGCTTTGATAGGTTTAAGATGGAATCCAATACCTTTTATACTCTGCCTTATGGTTCGCAAAGTGTCTTCATTAAACTTCCCAGCTTCAAGCAAGTCACCTGTTCGCTTCTCTTTAACATGCAATTTTATAAATTTAGAGACATTTCACATGTGTGCTGCATTGCACTCAGCTGTGTCAACAGCTTGTCTATTTAGCCACTGTTCCTGATAAAGGAATGAGATGGGGGAGGAAGAGAAGAAGAAGCCGTCAGAAAGCAAACAGCAGGTCTGCATACAAAAAAAATCAATTTAATCTCTTACGATGCTGAGAAATGGTGAGAGATAAAGCAAGGGAGGACTCTGTTAGCCAGGTGTGGTTTCATTTATGCTGCAGAACAAGTCGTTTTGATTTATAGCGCATTACTGTATATTGCAGATATTTTATAATTTCTTACTGAATAAAGCATTGTCTTGCTGAAGGGCAATAAAGGCTCATCTAGCATGAAAGGACCTGAAATGTTATCTGCATCCGAGTGATCTCATCATTACGGAGGGAAAGCAGGTGGGGTTGTGTTAAAGAAAGAAGGGAAGAAAGAGAGCTCGCTAGACACTCCCTGGCCAAAGTTTACAGCTGCCAGAACAGCGAGGATACTGTCTTCGAAAACCTGAGCCGATTAAACATGAGCTCTGAACTTTGAGATTACACCTCCCTGGTTAAGAAATCATCAAATCCGGTGGTTATTCAGGTTGCAACCGTTGCAAGAAAAGCTTTATTCAGGCTTTGCCAAATTTATTTGAGTGAGGTCAGCATTTTTTTTCTTTAGTTTTGAAGAACTAGTTTTACTCACAAGGAAACAAGGAACTGACAACTTTATCCCATTTGTTCCAGAAGGATCTTTTACTCAGCGCATATCCACGGCTGTGTTTTTTACCTTCTTAAGTAGCTCTGCTGAGCTTTACTGAGAGGACGAAATGGAGCCTCAAGGGGCTTAGAGGAGAAAGAAGAGACTTACTCGTTTAAAAACAGACAAAGAAAAAGTGGTGTTTTTCACAGCTCAAGCTACTTTATGTGACCTTGCTGGGGTGATTTTTCATCCATCACTGATCTATAACACCTGATATTAGTTGGAGAGCTTAGGGCTCTAATAAAAGGGGTGAGGGAAAGGAAATGGATAGCTCAGCTCATTTTGCCCATAGCTACTGGTGAAGGGTGGTCCACAGATCAGCCTGCTATAAACTATGACCTGGAAAATCTTTTGCAGAGCCATTTCCTAAAGAAGGAGCATATCTTTAGAAATGAGGTGAATGGAAAAGAATTAGTTTTTAACCACACTATTATTCGAGGAGAAGAAAATGGATTGTGTTTTACTATGGAAACACTTCTGTATGCAAGTAAAAAACATGTGGGTCCATGTTTTATAGTCACAATTATGCCATGATCCAGAATGAGTGCGTGAAACAAAGTGAAAGGCCTTTTATACGTGCGATTTTTCCCATTATTTTCACTAAAATTGTAAAACTTATTATGAGCTTGCATCACTTTTTGTTTTTAAAGTTTCCTTTTGAAAATGTGTGACCATGAATTTTTAGGATGCTAACAGCTGTGTTTGGAATATTTCGAGACCATTTTATTTTGATATTCATAAGAAAACACTTTTCATTAGGAAAAGTGATTGATGTGGAAGAAAAAGAAAAACAATTATATAAAGGAGTCATGAGCTGAACAAGAAATTCATAATTGTTTCATATTTTTACCTAAAAATGGATGCAAAACAAATTAAAGCATCACAATTTTAAATGTTCTGTAAAGTTTATATTGGAGCCAACTCCAGAAATAGCTGACTTCAAAATGTGATGCTTATTTGTTTACATAAATTATTTAAAAACTGAAAAACCTAAAAAAAACAATATCGAAAATCACTTATTTACCCACAATTGCTGCATCATTGTAAACTTTTTTTTTTTACAAATTTAACATACAGTTCAAATCTTTCCTCTTTCACTTTTATGTTGCTAAGTTAAATTAATTAAATTAAAAACACAAAATGGTTAGCCAGGATGCCATTCTGAAAAAAATATCTATTGTTCACAACTCCTTTAAACAGTGTTCTGTGGTTGAATTAGTTGCTCAGGTGTTCATGTTGTAACACAAAGTAGGATGAGTTACATAACTATAATGCTCAGGGCAGGGATTTGTTTAAATCCCCAACCACAAGTATGAGCAATAAAAACTGTGATTCTTGGCAGGATAATAAATCTTCTTTAAGAGAGAAGTACCTAAACTGAACCAAAAAGGATTCGTTTAGTACCAGATTGACATGTGCACGTGTAGATAGAGTGGACTATGTGAGAAGAAATTATTTGTATACCTTTTTTAATGTTAGACATTTATATCCAACACTCTTCATTGTATTTGGTTAGTGGAGGAGAAAGAATGACAAGGACAAACGAGTTTGAGTTAGGGCAGCTAGCATGCAGGGTATTAGAATGTAGAGAATAGAGTCACAGGAGCTTAAAGATAGATGTGGACAGATGATAGAGATGGCAGGAGAAGAGAGAATGGTTGAGATGGAAAATGAGCATGGTGTCTGCCAAACGACTTTCCATGCTTGGGTGCTTCTTTGCATGACCAGGGGTAAAGCACAAAAGAAAGCTGCTTTTTAAAGTGCAAAAGGGTGATGCTGAAAGGCCAGTGACCAGGGCAATGACTTCAGCACAATAAACACACAAAACTTTTCTTTTGTTCAATGTCCATGTCAAATACAAGCTTTGTGTGGGGCGTTTTTGTGCTGGTGAAATTGCTTTAAGTTTTAATTACTTCTCAAATTGTAGTTGATTTTTGCTTAAAACCATGATAGTTTTTCATATTTTGAATAAACATAGACTAATTACTATTAAAACTTCCAAAAATATTTGATGTTGAGCCAAGACCAGTTTTCTGTCAAGTTTATTTTATTAAATAATGAAATAATGCCATGGCATAATGAAATAATGAAAACGACTAAAGTAGACACTTTGGAGAATATGGCGAATTTCAAGGCTAACCTAATCAATGACATAAACTGTGTCACACGGTGTGTCTAAAATCATAGCTTAAAAAGCTATTTCAAATGTGTAGTTTTTTTTATGGTAATATGTAGAGATAGGAAATATTGCATCAACAACACACCCGCACAAATTTTCCTAAGGAAAAGAACTGAACTGAAATTGATAACATTACCTGCAAAATTATAGTTGCGTTTACAAGTTTAAAAAGTTGGTTAACTTTTACAAGTTTAAAAAAGGCCTGGATAGCAAGACAGTGTGTAAAACATAAAAGATTTTAGATGCAATTTTACATCCCTTTAACTATAACGTAAAACCAGCACCATGAGCACAGGTTAACAATTCAAAACATATTCTTTGATATGTTCTAAAAATAAATCACAATCAAATGTCAATAATTAAAATTCAGTAACTAAAGCAGAAAATTTAATTTATTACAACTAGTATTTATATTAACATATATTTATAAATGTAATATATTTATATAAACAACTATTTATTAATAGTGTGGCTGTTATTGTTTCGTATCGTTCCTAAGGTTTTTTTTTATTGGAAAAATTGGTTGTAACCAGCAAAACAGTACTAGCCCAGAAAAAAATATACATCATAATCAATTATATAATTTCATAAATAAACAGCAAAAATTTTAACAAATTGCATACCCTTTGTAGGCTATATCATCAGCTAACAGCATCAGCTAGTATTACCAACAACCCTTTTAGGCGTTAAACTGGATTTTTTTTAAAGGTGTGGTATGCATTTTTTTTGCATTGCTGTTTGAATTAACCAAATTTGTGAAGATGCAAAATTGCATACTGCACCTATAAGTCTTTGTAAAAATATATTTGTCTTCCTATTTTGACAAAAAGAGCCACAAGTTGCTTTTTAAATTCTGAAGTACAAGTAGTTAAGCTGAGATTTGATCAGAGACACTTTTTAAAAATATATAGGTCTAAGGGTATATTGCCACTTGAAATTGAAAAAAAAACCATAATTGAACCCTTGAACTAAGGATTTCTATTTTACCGTTTTAGAACAAGGATAACTGTAACAGAGTTGTGTATACAAAACAAACTTGAACATGAGTACATAAGATTAAATATATGAATTACTTTTAAATCAAAATAATAAGATATTTTATCATTCTTTTAACTTACTATGTCAAATAATAAGGTAACTTTTCACATCTGATTTGGCTTTGCATCTGAAAATTATTAAAAAAAGTATTTATCGTGACTTCAAACTTCAAAATATGTATACAATTTGTCATTGCATTTACTTTCAACATAACAGTTCAAACCAAAATAATGAGAATAAAACTTCATAGAGAAAACTTCAATCATTTTCCCTTGGAAATAGAATGTAATTCTTGTGCTTTCATAACTTTATAATATTATATATATATATTACAATGTATCCAACAAAATAATAAATAATGTCACTTTTGTCATCTATATAAGAAAACAGTAGGTTTGTGCGATTATAACTTCAACAGGATGGATTTACAAGCTAAACTGCCCTCAGTTGATTGTGTTAAAAGCCTGATGGATTAGAACTGAATTGACATGCAAGAACATTTACCTAACAATAAACATTCCCAACAGGATTCTTACTCATAAACATGTGTCTACACAATCACAGCCAACCCTAACTGAGAAGCAACTATTGTTTAAAAAAGCCCCAGGGATTCTTTAGCTTCAAACCTCAAGCTTAATTGCTGGTATAATGCTCAGCATGAGTTCAACAACATGTAAGTCCCCAGAATTTGCCCAGAGCCAAATTCCTTTATCGAAAAGCAAACAAAAGCTTTCATTTAGAACAAAATGTTAAATAAACCACTCAAATATCTTTTTGTATTTCAACCTAGCATGTCGTCCTGATATGTAATGATTCACTCTGTCTTTTGAGGCGGCTTCACATGTACCCTGCCACACCTTTAAATCAACCGTGGTTGAGGAAGTTGTGAAACCTGCCCTAAAGCTATAGAATATGATGAGGGAAGTACAGCAGCTCTTTTTTTCTGCCTGCCTTGTCTGTTCATTTCTTCACCCTGAAGCGAGACATTTCACAGCTACCAGAGAGCCTCGATGAACAATGAGAAGTGCGCACTCTGGCTTAACATGGCTGACCTTGCACCGAGGTGTTTGTGTGCATATCTGTACGCGCAAAGACAGACAGAAAGGAGGCTAATTTCATTCTCAGGCTGGGTTGACATCCCTTGTGACTGATTCTATCATGAAATGGCCATGACTACTGAGATAGTTAACAAACAAGAAGTCTTTCTGATCTTGACTCAACATGTTAAAGTTGTTTCTGGATGAGAGTATCAAGGGCTATTGTGATTGGAATGTAAAGTGGTTTGAGAGCAGCACAGCCTACATGCTAACTCCCCTCTTCAAAACGTCTCAACTTTCTTGAAATAAAAAATCAGAAAGAAGGTTTCCTCAAAGGCTTTCTATGTGGTGTTTGTTCTGCTGTGTACTGTGACAAAGTTCTTCTCAGGTCAATTCAATGCCATCCTTTTCTTAATAATTCATAATTCAGCATCTGTATTTCACCCCTCATATTATACTGTGAAGTAGGGTAGTTTAGACCCCATCCACATGTAACTCACAGGTTTTTACCAGGCTGCTTGTCCATGCATAAACCAAATGTGGACATGATACTATCTAAAGAAGTGGTTTGGGTTTTTGTTACACTTTAAAACAAAGAAATTAAGATCATGAACCACAAGTTTATCCTAGAAATGCCATTAAGTTAAGCTTAGATTTTAAAGTTGGCAAGCACATACATCTAAAGTGGGTAACATTCCATAAAAGAAATTCATTTAATCAGGTTCTGCTTTTTTAAACCCACAACCTCACCATTGTTACAATTATGCTCTACCTTGAAGATAGGCCAAATTGCAAATTTTTGTCAGATTGAAAATAACTATATGAAATTACATCCTGTTAAACACTGATTGGAGAGCTCATGGATTGGCCAGGCAAAAGTAGACGCACTCAAGAGCTCTGGTGCGTTTTTTATGTTTCTTTCATCATCCGTCTTTTAAACATTTTAATTTCGTTTGACTATTCTACATATAAAGGTTAAGAAAACCTCTATTCAGATGTCTCCATTGTTCTGTGTTGTAGGTGGGATCAGCTTTTTGCATCCAACAACCAAATTAATTAGACTGATACAGAACTTGCTGGAAACACCAGTTCCAACCATGGCAAAACGAGTAAAGCCATATAAAAAAAAATTTAGTCCAGTGGAAAAGCAGCTCGTAACATTTTCAGATGTATTTGAGGTACCCTTGAACTCACTTTGAACAATTCTAACTTTCAAAAATTGACGTCAAACGGTTTCACACATGCAGTGTAGGTGTTGACATCAAAAGGACAAGTTCGAGCTTCTCAAGACATGGATGGTTTCTAAACTGGCCTGCTCTTTATTGAACCAGGCTTGGTTAACTCTGCTTGCTAGGTTTCAACATTCCTCAACTTACTTAGGCCTGCTGCTCACACAAAGTTTCTCAGCGATTTTTCTTTTCTTTCTTGAGACTCTACAAAAATAGTTAAGATTCCGGTGTCAGAACCGAGAGCATTAAAAGGGAACCCTCGGCTAAGCTCCCATCTCTCCCTCCCACTCTACTTTCCCAGCTTTAATCATATCATGCTCTTGGTTCCCAGACTTTTTGTTATTTTAAAGGGCTCAAACCCTACTTCACTTTCACTGTATGAAAAAAAAGCAATTTGAGGAATACTTTCACAAAAAAACAAACCATGGTGTATTGAAAATCATATGTTTTTGCTAGCAAAACAACACAAAAAAAACTTTTTCACATGTATGCAACTTTTATAATATAATTTGTTATATATAATTTTTATCATGACACTGCTATCTTGAAATAAAGTAGAAATCCTAAACTAAAAGTCCTTTAGAACATGCTGTAGACTGGGCTGCAAATGCCCACATTTATTTCTCTCTTACAGAATTGAGGAAGCAATTAAAGAATGAGTGGTAGATGACTTTGACAAAACTGTGGCAGATAAAACCCATCTTATCTGCAAAGAATCCTGGACAAGTGATTACAGCCTTGTGAAGCCCCTTGAGTCTAACCCTCTATTTCCACTGTCACACATCATTGCATCTTCACTATATTGTCCGGCTAGCAAAGCAACTATCAACCTGACAGGGGAAAACAGCCTGCAACATCTGGCCTGCAGGAAAAAACATACTTAAGAGGCACAGAATGATTTGACCGGCTATATATAGCACATAGTTCCGCTCTATATCCCTCTAATCTTTCCGGGAGTGGACAGATATTGCAAATTTGAAAGGAAACTATACACTTCAAATTAAAACCAATAATGATTCTACTAGAATATAAAAAAAAACAGATGAAGTAAAACTTGGTAAAGCCGCTAATAAACACAGAGGAGCTTTTCCCGGACCAGTTTTAGCCCATTAATTCTAACTGACAGCTTCTTTTGACACTTGCCCAGATTGATCCCTTTGTCCAGAAGACCTTGTGCTTTAGCAGAGACCTGACAGTCGGGGTATTCCATTTGTTTAAATATCATGATTGTGCTTAAAGCATGTCCCTTCCTGAATTGTCTCCAATATCGGAGTCCTTCATGATAACAAGTATCTGACTTGTAATATAACAGCATAACTTTGAAGCATTAAATAGCTGCCTAGTTACAAAGTTGTAACTGACATTATCACAAGGCCAGCGCATTAGTGTCCTAACTCATTCCGAAGAGCTTTCCTCTTTTGGGCAGCATGATAAGACTATGAAGTGAGCGTGTGTTTGATACCCTGTGTCGGCTTGACATTCTGAAACCCTCACTTACTTTTTCCTCTCACTTTTCTATTTTTACAACTTGCACTCCTTGGAGTGTTTCAGTATGTCGGGATCAAAGGCGTTTAAAATATAGCAGGGAGGAGCCTGGCCAGGCTGTAAAACACAGGGAATAGAAGTCATTTGGTTGAAACCCCAGATGTTGGACTCTTAACTAAGGTCCTAAATATGTCTTTATAATTAATATGAAAAACACATTTATAGCAAATGCTTAGTTAGGGACAAATCCTACAATAACACAAACACTATAAAATGTTATTAAAAATTAAGTTATTTAATTTTGTGTATGAATAATTTAAATATGCACACGAGGACACATTAATCTCCAACACACAAAAAGAAGTGATTTTGTTATCTTTTAGTTTCCAAGAGATGGATTACAGTTTTTTGTTTTTTTTGTTTCTGCTTCCAAAAACAATCACAGCATCATAGCAGGGTGAATGTAAGATCCAAATCTTAAATCTTTCACAAGGTTAATATTTTTATTGTTGATGTTAGAACTGCAAGTCATGCAAAAGTATGTTGTAACAGTTTTATCTATAAATTGGTGCAAGTCAATAAATTACATATTTTCCTGTAGTTCACAAAATAAGTTGATTTCCAACACCTGCCACATTGGTCATCAAGCAATTTGGAAAACAGTTGTCATGGCTAAACAAAAATCTCAAACAAATCTCTAATTGTTGCACTTAAATTGTTAAACTTTCCTCTTAATCTCATGAGAGCATTATTTATTTTGTGCTCTGGAGGTTGTAGAGCCTTTTTCTCACATTGAAAGAACTACTTTTTCATAGCTTGACATTGTCAGCAACAGTTACTATGGGCTGAGGCTTAGCTTTAATGAAATTCCAAACCAACTTAATCTGTGCATTTAAAAACACAACAAATCATGCAATGTAGCAAATAGCCAAAATGTCTCTCCATTGAAACAATGTTCTTCAACTCCATATTGGCTGACTTTCAGAATGAGATCAGCATTGTCTTTTAAATCAGCGATCCCCAACCCCAGGGCTGCAGACCTGTACTACTTCGTGGGTCATTTTATACCAGCTCGCAAAGAAGTCCAGGAGCTAGCAAACTTAATAAAAAACAAACTTTTTGGAAAGTGTCTCTGCGAAGAGGAAAAGGCCCAGCGAGGAGACAGAGGAAGAGCCTACATCTTCCAATAAAAAGAAAGCTGCATTTAACAGACAATATCAAGAGTCCTACTTAAAATACACATTTATCTCGACAGGGAGATTCTCACACACGAAGCCAACTCTGCATAATCTGCGGCAAACAGCTCTCGAACGAGGCAATGAAGACTTCAAAATTGTTTCGCAACTTGTTATCGCAATGTTAAGAGGACGCTGTAGTAGCAAACAGAGTGGATTCATGTTTACTATTATGTTTAGAAAATACCACAGTTTACATGCAGGACATATTATAGTATTTTGTTTTATTACTCCACCACACCTTAAAAGGCCAGTCCCTGAAAATATTGTCTGACATTAAACCAGTCCGTGGCACAAAAAAAGCTTGGGGACTGCTGTTTTAAATGGTATAGCATTTCTAAGTTATCCTTTAAATTATGTTGTTTTTCTAACTTTTCAGGAGGTAAAGTTGCAAAAGAGCCTTGGCAAAGTGATAGCTTTGCTTGACTGGATTTTTTTTTAATGTAAATACTGTCGATCACTGATTGGTCAATCAGCAAGAAAAAAAAGCAAGAAAAACATCTGGGTATGTAGAAGTTTCTTAGCCATTTCCTTGTTAATACATGTTTCATGCATCTTCCACTTTCGTAGAGTGTGAGAACATGAATCTTCTGCTTAATTTACTATTTAAATAGGACAGTGTCTATACCAAGCATAACTTAAGTACACTTCAGTGCTTTGTAATGGTTTCAACTTTCTAAAATCAACCAACTTTTAAACATAGCTTTTCATTCGGTCTCCATTGTTTTTTGTTATTTGCAATCTGCTTTTTGCCTTTCTAGTACTAGCTCGCTATTCACCCAGTGGAATAAGACAGAAATAGCGAAAGGAAGCGTGTTGAATAATGTGTATAAAATCAGACCACTCAGAACTGATACTCAATGTTTGTGGAAAAACAAAGACAAACGATAGTGAGTCAGCTGAAGCTATTTCAAGCCTAAACATGCCATTATTAAAATCTTGTGGAAACCACTGGTTCAGTCTGCACCTTAATCTGTATTCACATATGTATCACAAAATGAACTGCTGAGGCTAGAAGGTGTTTCGCAGCTTCTGATACATGTTTTAATCCGAGATTAAGTTTGAAATCCTGTCCTAAACACAGTTGGAATTATTCATTAACATTCAACTGAAAAGAAACCTCAAAAATGTGTTGAGCCAGCATTTCACATTATTTTAGGGCTTAAGCATTGAAATGCTTTCAAAACAATCTATGTTATGATGGATTCTTGTATCTTTAACCATTCAGCACATTTTTAGGGAAAAGGGAATTTTACAAACAGCAATCATTAGAGGCAAACATAGAAGTCCAACACATAAAAATCATTCATCTTCATTTCACAACTCTAATCCCTTGAGTGGAGAATCTGGGAGTTTGACATTCATAGTGCCAGGATTCACAATCCTAAAGTGCCAGAATTCTTTGACGTAGTCAGATACAGTTAGGGAGCAGATGCATCAAACAGTTTGTCTCGCGTCGGTGGTTAGCGTCTTTCGTTTCGCACTCTGCTTCCAACAGTGTTGTTTACATCTGATGCCACTCACTTTCAATTCTCATACAAATCTGTGACATCATAAGGAACAACGAGCACAGCAAAATTGTTCGCAATGATGAAAATGATGGACTCTGCATATCAAATGTTGGGTTTTACTTCAAGCATTTTCTTTGACTCATGTCTTTATTGACTCAGTCGAGTTACATTTAGGGAATAGTAAAATAATAGAGATTTCTTCAGCCCAAAATGGACCTGATAGTTGGAGATGACAGTTGGCTTTAACAAGGAAAAGAGTGCTTTTCATTTAGCACCCTACAATCAACTCTTGATCCTGCATTCCACAAGCTGGTTTCCCCAGCAACAGGGCTCAAGCAAAGACTACACAGAGTCAGTCAGTCCTCCTCTCTCTGCAAAAAAACCTGGTAAAAAAGCAACCATACTCCTGAGAGATGGAAAAAATTATGATATGGCCAGATGGATCATATAGATGAGTGCAGTCAAACACCAGGCTCCTTTGACACTTCATGGAAATGTGTAGAAGCAACAATCCAGAGTGAGCGTGTCAGGTATGACAAGAGCATCATGAAGGTGAAGAAATCCTGCACATGCTACTTGTCTTTCAGATGACCCCGTTTCCTTCTCACTGCCTGGACCAACCAAAAAGTAGCCAAACAGAAAACAATACTGCCAGTGCATTCCTCTGTTATCTGCCATCAAAAAGAATCAGCCAACCCTTCTATACACAGGAAGAGCACAGAGGGTGGTTAAAAATGTACTAGTACATTCTCATTTGGGGAAAAAAAATTATAGGATATAAATAAAAATAAAGAACTCATGCTATATACACAACTATGCATCTCCTGAATGAAAGAATCGGTCTGATTGTAATTTCTTTTGTGGGGTCAAGACTCCTCTGATTGTAGAAGAACCTCTGATTGTATTCATTAAAAGTCTTAACAATAGTGTTAGCATTTCATTCAATTTTTCTGAGAAAAAAAATGTACAGACCACACTATGGTGTCTCCACACACAGCCACCATAGAGCAACGAGACAAACCTTTACACAAGTGTAGGCATCTGATAATACCTATAAATTGAGTAGATATTGCCCATGCATCATCAAATTTGGAAAAGCCCAAATTTAGCCATTTAAGTATAACAGGTTGAATTCTGCTGCCTGCCAAGTGCAGCCATTCAGTCAAGTGCTCCTGGTTATATCTGGGTAACTTCACACCGAGCATTACATTTCTGCCTTGTCATTCTCTCAGCTTTTTTTCTTTTCAGCTTTTTACAAGTTCACATTTGCATTATTGATCCTGCAACTGTTATTTATCCATTTGAGTCTTTCAGGATTAAAACTTCAAAGAAATAATTGCCAGCATTTCAGAATAGTGTTTCCAATACTGCAGTAGTTTTAGAAATGGCAAAACGCCATTAGTAATGGTATGACTCTTTTATACTTTTGCCCCCATACTTTAAAATTACCTCTACACCAGTGAATTATTAAAACTTTATACCTGAGCCATAGCGTACAAGTCCAAGACCAATGAATTATGACCCCATTCATCTGATAAAATCAGAAACAGACTGTGGAACCGATGTAATCTGATTACGAATGAATAAAACTTCAGTTACTAGATCTGTTTTGCAAATCAAAACCATATGGGGCATAGACTATAGTCTTTTGGAGATTATGTAAAGTATTTCTACAATTATTCAATATTAAATCCTCAGATACCAAGTGATGCTCAACATAAGTTTACAAAAAATATAATGAAACGTCCAAAATAAATTTGTTTTCAAGACTTCAAAGAAAATTCTTGGCACAACTTTACGGCCAGATAGATGTCAACTGACAAGGTGATAAAAAAAAGCGTAAGAGCATAAATGAAAACTCGTTTACAGTATAAGTTTAAAGCTTCTGACGTGTACTACATATTCTGTAAAGTTGTTCCATATGAAAGCCGTTTTATCTACATTTTGTTAACATTTTCTGATTATTAATCACAAGAGGAATAGCAATGAGGGAATTGGGTCCCTTTACTGCTTTGTGCACAAATGAGGCAGAGGGATTAGACATGGTTGCATGGTCAACCCTTTCGGCACTCTGACCTACTGGCGCCTAGCTCAACCAGGTATGTCCAAGTTTAGCAAGTGAACTCCAATTTGCATACTTGAGCACAACACGGTGTCAGCACAAGTATGCTGAAGTTAAACAAAAAAATTGTCAATGCTTCGTTTGAACAATTTAAAACAATTGCACTGCATTCAATTATTCTATAGTAATTTTGCAGACTTTTGCCTACATGTAAACACCTTATTTCCTCACTGATCAAAATTAAGCAGATAGGTATGTTCTAATGCAAGAATGAAACTAACCTTTTAACATTGTAGCATTGTACCCTTTAAGCATTGTAAGTTATCGAGGCAAAATGTATCTATGGTTTGCTTCAGGTTTAATAACAGCAAACAAAGAAGATTCACAATAAAATCTAAATGGTGTAATGTTTTGATGGTTATTCTTTTGGAAGTTTTGGTACACTGTCTGACAACAACAAACCAATTATATTCTTGCCCTTATGATGAAACACTAACAGGTTGTTTTTTTCTACCCGCTGTTTGTTATTAACTTGCTTTTAGAGCAGATTTCCTGTTATTCTGCCTGACCAATCAACTGTTGCAAATATTAAAATCGCTCATGCTTTTCATTCCAATCCTAAGCACTAAATCTTTGTGCTTTTATTTTTTACTGAAAAAAGTGATCTTAGCCAAATGGTGTATTAACTTAAAGAACCTAAATTTATAAAGTCTGGTGACATCATTCAAATTTGCACCTTAACAATGTACTTAAAGAATTTTTTATGCAAGCAAATGATGATCTAAAGACATGCTGTACATAGATTTAGCTTATAACTAATATATAATTTAGTTATAATTGGTGAAACAAGATGGATACATAAAACATGAAATATCAAGACAAAGATAAATTCAAGTAATCATTCTGCTTTGACACTTAGGCTGTAATAAAAATATCAATGAGTTTTAAGAAATGTTTGTAGAATTTCAAAGAAGAGAGGCTAATATTCTCAGTACATAAACATGGAAAAAGAGAGGTAGAAAAGGAAATTTTATGGAAACATTTACTCACTTTGAAAATATAATGTTAATCACAAGATCTTATTTGTGTTCCTTCGTGTAAAACATGTATAAAGGTGTGCCTAGAGCCTCCGCCAATTCTCAAAATACCCATTTAGTGCAGAACAACAAATGACTCTTTATTATAAATCTCTAGCCTTGGTTTGAAGATCGATTCCATTCTTGAAACATGATATTCATCCCACATGTAGTGACCTCAAACCTGAACACCTCCTACCTATCCCTTTTCTAATCTTTCCTTTCCCATGAGAGCTGCAGTTACCTCAGGCTTATTTGCTTTACTGCCATCCCTGCCAAAGATTCTTAACAATGGGACTCTGAAAAAAAGACAATTGCATCACTGCCAGAGCAGATAGATCAATTTAGGGGTCAGAAAGTGGGGGAGAAAGTCAGATACTACTGGTTTACCAAGTTTCTAGTCAGGGGTGGTTCTGAGAGATCTCCATGCATATTAAATAGATTGTAAAAGTTCAACAAGGAGATTACTCTACACAGGTTTAACTACTTTAATCCATGGAGTCGAGTGGTAAGCTCATGGGGTATGGGACAAACTTCTTCCATGAGAAAACACTGGAAACGTTTTGCTGAGAAGAAATTACCACAATGTGGATGGTAGCTCGTCAGCTTTTTTACTGTTCAAGACATGTCTTTACACATTTATTCACCTTAATTACTTTGTAAACATCTTCTAGCTTTCTTATGTCCATTGGAACTAGAGCAAAGCCCAATAGCCAAAAGACTGGGCTGGCACAATAGGGAACATATGGTCTAGTTGAGAGGACAACCCTATGCCAACTCATCCTTTCATGCTAAATTTACCACCCAAGAAAACAAATACTCTTACATTACTTTCGTGGGATTGTAGGATTTGCGTGCAATCCATACATTAACATACAAAAATTAATTTGATTTAAAATAATAAATCTGAATACAAAGCATTGAGAAAAATGTCCAGTTTTCATTTGGTTTAGTAAGACAAAGGTTTTGATCTGGATGGCCAGTTTTCAAAGTTAGTTGGTCAGACTCAAAGACTTTTTCAGCCTCAAAAAAACACTTTTCACTTTTGCAAGATTCAATATATTTAAGCCATGAAATGACAAGTACCCTGTGGTCTCCTTTACAGCATATCTCTTAAAAATAAACTGGTTTGTTTGAAAATGTATACAGAATTAAGCAGAAAAAAATATGCATGAAAGTAGGGGGTGGGGAGAAAGAACAATCCTCTTAATACCACAGCAACTAGTGTGGAATGTCTATAGCAGGTCTGAGAGACAGCTGCTCCATCTGTTCCTGCCATCAATTCTCTCTCCTCCAGTAAAAAATGAAAAGAATCAGGATGCTCTTCATCGCCTCAATTAAAGACATCCTACTGTTACCAAACATGCTGTCCCAGTATGCAACAGGTCTGACCATACTTTTAAAAAGAAACACCTACTTTTGAATACCCTAAAACAAAAAACGATTATTGCAACTTGCACCTCTAATATCAAACGTCTTTAATGTATAACTTGTGATACAGCAAATCACCCACTCACACACCACTCTAGTTATGAACAGATCATGGAAGATTTCTTACCAAATTCTTCGTCGATTGTAAAGACCCCCAGACCTGATCCATCCCGAATGGAATAGCGGATTTTTCCATCTCTTCCTTTATCCTCATCATGAGCAGTGACTTTCATCACCGATGTTCCAATGGGCACATCCTCTTTTATAAATCCCTTATCCACAAATGAGGGGAACAATGGCCTGTAAAGATTCTCATTCACATCGACGACCTCCACCTCTATGTGACAATTGGATGATAAAGATATCGGTTTCCCTTTGTCTTTTGCTCTTGCTGTGAGACTGTAAACTTGTTTTTTCTCATAATCCAGATTCTGGATGATTCGTACAGCACCACTTAACTTGTCTACTTCAAATTTTCCATCCCCATTATCAACGAGGCTGTATCGTACCTGGCTAGATGGTCCAACATCGGGGTCATGAGCCTCCAGCCACATTATAACAGTACCAGTGGGAAGATCCTCACGTACTTTCACTTGGATGTTAGGAGGAATAAATTTTGGAGGGTTGTCATTTACATCTTCCACCGTAATTTTAAGCAACACAGTGGAAACAAGTTGAGGTTCACTAGTGGCCTGGTCATGAGCTGCTATTGTCAGGACAAAACTTGGTTTAACTTCACGGTCTAGAGGTTTATTAACTGTAACAATACCAGTTTCCATATCAATTGCAAAGTGATCCGTGTCAGCCAGTATGGAGTACCTCACTATACCATTCTCCCCAAGATCTTTATCATTTGCTTCAACCTGTATGACCTCAGTGCCAACAGTAGTACTTTCACTGATTTCCGCAGAGTACGTTTCCTGTAAAAACTCTGGGCTGTTGTCATTTGCATCCAAGATTTTTACATCTAGTAGACGTGAAGATGACTTCTGTGGTATTCCAAGGTCATAGACTGTAATGTTCAATGTGTAATGATCTGTTGTCTCTCGATCAAGAGGTGAGAACACTTTGAGCCATCCACTTTCCATGTCGACAACAAAACAACTCTTTGCATCACCTCCAGAGATTACATAAACCAGCTTACCATTAAAACCACTGTCAGAATCTGTGGCACTTAGATGAACAATCCTCGCACCAACTGGCAAATCTTCTTTGACTTCAATCAGACTTGGGAAAGTATCTATAAACTGTGGTGAAACGCGGTTTACAGAATGGAAGTCTTGGAAATGATCTTCAGGTTCACTTTGGGTGTGAAGCTTGCTTCCTTGCAAGAGTTTTTCGGCAAGCATGCTGGCTACTCCGGTATCCACACATTTCACTTGGACTGGCTTGTGTGCAGGAACGACTGTAATGTTCAAATAAATAGGCTGAGTTTCGTGTTCTCCATCACTGGCAATGATCTGCATACTGTGGTATGACATTTTTGCTGCTTCACCCTCACTCAGTGACTGCTTCAAAAAAAGCACCCCAGAGCTTGGATTCATTTCAAATAAATGCAAGTCATTACCAGACTTTATTTTGTATCTCACCAATTGCAACTCATCAGCATCAATAGCAGACACAGTCAAGATTTGCTCACTAACATCATGATCTCGCGGTACAGCTACATCACAGTCCACATTCTCAAAAAGGGGTTTGTTGTCATTCAAGTTGTTAAGATTTATTGTAGCCTGTACTTCCACCTCGCGACGATAAGGAGAACCCCAATCTGAAGCACGCACTTTCAATATGTAAATTCGTGGCATCAGTTCATAATCCAAAATCTCTGAACTACTTATGACACCAGAAAAGTAGTCAATGACAAATGGTTGGGGATTAACACTGGCAATGCTGTATGTGACGTATCCATTCTCCCCACTGTCTAAATCGGTGGCTTTTACTGTCAGTACACTTGTACCCACAGGCATATTTTCATCAAGACTGGCTTTGTAGGATGTCTGTTTAAATTCCGGTGCATTGTTGTTCACATCCACAACATCGATGATGACTTTTGTAACTGCTTTTTTGTCACTGGTCATAACTTCTAATTCATATTTGTTTATTGAGTCTGCATGAAGTGGGAGAGCTGTTGAGATCAAGCCTGACTCTCCATTAATGGCAAAATGATTTTTATCCGATTTGTGCCTGAATGCATACTTGAGCTGGGTATACATGGGTACAGCTGACACCATAACAACAGGTGTGTGCATGGGTGAAAATTCACTCACGTTGACTCTGTAAATAGCTTGGCTGAATTTGGGGGGCCCTGCTTTAGAGTGGGGAGATGTGACATGGATGACCTTCACTGATGAAAACTGGGGTGGACTTCCTTTGTCCTTAGCTTGCAGTGTTAGGTTATATCCAAAGGGTTGACTATCCCAGTCAACTTGCCTAACAGCTTTTATTTTGTATTCCTTACTCCCTGGACTTGTCCTCATGGCTTTAAACTGCTGAAGGGGGTCCCCTGCAACCACACTAAGGGAGGCTATCTCACCATTAGCCCCTTGGTCATCATCTTCGACTGTCACAACAGCATAAGTAGGATCCTTGTCAGTGTCTGAGGGTGCCAAGGTTATAGCAGTGATGATTGGTGCATGCTCGTTGGCCTGTTCTACTCGTACCGTTAGCTTTGCCATGCTGCTAAATCCACTGCTACCATACAGCTTCATTCCACGATCCACGGCTAAAATCTCTAATTCATACTGCTTCGTCTCAGAGTAGTCCAGTTTTCCGGTAAGTGTAACTATACCACTGGTGGGGTGGACAGAAAACATATCAGTCCATTCTCGAAAGCTGTAGTAGTACTCGCCATTCGTACCAATATCCGCATCAGTTGCCAACACCTTGGCTATGCTTGTGCGAATAGCTGTATTTTCTGGTAAAGATATGCTATAAGCAGTTGGGGAGAACAGTGGGCGAAGGTCATTAGTATCTAGTACCTGAATTCTGACCAGAGTTCTAGCCTCTGCATTAGAATTCTTTTCCATGGCTTTGATGGTAATTATATAGTGATCTCTGACTTCCCGGTTAAGAATTGCGCTGCTACCTCCTTTGGTCCTTATTCGCAAAAAACTGAAGTCTCCCAACTGATAGTCCTCTGCTTTGAACAGGTTCTCGTTGTCTCCTGAAATTATCTTGTACCGTATTTCCCAGCTTGGGTTTGTGAGTAAAATTCCCATTTTGACAGGACCTTCCAGATAGGTCTTAGCAGCAGAGTTTTCATAGATGGTAGCATTGTAAAAAGACTGAGTGAACAGAGGGATGGATGAAGAGTTTAGGCTTGGGTCCCCAATGCAGCCACACAGGAGCAGCAGAACCACAAGCAGGGATGTCATGTGGTTCTGCATGTTTGCTCTGCACTCTGGTCTGAGACTGAAAAGAAGAAAAGAAAGATAATAAAAACCTCTGTTGTCAAAAATATAGGTTTTTTTTAAACGTTTTAAGAAATGTCGAGACAATTATATCCAATCATTTCATAAAAAGCCAAACTTTCCATAAAACTAATTAAAAATACATTTTTAAAACATTTTGTTTAAACACACACACACACACACACACACACACACACACACACACACACACACACACACACACACACACACACACATTTTGATGTGGGTGTTAAAAAAAAAGCTGTTTGAGTCAGCACCAAAGCCTAGTCAATCAACAGGACTAATTAAAGTCAGGAAATGTGCTTTCGGTCCAAAGTTGTCTTTATATCTGGGATTTATGAACAGAATAATGATTCCTGGTAAATGTATAGTATAATACTGCAAGCTGTGATAGCAAGCCATTTTTACAGAATATAATAAAATAAACAATCAATTAAAAATCAAACAATTCAGTTTTAGAACTTTGGATTATATAAACAAGGTATCGAACCTTTATTTAACTTGCTTATACAGTATAAAGAAAATAACTCACGTCTAATACTTTGAAGTCTGAACAGTCCCCACATCACCATGACAGGAACATGTACACTTCTCCAATAATAACCAAGCTGGTATCAAACCAACAACCTTCTGAATGTAGGCACCAGCATAAACCACAGTTTAAATTGTGAACACTCTGGCAGAGATATAACAGTGCAGAGTATAGTAAAGCGTAGGAGACAAGCTGTCTAAGCAAGGGCTCTGCCTGGTTTTTCGAACGTCAAAGTACATCAGGCTTCAACACTGAGTACATTACAAGCTAAATTGAAGCCACCTGTTAGGAGCAACCCAACTTAGTTCATAAAACATAATATAGCTCTTAATGAATGACTAAGTGAACTTAGTTTGTACTGTTTACTTTTCATTATACACTTTTTATGACAAACATTTTTAATGTAAACACTCCCACCATGCAATCCATTTTACAGAACGATGCTACATTAGCAATTTTGGAAGTTGAAAGAACTATGCTGTAAATTTACAGATGTTCTTAAAAATAGTTACAACGCGAGTGAATGTTTTATTAAAAAAAATATAGCTGTTAAAAATATACAAATTTGCAGTGATTAGAAACTGCTTTTTTGAAAGAAAAAATACAGAATGCAAATTTTTTTATTAAACTCAAAGTTAAACACAGTTATTGTATTAAGGTATTCAATTAAAAAAAAGATTAAACGAAACAACTGACAATTATAAAGTATATTGATGTGCGTAAAAAACATAATTTTAATTAATATCAGCAAGAACGTGGTAAATTATTTTATTTAACTATCGATTAAATATATGATCATATTTTGTCAATAACCATAAACATAAAAACAGTGAAAACGTTTCTTTGTCATGATAAAAGTTGTTTAAAATCAGATTTCCCTACCTCGTCGCGTGTATTCCTAGCCTCAGCTATGTTTAAACAGCACAAGACGCAGAGGGTTCTTTATCTTTATTTGGAGGAACTTTTTCAGCAACATCCCATACCCATTGATTTTATATATATTATGTATATATGAATATATCTTAAGGACGGAATTAGGCATTCGTGGGTGGTTTAACTCGCCGCTAACATTATTTAATATACGACAATCATGTTATTGGAGTGGAAACAAAATACCAAAGTAACAAAAGACAGGCTTCTGCTCCGTTGTTAAAGCGTAACCCCCATCCCCCAGTCCGTCAGTTTCTATTCATTTCACGTCGCCACACATGCGCTGGCCAGATGTATGATTTGCTCTCATTTATGACAAGAAACTAACCATTTATCTTTCTATTTAAAATAACTATAATACACAGTGGTTGTTCCGTTTCCTTTACCCAAACAATAGACGCACATGAGCGGAACTATTTCCACAAGAAGTCTTCCACAAGTGGCAACTTTGCCCGCGAGCTAACTTTTACTCATTTATAAAGGCAGAGCAAGAACAAAAGCGTTCTGAACGAGATCACGCATAGCTTTACGGGTGGAAAAACTCACTTACCGATTCCAGTTCTAACTCCCTCTTTTAGGAGGCTTTTCATGTAGTTTGTAAGTCCCAAATCTGTGCATTGTATCGCTAGTCTGAAGCACACTCTCCCTGCTCATTCGCTCACTGAACTGAACCCTCTCTCTCGTCTCCACTTCGATCCTCATCCACACTAAGCGCTGTTGATATCTCTCCGCGGATAGCGCGCGGATCTACTTCCTATTGGCATGAAGATTAAACGGCAGCCGTTCTCTCTTCGCAGGATGGGATGGGTGAAGCCTTCTGATGTTTTATTTGATATGTCAACCCTCTGTCCTTCATGAAGAAATGCTGCATCATGGCTTTTGGAGGAAATCAAAGAAGAAATCTTTATAGCTCTCAGCTGTAGAAACTAGTCTGTGTGCGTCATATCTAAAGAACGTCACATGGAGAACGAAAGGAGGCTAAGGTGAAAAAAAAAGGTAAAATAAAAAATAATTCAAGGAACAATTGCATGACAAAAAACTTTTTAAAATAACCGGATATATTACCAAACTTTGCAATTATTATTACAATAAATACACACAAACCAACGCGAGAGGTATTATCTCATTAATATATTATGTTTTCTTATTGACTTGTGTTATTTTTATTGCTTTTTGGTTCATTGTTCATTTATTTATTTATTTAGTTAGTTGGTCATATATCTGTTTAGTTTGTTAATTTGCTTATTGCGTTTTGTTTCTTGCTTTGTTTCTTGTTTTGTTCTTCATTGTTTATTTATTTAGTTAGTTAGTTGGTTATTTATTTAGTTAGTTCGTTCGTTTATTTGTTTTGTGTTTTGTTTATTTTGTGTTGTTTCTTGTTTTCATAATGGGGCACCATGACTTAACAATAAACAAATTACATGCGCATCTGTGCATGACTATATTTGCGCTGTATGGGAACATGTGGAATTCTGTATCCTGGCTGCAAGTATGAAATAAACATTACCAGGAAACAACAAAAATATCCACAATAAAATTGTTATGGGAAGTTTTTGGCTTAAACAACAACAATCGTGTGCATGCAGCTAATGTTTTAATTTTAATTTGTAAAGCACCGGTTTCGTTAAAAACGTGTCCAGGACTAAACCTGGACAACAAATTGTATTAATTAAAGCGTGACTTCCTGAGTTTTTCTTCAAGTTCCAAAGGGATGTTTAATAGTTTGCATGTTGTTGCACATTTGATTTTCACAAACACACCCCTCCACATTCTTTTCTGAACACAATTCAAGCCACATGGCACCAAGAGCTGCGCTATATAGGGGGAAACCCTTCTACTGCCTTGGTAGGCTACACATGCGCTCGCGAATGATGGCGCTGTCTCACCGCTGAGCCCGGAGCTCCGGGAGACTGTGCGTGCGCTTCAAAACTCCATCAAGCTTCTCACTCGTTTAATTTCCGAGTTGGGTCTGCATCTCTCTCTCTCTCTCTCTCTCTCTCTCTCTCTCTCTCTCTCTCTCTCTCTCTCTCTCTCTCTATTAATCTGCGCGATGACACAATTACGCGCGTTACTAACTGAGGCGCACATGTCAGTAGAAACAGAACTGCTTTTTAGAGGGGCAAACATTTTACTCCAAACGTGTTCAACTGAACCAACTTTAAATAAGTAGAGAAAGAAACTGACCAGATTCAGCTAGCTGAAGTCGCCACTCCAAAGTTACGTCCAGATGGTCCACGGTATGCGTTTGCAAAAGAGCGCATGTCTTGTCTGTGCGCGGAGAATCAGTGATATATCTTCAGAAATCCGAATCGTGATGTAGAAGCATCAACATTTTCTCCTCCATCCGATAGCCTCCTCGTGAGCAGAGTTCCACGCGTACTGAGACTATTCAAGTCTGCCCACAACTCACTCTCTCTCTCTCTCTTTCTCTCTCTCTCTCTCTTTCTCTCTCTCTGACACTGTGGAGGAGGAGCTCGGATCCTCTGGGATGCCTGGCTGGCTGTTCGCCGATGTGACGTCACTGCTCACCCTGTGACGTTGATCTCTTGGTTCATATTCTTTTACAAATCAGATTTTTGGTCTACAAACTTTACATTCAATTATCTAATTTTCGTCCCTTGAGAATTGTTTTAAAAATCATGTATTGAGTTGTGACATTTGATCAACCGCAGATATCCAAACTATGACTTCATAGGGGGTATTTTGTGGATATCATATTTCAATACTTATTCCAAACATACTGCACCTTTAAATCTAATCTACCAAGTACTGTCAGACTTCAGTTATCCTCCTTATTCATCTCCAATAAATATCACGGTCACTTTTCTGTTCACATGATCTGTGTTTATATTGAAATATTGGACTCTGCATTAGCTTTTTCAATACCCGATGAAGTGGGATTCAAAACAAATGTCAAAATGAGGTGATGAGGCGACACAGATGTTAACACTCAAAATTGTTCATTCTCCAACCGAAATCCACAACCCATGACCAGGAAACATCCACACACACTTATACACTATAAACATTTTTTTTTATACCATGTCTTTACGATGCCTAATGAAACTATACTCAAGTTGACATCTTGTGGAAGTCTTGCTTTCTTGGTCAGAGAATTGTGGATAATAAATGTAATAGTATTTTCTAAGAGTGTGAAAATCTTGAGTTTGTGTAGTCTATGACCTTTAGTTTGATTTTTACCAGAACTCAAATGTTCTAGCATGTTCCTCAATGAGAGCACCTGATCTTCATTAGATTTAGACTCACTCATAAAACCTTTGGCCCAGAGGCTTTTTTCAATGAGACACATCAGGTCCCTTCACTATCTGTGTGTGTATGTTTGCCCACCCCCCTTCCCACTCCGCTGACCGTTTATCTTGATTCAGTATTGTTCAATCACCCTCGCTATAACTCCTCTTTGCACACTTTCAGGCACACGGCTTCACTCTGATCCTCCCATAAAGGTTTAATTAGAATCCGGTCAGGTGACGTGAGAGAGGCGGCCTGTGCTTTTGATCCAGACTGTGGTGAGACATTCCTTTGCAGCCTGGTCTGGGGTTTGTGAAGAAAGAGAATGCCTAGCATGGAGGAGGTGCATCACTGAGTGGCTGTGTGTCAGAGAATTTGTGCTTGGCAAACACAGGATGTCTCAGTAGGACTATAGTGTAGACTCTGTTCAGCAGTATACAAAATAACAAATATGTTACCTTTATCGTTTCAAAGGTACAAATCAGACAAACTGGAATTCCTTGCAAAAAAAAATTGTTGAGCTAACATGGATGCTTATCCATGTTAATCACTATTACCTGGAACTAATACTAAAAAAGTAGCATTAACTGGAGGAATTATTATTTTATCTTTTAACAGGTACAAATGTGTGACTGTACATTGTACACTGTACATTGTTCCCTTGACCTGAAAACAAATGAGTGTTTGTTAAAGAAGGAAATATTATGCTCATAGAGAGCCAAATGTCTAAAAAGCAAAATGCCCCTAACACAGCATCTTTTAAAATGAAATGCTTCTTTGTACTCAACATGTAAGTGCAGTCTTCCCGTATTCATGGGAGCCTCCGGGTGGACACACAGCGCTTTTGGTTTTCAAGTTGTCTGTCCAAGTGTGCAAGAAGTAGAGAAAAAAGTTGAAAAACTTTTTGAATGGTTTCAAAGGAGACATCCAGAGATGACAGGGGATGTAATGGTGTGTAGAAAGTATAGTACCTGAGCAGTTAAGTATATCATGACGCTTTTATGAAGCACCTCCATAAGCTGTTCCAAGCTCTCATTTGAGTGACTATACATGTCTCAGAGATGACGATGCACAAATCAATTTATTAAGTTATTGAAGCAAGACCTGATCTTCTTTATTTATTGTCTGGGTTCACAGGTTTCTCATTGAAAGGTTCTCAACCACATAAAAAATGGTATGAAATGCTGACCAGCTTTGTTTACTTACTCTCTGTGTCCTTTGGGCTATTTAATTTCAGAACAGTGGGTGAAGTTATGGGAAAACTACAACAAGACACAATTCTGGGTAATATGCCATGCACAGTATTACAATGGGTTTTAATTCAAAACTACACTCATTTTGTGCACTTCAAAAACAGGTAAAAGTAATAGAGAAAAAAAAGCTGTTCACCACCTATTATGTGTAATATGTCCACTGCTCGGTCCTTATACCAAAATGTTTTTTTTACAATAGTATTCCATAAGAAAGGGGTTATTTCTATGCTAGTTATAAAAAACGGCTAAACCCCTTTATAATGTTTGTGCATGGTTTGTAATAAGTGTACATTAACAACTATTTTAAAACAGCACATTATTGTAAAAATAAGCAGAAGGTTTTGTCTGTCAATAAAAGTTAGCAGTTAGCAAAGCCTTCTCACTTCCATTCAGAGCCAACCACTTTGGTTATTTACTCCCACCTTCACATCAGATTTATTTATTTAGCTAGTTAATCAATGCAACTTTATAAGCCATGTCCCATCAAGCATCATAGTACGAAACAGAGTGGCACCTACAATTTTATTAAGTTTAGAGAAGGTGGCATTTAAATTAGAACAAGTCTATCGCACACTCTCTGGGGAGCAACAGATCATCTCTATAAATCCTTCACGCTAAAAGTCTCAGTGTAATTGCCACTCACCCGAAGTCACACCCCATGCTTAATATCTCTTTACTTGTACATCACAGAAAATTAACACAGATGATCTCCAGCACATTTCCTTTTAATTGCTGGTTCGGCTTATGAGAGTGGTATTTAAAGCTTTTTAAGAGGATACTTTGAAGATCTAGGGCGTGCTTTTTCATTCAGCAATCATACACACTGAAGGCAGTGTACCATTTCCAATTATCCACTGGAGCCCTTGCCAGTACTGGTCCAATATGCTATTAAATAAATGTAGAGTTGTATACTTTTAGAGGTTTAAAAGTGATTTTTTAGCTGATTACAAAAACAGTAGAAGTCAAACTCAAAGTTTTGGTAATCCTTCAGATAATGAAATATATTTTTAATTGTCTAGACATACTTGCATGTCACAGAGTTTGAACAAAGAATAAATAACTCTTTTCAATTTTCATTTAAGCTATTTAAAATACCCATCGATGCAAAACTCACAACATAAATTGGGGTATCTGCTGCAGTTAAAAGAGATATTGAAATATAACACTGAATTCAAGAGACATGATCTGTAAAGATAAATTCTGGTTATCAGATGAGAGAAACTCAAAGGATCCTCAGCCATTAGAAGGAACTCTGTCTATAGCTGTTTGTTAAGAACCTGTCTACAAGGCAGCAGGTTTTAAAAATGGCACAACATAACATAAATAATTCAAACAGCAACAGGGTATAAACAAATCTACATCACATAAATACCGAAGTAATATAACATGAAACATTCTTTAAAATTTGATTTCAGAAATCTAATACATTTATCTTTTCAATCCGGTGGTTCTGGTCAGGTCATGTGATTTGATATCACAGATCAAAGTTGAATCCTGCTTAACTGTTTATCCAAGCAGAACCTGGAACCGCAATGATAATGCGAACATCTGATTTCTCATTGCTACATTATTAAATTCATTCGCATGGTGTGACTGCTCCATACCAGTGGTAACAAATAGAGATAATGACAAGTAATGACAACAAAAAACTCAGCCAGTTCCCACTACGAGGGTACTTGCAATAAAAACAGGAGCAGCGACTAAAAGACATCACACATTTAGATAAATATTCAGTCCAAAATTAGTTTGCACTAATGAGCATCGAGACAAAACAATGGATACCGACACGATTCCACATAGTTGACCCAGCAATGGTCGTGAATGAAAAAAAGTTTGGCTGTACCATATCACCTTGTTTTTTTTTTTTGTAATGCGAAATCGCAAGGTTGACCGATGAAAGCTGGTTCTAATAATGACGTGTTCTGAGTGCTGATAGGACAACAGCTGGTTGATTCTTAATACACACTCTTGCATTGACCTTGACATTGACAGGGAGCAGAGGAGAAGAAAGAAGAAAGGAAGAGAAGAATATGGAGAATCAGTCTTGTTGGTGTCTGGCCATTGTCAGTTGTTTGGAAAAGCCTACAAAGACAATAAAATGACCAGGTGTGTCTCTGTTGTAGGTTAGAAGCTAGCAAAAAAAAACACTGCAGAGAAGCCACCTGTGAACAGTTTGTGAAGTTGGTGAAGTGAACATGTGTAGGTGATGAAGATAGAGGAACCATTTCACATATAAACTAATGTACAGATTGGATTCAGTTTTGAGTTGTTTTTGAAAGTATCTTTTGAGTACCTTCTGACTTTTTTCATCTTGTGACACGTTGTGCTTGTTGAAGTTTTATTGAGAGGTTGAAGACAATATAGACAATTTCAAAATATATAAATCTCTCCAGAGAGAATAACAAGCTTCAAAGCAACCCAGAAAACACTCATTCAATGAATGTAAAGCAAACAGAGCTCAACAACAGATGCCATTCAAAGTAACTGGGTCAGATTTCCAAGGCATTGGATTAGGAAACACGGATCATTTTAGAAAATATAAATGGTTAACGGAGATTTTCAATCTAAACAGTGTTTTGAATGAAGCCGTCTTTGTTAGTGAATAGGCTGTTTAAGACTGATGTAATACCTTGAAACTGCTCCAGCAATTCCTAAAAATGGGATTGAGGACATTTTTTGTATCTTAGGGAGTGTATCTGACTCCATAGCCAATGACAATATTATGAGGGGTGACTATTTAATTTTGAAAAGCAAAGTTTATCCGTTTATTACTTTAATAGATAAAATGTGCCTTGAACTTGGTGATTGTAATAACTAGTCCCTCTTTATGTTGCTCATTGTTTTTGTCCACGAAAACTACTCAATATACACATAGTTTGTATACAGAAAAAAGAAATATAATAAAAATGAACAGGGGTGAAAGTTTACTGGTATTGCTTTGTAGTTGTGTTTTGTAGTTCTTCGAAATAAAAAAAATGTCTTAAGTTGTGCTAAAACAATAATAATAATAGTGATAATCAGGTTTTCTGTATTCATAAGATTAAAAATGTTAAAATTAGACATTTTTAAGAAGCCTGAACAGTCATTAACATATTAACAATTAACAAAATATTTACGAGTATTAACAAGCCATATTTTTCTTTTTGGGAACTCTAACTTTAGTAAGACAAACTTTATTAATAGTTTAATCAGTAGAATAAAAAGGTATAGTCAGCTGTTATTATTATTTATAATATATGTTTTTCATGTAAGTTCTTTTTTATCAGTTTATAAATCCATCAAAGCGTCGTGTTTGGTGAAACATTGAACAACTCTGAGCCAACTCCACGAAGAAATGACCCTCGTCACTGTCATGAAGTAGTTTTACTGTTGACCTTTTTGTTCAGGTAAGCTTGAGGGAAACTCCCATGTATATTTTATGAAGTTTTGCTAATTCAATTATTTGAGAATAAAATTCATGTTAAATTGATCCAACCTGCTTGCTAGCATGTAGGCAATGTTTGAAACGACAGATTCCTATGAAAAATAGGACTTCATACAAACACTCGACCAGGTAAATTAAATTATATATTCCTAATGTTCTTAGTTACTGGCCTTTTAAGTAAACCATCTCTAAAACGTTTATGTTACTTTTATGAAATACTATGTACTTTTTAAAGATGACGTCATGGTGGTGCAGTGGGTAGCACGGTTGTGTCACAGCAAGAAGGTCACTGGTTCTAGTCTCGCCTGGGTCAGTTGGCATTGCTGTGTGGCGTTTCATGTTCATCCCATGATTACGTGGGTTTACTCCGAGTGCTCCGGTTTATATCCGGTATATACAGACATGCGATATAAGTCAATTGGATAAAGACGATTGTCCATAGTGTTTGAATGCGAATGAGTGTGTGTGTGTGTGTGTGTGCGTGTGCATGCGTGTGTGTGTGTGTGTGTGTTTCCCAGCAATGGGTTGTGGCTAGAAAGGCATCCACCACATAAAACATATGCCAGAAGTGTTGGCGGTTCATTCTGCTGTGGCGACCCCGAAAGAAAGAAAGCCGGTAAGAAAATAGATGGATGGAAAAAAAATTAATGCAAGTTTTTCTGTTTCCTGTTGTGTCAAACGAAGTATGAATAAGACATATGTACTTTGCATGAGGATGAGAAGGCAGAGAGAATGAACACGACACACATCACGCTCACAGTGAGCACTGGGCTTCCGTGAGTAATGATACATGGACCACATACTGCACCGAACTGCACATGAACTTTCCATTCACAGCAGCGGTGCAAAAAGTAATTTTGCACGCATATGAGCTGCTTTTTTGTGAATGAAATGTTCTTCTCGTTTCTAAAAACGTATTTAAGGGTAAACTCTGTGAGTGTGCACAGACGATCTTGTGATCTAATATTCAACTGTACGATCCATTGCCAAGAACCTGTCAGTAAAAAACTGTCCAGAGACCTCAGTGACACACCGACAACACTTGTAAAGGTCGTAAACTTTAATAAAACTCGTACTACCAACCAGATATTATTTATGCAATGGTGAGAAAATGAAGCGCATAACGCAACAAACTCTCTGCTGCACACAGCGGTGTGCTGGTTATAACTTGGGAAAGTGCTCGTGCACTTTCTAGAACCGTGAGATACAGTTTTGGAATTTCTGCAAAGACAAAACTACCGTTTCATACTGTCTGAGCAGCTGTTAGATTAAAACGGCAGATTCTGGATTAAAACGGTATGAACGTACATCTGTACTTACAATCTGTACTTACTTGAAAGTAAATGCACAGGTATTTTAATGCTTATATTCATATTTATTATAACATTCAGTGTTACAAATAAAGTGTATGTTCATGCACAGAAAAAAAAATAATTTCACATAATGTTAATAAATTTGATTAAACATAAATGCAATAAACCGATTAAATTGTATTTAGTATACATATTATATATTGATTAAGAAATGGTGTTGAACAATGCAATAAAAAAATTAAATACATTTTCTCCTGCTCAGTGGAATTCCCATCCTTGTGCCGCTAGCAAAATTTATGGAGTCAACAGCGGACGGTCCAGTTTATAGTTAAATTCAAACATGGTTTTACCTCAGATCTAAAAGCAAGGACAGGCCTAATCTCACACAGCTGAAAATCACTAGTGCAATTGTTCCAAGGTTTAAAGACCTAAAGTTTCTTCTCAAAGATGAAAGGAATGTTCATTTTGAGGATATTAATAGTTTATTGCAGGTAGGTTGTTTGCGTGACAATATCTGTGTACAAGTTAAATAAAAACAAAAAAGTTAAATAAACAATCATATTTTGAATTTAAATAGTTTATTTGTTTTCGCTTTAAATTAATTATTAAAATTTTACATTTATACATTTAAAAAATAGTTTCAATGTATAAATGTATAAAATACATTGGGGTTTTTTTGTAACTGATTTACACCAACTTAACAACCTTGGTGACAGATGAGTTACAGTTCATTCAAATGTTTGTTATTCTGAGCCTTTGGACTTCGACCTTTTCAAGAATATATTTCAGTCTTTCCCTCAGATTGCCGTTGGGTTCTATATTCCTAATAATTTAATCTCTGAGCAGTGATTTCGTCACATGACTGAAGTGAGCCTGTCTCTTGAGAGATTG
This sequence comes from Danionella dracula, assembly GCA_900490495.1. Taxonomy (NCBI): domain Eukaryota; kingdom Metazoa; phylum Chordata; class Actinopteri; order Cypriniformes; family Danionidae; genus Danionella; species Danionella dracula. The sequence continues at coordinate 2,787,425 of UELW01000600.1, forward strand.
AATGAGCACAGCTGTTCTTCTCTCTTCATTCTAATTTACTTAGAACTCCAAATGCTGAGATTTTCATTTCAGTTTATGATAATGTTTTCTTGACAATATCTTCCTAAGGTCTCCATAGGACAACTCTGTAATTTACTGTTGACTTGAAGCTTGCAGTGACTTGTATTGAGCACTGACCTTTCAGAAGTAGCATCTGAAATCTAGATTGTTTTGCTTAGAGTTGGTAAAAAAATAATACTTAAAAAAAGAAATGAACGTCAGGTGAGTTCACATTCATTTGACTAATTTTTGTGTTGTTATTTTATTATGTTGGCTTTCTTCCCTTTCAGGGTCTCCACACCCTACCTAATCCACATTAGGTCTTTGTGAAAGCGACAGCTAAAAAATAATAATAATAACATATAGATTAATTGATTGATTGTACCACTCAAATTTCCTGAAGAGGCAAAAATTTGATTTATTTTTAGTCCGTTGGGAAACAGCTAAAGAGTGAACAACATGAAATAACTTGTTGCATGTCGACTAATTTTTTTTGGCGGTTTCTTTTTTATGTGAAGTGAAATTGAATTGGTTGTTTGACATGTCAGTCAAACAACATCATGGGCAGGTCTTATACAAAGAAAGCTTTCCTGAAGATCTGACTATACAGGACAAGTGAAATCATAACTTTTCTGACAAACATCTGAACATAAATAAACTTTTCAAAAAGATAACAAATGTTCCTTTCCAAAACACATATTGCCTTTTTGAAAGATTCATTAGTTAGTTTGGAAGAGGTTCCATAATTATTCACTATTTCAAGCTGAAGTGTTAAAAAGAATACGTTCTGGATGCAGAAAAGTCAGCAGAAAATTGTTAGTTGTTCAGCCAATGTATTTGTAGTTTCAAAGAAAGAAAGAGAAGATGATTCTGATGCCCTATGGAAGAACTAAATTCGATTTCATTTTCAAATGTCATTTTATCATTGACACCTCTTTCGACTGTATCCTTAATACAAACCGTTTGTGTTATAGTCCTCATGTTCTCTTTTTCTCCTATAATCTTTCTCTCAATTCTCATTCTACTTTTCCTCAGCTGTTGTACTCAAAAACACTTTCCCTGATGTTTCACATCATAAAAAAATCTTTGTAAATAAGAATTATAATTAAGTGTTAAAAAATATCAGTTTGTAGCTTTAACAACTGACAGCAGTTTGTGACTGTACTCGTCAGAGATTTCTTTCTTTCTTTAAACGCTGTTTAAAGTCATTACTGGTATGACCTGGTCATTTCATTCGCTAACCCTATCTCCCTGTTTTTCTGAAATTGCCCTCGAGCTGTGTAATTTGAGGATTCCTGTGGTGGATTTTTCAGGCTTTAGTGTGAACGTGCAGCCATTACTATGCTGGAACTCAGAGCCAATTAAGAGCCAGTCTGTTACCACGGCTCATCAAAAGCTGACTGTATATGCTCGTATTTGGATGTACTATTGGATGTTCCTTCATAAAACGGCTGCTGCTCAGTCTGAGAGATTTATTGAGTTAAGATTAACCATAGTTTCCATGTGTATTCAAATGTGTGAATCAAACACCAGTGCAATTGTAGGTCACTTACCATCAGCTCCCACTGGAATTTGTGTTTTTTTTTAAATGTTTTGTCCTCAGACCTGTTTCAATGGTTGAATCTCATGTGAATATTGTACTACAAATAAGTGAGTACCTGTGAACAAAGAAAGCAAATGTAGGTCTTGTTAACGTTATATTTGAAAAGGTGTTTGTTTTCAAATGGTCTCATGTTTCAGGTAATGAGTTGCCATCTTTTGAATAAGAAAAATACCCATTCAAGTCTGTCTCTCTTTCGCTCTCCATTTCGATATCAGTCACTGTTTTGATGCTCTTAAATGGTGTGGCCTCTCTGGATCCTCCTGACAGGTTGACTGACAGCTGAGCACAAACCCATTTGCTTGAATAAAGCAAAACAAACAAGGAGTGTTAGGAGGTCTGTTATTTGTGACATTGAGCTGTGTCCGAGACACATGGGCAGCAGGGTACCAATAAAAAAAGAGTGATTGAGAATAACTGTGTGAGGCCAAGAGAAAGAAAGAGGGAGATTGACTGAAATTAGAACGTCCAACCTATCCTCTTCACTGGTTTTATAGTGATAAAATTATCTACAAGTTTTGTGCCCTTGTCAGACAAGCTCAGTCAATAATTGCCCATCACAACAGTTTATGATGGACTATCTCTAATATCTTTAAAAGGTCAACCTGACCTCACAAGCCAAAGAATGTTGGATCCAAAATTCTTGTGATATTGAAAAGAGTAAACATTAGGAGTTGCTGCCAATAGAATGTCTTTGAGAAGTATTTTTTTGTAAATGAAACCAATATCTTTCAAAATCAAGCTAAAAAGCTTTTGGGTTATTCTCCTTAACTCTTTTAACTCTTCTTGAAAATTATTGTTATTAGCAAGGGCAGTAACCAAGAACTTGAGACATGTTTTTAGCTTGATCTCACACAGTGAATGTTGTTCCAAAAGTATTTTTTTTAAAACCCAAAAAAGGTCTGTATCTGAGCAACATAATTGTGAATAATTAAGTCTGCCATTAAGGAATAATCCATGGTCAGCCGTGCATGTTATAATTTTAATGAGCAATGCAGAGGCTAAGAGGTGGTTGTCTCTGCAAACAATGTGCATAAAAAGTTCAAGAATGTTTGATCATGCTCACAAAATCGGAATTGGTTTTAAACAATTGCACCCCAATGCACTTTGAATTTCAGTTTAAGTATGTTCGATACTAAACTGATGTTAATAAATCTCGTTAATACATTTATGATTTGTCATTTTTATTCTAATTTCTACTTGAAACGCAGTGAGAAGTAAGTATAGCTTTATTGTGTTGTTTAGTTATAATACATTTACTGCATTTTTCACAATTTAATCTGATAGACAAAAGATCTCTAAAATCAGTAAGTTTGATCATTTTTAAATAGGGTTTGAAACTACAAATGAGTGAGAGTAGAGATAGAACAAAAGTATCCAAAGCTACCTTGATTGGAAGAACAAAATATGACACATACTGCTGGTCAATCAAATGTGAGCTGCTTAAGCATTCTTACACATTTGGAGTAAAGTACATTTAACATTTGGTGGCAATTTATAAGTTTATAAGATTATGAAGCATGTGATTCTCTGTGTTGTCTAAGTAACGAAAAGGCAACTTTATGTATGAAAAGAAGCATGACAATATTTTGCTTACCATCTATGTGTAAATTTAATCATCTTGTTTCTTTACATTTATTTTTTCAATTCTTGTTTTGCAGAGATTCCCTGGTGACTATGCATTTCTCAAATTGAAATGAGCAGCAGACACATTTTCCAGAACCTCTTTGTGTTCTTCGGTAGAGATCAGAGTTGTGACATTATGACTGTGAGTAACATAATTTCCTTCTTTAAAATGTACCATTAGAGATCACGCTACTCTTTTGCGGTGTGTAGGCAGCCCTGCTGATATGATGCATTCTCCGGTGCAGATTTGCTCTGATACTCACTTTAGCTCTGTGTGATAGTAATAGGATTCCATGACCCCAGACTACAGGTCATTGAGCTTGATGCTTCCCTCTTTTCCATGTACCTGTCACTTTGACTGCTAGTGTGTGTCTGAGATTGGTATTGGTGGAAAAAGCCTCTCAGGGTGCTATGTCTTAATTCAAACACTTTATTGATAAAAAGGCTCAATTGTGAGCAAGTGACTATAAACAGTTACTTATTGCGAAATGTTATCAAACAAGCTCTTTCAACGAAGTCTACAGACTAAATAACACTCAATTAAAAGTCACAGAGGTCCAACTAACTTGCATTTTATGCAAGAATTTAATTTTTTTCACCATTTCTATCAATAAAATAATTCCCAAATAAATATAAGTACAGTTTTGTAACTGAAAACTAAAACGTAAAACAAATAAAAGTACAAATAACTCTTATTACCTTGAAAAAAAAAACATTTGCAAAAAAGCTTACTTTTAAAGTAAGACTCTCAGGAACCACTTTTCGTCTTTGCGCTGTTTTTTTTTTCAATGAGAAATTGTGACTGCCCTGCAATCATTTTAAATCTGGGTTGGATTCTCAGACTTGTTGTTCCTTAATTTTTCGCGCTCTTTCCTCAGACTTCAGGGTAAGCATTTGTGCCAACGAGCTGAACTTGGTTTAATCAACATTCAATTAATACCATAGTTTTGGGAATATCAGGCAAACTAGTTTGTAACTGCTTGATGGAATAAAGATCAATACTTCCCCATCCACTCATCCTTAAAACTACAATTTTCCATATTGACCTTCTTTTGAAGAAAACCATGCCGTTAATCTCATCTCTTTCTCTTTGCCCCAATGTGCGCTCTTTACTGAAAACATAGGTTAAACATAATATTTAATTGTCTCAACTGAGTTAAGCTATCACTTTATTATCCGTAAAAGTGGAGCCCCCTGTCTGTCCGCGCGACCAAACAAAATGTCCCCATTTAAAATAAAGTATTCTCACATTTTTATTTCTCTAATTCAGAAATTAGTCACGGGCCCTGACAGAACCACTACTCGACTTATGTAGATGAATATCTTAATTTACTGCAATAAAAACCAAAAAACCGTTTTGTTTAATGTCCAATTGTTTACTTTTTCAATGTTGTTTTTGATTTTTTTGTCCACATTTTTGCCCTGTCCACAAGTACCCGGTTACATTTCAGCATAACCAGACATTTTTGAAAACATCAGTCAGGTATACATGTTTTATGTCGTGTAACTGTATTTATTTTGTTTAGTGTTGAATTTGACTATAACCAGTACCCCATTACGTAGTCAATAAACCAGTATGTGTAACAAGCACTGACCATCTATCATCAAAGCTCTTCATTTGCTGCTGTTTCCGGTCATCAATCTAAAGAGCAAGGCCAATCCAGATTACCTCCCTTAAATGCTCAGGTCACTTTGTCTTCTATGTGTAAAAGAAACAAGACTATTATAACCCTGTTTAAAAAGAACTGATAACAATCTCAAATTAATCCAGGAGAGATTACCTCCTGAGTCCACTCATGGAGATTGCTCTTGTATGGACTTAATTGAGTTTTTTCGTAAGCTGCTCTGAACAGTTGCACTGTTAGTGAGATCTATAAATCAGATTTAGTTCTGTACTAATTGTACTGAAACAATATAATAACTCTGAAGCAGTCATGCTCTGACTGCGTTGCATCTCTGGCCTTTAACAAAGTTCAAACAAAGTTTTGTATGTTTGCATTTGCCTTGTTTCTGCTTGGGGTTATTTAACAGTTTCATTTAAGAAATTAAACAATTATTGTTATTTTATAGCAATTTTGGCTGCATATTGCTTTCTTGTATTTTTATCAATATGTAACAGTTGCAAAGAATTTTCTTTTTGTTTGCAATATTTGTAGATTGGCACATTGGTAAACATTGGCAATTGTAGTTTTGGGTATTTTTTGTAGAATAAATGACATTTCTTAATATTTCACATTATTAAAAATACTGTGAATTTTTGTCAAACGATTAGGTTTGGCCATTTTTTTTGCTGTTGCAGCTGAATTGCAACAGTAACCTTTGAGAAGGAAACTTTTGTTAACAGTAAATAAATTATGAGTTAAATAATTAGTACTTTTTTAAAAATATGGTTAGTGTGCAAATGTCAAAACATTTGCATATCAATCAAATCCATTGGTTATTGTAAAAGACAGTGTATTTTGTGTAAATTTATGTTGAGATGTATGACAATGTTATGTTGAAATGTATGTCATAAAACCCTAGAACACTTTTTTGAGATATTAACTAATATTACATACACTCACCTAAAGGATTATTAAGAACACCATACTAATACAGTGTTTGACCCCCTTTCATCTTCAGAACTGCCTTAATTCTACAAGGCATTGATTGGTGCTGAACGCATTCTTTAGACATGTTGGCACAAATTGATAGGATTTGCAGTTGATGGAGATTTGTGGGTTGCACATCCAGGGCACGAAGCTCCTGTTCCACTACATCCCAAAGATGCGCTATTGGGTTGAGATCTGGTGACTGTGGGGGCCATTTTAGTACAGGGAACTCATTGTAATGTTCAAGAAACCAACTTGAAATTATTTGAGATTTGAGACATGGTGCACCAGATCAATTCATAAACTTTTCTAGTGTCCCTATATCTGACAGAAGTAGTTTCGGCTGTGACCTGCCCTCCTATTTCTGTAAACAGTTGGTTTTCTGAGTTCTTGTTTCCTCGACAAAAGTCAATCCGCTCATGGCGCAAGGAGAATCAGAGTATTTGATCACATCCAGAAGAAAAACCAGCCGGACAAAGAAGATTTGTTAGTCTGTGTTTAAACGAAGAAGAGGTTAAAATGTGCTGCTGTCAGATTGATGAGTAGACCACCCAGCTAGGTGTCCCCTTGCTCTTCCTTTTAAATGTCTCTCCCCTGCCCGTACACAAACATACTCACGTGATGCATCATCAGTGAACATGAGTGATCTCTCTTAAAGTAAATAATCGTTGCACTTCCGTCACCTCAGGCTCAGAGGAGACAGTGCAGAGGTCGCTCGTAACTTTCATAAATACGGTTGTTCTTTTTCCCTCACTCTGTGTGAAGGCAGATTGGTGATTTGATAGTCCCACCACTGCAGGGCAGTAATCTCATAGCTGCTCTCTTCAAGGAAGTGCTTTGAAATGCCTCCAATGTGGTGGTGGTGTTCAATCAAGATCACTCCCCTATACACACAACACTGATGGGGCACTGATATTAAAGGTGAATTATTTGGTAATTTGGCCAGTAAATTACAATAATCTATTAGAAAACAAGGTACATTTCCAACTCTAGTGCTCATTTGTTCAGAATCTTGGTAAAGAAACCAATTTTAGAATAAATAAAAAGCTAATTCTATTGAAAGAACAGAATGTAGTTTAGAATGGTATACCAGCAAGTAAATTATTTAATGTAATTTTTTGTGAGAACTTTTAATGTGGCCATTGAGTGAAAAAATAAGCCTGACACTGGCTAGATATTGAGATTGGAGATGAAAACAGGGCTCTAATAGATGTGTCAAAACTCTTTCACAGAAAACTTATTTGCCTATCTTTTCCAGGTGCAACTGGATTTTAAAATTTGGATGGATTTTCAATAATATGGAGGTTATCATTTTATGATAGTTATATAAAATCAAACGGCAGTTTTTGTATGACTTCAGCATAATTGGTTTAAAAAGGTTTTACTGTGATTAGGCCTGTTTTAGCGACTTTAGCACAGTTAACTGAGTGAAAAAAAAATGCTGAAGGGATAAACACTCACTGGCCACTTTTAGGCCACTATTAGGTACACATGTTCAACTGTCTGTTAAAGTACATTTTTACTCAGCCAATTACATAGCAGCAACTCAATACACTTAGGCATGTAGACATGGTCAAGCCGATTTACTGCAGTTCAAACCAAGAATCTGAATGGGAAGGAAAGGTGCTTTGAATCTTTGACTTTGAATCTTTGATCTCAGGCTGGTCTCTTTAACATCTCAATGAGTTCACTGTACTCAAATGGCCTCCACCGTCACCAGATTGCAATCTAGTTGCGCACCTGTTTGATGTGGTGGAAAAGGAGATTCGCATCATGAATGTGCCAGACAACAAATTTGCAGCAACTGCGTCATTTCAATACTGACCATGCTCTCTGAGGAATGTTTCTAGCGCCATGTTGAATCTATGCCATGAGGGATTAAGGCAATTCTGAAGGCAAAAGGGGATCCGACCTGGAACTAGAAAGGTAAAACCTAATGAAGTTATTGGTTAGTGTACATCTACAAATATAACATTCTTTTATGTTTGAACATGCTTCACAGAATAAGAAACTCAATTGCTGCAAAGTAGTTTTCAGTATCCAGCTCTCAAAATCGAGCATCAAATTGTGCCTTGTTTATTAAATATTTGATTGTAAAATGGTAATCTTTAGTGGCTGTGGCTTCCACACTTGAGACTTGTATTCGATTTGTTGGGCAAAGAATAGACAAGTCTTTGCAGAGAAGTCCTTGATAAGAGCACTGAAAACTGGAAGGTTTTTAATCAATGATGTTATTCATCTGTAGCATCCTCCAAAGCAGATTTTAGCATATATTGAAAACTTGAGTTTATCCAACTGGTATGATCTAACCTCACTTCCTGCCCCAGAGCAAACAGTCAGTGACCACTAGAATGACCTTGCTCTCGCACAGCTGACCAATGGACAACAAACAGAACACAAGGGTGAGAGGGTCAAGAGTTCATTAAGAGACTCTTGAACAGATTTACTTGAGTTCCCTGTTTCTTCAAAGCTGGACAGTTTTAAGTAGTTTCTTAAAGTAATCCACCACATAGTAGCTTCTAAACATTATTTTATGTTTTATTTTTATTGTGTAAAATATAGTTTATCTATCCCCTCCACAACACATTTTTGTCTCTTTTGGTGGGTTTAATTAGGAGTAACATAATCCCCAAATGGCTCTATCAGTGAACTAGAAGAAGCCATCAGAATGTAACAATAACACAATAACTAACACTAAGGGATTTAATCATTGTTTTTTCTTGAGTGTTAGATTTAGAAAAAAAAACAAACAACATTCCCTCTAGTTCCTCTTTAGTAGCCTCTCATGTCTCTGACCTCCTGATGTTTTATCTGTCATGATGAACAAACAAGTTGAATTTTTGGTTGCTCACTCTAACATTACAGGAAGAATCATCTGCTACTTAAGCTGTTTTAGAAAACAATGACCCTCTCTTGCTGTTCAGAGCTACACAAGTAAGAAATGTCTATATGACTGAATAACAGATGCTTACCAAAATCTGAGGTTTGTGTTTGTGGGCAAATGTGTTTACGTGATCTGTAAATCTAAGCTTCTATTACACTATAGGGGTAAACAGTCCCTCCAGAAGTAATTAAATTGATTTTCTATTCAGTAAATGATGGTAAACACATTCTTATGAAATAACATGTGATATGTTCTTCTAATATGCTTTATACATTAAAGATAATATAATACCCAGCAAATATGCTTTCTATGGTAAAGTCATCATTTCTAAAGGGACTGCTTTTGAGGAAGTAGCTTCAAAAGACTCTCTGTCCAAACCAAAAGCTTTCAATTTCCCTAGTTGAATAGGTTTGTCTGAGCATAATGCTGCCATTCAGCAGATGTGATAGAATGGCTGGCAATACCAAAGTGTTGCACTTTGTAATTTTTTCTCCAAACATAGTGTCTTGATCTGGTCAAAAGGCAAAATTTTCATTCGGAAGTTTTCATCTTGGTCATGAGCAAAGCTCTCTAAGAATTGGTGCTGCCTTTTCACACTCTCTTATGGAGACTCTCAGACACAAAATACTACTCTTGTATTGTAGACAAATACTCCCCTTCTTGTGCAGTTTACTGTGAATACTCAGGATCTTTACTTCAATTTTGTGGTCCAAGTAATACTTTTCATCTTGTTATTTTTGAGACATGGTAATCTTCTTAAGAGCTTTGTTTGATCATAGCTGTTGTACAGCATGGTTTCAGGCATTTAGCACAAACTGAACTATTTTGTAAAAAAAAACAATTATGACATGCTTGATGTAATTTAAAATTACTTGGAAACACATTTAATGCATATTAGTTCTGAATTGTTCAGCTGAACATCTTTACAAGGCCTGTTTTGTAGTGTATACAGCTGTATCTTGGGTTAATTTACACTTCTTAATGCTGATTTGATGGCTATATGTTCTATTGTGACCAAATCTGATTCAAACGTTGTCATAACTATTGCACATGCTTACAATTCGGCGGTGTTGTAATGCTAAGTTGGCAAGGTGGACAAAGCTCAAGGTGGAATAAGCTTAATGCTAGCTCATCAACAAACTAAGCAAAATTTGCAATTATTGCAGTCATAGATAGAATTTAGTTTGGTTAGTTTGGCCTTAATCATTCAGAGGAATGTCTGGGTGTGTCGAATATTTCAGGATTGGTCATGGACTTTATATATCTTGACTGTATATAACGTGAATGTAACATGCGTGACGTTTCATATGAAAGCCTGATTTATACTTCTGCGTCATCTTGATGAATTGCTATCTGCAAAGTCTGCTTATGTAACCTCACACTTACTCGCTGCAAAGCTTGATGGTCACTACTTGAAATGAAAATTTCTAACCTCGCATCACGGATTCGCAGAGCGTGAGCTCTGTGATTGGTTGAAATGTAGCTGAGCAAGCTCTTCCTCTCTTTCGCTGGGATTTATGCAACCACTAGATAATGAAGTAAAGCTTTGACGATAATTTAAATAACCTTTCTTTGTTATCTGTGCTGAGTTATAGCTAGCTAGAAGTCAGGCCACGTTGTGATATTGAACAGAACAGACAGTGCTTCTACAGCAAAACCAGATGTTTGTTAGAAGTTATATTGAAACGATTTATGATCAGGCAAATAAAACCTGTGTGTTTTGGCTTGCTATCATTCTTTTGAAACCAGTATTGATCAGAGCATAGACATCGCAGGCTGAGCGCACAACTATAAATGTTTTGTTGGCAAATGGGTGCAAGAATCTTCCGCAATGGGCAATTCGTAGAGTTGAGGCAGAAGTATAAATAGAATAGAATAGAATGCCTTAAATCTGGTTTAAGAATGGGTGAAGCTAGACATCATGCAAGTGCTTCACTTCTTGGTAACCAAATTTGGGTCCAGAGAGGTAGAACTTAGGCATAGCACAGACGTCTAATTGGTTGAAGGTTTAAATCTTAATATTTCTTAAACAAATGTAAAAATTATTCACCCCCTCAGAGTGTTCATGAAGGACAGACCTAGCAATCTGAATAAAAAAAACATTGCAACACCAGGGGTGTAAACACATTTTTATCATCTTCAAAGTTCAGCAGTTTTACCATTGGAGTGAATGAGAACATTGCTCACTTTAGCACGTTTAATTTATTTCCAGCAAAGAATGAGACTTAAATAGGATCTCACATTTCAAACTTATTGAACTACTGCTAATCTAATTTGTAACATTATTTTTTCCCCACAATAACAAACTCTAATGTTTTCTAGAAATCCTTTTTAAATAAACTCTTTGCTCCTCTCCTGAAAACATTTTGAATTTTTTGGATAAAAACCAGGAGGCAGAGGGTACCTTCATATAGTGCACATGACAAGGTTATAGAAAACTATCATTATCCAAGTACTCTATCTACCACCAGCTAGAGCGATTTGAGCTTTTTAGATTTTTGTTTTAAACAGGAAATGCAAAGTTCAGGAAGTTCAGTTTTTCATTCACAGTCCCTTTGCCTGTTTACAGTGACAACATGGCCTTTGTTTGCACTTTGTGGATGTGTGCATTTTGACCAGAATTAGCCATAGTGTTCAACCCTGTAAAACAGCTAGTGTTCACTCAGGTTTAATGCTCTGTTATAATATTATATGTTAATCAGTAGGCTGCACACACCTCAATCTATGCGCAAGGACTGGCTAAGAAAAGTTTTTGTTATTAATAAAGAGCCTTATTCTTTTTTTTTATTTTTAGAAAAACACATTTATTTCAGGATTGATTTGGTTGTGGTATGGTGGTCCTTTTCTAACAGTGTTTGGGAATAGTGTTACGTCACTGATATTTGTCTCAGATCACCATTTACTGGAATGTAAGAAATTTCAATTGTTCCCCCAATGTTTTTATAGCACAGTTCTTTTTTGAAAGACAATAGGATCTTGGACTTTATTTCATCAGTGCCAACAGTGTTCTCAAATTTCACTCCCACAAATAAATATGTAGAAATTTATGTTTCTTGATGGATTTCTGAAAAAGCAGACACTTCTGTAAGGAGGCTGTATTGACCCACTTGAAGTTGTGAAAATGCAGTGTATGATAGGTTTATGAGAGAAATTCATTCACTTTTAAGGTGAAAAGGCCTTTAGATTTTTTATCCTTTTAGGGTACCTGGAGAAGGGATGTCAAAAAGTGGATTTTACTTGGATTTACTTGGATTTTACTATTTAAAGATAGCTCTCTTGTTCATGAATAAAATGCTCTGACAGGTTTTCAAGATGTTCAATAAGAATGTATTTATTAAACTGGTGTTCAGTCAAGATCATCTGTTCAAATATTACTAGTTAGTAGCTTCATTAAAGAATTCTTAGATTAAGCCAAGAAATTAAACATTCCTTCTTGATCTTATTGTAAAATATTAATTCCTGTATTTTTAACATCGCTTTTCTCTAAAAGCACTAAAGTAGACTGCAGAGGTCCCATTGTTAGTTATGCTGTTGTTGTAGGTAGATCAGTCAATACTTGATATGTTAAATTGGTTCTTTTAACTGTAAGTTTTATTATGAATGCATTGTATCAGTCTTTGTTTAATATAATATGGTGCATGGCATTATTGATGTACGTGTGACACCTAAATTAACTAAACATATGTGGTGTAGTGACCAAGAACAGTCATAGAATACATGGTCTCTTCTCAGTATCAGCTTTTTTTAAATCTCTTGTGTCATTGAACTCAATGAAGGATTCTGAAAAAAAATTAGTTTATTTATAAAATTCATAGACATACACCATGAATAAAGTTGAGGATTACATTTTATTTATGCAATTTAAACTCATGGTACAATATATTTAGTTTATTAGGTAATTTAACACTAAACAGTGAGAATATGTATAATTAAGTTAGAGCTAAACCATCCATCCATCCATTTTCTTGTCGGCTTTCTTCCCTTTCGGGGTCGCCACAATGGAATGAACCACCAACTCTTCTGGCATATGTTTTATGCGGCACTGAAACACTGTGGACAATTGTTTATCTCTCAATTCACTTATACCGCATGTCTTTGGACATGTGGGGAAACCAGAGCACCTGGAGTGAACCCACGCGATCACTGGGATAACATGCAAACTCCACACAGAAATGCCAACCGACCCAGCCGAAGTTCGAACCAGCGACCTTCTTGCTGTGAGATGACCATGCTGCCCACTGCGCCACCGTGACGCTGTAGAGCTAAACCATTTTACATAATTGGTTTTGACAAAATTTGGTTTAGATTTTAAAGTAATTTATTGATCTTAAAATTGGAAACAAATATCACACTAGAAGCCCTTACGTAGAGGAACAGATTGCTTTTATTTTAACAAAAATAATATCATCAGACATAAGAACACATTTTTTGGACTACAAATTAAACAAATATTAGGGCTCTCTTGTTTTGTCTGCATCATCAGACATGCCTTCCCTTTCAGTTACCTGGTACTGGCTTAGGTACTGAATATTTTTTTGCACCGCTTTTATTAGTCGCCACAATCTTTAAACATATTCTAAAGCAGGGGTTGGGTTGCTTAATGTCTGAAGAAGCAAACCAGAACCTCTTCTAGACAACTAAAGGAACTGTCCCTCTCTTAGGATCTATTTCTTAATTTTGTTAGCACACACAGTGATTGCTAGTTGTATATACTGTACATGAATTACTGAAGTAAAAGAAACATTGTGTAGAAAAACAGAAACAGAAACTGAAAAGCATAAGAAAAAAAGGACAACCTTAGAGTTTCAAACCCTGAAAGCATGTGAGAGAAAATGTATTTTACTTTTTAAACGTCAACTAGACAAATAAATCCAATTTCAATTTTAAGTAAATGAATCTCATAGCTCTAATTTAAGTCAAATATTTGTTTTACCATTGTTATTTACATACTTTAATGATAAATTCCTAGTTGACGTTTTCAAATGTTTTTGATTTCAGTACACTAATTAAAACAAATCTTTACTAGAGATCTTTTTATTCTTATTTACATTTATTATTCATATTTTTGTTTTCATCTGTCATGTATTACTATAGCACGCTTTTAACATGTTAACATGTTGTCTGTTGGGAAGACTTCTACTATAATGTTAGAGTTGATCAGTGTTTTTTTAAACACACTTTCAAGTTGCTAAGGAGTTCTGTTAATGCTGATATGCGTAAGAGATTAAAGCCAGCACTAAGGGCAGACTGCTCTTTTGAACTGTTTATCCTGCTGATAAAGCCTGTTATAATCCCCCAAAGCAATCATAGCGCCTTTTGCCCTCAGCAGACGTATGCAGACACACTCAATCTCCTGTAACAATGCAAGGATTAGAACAATGGAAGACTGACAGCAAGTAAAAGTTATATAGATAAAAGGGTACTGTTGCAACACTCATTTTTCTCTTGCAATATTACTGCAGCTATTTTTATTCATTTACTTTTTTTTATAAATAATGTTGATATCAGTGAACATTACAGCTTAAGCATTTATTATAGCCTATGTCCAAAAAGTTCCAAAGGTGCCACAGTTTAGCTCTCTGCCTGATTGCACAAAATCTGTTTTAAGTTATAAGCAACTTTCAGTTATGGGCAAAATATTAAATCTCAGATTTATAACATAATTGTTTAACTTACAATTAATCTCAAACAATATTTTTTATTACCGGTCAATGAATAATTATTAATTATTTAATTATTGCTTAAATGAATTTAATGCACGTTTCCACAGTCAACTAAACATTTAACCTTTGTGAGGTATTCCCATTTTAGAAGCAATTAAAAATAAAAATTTTACTCCATAACACAATAACATATATGACTTATCTCAAATAAAAAAAAATATAGAGAACATATCTTGAATTATTGCAACCAGTCCCTACTAGAAAAGAATATACACATGTAACATTTTTAATTCGTGTAAAAATTTGAAATGGGTCAATTTGACCCAAAGGCCACGCAAGGCATAAAGGAAAAAATAAGTGATTTTATTCTGGCAACTGTAAATGTAGAACTTTTGAGTAGAAATTTGTGCTATCAGAAAATTTGGCAGCTCTAGTACTGATTTACAGACAGCAGGTTTACAATATAACTAAGAATTCTAATGTAGCACATCTGACAAAAGCTACTGTAAAACTGTTTCGAAAGGTTGGTTCTGGTCGATTCCCAGGACTTTTAACTCTGTCTCCCCCAATATTTGATAATATTTGCTCTTATATTAATACTTCATCTTTTTCTTAATACTATTTAGGAATAAAAAGGTTTTGTTTCACACCAACAAAGCCACAAGAGTACCAGGGATCATTCACTGCCATGTTAACTTTTAGAAACAGTACAATCTGGGTGACATAGAGTCCTCTTTTGCACAAGTACTTTGTAATGTTAATGAAATCCCCAAAAAAAATCTGAATAGAGCTTTAAGACCTCCACTAATGTGTAGCTTAAATGATGTGAAATAATAAAACCAACTTTTTTGCATTAATCGATAAAGAACATAGTTGAAACCATTAGCATGATGCATTAAAATGTATTTCATTCATTCATCTTCATGTCGGCTTTTTTATTCCCTTTCGGGGTCGCCACAGCGGAATGAACCGCCAACTCACTGGCATATGTTTTACGCAGCGGATGCCCTTCCCTGCCACAACCCATCGCTGGGAAACATTCACACACACATTCACACTTTAACACTATGGGCAATTGTTCTTATTCAATTCACTTATTCTGCATGTCTTTGGACTTGTGGGGAAACCGGAGCACCCGGAGAAAACCCACGCGATCACGGGGAGAACATGCAAACTCCACACAGAAATGCCACCTGCCCCAGCCGAGCCTAGAACCAGCGACCTTCTTGCTGTGAGACGACCGTGCTACCCACTGCGGCACCGTGACGCCCTTAAAATGTATTTATAGGTCTAAATTACGTTTTAGCTAAAGTCCAGCAATGGAAACTTTTTAATCAAACTTGAATAGTTCTTGAAATAAAGCATTATCACTCTGAGTTTATAATCTCTTGCTACCTTCAACAATTGTGTCCATCTCAAAGTACATCGAATCCATCTCTTCTTGATACAAATGGGAAATAGCTTCAGTGTGACGCACAGTCCAGTTTCAACACTTGCCACCAATCACAGCATCCATCAATCACTCTCTCAATCAATCCATCTATCACCATGCAGCCCCACCCACACACATCATTTACACTTCATTTGGCCATTTATCACTTTATCTGCAGCTTGTGCTGTTTCATCTCTTCTTCGTGTTTGTTTCTTCTTTAGCCCCAATCTGTCAATGGAGACAACCAAAGGATTTTTCCCCTCAAACTTTTTTAACAAGATCTATATGACTCAAGAAACTCCTTGCTTCAAAACTCAAACACTATTTAAATTATCTATTTTATTCTACAGGTAAGACAATTGATTTTCCTCCAAGAAAATCATTAAAAATGTTTTAATGATGAAAATATATGTGCATATAAGATCATCATCAGAAAGGAAGTTAACAAAAAAATGGATCCCCTAAAAAATACTCCTTTTAATATAACATCTAAGTAATCTAGGTAGGTTTTCTGAGTAATTATCTAGGCAGTCAGTAGCAGGATCAAGATGATACCCAGAAGTGGGGTGTGTTATAGTGTGAAAAGTCTGAACGAAGAAGAGGTGATGATCTTTATGTGGAATCATGTAACATTTTGATATAAAGTTATTCACAGCTTTAACACATCTTTTTTTCAGTTTCCCTCTACCAACTTCTCTCAATTTCTTTCAGACAGCTGTATCTTTAGAGACTTTTCTTTCCTGTGTGGTCTGATTCTCTCTCTCACTCTCTCTCTCTCATGATCACACAGATGCCAAATTTTCATGTCTCTCCCTCCTAAACAAATGGCTTAAAAGTCTTCACAGTAGACTGAAATTGCCTCACAACTCAGGCAATAAAACAGGCATTATCAAACATATTGTTTATAACTGACCATCTATGTATTGAAAGTTAAAATAAGATGTGTCTATAAAATTGTTCTCCATGGCTGGAATAGATGCTTTAAGAGGACCTACTGTGCCACATATCACAAGATATAATACATATATTTAAAAATATGTTGCGTAAGACTCTGTCATGCGAATTGGACAATATCAGTTCATGCATTTACTTTGCCCATATGTTCTTATTGGTGCAGCTCACATTGAGCAAAATAAAGATCACACCCTAGAGAGGTTGTTACTCCAATGTAGAACCACATTAACTCACTATTTACTCACATATAATGCTAATGTTCTTAAGTCTTTATTTGACCTTATACTTGTTTTTTGAAGCCATAAAATAAAGAAATTCAGCAAAAGCAACTAAATGGCTTTAAATTAAAAGATAACTTGTGTTAAAAAGAACATCATCATTAAGACTAATAAACAATTAAAATAATAGCACATGATTAAATTGAAATATAACAAAGTTGAAATTAGAATTATACTGGGTTATATAGAATTTGATCAAAAGGTACTAGAAGTAAAACGTTAAAATGAACAATCTTAAATTAAGAAATGTTAAGAAGCCAATTAAAGTGAAAATTTGTGTTTCTTGGCAGTGAGTTCCATTAATGTTTCCATGGAGAGTAGGGGGCTACTTGGGTTGTTTGCTGTTTTTTAAAGAGTTACTGCAATTGTGGGATAAATTCTGAATAAATTGCTTGAATACCATTCTTAAACGTTGCATGCAACCAATCAAATGCTTGGGGCTCTTGACCATGAAGAGGCCCCCAAGGGCTGACCAACTTTGAGGTGGTACCACAAAAGTAACAAGTTTTCAATGACATAGCAGCAGTACCAACATCATCTTTCTTGCAGTGACATGTCCTGGTCTCTTTGTAGTGAATATGTACTGTCAAAATACACTGAGCGAATTCAACTCTGACTGAAAGTGGTTTTGCAGTCTGTTTTATATAGTGTTTTTGAGTTTGAGATAAATAAGATAATCTATTAATTTATTAGTCCCACCTGGAGAAGTTCTCTACAGTTTTATGATAACAAAATGTATCTTTGTCGACAAAGTTTAATCTTCTGGATTGTAACAATGCTATTGTGCAATGAAATAAAACATGTAAATATGATAAATTGTTCTTGTGTTTTACATGTTATTTACATATGGTATATGTTACAAATTATTTTCTGTACTCCATAGATGTTATCTTTGAGGTGTTTGTATGTATTGCATAAAATGCAATGCAATGACCCCATTAGTGCTGAAATGAAGCGATCCCGTAATGTTCATTCTTTCCTTTGTTGCAGGTGTTATTTTTGTACCCATAATTCGATGAGTTGAAAATAGCATACACTCTGACAGATTAAACAATCTCCAGAATGTGTCAAATCACAACATTATCTCAAACATGGGTTTGAAATGAAATTCATTCAATGTGAAGCAAATGGAATACAGTAGAACAAAATATCCTTGGAAGATTGTGAAACATCTTCCTGAAAACCTTTGAAGCCCTGAAAATCTGAGTCACTGTGCAAAGCTTTATCTTTTTCGAGCACACTTTCCATTTGAGCAGATTCTTTCCATAAAGCACATGCTTCAGTAAACCCACAGACATTCCACAGTCTTTTTATCTTTCCTTCCCTCACTGTTTTCTGGAGCAGAGAAATTGTCATTTAATAAATTTGTGCCTTGTGTATGCATTTCTTTAAGAATATCGAAAGACTATGCTAAGCAAGGTGTTTTATGTCAGAGCTTTTTGAATTTCATTATTCTGCTATGCTCTTCCACTGCAGTAATGCATGTATGGATGAGCATGTGTGTGTAAGAGTGCAAAAGATTGTGTGGAAAGTAAATTATCTTGCCTCCTCCACACGTTGCTGCATATTACTTTTCCTTTATCTTTGGTTCTCTTCAGTTTTGCTTCATATCTAAAGAAAGTAGAAGCCTCATCATTTTCAAATTCCGTTGCATTTAAATTTGGACTTTTTTTTACATTAGAACTTTAAGTTGTAAGGTTACTTATAGTTTTCTTCAGAAAATAATCCGAATTGACATTGTAAAGGTTCCTCAATTTATTCACAAAAGAAACAGTAATTTAATGACATTCATTTGAAAAAAACAAATTTGTTCATTAATTAACCATTTTATTTATAGCAAAGTGTAACCTCAATATGCACAGTTGCATTGAACTTGCTTGTCCATCTTATATTGTGTTTAATTGTTATCCTTACACTTTATTAATAATATTTTTAGAAATTGTATCATCTTTTTTCTTTGTGAAATGTAGAAATTCCATGCCAATGTTAACCTTCCATGAAAGTTTTTTCTCAGAACAACAAGAAACCCTTTAAAAACTTTCTTTTAAGGTCTGTATTTTAATATGTTGAGTTTAAATTTAAGGACATTGCTTTGTGTATCATTACAACGAGATGTGTGCTGATAGTGAAATTAAAATGACAGTCATCTGCATTTAAAACTTAATAAGAGAGACCAAACTAGAGCTGCTCAATGATGAGAAAATTGATAATCATGATTATTTTGGTAATAACTGAAATCACAATTATTTTCTAGATTTTAGACAATTGCTTTTTAGAAATATTCGTCCATATGATTCATTTATTTAAAAAAAATCTTATTTGAATTAAAAACCAGTTTATTTATTTCTCTAAAGTAACAAAACATGTCTAGGAAAAAAATGCCACCCATGGTGCCCTGTATGGATCTATGTGACTGGTGGGGTGTGTTTGATGGTGGTCAGAAGGCTGTAGGCACAGAATAGCAGTCACATCCTGTCAGACTGCCCCAAGACAGCTGAGGGCTGCCAAGGTAGTTTATCACAAACAGAGTGTGAATTTGGAGGGAATGAATAATGCTCTAAACATTGCAATTTGTATTTGAGTGACTGGAAAAACTATATATAAACTGAAGCTATTATTATTATAGTTGTATTGTTTATCGTTAAGGTCTGAACTCCATCTCGTTATGAAAATTTGATTGCCCAGCTGTAGACCAAAGTCACCATACTTTATCTTTCATTTTTTTCTATATTTGGCAAATCTGAATAAATTGGTTATGTGTTGGATGGAAATTAGTTTTTTTTTCATACTTCAAAATGCAAAAGTTGATATTAGTATGTATTATTTTTTTCTTAGTAGAACACTTGTTTTGCCAGTAGACTGTTTGAAGCGTGTTCCAAACATGTCGCGACCATGCTAGTCTGTTGGATGCAGTGGATTGATTGCATTGACGGATAGTAATGATCATTGCCTCGGTTGTCTTGGGCGTAGACATGCTGAGGCAGTGGTTGAGGGATCAGACTGTGTGGATTGCACAGTTCTGTCCAGCAGCGCACTTAAGGCGAGGTTGGAGTATTTTCAGTCCACCACCGGAAGCATTGTAGCTCCCGCTCGTAAGGTTCGACGAGCGCATGTCTCCACGCCCAGACGAGTCGAGCAGGGTCCGCGGCTCTGGTCGCACGCGCTTCCCGCTCCCCCGGTGCATCCGCTATCCACCACAGTGAGTTATCGGATGATGCGCTACTTGAGACGGCACATCTCCCGAAGGAGACGGTACATTGCTCACCCACTCTGGGGTGACAGCAGATTGTGCTGCAGAAGAGATGGCTGAGTTACTTATTTGGGAAATTGGGTTGCAGGTGACTCCGCCCCTGACAACCGAGATCTCCAGGCTGGACGCGTTGTTTGTGTCATGCTGTGATGATACCCATCAGCCCCCTCCTATCTCGTTCTTCCCATCGGGAACATCGGGAACTGACCCAAACTTGGAAGGGACCGTTGACGGCACAGTAGCTAGGGGGTACGAAGCGATTACCCAGGTAGAGCAGGCGCTGGCGGTGCACTTATGCCCGAGTAACCCTGCCACCTGGCGTGAACAGCCGAGGCCTCCAGCTAAACCTGTCATTGGACCTGACTTTGAGGGCTTACACTGCTACGACGGGTCAAGCTGCCGCTGCTCTGCATGCCATGGCAGCCTTTCAGGTGTTCCAAGCCAAGGCCCTGAAAGATATGCAGGAGGGGAGTTCTGGCCCAGGTCTTACAGAGGATCTAAAGGCGTCTATCGACTTTGCGCTCAAGGCGACAAAAGTTGCACCTTGCTTGCTTGGCCAAACGATGTCTACGTTAGTAGTCCACAGCTGCCATCCTTAGTTGACCCAGGCTGACATGCTACCTCAAGATCGGAGGTGTTTCCACAACATACCTGTGGTCCCAGGTAGCCTCTTTGGCATCGCTGTAGATGACCTTACGTCACGGATCTCTACGATCAGGAATCAGGCGGAATATCTGGGAGAATTCATGACGGCACGTAAGAAGAGACGTGGCAGATCCCCTTCTAAGTCAGTGCTCCCACTGCCTGCATGACGCCAGAGAAAATCTCCTCAGTCCTCCCCTGAAGGTCAGCCCCAATGTCGAAGACATCTACCAAGAGCAGTCGACGGAGGAGCAGTCATGTCCAGGGGCCCCCCCAGCATCATCAGGGGAAGAGGGTCCATCATAAGCGGCCCTAGGACAGGCCGCCCAGGGAGTCCAGCTGTTGTCCTCGCCACCAGCCCGCCTCCCATTGGTGGGAGGGGTGCTACCACCATCAAGCTGCGGACCCACAGGTCAGAGCTTGCATTGCATCCGAATGCATTTCTCATCTCAAAGGTACATTCTCATACGCACTATCCGGCATGGCTATAGACTGCAGCTTGCCGCAAAGCCGCCCAGTTTCAACAGGGTTCTAATGACCTCCTTCTCAGCCACAGAGTCCCCGGTTCTGTGCGAGGAGATCGATTCCCTTCTACGCAAAGTTGCAATCGAGCCGGCCCCTTCTGCCAACAGGGAAAGTGGATTTTACAGCCCATACTTTCTAGTTTCCAAACGCACAGGTGGGTTGTGTCTAATCCTCGACCTGCGTCATCTGAACGCTCACCTTCTGAGACTTCCATTCAGGATGATATCCCTCAGACGCACGGTCCACTCACTCCATCCAAGGTATTGTATCGCCACAACAAATTAGAAGGATGTGTATTTTCACGTGACTATACTCCCTCGGCACAGACCCTCGAGGGTCGAGTGTACTGCGTCCTCCGCTCCGGCTTGTCTCTGTCCCCTAGCACTTTCACAAAGTTGATCGAGGTGGCTTTAGTACTGTTATTAAGGGAAGGGGTTCGAATTCTGTCCTACTTGGACGACTGGCAGATACTGGCCCAGACGCAGTCCCACTTGATTCGCCACAGAGTCAGGGTCTTATGCCACCTCAGCCGCCTGGAGCTTCGGATCAACTCAGAAAAGAGTCCTCTAAACCCCTGGCCAGAGCGCTAAACTCGTTGTGAACACACCTCTCTCTAGAGCGCGCCCTGAGCCTGCTGAAGGCAGCACGCAGAGTCAGGAAGAACGCCTATATACGTTTCCTCCAGTGAGCATCCTTGCACCCCTCCTGTGCAAGATCAGGGAGGATGAAACAGAGGTCCTAGTGGTGGCACCTTATTGGCCCTACCAATCTTGGTTTGTAGAAGTCTGCTCCCTCGTGACAGTACCTCCCTGGCCAGTTCCCCTGCGGTCGGACCTTCTGATCCAGGGATGTGGGCACAAGCACCCGCGCACAAACCTCTGGAATCTCCATGCCTGGTACATCATGCCGCGGAGGGCCCCAGGAATATACCACACTCTGTGGTTCAAACCCTTTGTCTTGCCAGAGCTCCCTCTACTAGGGGCTGCTATGCCAGCAAGTGGGGTCGGTTCGTCGACTGGTGTTACTCTCGCCAAGTAGACCCAAGTAGCTGCCCCATTGAACTCGTGCTAACCTTCCTTCAAGAGGGTCTGGATCGAGGACTGTCTCCATCCACCTAAAGGTTTACATCGCCGAGAATTCTGCCTAACACCTTCCAGTTGAAGGCAAGATGTTGGGACGACAAGTAATGGTCAGACACCTCAGTGGAGCCAGAAGGGTTGGACCCTCTAGGCCGTCCTTAGTTCCCTCCTGGGACCTTTCCATTGTCCTTAGAGGACTTCAAGGTCCTCCATTCGAGCCGCTTGAATCAGTAGAGTTTAAATTTCTGTCAATAGAGACAGTGCTCCTGGTTGCATTAGCCTCGATTAAGAGGATGGGAGATCTGCCAGCACTCTCTGTTGATGAGACCTGCTTAAATGTTATCCTTAAGCCCAGGCCTGGATGTGTTCCCAAGGTTCCTACCATCCCCTTCAAAATTCAAGTAGTGAACCTCCAAGCTCTGTCCAGAGAGGAGGCAGCACCAGACCCTGGTCCCAATTGTCCAGTTCTGGCACTGAGGATCTATGTAGAAAGGACCTGGAACCTTAGAAGTTCTGATCAGCTCTTTGTATGCTTTGGAGGGCAGCAGACTATAGGAAAGGCTGTCTCAAAACAGAGGTTGGCCCACTGGCTAGTGTAGGTCATCTCTACCGCATACATAGCATCTGATGTCCCTTGCGCCCTTCAGTTGAGAGCCCACTCTATCAGGGGTGCCGAGGCGTTGGCAAGAGGTACTCCACTGGTAGAGATCTGCAAGGATGCAGGTTGGTTTTCGCCTTCGCCAGGTACTATAACCTGAGCATTGAATCCATCTTTTCAGCCCTGCTAAGTGGTGGTAGCATTGTCTGAGATGTACAAAGGTGTGTCCAATTTGGGTTGCGCCATTCTTAGTGACATGTGCGTTATTTTTGTCCCTGGAGATAACCTTCAGCTTTTTGGCTCCTCTCGTCCCAACGGGCATAGTAGAGTAAGTGGAGTATTCATATGTTCCGTCCACGTGTGTGCCTTCTATGAGGGACGACTGTCTGAATCTTTTATGATCCCAGGCACAGGAGGGCCAAGCAGTTTCCTGAAAGGTCAACTCTCGAAAACTATTGCTCTGCTAGTTCAATCTATGCCATCTTCCCTCTGAAAGACCTTTCCCCAGTGGTTCAAGGCGCATTTCCGTTGGTCCCTTAATGAAACCTTGCGTGTATTAAACTGCCGGAAGTCCAGCCTTCGAGGTGACGAGCACAGCCTCCGTGCGTCTCCCTTCTGCTCTGGGATTGATGCTCCCTCCTCTGGTATGAGTCGGTATGAGATAAATTTGGCGATTGCCCATTAAAAATCATGTCTATACTTAAGGCCAAGGCGGAGGAAGGCCTGCTAGGTGATGTGCCCGAGGTGCCTGGACGTCGGCCGATGTGGAAGGACCTAGGTTGTGGCGTTTTGCAGGGTGTTCCCATAGTCGTAACCGTAAAGGTTACTTTCGTAATCCCCGTTCCCCGAATAGGGAACGGAGACTTATGTCCTCCAGCCACAACCGTAAGGTCGTGATTAAGTCTGGTTGCTTAGAGGGTGAGTACGGCTCCAGCTTCACAACAGAAAGAGTGTCAGGCTTGCATCCGGCACGTTCACAGATTGGCATTTTTATAACAGTTTTGGGGAAAGTAGAGCGCCCCTAGCTGAGCTTCCCATAGTTGTCACCGACATAAGTCTTCGTTCCCCATTCGGTGAACAGGGGTTACGAAAGTAATGGCTATTAAAAATCTGAAACTAAATCTCTAACTTTCTTTAAACAATCTTAATTAAACACTATGTTGATTATGCATTTTATGTGTCAAAAACACTAGATGCCCTAGATGTGTATAGACTGAATTTTCTTTTGCACCCAGGAAACACAGATAGTGGCTTAGAAAAATATACATAGACATTTAAATATGTTGTTAACATTTATGTTTTCTGAGAATTTATGCTTAATTTTTTTACTGTAAATGTCACATCCATAACACTGGAATTGCTCAGTTACACTATACTTTCAGAGAGGTTTTTGAATGCAAAAATATACATAAAAACTACAGTGAAATAATTAGTTCCTAACCCTTTTATTTTTCTGTGAGTCAGACAAGAGCAATGTTGAAAAGGAGAATTGATTTCATTCTTTTAGTTTGGTAAGAATGGAAAATCTATTCTGTCTGCCGTGGCTAGACAGTCTGTTTCTCATGATGTATCAGCGGCCCGAGATGGCATCAAAAACATTCAAACATGACAAGTGCGAAGGCTTCAAAGACATTTCCACTTTAGCAGCCTAATTATGCAGTGTTTCAAACTGCCACTTTTGAATTGGTAATATTTTATGATCTATGAATTTAGGTCAGATATTACCTCTGTGACCTGCCAAGAATTCATTGCCAATACCTAGCTTTTACATAATTACACTAAATCGACAGCCCTGGCTTTGCTGTAAACAGGACCTTTATTAGGGTAGTTTCCATCAGATCCTAAGAAATCAGAGTTCATAGAAACCCCTTAAAAGCCTCTTGTGAGGAAAAACACAATTAGGACAATACAAAAAAAAAAACTAACCTGGAAAATATGATATTTGCTGATAGGGTGTTAAATGAGGCTGTGGGTAACTTGGGATAGAATTTGATTGTATATGATTTGTTGTTTTCAGTCTCAAGACAATACCGATTGAGGGCAAAACGTCAGATTAGATATGCATAACTTAATAAATATGAGTAAATTAGCCCCCCTGAAGTAACAGCTCGTTACAAAGAATTGTAGAAAAAAAGAATTGTAGAAAAAAGGATGAATTTGATGCAATGATGCAAGCCACTCTTGGGGTTATGCATTGAAATAAAATGCAGCCAATCTGGAATAGAACTTTGTAAAATAACAACACACACAAAAAGTGGTTTGAAATACAAGCTATAATTAATATATTGTAATTAGATACAGTGGATTTTTTATTAAAATGTTAACAGAACAAAATAGGTTTAAAAGCAAAAATTGTTTTTGTATGAAATCTTTCAAGAGAGGCTGCAGGCTAGTGGATGGACTTTGATTCGGTTTTCTGAGACCTTTAAGAATCTTTTGAATTAGCTTGGAGTGTAGCTCACAATAATGATTAATTTCTGAACAGAGGGCTGCTATATTATCTACCTTCATCAGAATGCATATTTGATGAAGATGTTATTGTGTTATATCTGGAGCCATCTGGATGCATGAAAACCTAATTAGCATCAAATGAAGCGTTTGCAATAAATAACCCTGACTATGGCCATACATGAAAATATGTTCTCATCACAGATATTCAACGCCTTGTCTATATAAAACATACAGAAGTGCTCAGACATTTAACTTTTCCTCAAAGCCTTTACAGATCACTGCCACCATTCATTAGCAGAACAGAGCCTGAAATTCTCACGATTAGAGTTAACCTTTTAAAAATGCTGATATTCAGCCTTGGCAGCCCAAGTTAAATATATGATGATCTTTTTCCAATGCATAAAGTTGTTCTTTTCTTTTTTTATACCTAAAAACAGGAAAAAAAAATATACTGTGGTCAGAAATGTTAAGTTTGTACAAAAGACATGTTATTATTGATTACTATACTGAATGAGTAATTCTGACATGATGATGCACACCAAACTTTTGTCATACTTGAGATGTTTTGGCCCTATTTTTACATTAATTCAAAGTTTTTAATATGTATAATATTGAGCTTTTCTGTCCGTACCTCTGAAGTCTGTATTAATCATTCTACATTTGGATCATATGAATCCTCCTGTCTCACAAAAGTGAAAAGTGATCAGACAACTATGTGTTTACTGACATAAGACCTAATTTTAATATTGCCACTAAAAAACACCGTAAAGTATGGCCCACTATTTGTCCTTCAAGGTGTGGCCCTCAAACCTATTAATTGTTTTTTGTATAAATAGATGTCTGGGACATGTGTAGTTGAGTCTCAGCAAAGGCATTGTAGATGATACAAGAGCACTTTCTTTTTTATTGTCAAGTCTAAATACAGTTTAAAGGGAAAGGAATGTATTAACCTTCAAAGTAGAACAAATGCAAAGATGGTTACTCAAGCAGTAGTTGATAAAGCTGTTCCCTGTGAAGTGCTCATAACAACCTTCCAGACTTGATATCTTTGTGGATTTTGCATCATCTTATGAATTAAATTAACTTGTGATGGAGTTCTTGTGTAACATTATGCCTATGGAAAGATAATATAACACCAAAAATTAATTACAGAGTACAGATAAGGCACCCAGCAGAGCTGAATTTACAAACTCTTGGTTTGTGACTATGGAACTACTCCTGATTAATTCTTACAGTGGCTATGTTCGTGTAAGTCAACTTCTGCTTTTGTGACTGACATAGATTTTGCTTTTTCCAACTTTTTTGGAAGTCATGCTGTTTTGAAGAAGACAGAACAAGTACAAAATAAAAAATTTTAGCATTTCCATCTAATGAATTTCATATATTGGGCATCTACAGTGAGATAAAAAAAATGAGTGAATAGAACATTTAATGGATATGCAAATTTGCAGCCTCTTGTGGCTTTAGAGTTGACTTCAGTGGATAAATAGTCTTTGGAAGTTGTATTTCTTTTAGGTTTTTACAACAAAGCTACAGAGTTTGCTTACAAAATAGATGGTGTTTGTGGTCTTAGATTAACTTAACCAGCTTGTGGTTACAAAGGAAGAATATGTGCATGCAGCTCTTGAACATGAGACCTTATTGACCATGATTGAAAAAAGAGTTTTAAGTTATTAAAGGTTCACTAGAGTTGAGAAGACAGAGAGCACACCAGCAATACTTGTCGACCCTCTTAATGGGATCCTGGTAACATCCTTTGATTCTTACACTGACATTTACAAGCTGTTGTTGGAATCCCTACAATCAATGAAAAGTTAATTTCAAGAAGGAACAAAGTGGTGTCAGCATATTAAAACATGTATAAAGAACAGCAAAAGGGCAATCTATAAACATTTATGGATGGACTTCTGGTACAGTCATTATGCCAATCCTTAGAAGAGACACATATTAGTCAGTAAGTGCACCCAATAGGTTGTCAGCTGCAGGTTGGAAGTTCACTCTAGCTGCACGTTGGCATTTGGTTTTACCTGTCCTTGGGTATTTTTGGATGTTATAAAAGATGGAGAGTTTTGCGAAGGCTGTTCCGGGAATTATTGACAGTGACTAGATGGTAATACTTTATTGAAGCAATACTCTTTAATTTCAAAGGCTTAGTCACTGTAGATGTAGCATTTGGTATTTAGAAAACACTTCACAAAAAATCGACTACTCATGTACTGCAACTAAAAGGGACTTTTATTACCCATAAAGAGAAAGAAACTGTAAAATGTATAAAGTGCTTTTATTTGCTCAAATATGATTCTATGCCTGACTTTTTGAATTCTATAATTTTATGTAAAAATAATCTAACCCATATTTTTGTATTCTATTATTGATAAAAATAATACCAAAAAGAGAGTGATTTAATTATGTTGATTTCTGGTGAAAAGTAACACAGATGAAGTTTTAATATGCCAATTTGTTTTTTAAAGTATCATTTGGCATTCAATTCACACAATTCAACAGGAAGGAATAAGTAGGAGAACTGAGTAAAAAGTTGTCATAAGATTGTGAATCATGTTTGTTCCAGAAATTGTCTTTTTATGATTAATTATGAAACCTTATTATAGGTTTTGATAAAAAAAAATCTTTCTAGGTCTTAAAGATGGAGGGAGACAATGAGTACACAATTTTTTGAAGTAGCAGAAGTAAAAGGAACAGGAACACAGCCAGGAGCAACCCAACATCATTAAAACCAATAACCGGCACAAGTGGGAGAGTTGTAAGTTGTGAACAGGGGAAGCAGGGTTCAGGTGATCAGAGTAAATAAGGTACTGGACACTCGCTGTTCTTTTGGCTTGACTTGTCACATTGAATGTCTGTGCAAAATTGTTGTTTGGTACATTAGTCTTCATTAGTACTGATCGATTTCTGTACCTTTAACTTTTTTAAAACAATTTTTTAAAGATTCATTTACAGATCATTTTAACACAAATATTGAAAGTACATAGATTTGTTAAAGAAATAACATGTAGTTGAACTCAAACTTACATGTTCAAATGTGTGTTCCTTTTATATGTTTTTTTAATCAACTGATAAAAATTTTAAATACACAGTCATTTTCATTTGTTGCTTAATTTAGATGCGGTGCTGAACGTTTTTTATATTTAGATAGATATCTGTATTGTAGATTGTAGACAATAAGAATACATTAATGCTGCCTCATATTCCTCAGCCCTTTCTTGGAGGCAACAGTTCTAGCCACTAAGCCACTTTTTCCTGCTGGGAGATCCCATGCTGTATTCATAACTCTTCTAACCCAACTACAAAAAATAACTATTTGTTTCAGTTGTTTCTTTTAAATAAGTTTATAGTAGTTAATGGCTATCCCATGCAATGCTCTGCTCTTTTAAATTACAGGAGGAGTAATTTAATACTAATAGCAGCCTGGAAAAACACTTGAGCACACTGCTGCTTTTGTCCATGTGTTGACCTGATAAGATAGCACTGTATTTCATGACCTCAGTTGATCCCTTATCAGGAAGCATGTGTTAAATGTTTATTGGTTTAAAACCTGAGTTCTTTAAGGTATTCCAGAGTTTTATCATTTAATAAGGCTTTCAATGTATCCTGTTTCAATGTATGTTTTCAATGAGTGAGCTTATTGAATTGCAGACATTATTTGGAGTATATGAGTGTGCAGTGATGATATAGAGTGGAGATAAAGACTGCATGATGAATGAAAGTAGCTATCAGGTTTCAGTTGAAGAGCTACAGAGAGTTAATGAGCAATGTGGTCTATGTAAAAGGCCCAATTTACTGTGTGATGTGTCTGATATAATATTATCCCTTTTCATTATCAGACTCCAGGTTGAGATGTAATGATTCATCTAAATTGCTTTTGTCTAGAAAGTTTTCTTCTGCAGGAACAAAAGACTTGATTTACTTTTCAAGTTTCTTTCCTGCTTCCTTTTATAGCACATATGCATAGAAAATAAAGGGGTTAACTCTTATGAATTATGAGTTTTCTTGGTTGAAACAAAAGGGTTAATTAAGTAATAGTACAAATGTGTCTATTTTGATGCCACTATCAAGTTTTTACCTCATTAATTCGAAAGATTATCATATTAATGAAGTATACATTAGATTGTGGCATCAATGTATATAATGTAGCAGAAAAGAAATAGAGGAGGAATTAGCTTCCAAGAATTAGTTGTGTTCTGAACACAATGCTTTTAACCAAATATAGTCAAATGTCAACTCTAGAATTCTAATTTGTCGATAAGCAGACTGAATGAGTTCATAGT
Source organism: Danionella dracula (assembly GCA_900490495.1). Lineage (NCBI taxonomy): Eukaryota > Metazoa > Chordata > Actinopteri > Cypriniformes > Danionidae > Danionella > Danionella dracula. Next base: position 2,817,323 of record UELW01000600.1, read on the forward strand.
TCATTCGAACCCAGTGATGCTTTCATACAAATCATAACACAGTTGGACAAATCACAATGTAAAAATTTGCCCGAACTTAAAAAAAGCAAGATTCAATTTGCATTGGTAGTATTGGTAATAAACAATAAAAAAAAGAACTCTTATTTTTATAATTGACTGGAAGAGTAGCAAAAAATCTCTTTGACATTTTTGTGCTATGACATGTTTCACAAGAGCAGAATAAAGTCCCTTACAATTGGTGTTTATTTTCCTTTTCTGCTGGTTTTACTCCACATTGCACTATCATGAATTCAATGATCTATGCAATATGAAATAAGTCAATGTTTAAAAAAGGTCAAGTGTTTTTTAAAGTTGTGCTCAGGAGTTATAATCTTCTCTTAAAGATGTAAACTCTGCTTTCATTATTACTAATGATCGGTTAGGATAATGTAGTCAGATTAAGTACCAGAATTTGGTAACAGAGTAGACCTGAGTGATAAAGGAAAATTGCTAACATGATTTTTCTGATAACTGATATTTTTTCCAGTTGTTTTCTTTTAGTAAATAATGTGTAGATTTATCTTAAGTAAAATAACAACATCTTTAGCTTTAACTGCTAATTATGTTTTAATGCATGCACATGTCTTTCTAAATTAAATGGTGCCAAGCAAAATCTTTAAGTAAAAATCAAGCACAGGATGTGCTCGGGTGCCTGTTCAATGTATATTATTTTGTGAATATTCTCAAACTGTGCATTTATTAAGAATCCGTTAGTAGGATTTTTTTTTAATATTCAGTTCAGTTTAGTTTGTGTTGTATAGAGGAACATTTTATTGTGATACACACAAGTCTTCACACTGGCAAAGGTTAAATTGGTTATACAGCAGTGTGTTAGAGATTTTTTACCATGCACGAGGGAGTGAGAGCCAATCTAACTTCCTCATGCTATGCTGTTTGTTTGTAGAAGTTGTTGCCAATAAAGTTACTTAATTGGACATCCAATTTTCTCTCTTTGGAGTAAATCAAGTCTGTTACACTTAGTCAACTTTATACACTCTATGCACTACCCACTGCCTACTTACATAAAGCGTTCTGCTAATATCTCGGGTATAAAGTGCATTAGGTCCATTGTGTGATATTAAGTCAATTATTAGATAAGAGCCATTAGAGTCAATTCACCTGGCAATTTTGTTGTACAAGTCTTGATGTTTGGACACCACCAGGACATTGGTGTTTCAGTGTACATATTTTACTCTTCCATGAATTCTACTCTTCTTCAAGCTGTTCTTCTTCTCTGTTTCCTGTCATGAGGTCAAAATGAGAGTCCCAATAGTACTCTGAAAATGTGATCAAAAGAGTCAACTTTCATTGGTCGGTCACAAGATCTTGCCTCGCAAAAAAGTGACATGACAAAGGTTACCTTTTTTTTTAGTTCACACTCATTGTTTGACCAGATATGGGATCTTGCTTTAGTGGTGATGGTTTTGGCTTTAGATGCAATTGTCTGTGAAACATTAAACCAAAAATTTGTATAGATTTATGATGGCCTTGTTTTTTTGTGATCACAGAACAAAATTTTTTGGGGGGGTGGATGGGAAATCTTTTGTTTTGTGTCTGTTTTTATGCATGGAAAATGACTTACATTTACATTTATGCATTTGGCAGACGCTTTTGTCCAAAGCGACTTACGTTAGGGGAGAGACAATATGCAATTTGTTACACCGTCAAAGCCTATCTCAGCTTCTCATAATAGAAATTGTATCAACTGATCAATAAACTAAAGCAGTGAGGAAGTAGAGGAAGAAGATAAGGACAGAGGAGGGAAAAAAGAAGGTAGATTTTTTTTTTTCATATAGTAGGTGTTCTCTTAAGAGAAGAGTTTTCAGTTGCTTTTTGAAAGCTGTTTGTGTTGCTGCTTTCCTGACTGGATCAGGGAGTTTGTTCCACCATCCAGGGACAGTGAAAGAGAAGGCTCTGCTGAGAGATCTTCTGCCCTTGTGGGATGGAACCACAAGTCGCTGTTCCTTCTCTGAGCGCAGGCTTCTGGAAGGCAAGGCAAGGCAAGTTTATTTGTATAGCACATTTCGTACACAGGGTAATTCAAAGTGCTTTACATTGGAAATAAAGAGTAAAAAGAAAGTACATTTATTAAAATCAAGCATAAAAAAGTCATATAAAATCAAACTGATTAAAAACACTGCAATTTAAAACACAGATTAAAACAAAGATTAAGATTTGAAGTACAGAGGTAAAATAGTTGTTCGGACGTTGGTGCTCAGTCGACAAAAGCACAACTAAACAGGTGAGTCTTTAGCCTGGATTTAAACATGACTAAAGTGTTGGCACCTTTGATCTCCTCTGGAAGTTGGTTCCATCTGTGGGCCGCATGGTAACTAAAGGAGTATTTTCCCTGTTTGGAATTTACCCGGGGGAGATCTCAGCTCTCTGTTTGGTGTGTTTTCACTGATCATGTCTGTTAAGTATTTTGGTGCTAAGTTATGTTTGGACTTATATACAAGCAGCAGAACTTTAAAATCTATTCTGAAGGAGACCGGCAGCCAGTGTAAAGACTTAAGAACTGGAGAAATGTGTTCTGACTTTCTAGTTCTGGTTAGAATTCGAGCCGCTGCATTCTGAACGAGCTGTAGCTGTTTAATGGTCTTCTTGGGAAGACCGGTTAAGAGGCCTTTACAGTAGTCCAGCCTGCTGGAGATGAAAGCATGAATCAGTTTCTCTAAATCTCGTCTGGAAACGAAGAATCTGATTCTTGTGATGTTTCTAAGATGGTATTAAGCGGATTTTGTCATTGATTTTATGTGGCTATTTAGACTAAGATCAGAGTCCAGAATCACTCCAAGATTCCTGACCTGATTTGTAGTTGTTAGGCCCTTGGCATTGAGATACGAATTACCCTAAACAACCTTGCTTTTGCTTCCGAATGCAATGACTTCAGTTTTGTCCTTGTTTAATTGAAGAAAGTTGTTTTCCATCCAGTTTTTAATCTCATCAAGACATTGGCAGAGAGAGTTTATGGGGTTGTAGTCATTTGGGGAGATAGCTAGATAAATTTGTGTATCATCAGCATAACTATGGTATGATATCTGGTTCCTTCTCATAATTTGGCCCAGTGGAAGCATGTACAGGTTAAATAGTAAAGGAGCAAGGATTGAACCTTGAGGGACTCCACACGACACGGCAGTCCACTTCGACATGTAATCACCTATGTTTACATAGAAACCTCTTCCTTCTAAGTATGATCTGAACCATTTTATCACAGTTCCTGAAAGACCAACATAGTTTTCTAGTCTATCGAGAAGGATTTTGTGATCAACTGTGTCGAAGGCAGCGCTCAGATCGAGGAGAACCAGGACAGTCCCTTTTCCTGAATCGGTGTTTAACCAGATGTCATTGACTATCTTCAGTAGAGCTGTCTCTGTGCTGTGATGAGCTCTGAAACCCCACTGATGAGCCAGGAATTCAATCAATTGTTTTGCCACAATCTTTTCCATAATTTTACTAATAAAAGGGAGATTTGAGATTGGCCTGTAGTTGCTCAGTACAGTATTGTCTAAGTTTGTCTTTTTCAGTAGTGGCTTTACCACTGCGGTTTTAAGGGATTTGGGGAAAAAGCCGGAGCACAAGGAGGTGTTTATAATTTCTAAGAGGTCCTTTTCTAGACTCTTAAGAACCATTTCAAAAAAGACTGTTGGTAGAGTGTCAAGACTGCATGTTGATGTTCTAAGGCTCTCAACCGTCTCTATTAAAGTTTTGCTATCGATTAGATTAAAGGTGCACATTGAGAGTGGAGGCTGAGGATGTCTATCCCCACTCCTGCAGGGGAAGGCACTAATGCCTTTTCTGATGTTACTGATTTTATTGATGAAAAATCAATCAATAGGAAGGCATGTAGGAGTGTATGAGCTCATGGAGGTAGACAGGGGCTGATCTGGAGATAGTTTTGTATGCCAGCGTTATTTGAATTTAACCCGAGCTGCAATGGGGAGCCAATGAAGAGTGATGAAAAGGGGAGTAACATGAGCTTGTTTCGGGAGGAAAACAGGAAAGCTAGGTAGGGGGTGGTGAATTGGACAGAGAGTTGTGAGTAAGGGTATGGTTGAGACACAAATTCCAGTTATACAGGCAGAAACTGTTTATGAGAAGCACTGTCACACAAAGAATAATACACCTGTCGGTACTTAAGATGTACTTTATAATTTATGTATGTTTAAAACTAGTTTGTGTTTTAAGTCTTTGTGATGTATTTGAATCTTTTTAAAACTCTCTTTATGCAAAAGAACAGGGTAACACATCCTGGACTAGTCTATGCATTTAGTCTATCGAAATGCATTTGATCAGTGCTAGCTTTTCCAGGGATTAAATTCATAACCTTTTTTTTTGATTGAGCAGCAGAGCAGCTCATTTTACAACCACCTCCTTTATGCCTTTATCTTCTATTCAGTCTTGAATGAAGCTGAATCTTATTTTCTTTCCTCTCAGATGGGTGATTTCACCTTCTTTAATAGACGTAGGAGGTGAATGGTGAACCTTAGGTTAAGCTATTTTGAAGACCGTGCAAGTGTTTGGGGATGACTGACACACAGGATACATTTAACAAAGGCTGTAAGGAAGATGAAAATGTTTAATGTGCTTTTTGACCATTCTGTTACCCTCCTTTCTACTCTGTCCTTTGAACCTCTGCAACTCATGACAAAGGTTTTAGAATAATCATAAAGATTCTAATACAAGACCTCAATCAGCTCCTGACCCACATCAAACCAGAGTGGAGTGACCTCGGGAACGCTTACAGAAATGTGCAGATTCAAAATCATACAGCAGACATCCTCTAGTCTAGCTACTCAAGTGGGCCAGTGTTTGATGAACTCAACGCCATGAAGGACTTCATGCTTGAGCGAACAGCTCCAAAAGAAAACTCAATCTGGGCACTTTTCATTCTAGTACACAGACCTATAATGTGAACTCTTACAATGCTTTTTCTGCAGCCATCACAGTACTATTCTGCTTGGTTTGGACAGAATGCAGTGGAAAACCCACCAAAACTGATACATAGAGCTATTTTGATGATGTACCTCATTTTGCAATACTCAACATCTTTTAAAAGACAATAGTTTATTTTGTTGTTAAAATCAATCACATGTATATTATTGTCCACTTGTTGAATTATGTTTTCTTGCTTTAGTTATGGTGCATTCTTAACAACATCCTTTTGATTAAGTTGGGCTTTCAGAGATGCAACGGAGGCATCTAATGATATTGCTAACTCATATTCATATACTAAGTGTCTGAAGTCGAAGCCTGAAGTCAAAGATCTATTAATTGTCCCCCGAGTGTCGTTGGATGGGGCCGAGTGCTGGTCTACGACCAAAGCCGCCAAGCACTCTCTGGACAATGAGCATCTCCATCCTTGACCACATCTGCATTGACATGCTCAGACGACAGTTTGGTATTGCGCCCACTGATGAGAAAATGTGGAAAGGACAGCTACGGTGGTAAGGACATGTCCTACGAGCCGCGCCTGATGCCACAATTCTATCAGAGTTTTATCTCTTTAAATGATTCCCTTAATAGGACTACATTTCCCAGCACTCAATGTCTCAAATGTTGCCCTCCTGAAATTGTCTCTTTTGTGTTTTTATGTATGTAAAGAAATCATGTTAAATCAGCAGTTTTAAAACCAGATAGATTTGTTCTTCCATGCAAATCACAAAACTTTAGTAAGTATTTATTAAAATAACTTTCCTCTGGAGTCCCTTGGGCGGGCAGATTTTCGCTGGAACCTTAATTATCCTGATTACTTCAATTAAACCTAAATTTAAAGCTAGGGTTCTGCTTGTGAAGCGCAGTTAAAACAAAACTGTGTATTGAGTTGTTCCCTCAGGGATTCAGTTTGACACCCATTTTTGATGTTTGATGTTTTATTTACAAAAAAAAGGTACATCAGGTTTAAAAAGACCATTCAAAGTTTGTGAAAGTAATTCAACTTTGAATAGACTAACCAAAATGTTTGTTTGTTATGCAGTGAAACCAAAATCTATTTATGTTATTGATTTTTCACAGGTAAATTGGATAGAAAAATGATGGAGACATAATAAGACTAGACAGTGAGACGACAAATACAGACAAATGTAAGTCTGTAATGAAGAAGTCAAATTGTAATGTATGTTTCCCTCTCTGAAATTGGCAAACATACACACAGAGGAAGAGAAGTGTCAAAGTAAAAGCAATTAAGAGATAACGCACATAAAGAAGATGAGTGTGTTCCAAACGCCTGTGAATGAAATGCCATCATATCATGCAGGTGGCCAGAGGCAAAAATGGACAGAAAGAGAGTTTGTGAATTACAAGTTGAGGAAAGAAAATGACTTGCATTTCGCTAATTAACATCGAAATGCAGAAGAAACATTTGAATGTGTTTTGTGTGGTGAAAGCGGTGTGAATGTATAGATACGTAGAGGAAACATTTGCAATATACACATTTTTATAAGCTTTATTTAATTTTATTCTCATTTAAGTCAGTGAAAAATTGTTTTGCTCATATCTGTTGTTTCCTTCAGTAATGTACTTGTTCAAACCCTATGAGGATGTGCAGAAACAAAATGACATCATTTCACTCTCTCAAAATTCATATAAAAAGTATAGGGCCTAGAATACTTCTTTGAAGAATACAATGTAATGAGCTCTGTTAATAGTCTCCATGCTCTTCTTACAAAAGAGGTACCCTTCTACTCATCATCATATGAAGCAGTTTTCAAAAGAAACAACGGTTGAATGTGAGATGGTCATGCATACCAGTGAATCTTGTAAAATAATGGATTTCATTAAAAGAACATTTTCATTTGCTCTGAGCTAAAGGGATAAAATGTAATTACTGACCTATATTAGTCAAGGAGGGGTAGATTGCGATGGTGTTGATTCATGTTTAAGACTTCATTATAACATGGAAATGTCATATGGTCCATTACTCCTGGAAACGCTGGGAAATTAATTTCTGATATGAATAATAAAACTCTTTCCCATTTTAAGTCGAGCATAGTGAATAGACAACTAGAGAGTTTATGTGATACAAAAATAACAACTCTGGCTTGGTTTAGACTCATGTGAATTGCAAAACCTAGGAGTTTTACAACCATTGAACGTTTAAAACTTTTTTCTTTTACATTGAACTAGGGAACAGCACTCTGACAGACTGCACACTCAGGACTGCTTATTGATTTATGTGTTTGTTTTATTTGAAGTTCAGTCACTTCCTATTGCTTATGGGCAGGGAGTGCGGGGTTTGCGCTTGTTTTACAACTAGATGCGGAGGGGCAGAGTCTTCTGAATTTGATGTCATTTACTGTGAGTTTCACAGTATATAGATGGTAAAAAGAGGACATATATAATTTATTGTGATTAAAATAAAACCACTCCCTCGATGGATTTTTATCATTTTAGGGGGACTTTCACACACAGCAATGAGCCACATTTCTGTCCAAACCTAGAAACCTGTTTGGACAAGGATAACAGTGGTATTGCATGGGCTGTTTGTGCCTTTAAAACCCCCCTTTTGCCTGTTTAAATGGTTGATGTATACGACATAGAATTGTGTCTCCATTCAATGACACTTAGCAAATAAAACATTCATCACTGAATCTTCTGAGATCTGAAGTTGATGCCTTTGAGAAACTTGGTAGTACACTCATTAAAGAATCAGGGAGATTATAAGATGTATTTCTCGATCGATGGGTAATTCATAGAGGAGTACAGTTGATCAGTGTTTGAATGAATAGATTGGATGATAGGCCATCATCACTAATATTCAGTCGTGTTCATCTCTGTAGGGTTTCTCTAGTTCATTAGGGAAATTGCACGCATTGCTTGGAACTGACAGTCCTTTTCTTTTCTATTCCCTCCTTCTTGTTTCTTTTTTCATTATGTTGAGTGGATGGCAGGGTGTTTGAGATTGCACTGTGGCTTGAAGCAAAGGAGCTGATTAATACCCCAGAGTGTGGATTCTGGTAACATGTACTCTCTCTTTTTTTGTTGCTGTAGATGGTCTCTCTCTCTCTCTCACACACACACACACACACACACACACGCAAACACATGCACACACACACGCGCATACACACACGGACTCTCTCTCTCTCTCTCTGTCTCTCTCTCTCTACTCAGAGAAACAGCCCAGGATGCTTCTCATTATGAAGGGCTTCCCTAGAGCTCCTCTGATCACATTCAATAGTTACACAAATCACATGCAGCACACGTTAAAACTAAGCCAGAAGCCACGAAATAAATCCTTGCTTCAGTGAGAATATGAACAGAATTTATTCCTGGAGATTTGTCCTACACTGATGATGTTCACAATCCACTTGTGTAATTTACACACTATCCAACTGAGTAGTCAAAAGCAATACAGCCTTTTTTCACGATGCCTCAGTTGTTTTCTTACATTTTTTAAGTTTAAGTAAGTTAGATATAAAATGGTGACGCACGAATGAAAATTGCATAATCTTGCATAATCTGTTGGTCTTTACCATATGTTTACCTTATGCAGTATATATGTTTTACCATATGTTTACATTTAAGTTTTAAAGAGTTGTTACCCAAAACATTTTTTATCAAATCAGTTGTTCCAGTACTATGCCACAGAATTATCATGCAGCTAGGTATGCACATTATTTTAACTATTTGTGTAAAAAGGGGTCTCTCATGAGCTCAGTGAATTACTGATAAGATGAATTATCTGATACTGATAAGGACTGTGATAAGATGCACCTGTGCAACAGTCCTGAAATTTCCTTGCACAAAAATACTCCAATTATCAGCGGTACTATATAAAAATGGAAATGTTTGCTAAAGGCAGGAACTTAGCCGTGACCAAATTCTAAGGTCAGCTAACATTCTTCAGAGTCATACAGACCTACAAACTTCATGTGGCCTTCAGATTATCAAAAGAACAGTGCACAGAGAAAAAATAAATGATATGTTCTTTATACATTTCTCACCTTAATGCTCATTATGATTATTAATATAAATGTTTCATATAATCTACCACTATGGATACGTTTTGATGCTTTAGTTTATATTATACCAAAAACAAGAATATAATTGTTTTAAACTTACCCATTTACTCAGTTATTCATTTTCTAACATGCTGTTTCTTGTTTTCATAATAATTCAACATCTATACCTCCAGCTCTGCTTCTTTGAATTAATAGCTAAACCTCGGGTTTGCACAAGAAATCATTAGTTCGGCGACCTCTATGAAGTGTCATTAAGTAAGCTCTGAACATGCGCGTCACTCTCAGTGAATAAGCGAAGGTACATCACAGATCTCTTTTCGGGAGTTTTGGAACACACATACCTGGAGTATGCTCATGTTTAAACAGATGGAGAATTATGTTGTTTATTTGTTTACCAGATAGTGAGGTAATACACAAGTCCATCGAAGGGCCTTTAGCTCTGAATTTTTTTTAACATTTTTTTTATTTCCAGAGGGACATCAACACTTGTTTTTGTCTTTTCTCTAAAAGCTTAAATGCTTGTTTGGCAATGTTATGTTTGTGACATCTACTGTAAACACACATGAAAGGCTACCACTTATCTCAAGGCCACCCATGGAACCTGCTCTATTTATCTAACATGGGCAACCAGGCATTTTAACTGGCCAAATCATTTTAGTGGCTTTTCTCTGATTGAAAGTGTAGCTGCTTTCCTTTATCCTTGCTTTCTCTCTCTGGTTTGTCCAGGCTTTTCCCTTGCTAGCCTCCTTTCATCTCTGGGATTTTTGCAGGTGTGTGGTTAAAGCTGGGCTGTGTGAATCTATTTAGCAATGCACACATGGGCTTTGTCTGATTCATGTCATGTTTCCTCCCTGAGCTTGTGTTGTGTGACTGAAGATGGGACAGATTTTAACTGAGCCCAAGAGTCAGTCTGTTATAGGGCTACACAAATATAATCTTTCAACCTCAACAAGAATGTTCACAATTAGTTGAGACTTAAACAATTGCGCTTTTGTGAGACATAAAACAACTCTGGACTGACAAGTCTGAAGCGTCTATAAAATATGTCTCTTCCAGGATGGTGAGGAGTTTACATACAGACAGAAAGTGCAGCAGCTGGCTCTCTGGTGCAGTCTGAACAACCTCGATCTGCCCAGGGTAGGTACTGGCACCAGTGCTCCGGGTGTTCCGGGCAGTAGGCCCAAAGGTCCCACTTCCTGAATTTTCCGCTCTGTCTGGCTGTTGGATAGCCGGATGTGAAGCTTACGGAGACACAGAGGAGCTTGAAGACTCGGGATATGAATTAAGGACCCCTGTCCGAGACGATGTCTTCAGGGAGTCCAAAGTGACGAAAGACAAAAGTTCTGAAAACGAACTTGTGTCGTCTGAAATGCTGTCGGTAAACCTGGGAGTCTACGAGGAGTGGATGAAGTGACACAGACGGAGCATCCTTGGATGTACCAGAGGATGTGCTCGGAGAGACTTCTCGGATGTAATTTAAGAAGGTTTCCAGGGTGTTCATGCGAGGGTGACGAAGATTCCAGAGCGCTTCTGCCCAGCTCAAAGCCTGATCGGTGAGTCGCGAGATGACAAACGCTACCTTCGATCGCTTGGTGGGGAACTCGTGTATCTCCATATACAGAGAGATCTGGAGCAGAAATCGGTTGCACCTCTCTGCTTCCCTGGAGAAAGGAGTGGGGTGTGCCATGGGACTGGCGTGCGGTTGCATGGCAGGGCTTGGAGGTGCCAGTGTGTGCATTGTGTGGAAGTTATCTGGGGGGTGGACTGAGTCGACTAGCGTCTCCAGCCCCCTTTCCGGAACCCCTCTCGTCAGTCTTGTTCTTTGGATTGGTCCTTAGGCCATGTTCAGGAGTAAGGAAGAACAGAGGAATGCCGCTGGTGTCAAACAATAAGAACAGGCTTTGCTAGTAAACTTAACAGTCTGAAGAAGAGATGGTCAAGCCGTGTGTCGAGGGGCTGGAGGCAGTATTCTGGTGATTGTGGTCATGTGTACTGTGTGGTTGAGCCGGGTGAAGATGTGACAATATCAAGACCCAACATTTTTATCCAACACGATGCCCCACGTGCTATGTCATCACCCCCATGTGTGTAGACCCCTACAATATCAACATGTTTTATTCACAGTCCATGATTAGATGAAAAGCCATCTCTGGTTGTTTGTGAACACAATGTTTTTTTTATCACGTTACGCCTTTTATCCTCTGTTGAAAGATGGCTCAGCATTACCTGAGTAGTTTTTAGCCAATGATCAGCTGCTTCCAATATTAAAGACATGATATGTCTAATAATAAAGATAATGTTAAAATATCATTCGAAACCAGTTATTGGCCCTTTAAAAAAGTTGCTTATGTTCTTAGTGTTCTTGTGTTTTTTTCTGTTACCTGAACATTTGTTACCATATCTGTATATATATATATATATATATATATATATATATATATATATATATATATATTATCTATCCCACAGAGTTCAATGACTTCACAAGGTTAATCACACAAAGTAACACATTACTGAGAAAAATATGATCAGTATCATGCAATTGAGGATTCCTTTGTTCATTATGAGAATACATATCTTTAACTATACGTAAGCAAAAGGTATTGCTCCTTAGTATGAACCAATGGGAAAAATAATAAATGTCACTTTGCTTTATGTTAATTCTCATGAAAACAGACCTGTTATTATCTGAAATCATGCATGAATAAACATTTTCAATATTTCAATTTTGAGAATATCTTCTCACTCTTTAATATCCTCCCTATACATAGATTGTACATCTTAAGTGGATACCGATAATAAACTATGCTCTGTGTGCCTAAAATCTCACTGGCAATATGCAGGAATTTTTTTATACAAAATTTTATTATACTAAGATTAGATGGAATTGAAAAGAAAGCAGAAGCTGAGCTGCAGGAGCCAAACTAAATCGAGATGAGAAAATAGCAATGGTGGAAATCTGGGCCCTGCAGTTTGAAAAAGCCATTACACGGATATTACAAAGCGAAGAGGGTGCAATAAAACAAGGAGTGTGCAGTCTAATCCCGCTATAACAGGACATCCATCTTACAGCGTTTAAAATTCTGCTCTCGCTCTCGGCGCTGTAAAGGGAGGCAAATACAGTTGCATCCATGTGTACTTTAGGACATTAGGTGACTGAGACTCAGGTGCTAAATAAGTGTGTTGGCAAACATAGATAAGGCAAAGTGTAATCACGATGACACATCAAACTCTTATCTGCCTACTCTGTGGAGTTGAAATTAAATTCAGTTTCCTTATACAATGACACTCTTTCCTTGAGGTCTGACTGAGCGCTTAAGGAGATCAGATAGCTGAAAAGGAATGGAAAGATTCTGCTCCCCTGTGTTTGGATTCTCGTCGTCATCCCTTCTATTTGCTTCTTCACCCAACTGTCTCATTTGCATAGTAATGATCAGTTTGTATGCATACAAAGTGAAATATATTAATAGCCTGACGTTTATGCTTGGGATTGGTTGGAATGCCTTGAACTGGGAATAATCTTCCCTGATCTTTCCCCTGCTGACCATGCGACTGTGTTTCTGATGTAGGCATGAAACTAGCCACCCGTACTGCCTTTACTTTTCAGGTTTATTTACGATTTAGCTGGATTTAGATTTATAGACATCCGCACAGATTCCCATTTCTCTCTTTTGTCCTTTCGCATTACTTTTCACCATTGGCTTGTACTATAAATTTCCACCACTGTGGCTTTTCTATTAAACTCAACCCAGAATGATGGAAACTGCCCCTTAGCTAATAATGATAGCCCATGTACTGGTTTGAAGAACTATCCTGTGGAGATTAGAAAGAGTAGGCTTCACTCTGAACCATTGTTATAGCACAGAGCTTGAGAGAATGCCATCCAGGCTCCTCTTCACCTTTCTTCCCTCAGAGAGTTAATTACCTATATGAGAGATCTTCTCACGGTGGGTGGCTTTAGAGAGAAGATGTGAAGTAGGCTTTTGGGTTCGCTGCTAGTGTGAGAGATTGCCGCTGTAGAGAAACTCACAGATGAAAAGACACTGTTCTGAGTTGATTGTGTTATTTATAACCATATGTGATGACCCGTGAACAACTGGAGGTGTAGTCAAGGATGGAATTAAAGGTTTATTCAATTTATCTGAATTTATTGTGTTTTTGTTTTCTTCCGATAAAGGTATTGGTCCTATTTTCTTCTGCAATTTTGGTAAACAAGGTCTGAAAGGACACAAAAGCTGAAAAGAAGGTCTATAAAATGCCCAGACAATGCTCTATTATATCCCTTTGATGTTGTTTTGTTTGAGGAGTAGACTGAAAAAAGAGGAAGGCCTTTATTTCGAACATTCTTTATTACTAAATGTTATTTTGGTCCTTGCCCAACAGGCGAATTTGCGCAAGAGAAATTCTAAGTGGACATTGAAAACTGATTACTGGATTGAAAAGATGATGGCACTGCTCTTTATGTTGCTTCTCAGTAAGAAGGTCAACCCCAGCGATAACCCCTGTTGAAATTTTTTCACATTTATCCTTTTACTGTAAAAAAGAAAATCAGATTTATTAGTGTTTCTAAAACATTACACAGAAGTTATAACTTGTGGTGAACAAGTAGAATAAAAAATATACATTTATATATATATATATATATATATATATATATATATATATATATATATATATATATATATATATATATATATATATATAGAGAGAGAGAGAGAGAGAGAGAGAGAGAGAGAGAGAGAGCCTCTTTCAATATCTGTGCACCTCTGTGTACGTCTATGTCTGCCATTGAGAGAAGCAGTAAACATTCATTCATTCATTCATCTTCATGTCGGCTTTATTCCCTTTCGGGGTCGCCACAGCGGAATGAACCGCCAACTCTCTGGCATATGTTTTATGCAGCGGATGCCCTTCCCTGCCGCAACCCATCGCTGGGAAAAGCAGTAAACATATTGTTATGTATTTGGGAAGGTTACAAAAAAGTACAAAAACTCTCTTCTCAGAGCCATCACAACAATGGCAAACAAGAAGTGTAAAAAGCCTTTCTGTGTGAAGTTAAAATAATTGAATTTGTACTTATTTCTAGCTTTTGCTGGTTGTTCTGGAACTTTGCAGCTTGTTCTGCTTCATGTGAACATGATTCTGTCCCTGGAATAGAGTGCCTCATGCTGCCGCACCATAAGTGGTTCATTCAAGCTATACTGATCATCATGTAGATTGCTGCTAAAATACAATATAACTTTTTGCTGTTATGGTATTTCTGAGTTCAAGAGTACAGGGGCCTGTACCATGAACGTGGCTTAACAAACTCAGTATTACCAGATAGGTTTTGATTGACAAAACCTAACCGTTTCAATCAGGGTTAATCGGTACCAAAAAGCATCTCATAAACTTTCTTCATCGAGTTAGGCTTTGATCCTGAAGCGCTGATTAGTTCACGGGTGCTGAACTAATTGTTTTTCTTTTTTTAAAAGATGTAACCTCATCCCAAAACGATAATGGCAGCAGATGCAAATTAGGGTCTGGAGGAGGTTAGTCGTACAACACATCATCTCTGCGGTACAGTAAGGGCGTTACTTCTGTTTTGTATGTGCGAAGCTCACAAATGTAGGATTGGGAAGAAAATGTGGAGTTAATGTTACTGCCGCTGGTGTTACGCCACTTAAAAGTTCCATTTTATAACTGTTGATTTGACAAATGTAAGCTTTCGATACTCTAATCCAGAACATAGCCTGCCCTGAAGTAGCAGTGTGACATAGGTAACCAGGGTGACAAAGATTGATTCAATCCTAATATGTTGGAAAAACCAAATGCAGTCTAAATAAAATAATGTATTTTTGAATGTTTTTGGATGGTTGAAGATTAGTGCTCTTCTGTGCCCCTGTCAGGAAGCAGACCGGAAACCAAATGCAGATACACAAAATATTTATTGTCTCTGAGTGAGCACAGGGTTTCACAGTCCCTAGAGTGTGCTGTCTCTGCTTGTAGCCCCAGACCGTGAGCAGAGAAGTAAGAAAATTAGCAGAGCAAAAGAATCAGGCAGCACTGTTAATAGGACCAGACAAGACGAGAATAGAAATCTGATCTTCAATAATCTTATGAAGCAGAACAGCACAGCACAAGTAGTGGGAAGGGAGAGTAACCAGTTTATCGTTTACACAAACATTTGTTGTGAACTAATATTTTGTTATTCTCTTCTCTTCTAACAAAAGAAATCTTTACATTAGAAATCTTTGACCTTATCCAAGGACTTGGTATCCTGACATCTGTCATTTCACAAATAGATTCACAAGAGCAGCTATCGGATATGACGATCAACATGGCTTGTTTAATGCCTGTCCTTGGGATTAGTTTCCAGGTTATCTTAGTCTCCAGACGAGAATAATAACACTGATCTATCATCCAAATAGGCTGCGGTGGGCTCGTAAAAGGTTATGGTTTTTTTAATCCTCTTCCATTTTGAAATAACCAAGCTCAAAGGTGTTTAAAACTCAATGGGTTGATTTTGTATCATATTTTAGGACAGTATGTTGAGAGAAGCATAAGGCGTTAATGGTGCTATTATGACCATCATAATCCTTCTCTCCTGCTGGGGTCAGAAAGGAGGCTATGAGAGAGAGAGAGAGAGAGAGAGAGAGAGAGAGAGAGAGAGAGAGAGAGAGAGAGAGAGAGAGAGAGAGAGAGAGAGAGAGAGAGAGAGAGAGAGAGAGAGAGAGAGAGAGAGAGAGATGTTGATTTAAATGCCATGGTACATTAAAGGGCTTGATTTTTTCTCTCCTCTGCAGTTTTAGGATGCAAAGTGCCATGATCTGAGTAAATGCCCCAGCTTTTAAGAACATTTAGCTTGCTTCTCTCAAACAATGTTATTCCAAATAAAATCATTTACACAGGACCGCCAAGTTTCAGGTTTAGAAACAACATTTCAATTGAAAGAATTCATCCA
Source organism: Danionella dracula (assembly GCA_900490495.1). Lineage (NCBI taxonomy): Eukaryota > Metazoa > Chordata > Actinopteri > Cypriniformes > Danionidae > Danionella > Danionella dracula. The sequence continues at coordinate 2,833,268 of UELW01000600.1, forward strand.
CATGTAGGCTGTGGAACTTCTAATCAGATTTTCAGTATTTCTAATCAGATGCCTCTTCCCAGGGAAGATCCATAGCTGCTGAAGTGGAATCAGTAAATGCGAACAGATCTCTTCAGCTGGAAAAGGGAAAGCTTCCATGTGTAGAGCTGCAGCTTATGTTTGTCACTTGCTTCTTAGCTGTGTGATTTGCAAGCAGCTTTCGTATGGAGATTCTTCCTTTAGCACTGACTATATCAAGTGTATGAGTCAGATACATCTTCATATAGACATTAATCTGGATGGGTTTTGAGGATATTGGAGGAGGGCTAAAAGATCTGCTTGGAATGCTCTTTCAGTTTGGGTGTTTAGGGCATTTATAGCATAAGCCTGTAAATGATCAGACAAAGTTATATCAGTTTCATTGAAAACAAACTTTTTTTTTTAAATGAAAGACATTCATTCTCCATCCGGTTGTTTTAAATTAAATGTTCATTCACATTATAGTCGTTATCTCAATATTTTTTATTAAAGTGTTATCATTTGAGCAGTCAGCAGCCATGGATGATTGGATGACCTGAATTTTAAAAGGGTTTATAATTCACACTCTCTGCTCATTTTCTTGGAACAAATGACATGGAGTTGAAAATTACTGTCTAAGAAATCATATCTTGACAGCCATTGAGACAAGGTACGGGGCCTCAGAGAGACTTTTGCCAAGAATCTGTCGCATTAATTTTGCTGGTCTGTTAGCCAACTTTAAATATATATTCAGTAGCCTATAATTAATAGTGCTTGAAGAAAATAAATGAGGGTCCAAAAATATAATCCTGTGGTAAAGAGAAAATGATCAGCTTGTAAAATAAATGAATATGCTTTTTTTTGTTAATGTTTTGTTCAATAAATGTCATTACTTTTCATAGTGTGTTTTTAAAGACCGTTTTTACTAAATTAAACTAAATTCGTTATTTTATCAAGCTTAAAAGGAGGTTCAATAAGTTCTTAAAAGTTTATTTGATTTACTTTCCACACAAACGCAATGAGATTCAGCCGATGTCACTCAGAACTCCTGCTTATGCAAACATTTTGTAGGTATGCATGGTGTCGGATATAATTACAAAGGAGATTCTATAAGTCAACCGCATAAAGTTAATCTCATGTGGACATTTACAAGTGTGGGTCAACAATAAAGAATAATTCATTTTCCAATTCCTAAAAATGTATGATTTACAGAGGAAAAAAGTAGCTTAATTGCAAGGATCTAAACCTACAAGCTAGACATGGACAATTGTCAGGGATTTGCAAGAACAGGGACAAGGATGGAGCACAGCAAGAGTAAAGAGAACTGTCAGGGAACACAGGACGAAATCATGAGTGACTTTTAATCTTTTATTAAAAACACTTTATACACAACAAAAACATCCCTTTAAAAGGGGATTAGTAGGCTTATTCCGTTCTGTGTGGTGGTTTATTTAGATCAGCAATGTTTCCGGGATTGCTGATAAGAGTGTGGCGTGCAGAGGTGATGACGCCGCAGGTATGGAGACAGTGAAGAACAGGATGGAAATGAAGACGACAGGATGATGAGTGCAGGATCGATCACTATGGGGATGGTAACGATGAGGCAAGGGTGATTGCAAGTGATGGAGACTTTTAAAGTGGAAGTGCTGGAATTAGTATGCTGGTGATTGGCTACACATAGGACACCTGATGAACTCTTGATTTGATTCAGGTGCATTATTACTTTACTCATCACAAGTCTGGCTCTCAGACCTGACAAGAACATGTGTAGAAAGATTAAACACTAAGGTCTCTAAGCACAAAATTTAAGATAAAAAAACTGACCAGCTGCAATCAAAGGACACATTGATGTAGTTCTTAATTGTAAGGCCAGGTGACGTGGAATATACAGCACAGGTCTTCTGTCCCAATGATGTCATTATATATCACTAAATAATCAACAAAAAATGTTGCGTATAAAGCAAAACTATTCTCCATTTTAGTTGTGTGCTTGTTGTGTAACATGTATATAATATTTGCTAATAGCTTTTTTCATAGTCATTTTCGAAGGCTGTCATTCTCCAGCAAATCTGTTTACTAGCAACTTGAGAAAGGTGAGCAATCGATAAGAAAGAGTTTTAATAAGCTCTTAGAGAAATTCAACTAGATTTTCTGACAGGTGTTCAGTTAGTGAAAAGTTTTTATGCATTAATCTGTCACCCATGCTAAGGCTTTCTCTCTGTTACACACACAAACAGTGATACTAGCTGCATAAAAGCCTGAATCAGATATGAGAAGTCCGCTGTGTTGAGTACACACTCCCACACAATCCTCCCGATGACTGCTGAGGAACAAATTATCTTCTGTGAGCGATGAGGGTTTTTATTGGTGTGGTTCATGTTGTCATTATTGTGTACTTTAAGCAGCAGAGAATCTAAGACATTTGATATATTTGATATATCTTCTATATATATTTATTTATTTTTTTTTTTTTTTTACTTAAATCAGGACTATGTATATGTGGAGTTTGAACCTTCTGCTAAAAAGACTCCAGCTGAACCTTGAAGCTTAGTTTGTTCAGTGGTCTGAGGATCTTTTTGTAAAGCGAGGAAAACAAGAAAGTCATTTTTCCGGTCCTGGAAAAAAGGGTGGAAAACAACCCGGAGAAGATATTTTTTTGTTCTGTCAGTCTCAAGAGAGTGAGGGAAGGAAAGATGGATAGATAGAAAGCGAAATGAATTTGTTGTTTTGGTCTTTCATCTTGCTGAACGTGACACACTGACACAATGGGATATAACTCAGAGTTCAGAACACAGTGCAACTCTCTCTCAGGGGCTGAGTGGCTAAATCACACTTATGCACTCACACAAAGATACATAACCTACAGCTGTTTGATAAGTTCAAGGGTTGTGAATTGTGAATCAGTGCCAGAGACTTGCTCTTATATCAATAACCTACTATTATAAATATTATTGGTGTTAAATTTTATAATAAAATCAAATCTAAATTAATGTGTAGTTGCTTGAATGCAGCATAACAAAAAATGTGTAATGTGGACATGATGTAATTTAAATTAAAGTTATTATTTGCTAATTGCTTGAACGAAGATAAGAAGATCAAGTTGGCAACCATAGAGTTTCAGGAAAACAGGAAATTAACTTATCATGGATCAACATACAGTGCCTGTTTAATATTAGGAAGACAGATTCACATAATTTATTTTAAATTGTGGGCAAAATGAAGCAATGGTTCCTAAACTTTTTTTTTACCACTTCAGAAAACATATAGTGCCCCAAGTACCACCAAAGAGCAACATTAAAATACACTACAGTATTAGTAGCCACAGTCTATAGACCTTTCTATTGAGCTACAGTTATGTAAAGTTAAAATAAGAAGCAATTGTTTTACTAATAACAATATTTAATGGTTTTAGCCATGTTAAACACGGTAGAGCCTAAACACTAAGAATGTTCTGCTCATAAAAGGTACAACTATAGAATACTTAGACAAACTGTAAATGGTACAGTAATTAAACTGTACAGTGCTTAAATAAATAATAAATCTGTACTTAAAACTTTAAAATAAATGGGTCAATGGAGGCATGTTCTATTGTTTTGAACCAATGATATTGAGTATTAAATACACATTTTCTATTTTTTTGGTTGTCAGAGGAAAACAAAGGGGAAAACTCATCCACACCTGAGGAGATGAAATCCCCTAGAAAGCGAGAGGTGCATGATGGGGTGTATGTGAACTCACAAAGGAAATCAGGATGAGCAGGTGTAGTGCTAATCACCTCACCTTCATGCAGCCTATCAAACTATCAAACTGGACAGCACCTGTAAACAGATTTAGCGGAGATCTTTACACCCTCTGTGAGTTTGTTCCAGAGCTTTACATACAAGTATTTCTATACAAGAGTTTTATAAACAACATATAAAACCTTTTTATTTTTGGTTTGTTAAAACATATGCCTTAGTGTAGACTCAGTGAGTCTTAATAGAGAAGTAACTAAAGTTATGTAGGCAGTATGACAGTACAAAATAGTATTCTACAGTCTCTTCTTCTATGTCTCTCTTCTTTCTCCTGTAAATGCACACCTGAAGGCAAGATTAGAGCAGACTTATGTGAGCTGTCTCTGAGGTTCTGACTACTGATCTCTCTCTCTCTCTCTTCTTTTCTCCTCTTTTCACTGCCCAAATGTCTGCTGCTATTATACTTTTTGCCATTCTCTTCTCAGCATGATGCTGCATATGGCTTTTGTTCTTCCCCACAAATGGGCTTTCTGTATTTTTGTCAGGTTCTTTTATTCACTTTTCTTTTTGGTTGTCTTTTTCTATTTTGCCGAGTGGATGGTTGCATTGACTTGAGCACTGTAAGGTGTTTATTTTTATGCTTGTTTGTATGTGCATTCAGTGATTTAATGCAGAAGTGTTGGGTTGGGGATGATTACCAAGTCTTCATGATCACTTCCTATTTTGTAATTATAATCTGTTTCATATGTCAAAAATAATAAAACTCACAAAAAGACAAAAGTTTGTATCATTAGCGAGAAAGTTATTGTTTCTTGAATTTTTTTTTGTTTAAAAGGTATGAGTAAAACTTTACATTCCTTACAGTTGCATTATCCTTTATAATGTAGAACAAAAGTATTTGAGACTGTGTTATCATCATACTATAAAAATATTATGGGAATAGAAACTTTGTATTCTATAAAGAAAGGTGAATAGCTTCAGTAATACGTTGATTGTCGCCAAAAACAATGAACTCACATTTGTTTGGTGTCTTTAGTAGAAAATGATCTGTGAGCAAGTGCAAAAAAATCCCACTACACAGAGACTGTAGCACCATGCATGGGAATTTAACATACTTTGTGCTAAAACTCACTTATGGTTCGTTTAAACCTTACTAACATGTACAGTTGTGTTGCTGTTCAACACATCTCTTTTTCTTGTGTGATATGTTGTGTAGAACTGCTTTCAGGTTCTTACCAAAGCTAGTAAAATGTAAATAAAGCACTTAAAAAAGAAAGACAATACAGCTAAATACAAGGTTGGAAACTGCATTAATACAGACTGTATTTATAAATGCTGGATATATACTAGTATACAGGGCTGTTAGACCAAGAACTAATAAATACATTTGGTAAGGGTTAAATGTGCAAGAAAATCCCAGATTTCCAGAAGAAAATAAAAGTATAGATTTTGAAATTCTGCCGGAATTATAGCACATCTATTGTTTTTATATCAACAGAAGCTAATTGCTTTTGTTTATTGAACAGATGAGTTTTCTGTAGAAATATGATCTGTGCTAAAGTATATGGGGAGATTTCAATCCATAAATCAGTATATAAGCTTGTGACAAAGACTTGGACCCACATAATAAATAGCCCCAAATCTCCTTAACGATGTGCAAAAACTGAAAGAAAGTTCCTTTGAAACCTATTTACTCTTCATTACATTACATTTTAGAATGCGTTTACAATGGCAGCTCTTCAGACTCAATTTCAATTTTGGCATTAGTGATTCACTGCTAATACTTCCAAAACCATTTAAAACCTGTTTTGTTTAATGAACCTTCTGCGTATGAAATAAAACACTATTCTATGAACAAACATGCATAGCAATTTGTACATTTGTAAATTATTTGTAGTTGAGTATCCAAGCCAAGCTTGACTATATCTTATCTATCCTTAAGAAAATTCCCTTTTCTTCAAAACCATTCATCACGGATACTCTTGTTTTATTTATGGATACTCACATTATATTTGTGAATCATCTAGGTTTAGTATTGTCAAACATTTGTGTTTCATCTGTAAGAACTTGAAAACTCTTTTTTTTATAGAAAGATGATGTGTGGCATCAAAGCAAAACACTGAAAGTGAGAACAAAAATAAAATAAACAAAACAAAAAGTAAACCAACAACATTATCTGCACTATGATTCTTTGCTTTCAGATGTATATATATTTCCATTTCACTACTTTTTGTAATACCAGTACCTGCGAGGCGAAGCTCACGCTGCAGCGTGACTCCCTGGGCGGGCTGTCCTAGGGCCACTTGCGATGGGACCTCTTTCCCTAGTGATGTTGGGGGGTCCTGTACAGCACTGCTCCTCTGTCGACTCCTCGTAGTCGCTCTTGGTCGATGTCTCTGATGTGGGGGCTGACGATCAGGGGAGGACTGAGGAGGTTTTCTCAGACGTAGAGCAGGCGGTGGGGGCACCAACTTAGAAGGGGAGCTGCCACGTCTCTTCCTATGTGACATCATGAATTCTTCTTCCTGATCGTAGAGACCTGTAACGTACTGTGCTGGGAGAAGATTTGGTCCCAATAAGTATATTTTGGTGAACAAAATCAAAGAAATTTCCTTTAATATCTTCCATCGATGCTAGCCTGTCAAATCTTTTTTAATTCCTTTCAAGAATGACATTGATGTATCGTGTGTTTTCTGTAATTCATACCCAGAGACTCTTTTCCATCTGTTTTGGGCTTGTGAGCACACTCGAAACCTGTGGGGAAATTTTTGTCATTTCATGCAGAGTTGTATTCATGCCACTTTCTCGCTATGTTTAGAAAATGTGTTTTTTGGTGTTACAAAATTTGAACCAGAACTAGAAAATTAATATTATATTTGTAATTTAATCATTCTGCTCGCCAAGTTTAACATCAACAAGTGCAAAGTGTTAAAAGTGAATCCTATATTCTGTGTTTTTAAAAAAAGAAGAATTTTATGTGTCAAAAATTTCTACATTGGCAAACAAAAAAGCTGTTAAAACCTTATCTTTGTGCTCCAAATTTAACATTTTTGTTTAATACATCTATTTATCTGTTCTCATTTAACTTTTTTTTTCTTTTATCCCCTGGCATTTTTTATGTAATAGTTTAATTTATTTTTTGTTTCCTTTGATCTTCTTGATCTGTTATATTCTTTCTTTTTTTGTACTTTGATAATTCCTATGCATGCTTAATTCTTCAATGTCTTTTTAAATAAAACTGCCAAAAAAAAATAAAAAATAAGAGACCGCGACATAAGGTCATCTACAACAATGCGAAGAGGCCATTTGGGACCTTTTGGGACCATAGGTGCGTTGAGGAAACGCCTCCGATCTTGTGGGAGCATCTCAGCCTGGGTCACCCAAAGATGGCGGCTGTGGACTACTAATGTAGACATCATGTGGTCAAGCTTTTGTCACCTTAAGCGCGAAGTTGGTAACAGCCCTCAGATCCTCTGTAATACCTGGGCCACAACTCCCCTCCTGCATAACTTTCAAGGCCTTGGCTTGGAACACCTTAAAGGCTGCCATGGCTGCAGGGTAACGGCAGCTTGACCTGCAGCAGCATAAGCCCTTCAAGTCAGGTCCAACGACAGGCTTAGATGGCGGGATGGATTCCTGGGTAATCGGTTCATACCCCCTAGCTACCGCACCGTCAAGGGGAGCAAGACAGGAGAGACTGACCAACCTTGCTTTAAGAGGTGCCTTCCAAGTTTGAGTAAGTTACCGATGCACTTCCGAGAAGAATGGCATAGGAAGCATTGACTCACTAGATCTCCAACTAATCCACACAAGGAATAATCCAACTGTTTTCTGTGGTGGTCTCTTGCTAGGCTCCAGTGGAAAAGAGTAATAGCATCACGCTTGCGTCCGCTTTGTGGGGGACGATGTGATCACATGACCATCAGTAGGGAGAGAGTGGAAGATGACTAGCAGCGCTTCCCATAGTATTCACCGACATAAGTCGTAGTGATCGACAGATGGGGAACTATCCCAACACTGATCGTACTTTGGTAATACCCTAAATAAATTTAAACTCAGTATGCTACAGATTATTTGTTTTAGTTTTTCTAGAAGATCTAAGTCCATTCAATTAACTTTGAAGTCCCTCAGGGCTCTGTTTAGGCAAGGCAAGGCAAGTTCATTTGTATAGCACATTTCGTACACAGGGTAATTCAAAGTGCTTTAGATTGGGAATAAAGAGTAAAAAGAAAGTACATTTAATAAAATCAAGCATAAAAAGTCATATAAAATAAAATTGATTAAAAACTGAAAATTAAAAACATTACAAGGATTTATCAGAGAATTTCCCTTTAAATGCGCTGTTGTCTTTATATCACCGTATGTCACCGTACCCATTTAAGGCCTATTTTATTAGCTTTTAACATCTATCTCAGACAGAAGATACCCTATATAGTTGTGAGAGCTCTTCTCTTTCAGTTGAGGTTCCAAGAGAAATTGAAAACCCTCCTTGGTAGAAGCACTTTGGAGAGCTTGCTCCATGCACAATTAGTTCACAAAAGACCACTTAAAATCCTCTGTATAGATTTTAAACCTTTTTGTCTCGGTAGCTGTGTACACTCCTCTGCGTTCTGTGCTCTTCTTATGACTGAGCCCAGGATGAACACCAGGCTGTGGAACTGATTTCCTGTAGATCTTAAGTTTGTCACAGAAATTACTGATTTTAAAGACTGGCTTTAGGGTAGGGTCAGAGCATCCATGGTTTCATTCAAAAAGGTTTAAAAGGGAATATTTCTTATTTACAGTTTATTTTCATGTAAATCATGTTTTAGACCTTCATCAGTGGTATTAGAATCTGATGGTCACTCATTTAGAGCATATTTGCTATTTTAATTAACAATTCAACTTATTATTATTTTCAGTTTACAAAGTTATATAGGGGGAAAAAGACAAATCAAATCAGCTTTATTTGTGAAGCACTTTTTACACAGGTCTTACCAAAGTGCTTCACAGTAAAATAAAAAAATAAAACATGTTAAGCATGTAAAAATATCCAATATTTAAAAATACAGTATAGAACTTTAAAATTAATCAGAGACAACTGAAAACAACTGAACAACATCGACAAGGGTGCATGATTCTATGAACAAAGAAATAAATTTACAAGCTACAAGTCAGGGGGATTTTTTTTTACAGAATGTAAAATAATCCCCATGAAATGATTAAGTAAAATAACACACAAAAAAACATGTTGGCCAAAAACACCAGCTTGAGTTGACAGAAATGTTTTGTTTTTCCTGTTCAATTCCAAGTTCCTTATTGTACATTCGTCATAACACTCTCTCACTTTTGCATTCTAAACCAGTTTTCCTGATAACAGCCTGTGTGCTTTTGCTTTGCAATCTCCATTTTCAAAACTATACCTATTATAATGGCAAATGAGGGGATTTACTCTGCACAGACACCGGGAGCATTCTGATGGGAAACCGTGAATCCCTGTCTGTGTGCTATCGTATCTTTTAAGCCTAATGACACAAACTTTTCACTCTCGGCCTCATTCTCATTTCAAATCACTTCCCCTAACATATTCATGAATTCATAATGGAAGGATAGATAGACAACTTCAACTGTTTTAATCAGGAATTTATTAATTTAGCCTCAGAAGATGACAAGAAACTTAATTTAGGGAAGGCTGTGGACAGGTCATGAATTTTAATAGAGTTTATACAGTCTACTATTTTTTAGAACAATGGCTTCTGCATTTTTCAATAGAGAAACTAGCCACAGGATGGACTTGGTATAGCACATTTGTAAGAAAAAAATTAATAAAAAGCATGAGACTTATCCCGTGATTGTATAAAACATTAAACCAATTTGACACTTTATTAAAGGAATTTCTTTCATGTTTAGATTTGGTAAAATTTTTTAAGATTTTCAAAGATTCATACGAGAGAACATCTTCCAATAAAGAGTTTTGTTATTTATTACAAAAGCTTGCAAGTCACGCCAAGAAAGAACATCAATGCATAATCTAAAGATTCACTGAAACGTTAGAAATTAATGAGTCTATTTCTTTTGTTTGTGTTCTTTTTGCTCTTCCAATGTAACAGAATCAATAAATCATTACTGGTTAGATTTTGTCATTGAAAATGTTCTAATATGCAGTAGGTAAATGTTTTGGATGGCCTCTACTTTAATTTTATACATTGCCTAGAAATAAAATACATGAAATATATAAAAGTTTTGTGCTACCGGGATTTAACTTAGCAAATGAGTACAGGTTTTCTATTGGATAATTAATGCATAGGTGATTATCTTTCAATGTATTTTATTCTAACTAGTGCAATGAGTTGCTTCTCATTTCTTAAACAACAACATCAAAAACACCACATAGTCCTGGAAAAGATGTTTGTATGTTTGAGAAGGCTCAAAATATTGGCAAGCATCATGCAGAGAAAACTCTAAGGTCCAGACCTAACCCCCGAGGATCTTTAGGTTGTGCTAGAGAAGGCTTTGCAGTAGTCAGACTACCATCATCAATGCAAGATCTTAGTGATAATTTAATTAAACCCTAAATGGAAATATATCATGTATCGTCAGGGAAGCTTATTGAAACAATGCCAAAATGAATGCATGTTTTAATTGAAGCTAAAGACGATCCAACAAAATATGAGTGTATGATCTTTTTTTGGCCAGTCAGTGTATTTGTTTTGTAAGTTGAAATATAATAAAATATACAGGTGGCAGTTCTTTGCCGTGAAAAGTTAACAACACAGGCTTATGGCTCTCATTTGTATCAGTTTGCATCCATTATTATAAAGAAGCCCATAAACACAAAGACTGCGGTGGACTTGACATTTAGAGAATGTATTTATGGGTCACATCTGTCCGTGATACTGAAAGTTCTTTAACATGCTTGATTGGACTCTCCTAATTCTCCACCAGTGCACAGCATCCACCTGGATAACATGATGGCTGCCGTTCAGCACAAGAATGCAGATCACATACGGCTGGGGATGAGACTAATTGAAGCAGTAAACCTATAATCAAGGTGCTAAAGTAACGATAGCTTTTACTCAATATCTGCCAGCTGTGCACAAGGTAAAAAAAAAAAAAAAAAAAAAAAAAAAATATATATATATATATATATATATATATATATATATATATATATATATATATATATATATATATATATATATATATATATATTTTTTTTTTTTTTAAGTAACAGGATAACATAATGCAGGTACTCTCAACTTTGACCCTCAAGTTTCACTAAACCAGCTAAAAATACAATTATTTGGCAGTGAAAGGACACTGCATGCATGAGAAATTAAATCAAATGGTAAGGTGCTTTGCAGGAAAGAGGATTTTTGGTCCTGGTTCAACATCTTGCAAAAATGTAATTTTTTATGTTCATTCTTGTTATTATCTCGCTGACAGTTGACACATTGGCAGGGTTTCTTGTGCAGGTTTGAAAACTGGCAGACTATTCTACTTGTATTCATGAAGCAGGCTTAGCAGCTCTTTATTAAACAACTGAGCAAGTGGGAATAAAGGGTCATGTGCAGCCCATTCAAAGTCTTCACTACCTTGCCTTCAAAGCTTGAAATCAGACATCTGGGCTGCAGTTTTTAGTAACTACACACTATAAATGTTTTTTTCAGCATTAGTCTATAGGTAATAACAAAATAATAAAGCATCTATGTTAATACACATTTGTAAGCCATTTATAAATATTAGTTTAAATACTTTATTATTTTATTTTATAAAAAATCCTTTATTTACACATACCTTGCAAGTTAAATGTTTTAGCTCATCTAAAGTGAGGACTAATTATAGCCTGTAAAGCAATTACACATGACATTACATATTAAAATGATCTGGTTTCCTCTGCGTGTTTTTTCTTTGACTGTTTAGAATAAAACAGAGTCTTTAAATCTCATGTGTTGATGCCTTATATGTGGATAAATAGTCATAAATAGTATAATAGGCCTAAACAGCTTTACAAGGCATGAAGGTCATTCTTGAAGATCATATCAGTGTTCCATGTTTGCAAAGATCTGATAATTGGCAATTCCACGTTTTATTTTGTTTCAGGTCTTACATTCAAACCCAGTCTTATATAACAGGCTGGTAATTTGTGAAACAAGTGGTTCAGATCTGTAAATCCCATATTCCTCCAGCTGTCATTTTGCATCCACTAGAGACAAAAATATTCAGAGTCCATCAATTCTGTTTATGGTCTAAAGGAGCTCTAATTTAACTTAACGTTCAGAAAGAAATCAGCTCCTGTTGCTATCATCAATCATAAATATCAAATGGACTGCACATGAACAGAAACGTTATGCAATTTTGAGTCCCCTCAGTCAAAATCCAAAAGCAGCAAATTTTCATAAAAGTAGATAACAGGCCTGGCTGGCAGCTCCATATCTCATCAAATACTTTGCATGACACATTCAGAGGTAATTTTATGCTTGCAATTTTACTATTGTTTAAGCCAGGTTTCTATTCTTTCATTCTAACTGGAATCAAGAAATCACTGGAGCTTTTTTGGTGAGGTGCATACTCTTTGACTTCTGGATTTTAGAAATAGCATAACTTTTACGACTTGGTAAGGCAAGACACAGTGCATTTTTTTGTAAATAGATTTGTTTTAGACACGTCACTCAAGATGTGTCGCTCAACTATGTATTTTTTTACTACTATACAGTCATAAATGTATTCATGATTTGTGCTACAAAAAAAGTTACAAAAAGAAAAAAAGAGTTCAAGTACTGGGTAACAAACGCAGTGGAAATGCCCACAAAAGAACACGAGTCGAGACAAGTCTTACCACTCAAAACTGTTCAGTGGAAAACTAGCAAAAGACTTTATTGACTTATTGAAATAGAGGATTAATATAGTACTGTGCAAAATGCTCATGTATTGTAACGAGGGAAAATATGTTTACAGAATAGGTTAAATTTACTAAGGTATTAAACTTTGCTATTCCTCTTGAAATGCAAAGTGTTACAAATATAAGGAATTACTGATGTCAGATATCTATCAATTGACCTTTTTAACTGTTATTTACTATCAACTAGCATACATTCTTTGCTTCTGAAATGCAAATGTCTTTTGAAGGAATTTCTAAAGGAATATCTTCATCAGACATTGTCTGCACTTATTCTAAAGCAATCAATACAATTCAGTATAATTTCCATTATATTGTTATTCTGTTTCTGCAAATAACATTAAATAACTGGATTTTTCTTGGGAATATTCCAAATGACATTAAATATAATGCCAGGATACAAAAGAATAACTGATTGTGATTAACTTTTTTCATGCAGAAAATAAAAGCAGTATCTAAACCTCACAGTTGTGAAGCAATAATACAGGGGTTACAAAACTCAGCAATTGCCAACAATTTAATAATGATGAATCCTGAACAACTACACCAATGTCCCTCCCATAAGGTTGAAGACAAGGCATTAGTTAGTATTTCCAGGCTTAACAAATAGATGTATTGATTGGGGACATCAATTGATCTTGCATATGGATCACTGTAGAAAGGGTCCATAGAGTTACTATAGAAAAGATTACGTGGACACTTGTTTGAAGTGTCCTGGTTTATTAAACCAATTCCTTCATCCGTTAAACATAGAGATCAACTGTTGCAGCATTATGTCTGTGCAAACTGAGGTCTGAAGATTCACTTCCTGTACTTATATTCTACAGACTAAATTGTCTCTATAATTACTGATGCAATAGAACAAACACAGTTTGATACCATGTGTTATATTTTCTACAAAACAATATTCAAGAGCTGATCTGTCATTTTGAAAAAAAAAAAGATGTGATTTGTTGGAAACATTGAAACTAATTTCATTGAATCACTTAAAGCACACTGCACTGTTTCCAGGAACCTGAAAAAAATCAATAAATCAATCAGTCGTCAGAAAATAACTTGTAACAAACTTAGTCAACTTCTTATATTCTGGCTGAGCAGAAAGATAAAAATAACTAGAATAATTTCCAATTAAGTTTTCTGCCATACTGAGTGAGCATAAGAGTTGAAACAGCATCTGGTTACAGGGCTGAACAAACCTGAACACCTTAGATATAAAAAAGAAAAGGCATTAAATGTAGTTTGCATTATATATATATATATATATATATATATATATATATATATATATATATATAATGCAAACTACATATAAAGCTCGGGAGTCAGAACAAAGCACTTTGTGTACATCCTCATCAGCTCTGGGTAATACCTCGAACTAAAAGGGTATCTTTTGTATAAACATCAGATTAGTCAACGTGAGATTACCTGTTGTTCTCCTTCAAGTAGTGAAGCAGAAACATTTTAGCCCTCTCAGCTTACCTGTTCACCTGTTCAGACAACAGTGTCTGAAACAGTCAGCAAGCAGCTTTCACCTCGATCCTGGTCCAGGCTCCTCCGTTCAAACGTTAATCTTTTTAAGCGTATCAGGAAAGAAGAAGAACTTAACCCCTCTGGGCTCTGAAGCAGCCTGTTCAGGTCGGGGTCAAACAGCAAGGCTTTTGGAGATTATCACTGCTGATCTGGGATAAGAGAACAATCCACCTGTTGATTGTCTTTAGCACCTACTTTGAGACAGACACAGACATCATTTCAGTAGTACAAAAAATAGTTTTTCATTAGAAATAGTGTTTTTTTTTTTAAATAAACTATTCATCGGTTTAGTTTAGTAGATCATTTAACAACCGCTCAGTGCAAAAAATAAATATATTCGGAAATAAGCAATCAAATTAATGCATTTAAATACACAATTCAAATGATGAATAAATTATTAAATAATAACAACATAAACAAAATTTCTTAAATTTACAGAAACAAAAATTAAAATGGGGAAGGAGGACAAAACAAAGAGACACAAGTAAACACATTTTAAAGGGAGGGACGGAGGAAGGAAGGGAGGAATGTAGTTTAACCAGGTAAAAGTCTGGTATTTGAACTAATGAAAACATTTCAGTGTATTACTTGAATTGACTGTCTAGTTTCTACATTTTATTCACTCAGAAATCATCTATAATACAAGGAATGATAAGCATTAACTGCTGTTTTAGCTTCATCCTCTTCATCACAAGGGCTTGAATTATAAAAAGGTAAAATGTTTTAATGTAAAAATAATTTTTTTTAAAAATCAACTTGTAACCACTTCATAGTAGATTTCAATGACATGAGAGGGGCAGATACCTTCATGCACAATTAACCACCCTGCTAAGCCAGAGTTAATTCAGAGGGCTAATCCTGTGGCGTCAGATAATCCAACACCAGATCAAAGAGTGAAGGAGTGTTTTAATTAAACGCTTTCCAAGTTTAGAAGACACATCCTTTTTTTGACCTGGATTTTTGAAAGATTTTGTGGAACCAAGACTTTTTTCAGTGAAGAATTCTGATGAAACTATGGGCCAATAGCACATACAAAACCTCATTTTGTGTCACTAAAAAATAATTATCATTGTTTCCAGCCAACCTAACTTCATATTCTATGAACAAGTGTCTGTTTAGTTTACATATTGACATATTTCAGTAATCAAATGAAGATGAGCAATTCTAAATAATTGGAATTGACTTACTCTCTAGTAAAAGATAAGACAAGAGTTGTAATTATTTAAAACGTTAAGATTTTTAATTAACCAAAACACAAATATATGCTTCCTTTTTTTAAACACACAACAGCACTCAGTGAAGCACAGAACACTAGACCGCAGAAGACCTCTCCTGCAGGTGTTAATTTGTTGATCTGATAGTTGTATTTAAAGAGCAAGGGAAATTGTTACATTCAGGGTTTTAAACACTTAAGGGGTTTATATCATGTTAATTGCAAATTAAGCTCTCTAAATAGCATCTCTGGCATGCTGCGCCTTACAGAAGAAACAAATAAAATTTCCAGAGATGCTAATGACTGTGAGACACATAGAGCTTCAAATATCCTTAAAATATAATCTTATGTTAGATGTAGACTATTATGATGTGATTATACATATTATCGGTTTTGTGACTGCAAAAATAGTTTCTCACAATTGACATGATTTAAGATGTCAATGTCTTCCATGTGTTGCCATAAGGATTTACATGTATATTTATTTCCTCTATAGCCTCTTATTACTGATGTATTTTTTCCTAGCATTTCTTGTAGTTAAGCTTAATGAAGCAAATATTACTTTTAGTTTGTGATAAATGTAAAATTCATTAATAAATTGCTTTCTTTGAGAGTGTTTGGGCATGAAATAAACTGGAACAAGGACATCATTTGTGATGGAGGCTTTCGAAACCTTGAACATTTTATAGCAACCTTTGTTTTCAAATCAGTGCTATTACTGTTGATAAAACTGCCAAGGTGACATGATTTCAGTAAACAAGTTCCTACGAGTTGTTCATAACTACTATGAAATGTGTCTTATTTGTTAGTTCAAAGAAAAATATGTGTGCACCATTTCTTAAAAATTTAATTAAAGGTACTCTACTGGCAAAAATATGTTCATTTAATCTTAATTTTAGGTCACTTTAATATTATGTTATATATATGGTTGGTAGATTAATTTGCCATACTTTTTTTGTTTATTGTTTCTGTATAGAGTTTACACCTAAATTATGTGACTTCCAAAGATGAATCGAAAACTAAATCAACCCTCTGAAAATTTGTGACGTCACAAAGAAGGGCACTTCCATATGTATATGCTACCACTCCCTCACTTCTTTCAGTTGGAATACACTTTTCTGGGATCACTGCTCTGTGTAAAAGCTTGCAGTCCATAGCATCCACAACATAACAAAAAAGCACCAAAGAGATGTTGGGATTTCTACACGAAACTGTCTAAGCTCTGCGAGCGTACTTCACCAAGGCAATTTTTATAGTCTTTTGGTTTGGCTACCAAGTTTGACCTAAAAGTTGACAACAAAACTTCACTTTACCATCATGACTTCCTGTTTATTCTACTTATAATAAATAAATGCATTTCTTGTCTGATGTTTTCATTAAATGTAAAAAGACGAGGGTCATGTAGTGTCTGTTCATGCTGTAAACTTGTTAACTTTTGCTTGTGTTTGGCGTCTATCAAAACCTAAATGCCATTCAAATGTATTATGATTGTATAGTACATGAGGGATTGTACAGTACAGACAGATATGAATGAAATATACAGTAGTGCTAATGAAATTATATATATAACATTGGTTTCAAAGGCTTTGAGAAGTCCTCATATTAAAATTTTATCTATGTCAGGGCTTGTCACTTGTGTTATCCCGTTTTTTTTTTACCTTACTTGTTTTTTCTTTGTTTTAAAATAATACATTGTCTAGTCTTTTGTACTTGTGTTTGTTTGGAGCATATGTTTATCACCGCCTGCCCTATTTCAGCCTGCTCGTTAGTGTTAAGTTGCTTCACCTGTTTACCCCTGCTTATCTGTTGATTGTGTTTGCTTTATGTTCCTCACAGTTTAGTCAGTTCGTCACTCCTTGCCACCTTTGCTGGTGATCATCATTTTGCCTTTATTAGTAAGTTGGTAGTTTTAAAGTGTTCGAGTCCAGATTTAGTTTACTAGATAAGTTTTCCCTTTGTGAATCATTTGTCTTGTTAAATTTCTTGTTCATTATTTCAATAAAACTCTTTAAGTTGAGTTGGTCTGCATTTGGTTTCTTTCTTTTGAAACACCACTCCATCTAATCATTAAAATACAAGTTGTGACTGCTTAGAATTTGAATAGTTATCATCTGCAATTAAATGAAGAGACAAATACGCTGATGTGTTATTTTATATATTAATGTTATATTAGTACAATTATTTTAAAAGTAAGCAGCCATTTCTGAAAACCTTTTTTAATTTTAAAAGCGAAGTTCAGTTAAGAGTGAAAGTAACGCAATTGTGCTTTTTTATTGTTTTTTTCTTATTTTTTTATAGATTTGTACAAGAAAGTAGCAAATATACAGATGGTGTGGTCAAAACCCTCGTTTCGTTAATCTGGATAGTTTTTGTAGTCACCACAATTGTTCTTTTTCTCTGAATTGCTGGTTTATGAAAATATTATACATAATATTATTATAAATCTGTGAAAAAATATTAAAAATGATTTGAGAAGTTCATCAATCATACTTTAGCTGTGTCAGTGGTCAGGGGAAGATTTGCTTGTAGTTTTGTTTCTGTAAATACTTCTTGCACCGTGAATCGTTTGCTGATGTTTGCCATCAATCTGGTGTTTCTTTTTGCTTACCATGAGAAAAGCTTTCTAGACTCTGGTGAAGGAAAAGAAAGCTGATAGAGGCAAGAAAAAACCTTTTTGAAGTTTCCATCGATCTGTGCTAGACTGCAAGAGAACAGTGCAGCAATGAACCCCGCAGGCCGGGACTGAGAGAGCGTGCTTGGGCGCTGATGAATGGCATAGCGTTTACATGCTGCATGTGTGCGTGTGTGTGGGTGCATGTGAGCCATCTTTTGATGAAGATGATGTAATACTTTTAGCAGTGCTATTACAGATGAATGTAATGAGAATATCATTAAACTTATCATTAATTTAATTAATTACGTTCAAAAAGTGAAACTTGTGTATTATATTCATTCATCAAACGTAGACGGACACATTTCGTGTTTATTTATTTTCATTTTGATGATTATAACTGACAACTTTCACAAACCTTTATATTTATAGAGAGGTAAAAGGAAGGAAAATATTTTGTAGACAAATAGTGTACAAGCAATAGTAATAACCACACACTAGAACAAAACACAGCATCGAAAGGGTCTCACCCTGGATATAGGAAAAAAGGACAGGACCACTGATATTTTTGATGATATTCTAATTATATGACTAGCATCTGCATATTCCATCCACATTGTGTAGGAGTAATCTGAATCAATTTTTATGAATTGTTAATGCTGTCTGTTTAGTCTAACTGCTCTAAGCACCACTCATGCCTTTCTGTTCCCTTTAGAATAGTGCTGTAATTTGATGAACAATTTAGATGAGTTTGTATCATTTGTAGATTAAAAAGTGTGCTGCTCCTGTGATAAACATAGACTCAACATCAGGTGTCATGTATAAAGATTAACACAATTTTCATAGTTGCTTCAGTAAAAGCGGTCCTAAAACAAAATGAATGTGAATCCATTACTTTTTCCATCAGCTGTTTATTATGTCAGTTATTTCAGGTATAAAGAAGCACTAAATGACCAAATGCATTTGAAAATGTTTCCAGGTAATCTGAAAAGGTAATAAATTGAAATATTGAAAAATACATTTTAGCAAATATTTCAGGCAAAAATGTTGTCCTCTGTGTACAATCAGCTTTAGCCTTGTGCTGCTGTCGTGAGTTCATTCAATCTAAGCGTCACCTGGAAGTAATCTGTGTCTTCTCCTGTCTGCTCCTGTCTCCTGTGAAGGAAGCTTATGTTTTGTCTCCTGTGTATAGCTCTTGAGTATTCTGCACACATCCTGGTTCTTTTTATTGTTCAAAGTTGTTTCAATAAACCTTCTGGCAGTACGCTAACCTCCTGATCCTTTCATGATAGAAATAAATAAGGAAAAATGGCAGCTGTATGTTCCTCTTAAAAATGTAGAATTAGGAAGGATATCTTTGTAAATTGACAAAACATTTACTTTAACGTGCCACATTTAATTGTACCCAAATGATTTTGAGGGCTTCCAGATCATGGTTTTGGAGGTATAACCAGATCTCTCCACCACCTGCTAACAGAGTATGAGAGGTTTCTGAAGCGGTTTTTGCACCTTTTTTGAGCTTCATTTGTTGAGTTTAAGATCCTTTCGCTACATAGTTTCAAAAGCTAGCTCCACTCTTTTGAACTTGATGCAGACTGTAATTGGAGGCTATCATATGAAGATGAAAGGTTTACAAGCTTTTAGCTTTTCAGGTAACAGTGGTCATCTGTGGTCTCTGTTGTGTCCATTGAGGACAAACTATCCCGGATAATGTTAGATAATTTGTAAAGGTCTTTTGGCTCCTTCTGAGAATGATTTCTTTGATCTAGGTTCTGAAATTATGAAGTGCATACCTGCTTGAGCTTACTACACTAAAACCACTCAAAAGTCCTGACTTTATTTGTTGGGATTTATTAAATGTTATGCTAAACCGATGAAGGTTTTTCATGTGATGCAATGATGTTCAGACTTTTCTTGAAATGTTTTCCCTCCTGAGTTGTTTATGAAAAACCATGTCTGTTTAATTTTTTTTTAAAAGAAAGAAAAAATTATTTGTATGCACTGCTAATGTAAACACAGTCTAGAGAGGAACTGAGTATTAACTTGACATTTTTAAAACTTTAGATTATGCTGTAACTGTTATATCAATTTAAAACTGTCTGCATGTACATCGTCTGCTTTCTAAAGGATAAATGTCTCATCAGTTAAATGATCAAGGCCTGATCTATGACTCCTGCTCTCACCCTCTCAGTAACAGGATTATACAATGTGTTTAGCCACTGCTTCTCTAAAAAACATAGGCGTGGGGAAGTGGAGCGTCTGCCCTGCCATCTGGCATCCAATCAGAGAGAGAGCATCATGATCAAGAAGAAATCCCCTTTCAGATTAAAATCCCCTTTACTTCCACACAGAAAAAAAAAAACCTTTGGACACCCCGGGACCTCAGATGTAGGACTGAGTTTGATGGCAGGGGACTCCTTAACTAAATCATGCTGATCAGTTTTTCCAAGGTTAGGTTAGGAATATTAATGATTATAATTGTCCCAAAAATACTGCAAAACTATTTTAATTCAAATAACCACTGGTTTTGGTTACAAATACATATCTTAATAAAAACACAATTTTATTGAAATGGTGAACAAGCAATTATTTTCCTATTGTTGTTTTTTATTTGAGTATATATAAAATGGAAGCTTCATTTTTATGACTTATGTTCAGGCTTTTAGTCACTTTAGAAGCAGTTAAAGGGTTTATGCTGCATTATATTTAACATTTTATTAGCATGTTAACTATGATTCGCGGTGTGAAATTTAATTCATGTTTGGATATTATGAATGAAGCATGGATTACCAGGTTCATCAAAAAACCAGTGTAGGGATTAAGCTCATTCAAAATGCCTCAATCCATTTGTTAAAGCAGTCAGTCAGTGTATATAACATAAAGCATAAAGAGCTTTGGTTGTTTTATGAAGCAAGTCTTCACTCTGACTTTCATGCCATGGCACCATCAAAAGATGTGTAAGACTTTAGTATAAGGGTTCATAATTATGCATTAGTTAAACATTACGTAACACAGAAATGACTCTTAATTAATATTATTAGCAAACTATTACTTAAGGATTAATTGAGTCTCTAATTACTTACAGTAGATAGATACAAGACTTCAGAGTAATTCCTATTTTTTCAAGCATTAACTAATGCAAAACTTACACACAATTAATAGTAAGTTAATTAAGGATCAACCAGATCTCTATGGGGTTACATTAATGTCACAATTCTGAGCGCAAAAAGTCCAATTTTGAGAGCGTAAAAAGTTAATTGACACACAGGTGAGCTGCGTTTTGTGAATGAAATATTCTTCTTGTGTAGAATACGTATTTTGAGCATATATGTTTATGCGCATGCCCAGATGGTCTCATTTTCTCTTGCAACAATGCACTCATACCGGCACTCGCTCGAAACAAACCACAGTGATAAACTGCCACAATTTTAGCCAATCAGAGAGGCGTCCAATTTACAGGCCAGCCAATTAGAATATAGAAGACTTCTCTCTGATTGATCTGGAATTGTGGCAGTTTGACAGTGGTTTTTTTCAAGAGAGCACGTGTATGAGGATATTGTTGCGTACTCATACACATACTCATGCTCGTAATCGTAAATACGTGCTGATATCACTGGCCGATGCCTTGTGACATCAATGAGAGAAGTTTCAGGACAGGAGCAACAGAATGTTGCAGAATGTCAGTGATGTAAAAATACTTTAATGATGACCCTTTAATTTTTGATTATGACACATCCTTTTAGGGCTACAAACTTTGCTCCATGAAAATATTAAGAGGAATAGTAGAATAAATAATCTGAAACTTTCACTATAATAGTGCAGATACGTTTATAAAAATGCTTCTTCCCCCAAAACAGCCATCATCTAGACTATTTTGTAACTTCAGGATGTACCCACTGCTTCAGATAACTGTTTTTTTTTTTTTTGCATAAAACAAGATTGTTCTGCTCAAAAAAGTGAAAGTAATATTTTGAGGCACGAAACAGCCAGGTTAGCACTAGCATTCGCTGCTAATGTTAACATGTTATGATTCAGATAAGACAGAATTAATTCACTGTCAACAGAAAAATCTCTTTTATGGCAGTATAATCTACTTGTATAACGATAAAACAATGACCCTGCTGTGATTTTTAAATGTTTGTATTTTTTTTGTACTTATTCTTTATCATTTATTATATCTTTAACACTGTGTTTTCATGTCAAAGCTCATCATTTATTTTCCTTTTGTTTATATAGAGACATTGAAAGAGTTGCCATTAGATCAGTTATTTTGAAAATATCTCTGGAAAACAAAGACAAGAATAATTGTTTTAATAATCATCAATTTAATTATTAGTTAAATATTTGTGTTTAAAAATGTCCACTAATCCAGCATTTCTAGTGTGGGCTAACATTTTACTTGGGCCTTCTGTTTTGCCATTGAATAAATCTAACCTTTTTGTGGCAATATTCTCTGTGGTTAATAATAGCTCCTTCACAGTCAGGAAACATGTGATGTTGACACAAAATGATACATGCCATTATGGGTTAATTTTAGTTTTTTTTTTATAAACTACTAAGATTGGGGCATGTGATAAAACAAAAATTACACCAATAAATTCTAATCCTTCAGTGAAAGCTTTGAATGGACTGGAGTATCAATATCTTGAATCTTGGCCTGTGGCTTGCTGATGTGGTGAATATTGAATAGCAAAGACTCTGCAGCAGATTTACTTGCCTTTCACTCTTTAAAAGGGATCTTTAACATGTAATTATAACTTTGAAGGCCTTTGTGCCAATACTAACCAGCCTATCATTAATCACACCAAGTGACAGTGATGAAACTACCCAATTACAGCAAAATAACACTTTGCTGTGTCTTTTCAAGACAATGTCCACATCTCTTTTTCCCCTGGGTTTGTGTAAAGAAGGATCAAAGTTTATTTTCTCAAAAGCTATTTCTGTTTTCTAATGA
Source organism: Danionella dracula (assembly GCA_900490495.1). Taxonomy (NCBI): domain Eukaryota; kingdom Metazoa; phylum Chordata; class Actinopteri; order Cypriniformes; family Danionidae; genus Danionella; species Danionella dracula. Next base: position 2,856,185 of record UELW01000600.1, read on the forward strand.
TGCTTTCTGATGGAAATTTCCACACTGGCCATAAAATAAATTTTGCATTTTTTGTATATTTGCTAATTGAATTGGCATTGCTAATTGAGTGTATTGCTCAGGGAATGCATGAAGTATCTTGTTACAAAAGTGTTACTCAATACTATTTAACTGTATTTAGTACTGTATAATTCCATGCTAAAACTGTAGTAAAGTTACATTTATTGCTTTGTGTGATCCCTCCCCTGACTGGAAAAAAAGATATGCATTCACACAAAGAGAGACAAATGGATTTATGAATTCCATTTTCATTATTCCTAAACTTTTTTTGTGTGGAGATTCTGTATTTAGGTCACGCTCTACAGAGACATCCTGTCATCAGGAAGTAGGATTAGTTGCTGAAAGAGTCAGTCAGCCAGACACATGCATCCATACGCACTCACACACACACGCACACACACACACGCGTGCGCACGCACACACACAAGCACACGCACGCAGACACGCACACACACACGCACGCAGACACGCACCCACACACACGCACGCACACCACAGACAAATAACACGATTTATTTGACAAAATTCATAAAATTTCTCAAATAAACCTAAAAAAAAGAGAATGTCAGAGTCTCCAGTCCTTTTGCTGTATTTGTTTGAGTAAAGATAATTACAAAAAAAATCCTTGTTTGTTTTATTGGTTATATTGTTTTATATAATTTATATAATTTATCATAATAACTTAAACATTTCCATTGTTGAAAGCCGGGAAAATAAAACTTATTATTATTACTTGCTTTAAATGTGTACAAAATCACTTATTTTTTTTTTAATGTGGATGTTCTCTAATGTGACAGTATATTTGTTTTAATGAAAATGAGGCAGTTTTACTGTGACTTGAAATTCATGAAATTTATGTTTACATTTAATCTGAGCTTTGCCTCATTCTTGTCTCTTCAGTTCTCACTGACTTTTTTGTGTCTTTTTTTTTTTTTTACTTTTTAAAGCCCCGGCTTAATTGATAATTAGTTTTTAGTTTATTTATCTGCAAAAAAAGTCTTATATAAGAATTATGTCAGTGTAAATGTAGCCTTAAAGGACAATGAAACCCTTTTTCAGTTCAAATCAATTCTTGAATGATAATACTTACACGTTGAAAGGGATGCATTCGGCAGGTGAATAGCAGTTAAAAATATTGTGTGTTGTCCAGAATTCAACACTTTCATGGTATGAGACGACTTGTGCATGTTAATTATTGAGATTCTGACACACCATGGACTGATGGGTGTAAATGAATACGCCTCAGTTTTTGAAGTCAATTCTAAACCCAGACGTCAAAAAAGTGCGACAAAGTGGGAAATAAATCTATTTTGTCCCAACACTAACCCAACATAGAACAATCTATAGATAATGCTCAACACATATAAAAATATCAAATTCTTTCATATTTTCATGACTCGGATACTCCAATCCAAGGATGAAATTGCCATCATGAATAACTTTATGTAAGGGTTTTGTTCAACCTCAGAACACAACTTGAGATATGTTCAATACAAACCTTGAGAAAAGCGTGCTCCTTCACAGACACCCAAAGAATCACACTTTTCAAGATCACATAAAAGTATGGCAAACATTGTCCAGGCCCTCCGTCTTGCCCACCAATGTGTATTTAGAGGTGCATACTATATATATACTTTGTAGTTTGATTCAAAGTTTTGAACATATGTTCCAAGTCAGCCACGACTTTCATCAGAGCTGAAACAAACATATCTAAACATCCTTTTTCATGTTCAATGTCTAAAACTACAACTAGGTTTAACATAGTTTTAACAGCTTTTGCTACAAATGACTGCGGCGTATCTTTTTGTTGAAATTGAACTGGTTTCTTATAGAGGCCTGAAAGCGCTTTACATGTGACTGGGTCTAAACTGTCCAGCCTGTGGGTGAGATTAGTGTTGGATAATTAATGATTTTTAAAATTATTTTTATTATTAAACATATACACTATTATTTGTTTAATCAAGTAAAAAATACAGTGTTAAGAGCAGAGACATATATTAAATGAATTCTACTCAAGTAAAAGCAAAAATATTTTTTTTTAAACTACTTTAAAAAGTAGAGTGAATAATTGTAATTCTCTACTTTCCACATCTGGGTGAGATATTACATTGCTTACATTTAATATATGAAAATGTCAATATAGGTAGTAAAGATCTTGAAAGTCTGCTAAAGCCTTTTGCTGTGACTTCGGCCTTTCTGCCTTCGTTGGGAGTCAGTGTTGACAGTTAAAATCCCCAAAACAAACCACCCCAGGACAAATGGTACTTCATGTTGTAAAGCTTAACATTTTGAAAGCACCTGCTGATTAACTGTTACCTTGTTATGGTATCGCCCGCCCAAGCATTCCTTAAAGAATAAATGGAGCATAATTAAATAAAAAAATGTTTAAAATTACTTAAAGGGAAAAGACTGTCTGCCCATTATTCCTATTTGTGGCCATTTTTAAATCAGATGTAGCACAATAAGCAGTGTGTTTGTGTGTTTGTTTATATCATGAACTCAACATTATTCATGGTGACTGAAAGCTGCCACAGCATTGACACTTATCAAGAGAAGCTGGGAAAGTGCAATTTCTTCTGTTTCTGACAAAATCAATCGTGCTAACATTCTCTGAAATGGGGCCTGAGAGACATCAGATTGCCAATAAGACTGACAGAAGAAAATCTCAGCACTCGTTTTCATGAAACAAACTAATTAGCTCTAGTGTGGATCTTTTCCAATTACCATCACATCTATTGAAGAATTGAGATGCCGCGAATGTTGTGTAGTTAACTTTGACATCTTTGAAGATTTACATTCTAATAGGATTGAGGGAAAACTTTTGTATTCCGTTTGATACAAAGGATTTCAGGTTTGTCGATGTTTTGATTTGCAAATCTTTGACCTAAAGACAAAGACATTTGCATGCTTCAAAAAAACACTTGGATTGCAGCCGGTTTTGTCTACATAAATGCATTGCATGGGGTGTCCTAATAGAAAAGCAGCTTTTGTTTGTCAAACAATATGCATGAAATGAAAGTGTTGGTTTACACATTATAGACATTCAATAAAATAATACTCCACATTCTCCTGCTAAAGAAACAAAAAGGTAGACAAACCTTTTGTGTTATTTGAGTGATATTTCATCTGAATTGCTGACATACAGCTGTTGGTGGCACAATTGTCTGAAATGCATTTCTGTCTGCTTTTATTAGTTTATAATATAAGATGTGTCACAGTTAAACTAAAGTTTTATTCGTTTAAAATATATTTGGAATGAACTGACCAGTACTTGGCATGATCTTATGCTGGTGCTTGTGTTGGTAATTGAGTAGTCTAATGTAGCAAGACCTTCAGGGAAGGTCTTTTGGGGGTTTTGGCTGCTTTTTGGTCAAGACTCGTTCATGAGGCCAATTGACTGACTATACAAACAACCAATCCCTTGTCACTTCAGTGTCATATTACGGGCGTGGAAATGTTACCAAACAACTAACTGACAACGAGTTAGTCAAAAAAAAAGTCACAGAAGATTTTCAGTTGTCAATACACGTGATATAGATATTTGATTAAGTATAAAAATCCGCAAGGCGTATACGTGTGCCACCCAAATGATATTGTGCCGCAGATCAACTGATGATTCTTAAGTCAACAGAGTCAACAGATGAAATGTTATTACTATGTGTTTTTAATTACTAATTGTAACATATACAACATATATTAGGATCACAGAAGTAAAGTATGGGCAACATCGGATTTAAGGGAAGCAGGTAACATTTTGAGATTGGACTTTTATAGGACACAAATTGGTTTGGATGTAATCAGGTCTGACCTAACATTTCAGTTTGAATGGTGTTTGTACATGTCTCAATCTAGAGATGATTTTGAGCTAAGTGTAGCTCCATCCCAGCAAGCTGAATCTAATGGGTTGTCAGGGAGACACCAAAAGAGCAATACTGCGGAACTAATGGCAGATGGTGAAGCTTGATAATATCTGAGATAGTGCTTTCATTGCATTCGCCTCTGTATGAAATACAACAACTCTTCTGGGCTTCTTAATTCAAAACTAAATTGACGGAGCTTCAGACTTTGTGAGACTCTAGCAGCTTGTGCCAACCTTTACAGAAAAGGGTTGCAGGGAACCAGGATTAAAACTGACAGCCGTTTGACATGTTGATGTTGTTTTAAACATATTTTTTAACTTGATAACAGAAAGTAGGGCGTCTTTCATGTATGTTTCATGCAGGTGTTTGACATCCCATCCCACACAGGAAATATATTTACACTTTAATGAGCAACTCAGAGCTTAGTTGGCATTCTGATTTTGCCAGAAATGTTTTTTAATCAGTCTTTTGTACTGATTTGTTATAGGGTTAATATGGCAAAGTAGCTGATACTGTTGAGGTATATCTTTCTAAGGCTTCAGAATACCTGTTTTTCTTTCTTCTTTAATGTTCACTAGTCCTGTCTTTTTCAAGACAAAGTCTTTATTTCTGTCAGGCCGGGTGCGCCAAGAGAGGAATGCAGACCCCAATTGCATGACAGAATATGAATAATATTTTATTAATGGAACAAATAACAAACCTAGAGAAGGTAGGTCAAACAAAGCAAACCCCACGAGGGGGGAAACATTAAACAATGCTCAAAGTAAAGACTGGAGAAAACAGATAAGACACAAAACCTACTCACATGGAGCAGCAAGAAATTAACTTCAACATTAATTTCGTTGTGAATACGAGCAGGATTGAAGTGCACAAAATGAATATTGTTCCCGCAAGGAAGCGAAAACTAAGGGAACATTATAGCCGGGAATCAATCAAACATAACAAGGAAAACAGTATTAAAGATAGTAAACTAGGTGTACTAACTGAAACCTCTAACTAGAAAACGAGAAGAGTGCCTGCGGAGTGCACAAGTCCATATGAACGGTTTATGCGTCTTTGGTGAAGCCTACATCAATGCAGGTTTCACTTGCCCTACAGCCCAAAATTCTTAGCGAATGACCATTCAGGTGATTTCTGGGAGGAGCTCTCTCAGATCAGCGAAATAACAAGAAGAAAGCTCTTAAGTTACTCATAAATAATTATCAAAGAAATTACCTATCATTTTATTATTTAACTATGTAAACAGTCATCTTGATAACATGTGAATATACATTACAAATCAGAGTGTGTACCAAAACACAAACTTTGAGCCACTTTTATCGCATTTCTTTTAATAGTTAAAAGTCTTATTTCTATGTGCATTAACAACGATTTCACAACAATAAAACATTAACAATCATCATTATTAATTATGCATCATTCACAAGTTGTCATTCACTCCAATTCTAAAAAGGCCCAACTTTGGTGCTGAAAAAAGATCGATAGTTTTGATCTTAGAAAAACCGAGGGCGTGAATTATTTTTTACATTTACATCTAAACCCATATTTGGTTACCAGCAAGTGATGCACTTCCATGAAGCCGATGGTTGGCAACGCCCATTTTTAGCTTGTTTCACTGATCATACTAAACGGTGCACATGCAGCGTCCATATTATATACACTCAATGCTCCAAAAAAGACAAAAATCAAAGATGGGCACCCTCAGTCATGTTATGTGAAGCATGTGACTGGAGGTGGCCAAGAAAAAAAGAAAAAGAAAAAACAGTGATGAACTGAAAAACAAGGTCAAATCAAAAATAAGGGAAGAACTGTCAATGACCTATTACCAAAAGACAAGGATTTTCAAAACTTGACAATTTCTTTTTATTTGTATTAGTGAGGGGTTCAACTGTGTTTGGATGGATTTCTTTAACGGAAAAAGCCAGTTTATGCCTTAAAAAAATACTCTTAACTTATAACTGTTTGCCACTTACCCACAGAAAACTAATTGGCAGAGTTTAAATAAGTAGATCAAATTGAGTCAACCTAATTTGTTCAGCATATTTTCCCTGTCAACCTTCTAACCCACTTAGAGTTTACACCAAATCCTAGTTAATCTAGAGGTATCTGCTATTGCCTATCGACTGAAAGGAAGAAGTACATATAGAATGTCTTAGAAAGTGATGACTAGATGTGGAACACAGTGCAGAACAAGTGAAAAGATGACATAGTTGAAGAGCAAGGGGGGGGAGGTATACAGTGCAGAAATTATTAGCCAGGTGAAGGAGCATTTGAAGGGACCAAGGAAGAAGAGGAGAACTGGATCCTGTTTAAGTGCAGGAGAGGATACTGATAGAAGATGAGACACACGCTGGGGACAGTGAGAGTTTAGAACAGCAAGAGTAATAGCAAACACAGACAATGGGTTAAGAAGGTTATTATCAGGTGCTGTGAAAAAAGTGGGTTAGTAAACCAGTTACCTCACAACCGGTGAGTAAACTAAATACATACATGTAAGAGAACACAGGGAATTGCAATGTTCAATAGAATACAAAAGTTATTTATCTAGAAGGTGAATTAAGTGAATTAAACAACAAATATGTAGATAACCTGGGATTTAAGAATCGCTAGCAACTATGTTTGGGGAACACCTTGCACGAGCGGTGGGAGGAGCATAGTACACTTTGTACAGTTGTACATCACTTTTCAAATAGACTTGTTCCAGCGAATCTGACTCTTTTTTTTTTGAGATAATAACTTGACACACAATTTTTTTTTCAGGAATAAAGCTCAAACTGGATGTTCCTCTGACTTACAGCTGTTACTCATGGCAAGACCGATTATTTCCAAGGAGTCAAAATACTGGCTCTTTAATTTAACAGACTCAAATTTGGCATTACTCATTTAACTCATATCTCATATAACATTCTCTGATGTTTTTTTAAATTTTTATTATGATTATTTTATTTGACTGGCAAATCGTTCTAGTAGGTTTTAAGTATATTAGAGAGCAAAAAAGAAATTCAGCTCCTTAACAGAGACTTTATAATTCTGCAATGTTTCCGAGTACTGTAAATTAATTTGTCTTTTCTTCTTAGATCTGATTCTTTTTTGATCGCTCACATTCATCTTTCTTGAGCACTATCCATCTCAAGTCATGCCCTGTTTGGATTTCACTGATTGATTCAAACATTAAACGGATATTAAAATGAGCATCTTCAAGACCGTGACCAGATAATGTCATCAGCACATCCCCTGAGCATGACTAATGAGAACATCTCTGAGTGTTTGTGCCTGTGCTCGTGTGGCTGTTTGTGTGGTGTGTGTACGTGTGATTGTGATTCACGATTGCCCACTTTTCTATCACTTTTTAAATAAGAAGCCTTGAAAGATAGAATGTGTTCAAAGTTTAGAGAGCAATGACAGTGACACTTTCAGAATTACTGTTCTGTTATCAGCTATTAATTCTCTTGTTGCTCTACTGTTTTTATTAACATTTTACATGTATCAAGCTACTTATTTTTTTCCTTTTCTTTTCCAATAAATTTTTTTATAAAAAAAATGCTACCTGCTATATTTAATATAATACAAGACAGGCAAGACAGTGTAGTTTAAAATGATAATAAAGGATGAATTATAATGAAGGATGCACCACAAGGTGATTAATGGCCAATCTAGGTGCATTTTTGCCTCTCCAAGGGAGAGTCACGGAGAAAGTCATCGTATTGAACACAAATTTCGATTATGAAGTTATGAATTGTTATTTTCATGCTTTGTCTGCATGACAACGGCCCCAAAACTCTCCAATTAGCCCCTTTTTGAGAGATCAGAAGTGGCATGATTCTGGCTCATGGAACCTCGCCGTTTCCAGGACAACACTAAAATGAGCTTCATACCAGATATATACGGCGACTCTTTATACAGGCTATAGCGCTGCTCATTTCTCATTAATTGTATATTATAATTGCTTATATTCTCTTCAAATATATTCATCAATATTAGCACCTGCCTCAGTCAGCGGGAGTCCCCTCTCAGAGGGAACTCCTGTCTGCTCTGCCTAATCCTCATGGGGACTTTGTGAAGCTGCTTTGAAAGCAATTGCTAAAGAAGCGCTATATAAAAACTGATTGATTGATTGATTGATATGTTGGCTTGAGAAAGTCAGAATTCTGAGAAAAAGTCAGAATTCTGAGAAAAAAGTAAGAACTTTTATTTTGTTTTTACCGTACCAAAGACCTCCAAATACAGAGAAACTTTCTGATTATTTAAATATTAAACTTGGTGAACAATACAATGCATGATTAGAGCTGAGGATCTTTGCCCAATCTTTGACAGGGCCCATCAGGACCCGACTAGGTCAATTTATATAGTTGTACACAGGCAGATTATACAGGTGAATTAAATACTCTTCTATTAAATTTCAGGTCAGAACTGTTACAGAAGGCACAGCGGCAAAACAAATTTATCTATACGGATTTCATTGATATTTGCCTATCATAATTGTTTGAATTTTTTAACAATTAATTCTGCAGCACTAGCTTATGTTAGGTATACCCACTATAGTTTTTATTTTTTTATTTCAATTTCTTATATGATATATGATATATAATTTCTTCAATGATATATATATATATCATCTCATCTCATCTTCTTCCGCTTATCCGGGGCCGGGTCGCGGGGGCAGCAGTCTAAGCAGGGATGCCCAGACTTTCCTCTCCACAGACACTTCCTCCAACTCCCCGGGAGGGATCCCGAGGCGTTCCCAGGCCAGCTGGGAGACATAGTCCCTCCAGCGCGTCCTGGGTCTTCCCCAGGGCCTCCTCCCAGTGGGACAGGCCCGGAACACCTCCCCTGGGAGGCGTCCAGGAGCTGACTCCTCTCGATGTGGAGGAGCAGAGGCTCTACTCTGAGCTCTCCCCGGGTGACGGAGCTTCTCACCCTATCTCTAAGGGAGCGCCCAGCCACCCAGCGGAGGAAGCTCATTTCGGCCGCTTGTATCCGGGATCTTGTCCTTTCGGTCATGACCCAGAGCTCATGACCATAGGTGAGAGTAGGGACGTAGATTGACCGGTAAATCGAGAGCTTCGCCTCTCGGTTCAGCTCCCTTTTCACCACAACAGATCGATACAGCGACCGCATAACTGCAGATGCTGCACCGATCCGCCTGTCGATCTCACGCTCCATCCTCCCCTCACTCGTGAACAGGAACCCGAGATACTTGAACTCCTCCACCTGAGGCAGGAGCACTCCACTGACCTGGAGAGGGCAGGCCACCTTTTTCCGGTCGAGAACCATGGCCTCAGACTTGGAGGTGCTGATCCTCATCCCAGCCGCTTCACACTCGCCTGCAAACCGCCCCAACGCACTCTGGAGGTCCAGGCCCGAAGAAGCCAACAGGACAACATCATCCGCAAACAGCAGAGATGAAATCCTGAGGTCCCCGAACCGGACCCCCTCAGGCCCCCGGCTGCGCCTGGAAATTCTGTCCATAAAAACTATGAACAGAACTTGTGATAAAGGGCAGCCCTGCCGGAGGCCAACGCGCACTGGGAACAGGTCTGACTTTGTGCCGGAAATGCGGACCAAGCTCCTGCTCTGGTTGTACCGGGACCGGACAGCCCTTAGCAGGGAGCCCCGGACCCCATACTCCCAGAGCACCTCCCACAGAACCCCACGAGGGATACGGTCGAACGCCTTCTCCAAATCCACAAAACACATGTGGACCGGTTGGGCGAACTCCTATGACCCCTCGAGGACCCTGCAGAGGGTATAAAGCTGGTCCAGTATTCCACGACCTGGTCGATACCCGCATTGTTCCTCCTGCATCCGAGGTTCGACTACTGGCCGAACTCTCCTCTCCAGTACCCTGGCATAGACTTTCCCCGGGAGGCTGAGGAGTGTGATCCCCCGGTAGTTGGAACACATCCTCCGGTCCCCCTTCTTGAAAAGAGGGACCACCACTCCGGTCTGCCATTCCAGAGGTACTGTCCCTGACCGCCACGCGATGCTGCAGAGGCGTGTCAGCCAGGACAGTCCCACAGCATCTAGGCACCTGAGGTATTCAGGGCGGATCTCATCCTCCCCCGGTGCCTTGCCACTGAGGAGCTTACCAACCACCTCAGTAACTTCGGCTTGGGTGATAGACGAGTCCACCTCAAGTACCCCAGCCTCTGCCTCCTCAACAGAGGACGTGACAGTGGGATTGAGGACCCTCAAAGTATTCCTTCCACCGCCCGACCACCTCCCTGGTCGAGGTCAACAGCTCTCCACCTCCACTGTAAACAGTGTTGGTGGGGCAATGCTTCCCCCTCCTGAGGCGCCGGACAGTTTGCCAGAATTTCTTTGAGGACGACCGATAGTCTTCCTCCATGGCCTCCCCGAACTCCTCCCAGGTTCGAGTTTTTGCCTCTAACACAGCATTTGCTGCTGCGCGCTTGGCCTTCCGGTACCGGTCGGCTGTGTCTGAAGTCCCACAAGCCAACCAGGCCTGATAGGACTCCTTTTTCAGCTTGATGGCATCCCTTACTTCCGGTGTCCACCACCGGGTTCTGGGATTGCCACCACGACAGGCACCAGAGACCTTACGGCCACAGCTTCGCACCGCGGCAGTGACAATAGAGGTGGAAAACATATATATATATATATATATATATATATATATATATATATATATATATATATATATATATATATATATAAATATATTCTGTTGGTTGTATATGAGAATAAAAAAACTGCTTGTGTGAAAACTCACAACTGCACAGAAAACAAAACATTATCTCTGAAAAGTTGCCTTTTTGGGGTAATTTTGTTTTGTTTATGCTTGTGGCCTTCAAAGTGACAAATCATTTAAAGCTAGAGAACAGCAAATCTGTGAATGTAAATCTGCCATTGTGGGGAGTGTGAAGGATTTATGAACACAAGCATTAACACTCTCACTGCATGAATCACTAGGAATTTCCCAATATAGCTAATTTATCTCTTCTTTGTACAGAAGTACAAAGAAGTAAAGCACCTCCTTTCTTTATATATTTTTTACCTCCTGCAAGCTTTTTGACACTATAAAAAATCTGTAGATGTTGCACAAGCTAGCAAGTTGTTGTGAGTCTGTTGTTTTTTCATTAGGGCTCCACCAACCATAAATAAGAATTTTCCAGGAGTATGGATGTGCTTGAATACACTATTGGGATCAATTGTATTATTTTAACAAGGAAACAAGCATATGCTCATCAAAAAATATGAGCTGCTGGGCACTCCCAAGCTGTTTACTATTGCTTAATCCTTGTTGGCTTGCCTTGGATGGGTGACACAGCTCTTGCTCTCCCTTCTTAAATAAACATAGGTAAGACATTTTCGGATATCTTGAAAAAATGTTTTAACCGCACAAATTTTAAATGGATTATTTTATTTAAAAAAAATATTAAATCTGTCGCAATTGACCAATTATAATTGTAATGAAATAAAAAGAAAAATCATGATTGTTGCAACACATTTATTTTAATTAAAAGCCACAACAAAAATAATCTTTTTCCCATTTTATTATTTGTTGTTTTTGCAACATTTGGAGCAGCAATGGCTTTACTGATTAAACTGATTATGCAACAAGTGTAATGACAGAAGTTTTTTATTTTTAGGCAATTGAAAGAACAATTTTGTGTGTATAATCACATATATGATAGCTTTAGTACAACAGTTATATCGCTGACATGATCCCTGTGGCACAATAATACCACTCGACAAGACCAGGGCATCTCTTTTAATAAAATAATTCTCTTTTCCTGCAGGCTTTAAATGTAACATTGTCACTGTCCACCATCAAATGTCACTTTTCATGCTGGGGTGATTTTCTTTGCCAAGCTCAACCTAAATCACATGGAAGACACATCTTCAAAAAGAGGCCATGACCTACAGTTATCTTCTCTATTTGCCACCAAATCCACTCACAGCGTGGCAGTTAGACATATCATTCGCTATAGGGAAAGCCATGCTTCAGAAACTGGACAAAAGAAATCGATAATCCACTGACGGTTCTCATCTGATGAACCGGTTTGGATCTGAGACCCCCAACCCACACATCCCCTTGACAGTTTTCCTACAACAGCATACTATATGGCACATGCTGACTAGCTAACAGCGTGAAGTTGACACTCTTGACACTTTCTGAATAAACCCAGATCAGTGTGATTTACAGAAGAGGAAAAGGATTATAATCAAGACACACTCTACAATCTACTCATTAAAACACAAGGTTTCAAAGAATGCTAATGGAGTCGGTTTTAAAACATATCGATAGTGCGTAGATTTATCCTGCATGCTGTACGACACGAAACTCATTTTTGAGTTAAGGCCTAATCAGTAAAGTAACCAGATTTCTCTAAGAAAAATCACTTTTATTCTTGCAAAATAGTGTCAAATGCTGAAGATTTCTGTGTTGTCATTGTCTGTGAGAGGATTTTAAGCTCAACAAATGCCTTGTAAGATACAATTTTACACTCCATTCACTCACTGCTTAATATGCGTGAGTAATTAAGATTCAACTTTATGTGCATGTGATTGTACCATGGTAAAGCTCACTTATACTAGGAAGTTCTTCTCACTCCACTTAGGCCATGGCCACTTCCCACGGTTGTTACCAGGTTTACAAAATTACAAGAATGGAAAGAAAAAAAATAAATATGTAATCACAAAGATGGTGAAGTTACTTCAAGGCTCAGTTTAGACCTGATTTCGACAGGTTTAAAAAAATTGTGAAATGGCTAGCAAATCTGTGCTCATTTATACACATGACTATCGCACAGTGTGAACAGTCAAAGACACGCTTTTCAATAAATCGCAGATGGGTCAGCGACAATAGTGAGATATTTGAAATGGACCTGTTGGTGACTCAAAGTCTTGCAGTGTGAAAACCAGTTCCAACAAAATTTAACAAGATATGGAACTCATCTGCTGTCATCCGGAGCAGCTTCCACAGCAAGCATAGCAAGAGAGTTTATAGTGTATTTGTTGAGGAAAATGTATAACAGATTAAACTAACAGATACATTTTCCAGGGATATCATGCAGAAACAAAACACAAACTGTGACACAATTATCTATTTATTTACTTTAAATTGTCTTTGTAGAACACACAATCCTTGCTCCTTGTGTTTCCTTAACACTCTTCATTACTATTTATTTGTTTTGCTGCTAATGAGCGCACATGCAATTTGTATGACAAACTTCTTGCGCAATACCATTATTGCTTATAATCCTAATCTCACGTGACTCTGGTCTTCCTCACGTGACCGGACAAAAATTTCAGCTATTTTTCAGCAGTCATGCAGTGTGAAAATAGAAAATAGTCCAATAGATGGCAAAAAAAATCTCATTTGCATGAGAAGACGGGTGCATTCTGTCAGGAGCGGGTGTGTGCGTGGAAGGAAAAGATCTCATCCGCAGAGACAGCTTGACCTGAGACACTCTTTTATTAAAGAATAAAGCAAGGAGAAAAGAGATGGCTAAAACAAAAGACCCACGAGGGGGCAAAACTTGAACAATAACATAAAAAACTTTCAAGAGTGGAAAATAAGCAACTACAAAATAACCTGCCGGACGTCACAATGTAGCGCATCGGTAACGCACACAAAGACAATTAATGCACCCGTGACGATCAACACACATCAACACAGGGGTATAAAAAGGGAGACTAATCAGTGACGACGCGCGGGAAGACAGCTGAAGGGACTAACGACAAATTAGACACGGGACAAACATTGACGCAACAAGCCACGAGGTGAAGGGAGAACCCGGAACTGGCACAAAGCAACAGAGACGCACGATAACGGACAAAAACCCTGGCATTGTGATCAAGTTTACCATAAAATTGGTCAGTTTAGTTGTAAGTCAACAATACAGCAGGTCACATTTAGAATTTTGCTAAAGCAGCTATTGTCGAATTGTGCAATTCTCACATATATTTTCCCAAAACTGGAAAATGTATGACCAAGCATGCCAAAATTAATTCATTCATTCATTCATCTTCATGTCGGCTTTATTCCCTTTCGGGGTCGCCACAGCGGAATGAACCGCCAACTCTCTGGCATATGTTTTACACAGCAGATGCCCTTCCCTGCCACAACCCATCGCTGGGAAACATTCACACTTTAACACTATGGGCAATTGTTCTTATTCAATTCACTTATTCCGCATGTCTTTGGACTTGTGGGGAAATCAGAGCACCCGGAGAAAACCCAGTGATCACGGGGAGAACATGCAAACTCCACACAGAAATGCCACCTGCCCCAGCCGAGCCTAGAACCAGCGACCTTCTTGCTGTGAGACGACCGTGCTACCCACTGCGCCACCGTGCCGCCCGAAAATTAGTTGAAAGGATCTTATTGAATCAAATAAATTACCAAACCTTTTGCTATAATGTTTGAAAGGCTTTAACTAGTAATTTGGCATGAAACCAGATATATTGCATGACGGCTGACTACAATCTGAGGTGTTCCACATAATTTTAGTGAAGTAGTGCCTTCTGGTCAGTAGATTTATTATAGATTCGTTGTTGATATCAAAATCAATATTGATACCCTGACGTAAAATTCAATTGAACCGAATAATTTGACACAACTACAGATTGTATTTGAAGAAGACTGGCTTTTAATCTTAAAAGGGAACAGCAATAGAGCAGCACATTCACAACTCGATTAAAAATCACAGAAAGACAGCAGGTTCCTCCCATTACCTGAAATAAACTGTTAATGATGTTCGTGTGGTTGAAGATGCATCTTGATTAAGAGCACATGAGATCATAACTCAGTTTACTTCTGCTAAAGGAGCTTTTGAGTGGGTCTAAACCACTTCAACATTCTGAGGAAGCTCTAGTTCTCTGTTCTCTCTTAGCACTCGTTTTCTCTCCCTGGGGAACTTCTTCCATTCATTTTATTCCCTTTGGGGAGTTTACATTTTAACCTCTGGAATAGCCCTAATAGTTCTATGTGGAATACCATCCACTCTCTGTCAGCAGATCAACTGTAAACTACATAGTGTGTGGTACTCATCAGTGTATGCTTCCTTCCATTCAAGTATGTAGCAGTGTTTTTATGTATATAATTAATATGTCATGTGATGTAAACAACTCTAAAAAAACTAAACTAGCAATTTACTACATAAATAATAACTATATATTAAAGTAGCAATTTGATTAATTTATTAAAACTTCAATTTGCCCAAACAATTTTTTCCCCAGAAGATTCAAGACATGCTCTGTTTTGAGTAAACCTAATACAATTTGGTGTGCCGCCTAATAACCAAATAAATAAATGAAACAAATCACTTAATTTTTTCAAATCCTTTTCCCAAGCAGATCAGATGATCAAATCTGGTTCTAAAGTATTATAATCATATAGGTGTAAACTTATATATTTATGTTTGCTGAAATATTAATTCTATGCTAATTGTTTTCTAAGTTATAGCACACTAAACACTTTTAAAATGTACAAGTGTCTTGTTAAGTCATTGTTGTTTGAAGAAGGATGAATATCATATAGTAAGAATATCAATATTTATTGCTAATAACTGCTATTAATTATTCACGTTTACTGTTAGTTATTTCAGATGTGGTTTTCTTTGGTATTATTGGAATCCTTGCCCTACAGTAAGGAAGATTGCAGAAAATTACCCTTTTTTAGAACTTTAGAAAAAGATACAAACAATCATCCACACTGGAAAAAATAATTATTTGCAAAATGATTAAATCATGCAAAAGAAAAAAAGAAAAAAAAACAAATATATATATATATATATATATATATATATATATATATATATATATATATATATATATATATATATATATATATATATAATATACATTTTATTCTGAGCTTTCAAATTGTATATTTTATTACATTAAAAGGTCAAAACAGTGCTGAACATGTGTAGCTGTCAATAAAACTTAACTTTGTACTCTTTAAATGTAAAACTGATACAAAGACAGGATTTTTTGTTTGTTTTGTGTAAAGATGAAAAGTTGAGCTAAGCAGAAGAAATTTCTCCTGGGCAAACATACAGAGACAAAGCTTCACACCTAATCAAACCAAAGCACCATGACTCTCAGGGTTGCTCTGAATCCAGGTCAGGAATTAAAGGGATTTTCACAGACTCAGTCGCAGTGTGTGTTTGCGTGTGTGTGCGTGTGCGTGTGTGTATCAAGTTTCCAGTCCTTACTTTCTATCCAGAATCTCCACTCTGGCTCCAGTAGTCTGTCTGGCTGCTCTTGAAATAAATTGACCTCAGCACACACAGAGAAAGAGTTCATCTTTCTATTCCAAGCGCATAGTTTCAGAGAGTGTGTGGGTGTTTGTGTGCATTACATGCTGAGAATAGAGCATAATGGCTTTAATTTTCAGCACTTGTAAAAATCTGGAAGCTCATGGTTACTTGAATCATGGAAAAATCAGTTCCAGCAAAGCCTTATTTCCACATGTTTCCAAGCGATTCAGAGCTTGTGTTCGCTTTTAAACAGACTCCCACTTTTCACACTTGACCCTGTTTTATTAACTACAATTCCTTCTTCCCAGCTTGTTGTTTTTTCTGAAAAAAGGCAGTACTTTGGTGTGCTCTCAAGTATAAATAAACTTATGTCACTTTCTTTCAAAGCTCCGAGACTTGTAATTTAGCAAGTATCTTTGTTTCAACTTGTTTTATCTAACAGTTTATGAATTAGATACAAAAACAAATAATAGCTTGTAGTGTTAAAATTGCTAACTTGTGTAATTTACCAGTGCATTGTGTGAATATATAAGTTATCATAGTGAATTGAAAGTAGACTAAAAATACTAAAATTACAATGAACAAAAAGTTAAATCTTTGGTTTGTTATTCAAAAGTAATTACCATAAACATGAATAAAAAGTACATTAATAGTCTACACATTTAATATTAAAAATCAATTTTGCTAAGGTCACTGTTATTAAGCTATTCATGAGTCAAAACCCTTCATTTACTAGACGTAGACGTAATTTAACTGATGTATATAAAATAATAAATTGTTTCAGTCTGTAATGATAACCATGTAAATAATCTTTTTTTTAAGGGAAATCACTTGAATGGGGAGCAAAAGCTTCATGATCCTGAATTGCAGTTGAGGACTTCACTCCAGGCCACGAGACACTATTTTCCCCTTCAGGTGAAAAAAAAAAAAGATTGATGTAATGGCCAGTTATGGAATAACACGCTCTAAGAGAGCTTCGCCTTTCACCCATTAAGTGTGCTAACACACATCACCGAACAAACAGCAGTGCAGTTGAACCCATGGTTCATCACACTAGGAGCAAACAGGCAACCGTTATGGTCGGCTGTGGTGTAGGTGGGATAGAGAAAGGAGATCACTCACCCTGCAATCAACTGGGGATTGAACCAATTACTTACAATTTGTCTGATTGTCTCTTTCTTCTTTAAGTGTACAAATTGCAGATTGTTTGGAGGCCGTGATTCTTGTAGAAGACATACAGCACAAAAAGCTGTGGGTTTTTCTTCACAAAAATGCGCATAAAATTTTCAGACACATCTGAAATGCATCAATTAATATTCATGAATAATTGAAATACAGGGAGAGGAATTTTCTGAAGAGGATCGCAATGGAAATAGGGAAGAGAGCCACTACTAAAAATAGATGATGTTCTGACAGAAAAGAGAGAGAGAGAGAGAGAAAGAGAGAGAGAGAGAGATGGGATGGATTATAAAGTGAAAGAAAGAGAAATTTAAAGCAAAGGTTAGTTCTTATGAAAAAAAATGGAATTTTTGAAACATATTGAACATTTCTGTAAATTAAGTGAACATACTTAAAACAATCTGACAAAAAATTATGGATACAATGTATGA
The DNA here is from genome assembly GCA_900490495.1 of Danionella dracula. Classification (NCBI taxonomy): domain Eukaryota; kingdom Metazoa; phylum Chordata; class Actinopteri; order Cypriniformes; family Danionidae; genus Danionella; species Danionella dracula. Next base: position 2,873,927 of record UELW01000600.1, read on the forward strand.
AAAAATTTGTTCTTTAACTAAGTAACTGACTGTGTAATATACTTGGTAATATAAGGCTGAGAGGCTGCTTTAAATGAATTAAGCACTGAAAAATAAACATGATAATACATTCATTTGATTAACACTCCTTCCCTAAAGACTTTTAATGTAACACATATGCATATAGATTCTTGTTCTCTTAATTGATAGCATTCAAACACAACCATCAACATACCTCCAAGTCTGTAAATATTCTTATTAAACACTCGATTATGATTTCAGAATCATGTCTATTATTTATTAAGTTGTTCTTGAAACGATGACAAAAAACTTTGAGCTCTCAATGCAAAATAGAAAACAAATGCTGGGTATTCACATTCAGATTTATAGACCTTTGTGTTTAACATAAACTTATATTACTAGTTTATGAATTGTACTACTCTAATCTTTGTTTTTAATACATTACAAAGGTTGTATACTGTAATCTAATTTCAAAGTTTGGGTATAGTCAGTAATAATGGTATTTCATTATATTTTATATCACTTTTTTGAAAAGTCAAAGATGCAAAAAATAAAAGAATAAATAAAAATTTCCCCCTTTTGAGGTCTGTATGTTTGTGCAATTTTATTGAAATTAATAACGTAACACGTTATGATTAAATAACAACAAGTAACCATTTGACAGCACTTTTTAGAACATAAACACTTTTGGATCTTCAAATATTTGAAAATACAACTGAGGTTGTACACAAGAAACTAAGCACAATAAAGTAATTTATTTCTATGTATAATCAATATCTGTTTAGAAGGGGGGAACATCGTTGCCTAGAAGCCAAATGAATTCAGGAATTGCACACGTATATAACAATCATGAAAACAAACAAATAAGACTATTCTCATCAGATCTCCAACCACTGTGCATCAGATTCACTTTTCAATACATTTCTCAATCCAAACACACTACTTTTATTTGTTTCTTTTTTCATCTGTTTCATCTGACAGTTGCTTAATTCACCATTTGATGGCACTAACATTACAAATGCTCTCGATTTAAAAACAGAACAAAAAACCAACCAACCAACAAAGAAGTGCACATCCATCAATGATTAATTGATGAAATCATTATTGATGTTTGCTTCTCAAGCACACAGCTTCCCTTTAGTGTTTTGCATGCTCTTTTTCTTGCGCTTTCTTTTTAATGACAAAGAATAATCCAAGTTGAGTAACTGTTAGAATGGTAATACAAAAAAAGTCTGTACAACCAGGTCAAAAGTAACACAACAGTAACCCATTAATCTGTTCTAAATTCTCATTCAAAGTATAATACTTCTTTGTGTTCCAGAATAGTGCACCCACTGCTGCGCTACTGTTTTTCCACAAACAACGTACAAAGTAAAAACCCTCTGCTGACCTTGTTAGCACCAGATATGATTTGTTTTACAACTTCTTTTATCCAGGTACACCCTTGATTACCTTCTGTGAGATAAAAATTTTGTGGCTATGGCAAATGACCATTGTGTTCATAATATTCATCAAATCTTTAAGTGACTTTCATTGTCTTTTCTTAAGATAAAACAGATGCATCAAACACCAACAGATGGACTAAAACTGGCAAAGCTTAGCTCAGTCTTTTCATCCAATTAACCAAAACATTGAAGAGCACAGATAACAGGTGAATCAATGCAGCTGCTTCATGTCCAATGTGTGACTCACACACAGAGACTCCTACACAAATGGGGTTCAGAAACCAATACACTTTTCCAATAGACACATTATAATGAAACCACAACTGAATATGACCTACATGAAGCTCAGTGGAGAATGTGGTGGAGGATAACTGTGAGGAAGCCAGAGCGGTTTAAAGCGCTTGGTTGAACTTGTCGTTCTTTTAAATTGATTCGGACTGAAGAGATTAATGGAATTGTATTTTTCATTAGGCATGGTCCAGCCACTCCTGAACAATGTCACATCCGGGTGAACCCAAGATCACCTGGTAATTGAGATCATTTTCCCTTCTGTACCAGCAAAGACCTTCCTTGTCTTCCTCAAATACGTACAGAAGTAGTTTAAACAAGAATCTAAAAGTCACACAGTACTCTAAATAATTATTTTTACGTATCTTTTGGTTCTAATTTATTACACGATTAACTAATATATACGCCTGACATAAGAAAACTGAGAAAGCACTGGCATAAAATATTTTTTTGTCTATTTTACAGCTGACATTATTTATTTGGTAATATGCCTAGTCCCTGTACTATCCAACTGTCAAGGGCCTTGATATGTTATGGGATTTGGTAATAATGAAAAATGTGGCAAAGCATGTCCATATTAAAGATAAATTACATGCATTGTAGAACTTTTTTTTATGTTCTAGCTGCTTTTAAAACATGTTCACCATGCAAGTACTTATAAAATAGCATAAAAGCTTGTGAGCAGGAAGATGCTAACAAACAGAGCACTATGAATTATGCAGATTGCAGGAAAGTAAAAAAATAATAATAATGATATATATATATATATATATATATATATATATATATATATATATATATATATATATATATATATATATATATATATATATATATATATATATATATATATATAGTTTACACTTAATGCATTCTTATCTACTTACTTAGTCAAGTTTGGGAATATTGCATGTGTTGAAGAGCCTATGGCAGGGGTCTACAAATCCAGTCCTGCAGGGCTGGTTCAACATTTTTGGTTCAACCATCATGAAGCATGCCTGTGGCACAAATTAGGGTCATCTCTGATTGTCTGAAGCTAGAGTAGTATGCATACTAATGCAGGCTGCAACTAAAATGTGCAGGGGTGCAGCCCTCCAGGATCACAATTGGGGAACCCTAGTATATGGGTACTGATTTGAATTGTAACACTTGTTAATGAGATGAGATGCATGGTTGTATTGACTATAAGTCATTCTAATTTAACACTGTACATAAAAAGATATATGAAAATACTGGCAGGAAATAATTTGTATTTTTCACTCTCTATTTTAAAAGTGAGGTATATCTAATTTAAAGCAGACATATCTAAAATTGGACAAAACCTTTATTAATTGAGCAGATATTTATGTTAGGTATATTGATACAATGAAATTAAGAATCAAGAAGAAAAGTATTGACACGAGTGGCATTTAAACTCTGAATTGAGAAACCCCTGAGATTCCCTTTCAGGAACTCGAGCTGCGTCCAACTCTTTGGGGAACGCTTGCTGCGTTTCCTGCACTGAATTATATGTCAAATCTCGTCCAATGGACAGGTGTGACGTCATCCGAGCGTGACGTCGCACCGCAATACGCAGGATAAAGGAGCCCGCTATGGAGACGGCAACCAGCTTTTCTGCTTTCAGTAAGCGCTGTTTATGTCTCTTCTTGTCTAAAGTGGTTTCTAAGCTTAACGTTGTATGAAAGGATGAAGTGTTCTGCTAAAGTTAAGCATTCTTTCCGACCGTGTTTTCCTCCCTGCCCGCGCTTTATTACGGGCAAGGATTCACACGGGCTCTGTGTGGCTTGTTTGGGAGCGGAGCATGCCCAGTCGGCTCTCGAGGGAGTCGGCTGTGAGCACTAAGCACATGGCTATGCGCACTCTCCGTTCACGGAGAGCATTTTTTGAGAAAATGCTCTTCCCAGCGTCTCCGGTGACCAGCCCACCGCTTTTGCTGAGGCAGAGCGGCCGCTTCGGTCCTGGGGCTCGCTAGTGGAGCTAGCGGAGGGTACGGGGACGGGCTTAGCCTTATCGCCGACATCATTCGTTAGCTCCGGTCCATTGTCGTTGGGTGTGGAAGCACACATTCTGGTGGTTTCTTCCCCCCACGCAATGGACGAGGGACTACTCCTGTCTTCCTCTGAGGAGGTTGATATTGAGTCAGTCCCTCCACTGGTGGCTGCTGCGCTTGAGCCGGCGCAGCCTCTCCAGTTTGAGGAGCTGCTGGAGGTTGTGACTCGCGCGGTAGAGACGTTAGAGATCGACTGGCCACCCGTGGCACAGGGTCCTCGTTCGGAGAGCAAGCTCGACAAACATTATCTGCGCCCGTGAACACAACCTCCACGCCGGGGCCTGCCATTTTTTCCGGACCTGCACACCGAGGTGTCCAGGTCCTGGAGTCACCCCTACTCGTCCCGCCTCTTCTCCCCGCATGTTAAATATTATGCGAACATCCAGGGGTTGCAAGAGCACAGTTATGGGACGATTCCTAAAGTGGAGCAGACGCTGGCAAGCTATCTCTCCCCTAGAACGGCATCGTTCTTGGGGGCCCCGGCGCTCCCCACCAGACCGCTTAGAGCCACCTCGGCCTTGGTGGGGAAGGCGTATTCAACAGCCGGGCAGTTGCCTGCACACCATGGCAGTGTTACAGGCTTACCAGGCCGAGTTCTTGAGGGACCTCGACCTGGGGGATATACCTGTGGTGGCTGAGCTGAGGAAGACGACCGATCTCGCCCTTTGCGTCACTAAAAAGACAGCGCGTGCATTAGGGAGGTCAATGTCGGCCATGATAGTCGTGGATCGCCACCTGTGGCTAACACTGTCCGAATTAAATGAAAAAGACAGGTCGTTCCTCCTCGATGCCCCAGTAGTTGCCTCTGGCCTGTTTGGCGACGCCGTTGCTACAGTAGTTGGCAGGTTCCAGGAGACCTGGACCCAGTCCGAGGCCTTCCAGAGGTTTCTTCCCCGCCGCCGTCGCCCTGGGAAATCTGCTGGGCGAGAGCAGATCCCAGCGGCTGCCGCTTCGGGGTACAGAGCGACCCAGAAGCAGAGTGTTGCTGCCCGTGCCCCTCCCGAGGGGCAGCGACACAATCCTCAGCCCAAAGAAGTGACGGGCTGAGGCGAAACGCTCCTAACAGGCGGAGGGGGTCTCCAGCTTCCTTGAGCGATGCACTTCAGGTGAAGGCTGTCGTCTCGCAATGACCCCCCTCGACAATATTTTGCTAACCCTGCCACCCTTGGTGCTTCAGGGAGCATGTACTTTGTCCCTGCGTCCACCCAGATTTGGTGGCCGGGGCCATAGGGCTCCCATGGGATCCCGGGGCCTGTGACAGGAGCCACCACCGCCAGTTACCAGAGGCCGGCCTCGAGAGGCTGGCTCCCCTGAGTGGCTATAGGGGGCTGGGTTCAGCCCCTAAGCGCCTCCCAGTGGGTCTTGCGAGTTGTGAGATTGTGCTGCAGGATCGAGTATCGATCCAGGGCTCTCCGTTTAGGGGGGGTTTATCTACCATTGTGGCCCCTCGCAAGGTCTGGTCGGGGACCAGGTAGCATACACCCTGCTGCACAGTTCTCAGGGCTCAACGATATGTTGAGGGAAGTAATCTGGTTCCTAAGAAGGAAGGGGACCTGTGCCCAATTTTTGTTGTCAATCTGAGGCTCGTGAACAGTGGCATCGAGATGATGTCATCCTCGCCTGATGAGAAAACACTAAAGGGGCTGAGTTTCAACTGTAATCCCCGCAAGAGTGGGTTTTTTTTCCCCCCAACCCAAACAGGTAAGTATGTGGGGTATGGGATTCCACCACATGCGGGTGTGCTTAGCTAAACAGGCCAGGGTCTATGCAATCCTAGAGGGGACCCGGAGAGAGAGAGAGAGAAAGAGGCTGGGTCATTCACTGTCGGCTGCAGTCTGAGGAACTGCCTTGCCTCTTGGGGCCAGCGGCGATTTTTCCCCATTGGACGGCTCCATGAGGCCCCTTCAGTGGTGGCCGGGGAGCGCAGGGTTCCCTCCCCAGAGCTCCCTGCTCTGGTCTATTAGAACCGCGAGACTAACGCCTTTGTGCCATTCTCGTTGGAGGGACCCTGTGTTCCTGTCCCAGGGCCCGGGAGGACACCGTTCCATCGAGTAACTATAACCACGGGAGTGTCCCCGCACGGGGAGAGGGGCGGCGGTGCTCGGGAACCGCACGACCCATGGTCGGTAGGAGTGGTCCCATCTCCTTGGCACATTAATTGCATAGAGTTGCTGGCCGTCTTTGGTGCATTGCACTTCCTACCAGACAGCTGAGACCATCAGTGCTTCTACGGAAGCACAGACAATATGTCCGTGGTGGTCTACATCAACCGGCGAGGGGGGCATACGACTCTCCCTGTAGGACCGTATAAGCTCTGCTCCCTTAGAGCATCTTACATTCCGGCCCGGTTGAATTGGAGGCGGTTGCTGTGTCGCACCTGGGACCGACATCTGGGGGACCCAGCCCGAGAAGAGGAACATCATTCCTATGAACAGGCTGTGGTTCAGTGCTCCTGACGACTGGGGGGGGGTCTACGGCTTTTTAGAGCATCGCACTTCATGTAAGGCGGTCATCTCTCGGTGACCCCTCGCCACTATTCCGCTAACCCTGCCACCCTTGGTGCTTCAGGGAGCGTATTTGCCCCTGCGCTCACCCAGGCTCGGTGACCAGGGCTTCGGGTCTTCTTGAATCCTGTGCTTTATCAGGAGCCGTCACCCCAGTAGCACTGCTTCCCGGAAGCTGACGGCAGGGGGTCTCCGGTTTCTTAGAACGGCGCACTTCTTGGAAGGCTGTCGTCTCTCGGCGACCCCTCACCACTATTCTGCTAACCCTGCCACCCTCGGTGCTTCAGGGAGCGAATATTGCCCCTGGGCTCACCCAGGCGAGGTGACCAGGGCTTTGGGGCTACTTGAGCCCGTGCTTTATCAGGGCCGTCACTGCTTCCAGGAGTCCTGAAGAAATAACATGTGGGACGGTGGTTCATCCCCGTCCAGAGTTGCGGAGACTGTATCTATAGCCCCGGTGGGGGTGCAGCTCTAGCGTTCGGCCTTCAGGCCGAGGTCATCGTGACCATTTTCCACTCCAGGGCTCCATCTACGAGGAGGTATGACACGAGACAGCGACTGTCATAGTGTTGGGGTGTTCCCACACTTTGGATTAGCTCTGCCTGATCAAGATCGGTGCTAGAGGTCTGTAGGTCAGTTCAGGGGGTGCACCGTCCACCAATGTGGTGTATGTTTTGGCGGTTTGGCCTGCCACGCCCCAATTGATGGGTTCTTTGAGTACCCTAAGCCGAGCTATGTCTCACAGGTGCCTCACGTCGCCCCGTGGCCTATTAGGTTCCAGGCATTCTTCCTCCTCCAGGTGAGTCCCCTGTATAGGTCCTTATTAGTATCTGCCCAGTGTGGGCATTGGGCTGTTATGTCTGTTGCATGGCTCAGTGGAGCTCAGACCAGCTTGTGTACTATGGTCCACCCAGGCGGACTCTCCTGCTATTACGCAGTCAGTGAGCAGATGGACTGTGAAAAATGTTATCACCTATACTTAGGTGTAAGCCTCTGACTTTCTGACCCCCCTTGGGGGCAGGGCACATTCCACAAGAGGTGTGGCGACTAGGGCCTTGTCATCTGGTATTCTTCCAGTAGTGGTAGCGCTGCGGGATGAGCCACGTTTTTACTTCCTGCTCTGCTGCTGTTCGGACGTACTCTGCTTGTGCTCCTCGCTTGTGCTCCTCGCTTGTGCTCCTCGCTCGCACTATCAGCTTTTATATTTTCTCACTTTTTTCTGTTTTTAAATGTCTATACTATTTAGACGAAGCTATTTCTAATATTTCTAAAGTTTGGATAAACATAAACGGGATTCTATCAGCAGCTCGCATTCCACGGGAAGAGAAACAGCTGGAGACACAAACGAGTGAAAAATGCCTCTGATCCACTGCTGTGAAAAATGTTGCGAACACAGCATTTCCCTTCTTCAATCTCTTCTTCACAGAACTGAAGTTTTGGAGACACGGCTACAATCGTTTCGTTCTCAAAGGACAGTGGATTCTAAAGAACCGGACATGAACAAGAACCAACAACAAGCTGGTGAGCTTATTACAATTTCTCAGCATGTTATTCTGAACCCAGATCAGCGAGGAGAAGGTCCTGATCGGGCTGAAAACTGGAAATTTCAGAAAAATAGTCGTAAAGGCTCTCTGTTTGGACTGGGCTCATCTACACCAATTCATCTAGGAAATACAGTTACGAAACAGATTTGAAACTTTAATGACTGTGGATACCGATCAATCTCAGCCCTTCAGTCAACAATCAGAGCACACACACATTTCAGAAAACAGGGGTCAAGAAACAAGCAACATCCAACTCATGTGTCAGTGGAGCCGAAGACTCTGATTATTGGGGATTATACAATCCAGAATCTACGGAGCAAAACTATGGCGACATACTGTCTCCCTCATGCCACTGTGTTAGATATCAACAAAACGATAAGAGATGTTCTGAGCAAGTACAAGACAAAACAACTCATCATTCATGTGGGGAAAAATTATGTAAAGAAAGGACAATCAGAGCTGCTTAAGAAAGACTTTATGGAACTATTTGACACACTTGAAAGCCTTAAAATACAGTGTTTCATAAGTGGTCCGCTTCCAGCAAACGGCACAAATATGTTTTCTCGTTTGCTTGGGCTCAACACATGGCTAGAACACGCCACTTTATCAAGACGTTTCCAATATATTGATAATTTTAATGTGTTCTGGAATCAGCCAGATTTTATATCATCAGATGGGAGGCAGCTGAACAAATCTGGAGCAAGAATGCTCATGGACAATATACTTTTCTCCCTCCGATATCAGTCTGAAAGACACAAGAGCCATCAAATTAACTGTGGAAACACACCATCAAGGCCTATGTCGCCCACTCTGCAGACGTCACCACCGAATTAGGATTATCTGACCTCCGCTAGACATGATGAGGATCAATACTTGGATAACATGCAAAGCCACCAGGACATCGCAGGGCCCACGCAACCACTGAATGAGGATAGCCACACCATCTCAAAGACTACACCACCACCGAATGAGGATGAGGATAACCCCCTGGACAACAACCAGAGTGAACAGAACAACTCCCTGGAGGACACATCAACAATGTCCACATCTTCAGGATCCCCCCATCTCAGTTTCCCAGCGCAGCTTGAAAAACTAGTCTCTGCAGGAACAAAGCTGTCCCACTCGTTTACGGCAAGCCCCTGACCATCGCCCCAAAAAAGGCAGGCACCTCTCCTCCTATAGCAGAAAGAGTTCTGCGATCAAACTGGTTGGGGCAAAATCACCCCCAACCCACCTTTACTCCACAAAACCAGCAGTGAGATAAACAGGACATTCTGCCTCAAGACGGCGACCTTGGGGAATGTTTTCAGAACAGGCAGATGTCCTCAGCCCCTTTAGCTCTTACTTTATTAGCGATACAGATAAGGCCTGCTAGAAATAGACAAAACAAGTGGAAGAAAAGGTCTGCTAGAAATCAGAAATCAAGCAGACCAAACCTGATTAAAATAAACTGTAAGCCAGAGACCATCATACCTGAAACCACAGAAAACAGGGTAAAAACAGCACTTCTAATTGTTAGGTCACTTAGAAACAAGGCACACCTCGTAAATGATTTTATTTTAACACATGACTTAGATTTTATGTTGCTAACTGAAACATGGCTAGATGATAGCTGTAGTGCAACCATATTAAACGAGGCTGCACCAGGAAACTTCTTATATAGACACGCCTCTCGTTCTGATAAAAAAGGAGGCGGAATCGCAAGTATGTACAAGAACATTTTTGAATGCAAACAGGTCAATCTTGGGGATTACACATCTTTTGAATATTTGAGTATAGCTTTAAAAAGCACCAAACGGGTTCTTCTCAGCACCTTATACAGGCCTCCAAAATACACTACAGGGTTTAGTGATGATTTCACTGAACTGCTCTCTGCCATCTCTTCAGAGTTTGACTCTTTTATCATCACTGGGGATTTTAATATTCACATGGACAAGCCCGATAATAATGCTGCCAAAGAACTCAACAATATTTTAAACACGTTCGACGTGACTCAACACGTTCAGGGTGTCACACATTGTCACGGTCACACACTGGACTTAGTAATTAGTAAGGGCTTAAATATTTTATCCACCGTTGTGCAAGATGTTGCTCCGTCTGATCACTTCTGTGTTTTTGTTGATGCGGCAATCTCCCACGTCAAAATTGCAAAATCAATTTCTGTTAGAAAAAGACACATAAATGATGACACCAGCGAGATGTTTATGCATGCCATATCTCAAACACCAAGCATCACAGCTGGCACAGCCGACTTCCTTCTTGATGCATTTACTTTAAAAATCAAGTCCGTCGTAGATGACATCGCACCTATAACTGTCAAGAAGAAACCTGGGAGACAAAAAACACCCTGGAGAAATTCAACAAAAGTTCAAAGTATGAAAAGACTTTGCAGGAAGGCTGAAAGAAGGTGGAGAAAATCCAAACTTGTCATCCACTACGACCTTTATAAAGAGAGTCTTCGTGCTTTTAATTCAGAATTAATCACAGCTAGGCAAGAGTATTTCTCAAACTTAATTAATAACAACCTCAACAATACACGAACTCTCTTTGCAACAGTAGAGAGGTTAACCAACCCACCAAACCAGACTCCAAATGAGCTTCTGTCTAAAGATAAATACAATGAGTTTGCTTCATTTTTCATCAATAAAATCATTAACATCAGAAAAGGCATTAGTGCCTCCCCCTGCAGGGCTGGGGATAGACATCCTCAGCCTCCACTCTCAATGTGCACCTTTAATCTAATCGATAGCAAAACTTTAATAGAGACGGTTGAGAGCCTTAGAACATCAACATGCAGTCTTGACACTCTACCAACAGTCTTTTGTAAAATGGTTCTTAAGAGTCTAGAAAAGGACCTCTTAGAAATGATAAACACCTCCTTGTGCTCCGGCTTTTTCCCCAAATCCCTTAAAACCGCAGTGGTAAAGCCACTACTGAAAAAGACAAACTTAGATAATACTGTATTGAGCAACTACAGGCCCATCTCAAATCTCCCTTTTATTAGTAAAATTATGGAAAAGATTGTGGCAAAACAACTGATTGAATTCCTGACCCAAAATGAATACATGGATTGTTATCAGTCTGGTTTCAGAGCTCATCACAGCACAGAGACAGCTCTACTGAAGATAGTCAATGACATCCACTTTAACCACCGATTCAGGAAAAGTGACTGTCCTGGTTCTACTTGATCTGAGCGCTGCCTTCGACACAGTTGATCACAAAATCCTTCTTGATAGACTAGAAAACTATGTTGGTCTTTCAGGAACTGTAATAAAATGGTTCAGATCATACTTAGAAGGAAGAGGCTTCCCTGTAAACATAGGTGATTACATGTCGAAGTGGACTGCCGTGTCGTGTGGAGTCCCTCAAGGTTCAATCCTTGCTCCTTTACTATTTAACCTGTACATGCTTCCACTGGGCCAAATTATGAGAAGGAACCAGATATCATACCATAGTTATGCTGATGATACACAAATTTATCTAGCTATCTCCCCAAATGACCACAACCCCATAAACTCTCTCTGCCAATGTCTTGATGAGATTAAAAACTGGATGGAAAACAACTTTCTTCAATTAAACAAGGACAAAACTGAAGTCATTGAATTCGGAAGCAAAAGCGAGGTTGTTAAGGTTAACACGTATCTCAATGCAAAGGGCCTAACAACTACAAATCAGGTCAGGAATCTTGGAGTGATTCTGGACTCTGATCTTAGTCTAAATAGCCACGTAAAAGCAATGACAAAATCCGCTTATTACCATCTTAGAAACATCACAAGAATCAGATGCTTTGTTTCCAGATGAGATTTAGAGAAACTGATTCATGCTTTCATCTCCAGCAGGCTGGACTACTGTAACGGCCTCTTAACAGGTCTTCCCAAAAAGACCATTAAACAGCTCCAGCTCGTTCAGAATGCAGCGGCTCGAATTCTTACCAGAACTAGAAAGTCAGAACACATTTCTCCAGTTCTTAAGTCTCTACACTGGCTGCCGGTCTCCTTCAGAATAGATTTTAAAGTTCTGCTGCTCGTATATAAGTCCAAACATAACTTAGCACCAAAATACTTAACAGACATGATCAGTGAATACACACCAAACAGAGACCTGAGATCCCACAGATCTAATAAATTAGATCTACCCCGGGTAAATTCCAAACAGGGAAAATACTCCTTTAGTTACCATGCGGCCCACAGATGGAACCAACTTCCAGAGGAGATCAAGGGTGCCAACACTTTAGTCACGTTTAAATCCAGACTAAAGACTCTCCTGTTTAGTTGCGCTTTTGTCAACTGAGCACCAACGTCCGAAGAACTATTTTACCTCTGTACTTCAAATCTTAATCTTTGTTTTAATCGATGTTTTAAATTTCAGTGTTTTAAATCAGTTTGATTTTATATGACTTTTTTATGCTTGATTTTAATGTATGCACTTTCTTTTTACTCTTTATTTCCAATGTAAAGCACTTTGAATTACCCTGTGTACGAAATGTGCTATACAAATAAAATTGCCTTGCCTTGCCTTGCCTTGCCTTGATGTTGCTCCGGTCCTACAATTGGATCTGGATAATTCTCCGGGCTGAAGACACTGTCAGTCCGGGGCGAATTGGCGTGTTTTGACGTCGCGCTCGGATGACGTCACACCTGTCCATTGGACGAGATTTGACATAAAATTCAGTGCAGGAAACGCAGCAAGCGTTCCCCAAAGCGTTGGACGCAGCGTCTCGTTCCCTCAGGGAACCTTGGTTACCTACGTAACCTGAGACGTTTCTAGTCCTCCACACTATTCACCATACCCAATAAACACTCAGTGTTCATTTTTATTTTATAGATTACAATATGTCATATACTCACAAGCATGTTAACTAGCTCAACACACACTATTTAGGCAGAAACATTTCAATTAAGCACATATTTTAGTAAGCAAGCACACTTACCTTCTCGACTGACCAACTGAAAAAAAGAAACAAGAGTCGCCAGGTGTTTGGGATATAATGACACCTGTTCAATCAACAGGATATCCCTGAGTACAAAGTGAGTTTGAGTTTCAAAATAAAACCTTGATAAACCATGAAAGTGGACTGATTTAGTCGAATTGAAAAGGCAGTTGCACAGTATTTTTACAGACTTTTTATAGTGAAGTGTGTGCTAATGAGTATATCAAAAGTAAAACTGCTATCCACAGACACTCAAAGCAGTAGAGGAACTCTCAGAAAGTAAAGAGCCATCAAAATAATTACAGTCACTACTTGATTATACAAGATCTGCTCCCCATAAAATTACAGTGATAGTGGTTCAATCCATTACATAGACTGTGGTGTTCAAATGAGTAACACCAGTACAAAAATAGTATATTGTGGTGAAAAAAATTGGTTAAATTAATGCACTGGGAGGTCCATGTGTTTAAATGCATCATTTATGTCACTTGTTAAATAGTTTTAAACAAATATATGAGCCTTCTATGCTATAAGAACCTTCTAATTGTAGTATTTATTGTAAAAACATTTTTTTTTCAATCTTCCCAGGCCCTGTCCACCAGTTATTTTGTAACCATACTTTTTTTAATGCACTTGCGCTCTTTGTCCGCATGCACACGGACCAGCATTTGGAAAGCTATTTTTAGAGTAAACAGTTGTTGGTAAAGCCTGGTGAGTAAATTCTCAATAAAAAAATAGATTGTTTGTATCTTTTTTTGAGCTGTGTTTTTGTGCACAAACTTCATGTCGGTCTGAATTTGGAAAAACATCAACATTGAGCACTTCGTTAAAACATTAAAATAAAAATGTAATTAAAAAGTAAAAAATAAGGCATTGTTGTAATAAGCAGGTCTATTACTGTTACACCTCGAGATGAGGCAGCATGTTTGTTCTGCACCTAGATGAGCTGTATTAGAATATCTGAAAGCCATGTTTACATAATATTGCACCTTTAAACAAACTCCAATTCTAGGACCTTTGTGGAAGCAACCAGCAAACATATTCATGTTACATTTCTACAGGTTTTAGTATGTTATAAGTCTTACATCTAAGGAAAAATAGAGGAGAGTTTTGGAAAATATATTTATTTCAGTCAAATTCAGAGTAGCATGCCATGTATATTATTGGACAAAAGAATGAGATACCTCATATGTTGTTGGTGCAGACACCTTTCATAAAAGATGCAGAAACATAATAAATTAGCTACTTATGATTAACAGCTCCTGTCCATTAGAGGGAATGTTTCATACTGCTTTATTTTTGCCAAAAACTTTAAAGTTTACAACACAACATAATAACCTCTAAATCATTGCTATTACACATTTTAGTAGAGTTGTTCTAGGAGTACTTATTTTGTATGTGTTTCATATGAAGTTTGACTCGAGTTTCCAGGACCTTATTCTTTCTTATACGTTGCATGCAGTATATGTATAGAGTATATGATGCTGTGCTCTGAGCTGAAATGATGAGAAAGAACATATTGCTACTGCAGCTTGTTGAGATTACACTAGTTTGGCTGTAAATTCAAATTTTGTTTTTGTTTCCGGATCTAAAAATAATGAGGAAAATTAGTTGACTTTTATGGGAAATGTGGTTTTTGGTTGATACTCTACCGTCAAACTAAGCTTTAGCTCATAACTAGAATTATGGCATAATTAGGTTAGATTTTATAAAATGTCTATTATGCTGTGTTTTTAAAGCCTCATTAAATATGTTGTTCTTTTCATGGGCAAATAAAGTAATTCAAAATTGACCAATTACTACAATATCCACTCATTCATTTTACACCCATTTCCTCAAAATAATGGTATCCTCTTGTTGAGAGACCAGCATCTCCTGTTTACAGTCACATAAAATAAATTTTTATAAGTTTACAGGAAATTGAATGAGCTTGTTTTCTTATTCTTCCTCATCATCTTCTTCTTCTTCCATTTCTAGCAGAGAAGATATGTTTAAAAGAAAGCCCACAGTGCTCGCTCAGAAAAAGCAAAACCACCAGAGAGAGAGAGTGTGTGTGCACGTGTGTTCTTCTGTGGGTGTTTGGGTTGTAGAGCTGTTCCTGGGTTGTTTTATTGGAGCCCTGCTGTTCTCCACCTGTCTTTGTTCGCTGTGGTAAAACATGAAGCCAAATCAGTAATGAACCTTGGAGCTCACCGTGGGACAGGCACACAAACGCATCAGCGGATATTTGTTTACTATCTCCAGTTCAGGAAATACAAACCAAACAAACACACAACTGAAATAATTCCATATTTCTCACTCATCATTATCATGTATTCAGCTCAACAAATATATTCTACATCATTTAAAGTTAGAATTTCAGAGCTGTGCCTTATCAAAAAGATCAAAAGAAACCCAGCACACCTAAATGTTTGCTTTCAGACAATACATTGATTACTAAACCCATCAATTAACATCAACTCTTAATTATTATGGGTTTATTCATTCCTCTGATCAGGAAAGTGCTCTTCAATAAATTACAAATTAAAACCTTTTTCCTTCCATTAAAGAAAAAAATTGTCATTATTTGTCATTTGTAATTTTTAACATGCATTATTACAGGTTCAATTATATACACAGAAAGAACCGTTTTTACATAATCAAGAGAGATAGAGTGAACTGTGTTTTTCCAACTATTTATCAGTTTGTTTTGCTTATATACTGCGTTAGATAAGGTAATTGCATAGACAACATGCTGTGTGAGACATCGAAAAATCAGCAAGACTGTCAGGCACAAGACAGACGAGGACCCAAGAGCGTCACATTTAAACAGAGATTCTTCATTGAGTGATTGGGTACACGGGGAATGGAGCAGACTTCAATGCCCAGGGGGCTGCGGCTCGTGGCACGGCCAGGAGACGAAGCCCTCAGGGTCTTGATCGGGTAGCAGATCGATGAACTGGGGAAGAAGAGCAGAGCGTAGTCAGGAGCTGGCAGCAGGTCGGATAGCCGGGGCTGGTGATCAGAGCGTAGTGGTATACAGGCAGTCGTTCGGTTTCTCAGGGCAGGAGAGTTGAGTGTGGTCGAGACAGTCCGAGTCGTCAACGGGCATTCAGGTCCGGAAGACAAGCAACAAGCAGCGGGAACAGAGAAACAGACAGACAGGCAGGCAGGGAGCAGGTATCAGGCAGGGAGCAGGTATCAGGCAGGGAGCAGGTATCAGGCAGGGAGCAGGTATCAGGCATCAGGGAGCAGGGAGCAGGCATCAGGGAGCAGGGAGCAGGCATCAGGGAGCAGGTATCAGGGAGCAGGGAGCAGGCAGGGAGCCAGTTGTCACAAAAAGCTTGCCTCAGCGTGCTGTAAGTTTGCAGACGATCTGACACCGACTGTCTGAAACCAGGCGCTTAAATAGGGAGAAGAGTTAATTAGGATAGGGTTCAGGTGTGGTGGTACTCAGAGTGAGAGCCAGGGGACGTGGCTACAAATCAAATTCAGGTGTAATGGAAAACTACCAGGTGAGAGAGAGACAGCGAGTAGGCTCGTCACAAAGACAATACAAAGCAGACTACGCACAGTTGGCACTTTCAAGAACAGTGAACATTTGTGAAAATATTTGCATTCCTGGCAGACAAAAACATTTTCTATTACTTGACTAAGACCCAGTCCTCTCAGTTTTTACTGGTGACTCAATAATTAGAAATTGCTCAAGGTAAGAAATGTCAAAAGTTAATTACCCAAAGATGTATAGAATATCTGTTAGGCACACACATAAAGACAGGCGTAATTGTGTGTTTTGTCAGTTTTTCATGATTTAAATATGGAGTTGTTTTTTGTGTGTGATAGGACAGATTTTATATGGGTTATCCGCATTTGCTTAATTTAGAGATAAACACAATCATAATTTAAAGCACCAGGTAACCTAGGAGGAATGGATTGGGAATTAGTAACTTAAAAGGGGGTTGAATTGATTGGTTTTTGATAAAGCTTTGTTTGTGATGTAACAAACCATACAATCTGCTCTTTTTCCATGACAACATACTAGTTTCCAAAAGTTTTTTTTGCTCATTTTACCCTGAAGTGTGTGATATTCTGATTACAGAGAAAAAGGAAAGTGTTCGTCTACTTAGAAATATTGAGCAAAACAGTTAACAAGTCTTTGGTTTGCTTTATGATTGTTTCTTCATGCTTAAGCATGTTTTGGGTCAGTTGGGTTTATAAAAGTTTAAATCAGCATAGATTGTAATCATTGTCTTTATATAAATATATAAAATACAAATGTTTGTGCCTTGAAAAAGTTTACCTCCGACAGCAAGAATCAACATGAAATGATGAAATGTTGCAAGTTGATACAGCCTAAAAGAAAGGCTTTAAACTTTGAAGGTCTGGTGTGTTTCTGCTCACATGGGCAGGGCCCTCTTAAAATCTTATTTTTGGAATGTCTTCGGCCGACTCGCCATTTTTCAGCATTCGACTTAAGCTCAAAACTATAAGGGGTATCTGATGTGTGGTTTATAAATCCTGCTGCCATTTACTTTCATGGTTGTCAGTAATATTGTTTTCTTTTTCCAGCAGTGTGTGAGCTGTCAAGACTCTTCATAACAGGAAGTTGCAGCTGAGAAGGCTCGTCATCATTTACAGTCCTAGACTGAAACGCTTGGTTAGAATGGAAGTGATTTTTAACAACATTCTGTCAGCTATTTTTTTGTTTGTCAGTGGAGAAAGTGTTTGTGCTTATCTAAATGGCCTTTATGTTTAATAACCTTGTTCAATTAATGCATAATACAGTGTTTAGTTGTTATTTAAAATCACACATTTTGAATACACATGAAAGATATTCGATGTTTCTGATGATATGCCTCCACGTTGTTTCCGGACGGAACAAAAATAAACGCAACACTATCTAGTAAGTGCAATTTGGATAAGTTTAACCAATCAAGCCATGATCTTCAGGATTCTTGAAGTGTTTCCAACTTTCCGTACCAAACTCAGACATTTAACTTCAGTTCCGCTGACATGACATCTAAGACCGAGACTAATTTAATAAGAGACCAATTTCGCACATGAGTAAACTAACCATTTATAAAACAAAGTGTTTGTCACATCCTGCACGCATACATACGATAATATGTGATTCTAACTAAAGCAGCTTTTATTGTAATTAGGGATGGGACTTTAACATGTTAATTATATTAATTAATCACAAAAAAATAATATGTTAATATTTTTAAAGCAATTAACGTGCCCATCCATCTACAGATCTGTAACATTGTAGATCTGAAGCATGGTAGTAAAATAACAAGCAAAATGTAAAATGCAAAGGACAAAGAACTGCATGATCGACTAAACGGCAATTTTAAATACAAAAGAAATGCTAGTGGCGCCATTGATAAAACAATTTGTTATTTGCCCATCATCGAAGCAGTTCTAGTTTAAAATAGCACATGAACTCGAAGTATGATTTAGCAAGCTTGATAGTCACCCAGTCTCACGGCAGTTTGTAATATAGTCACAAAATTGTTGTTACTATATCACGAAGTGGCTTGAGACTCGATTGACTGCGACAGCCAGCATTAATGTTGTGGAAGACAAGGACTTTTAGATTCGCTGCCTCTTACACAAACTACACATAGCCATTTGTGTTCAGTAATTTACAATTGTCATATACTGTAACCTAATTTATAAGTTTGTATTCAGTCTTTGATCAAAATGCCATGTTCATCAAAAGTTATACATTTCTATTCATTAATAAATGTTAAAAAAAAAACAGCTGTATGTATGTGCGATTAAATGCGATTAATTAATCGCTTGACAGCCCTATTTGTAATTTCTCTTCATGGAAATCAATTAAAGGTAAGTTTTGCGATTACTGGGAAAACTGCATTCGAAATCACACACACACTCACACACACACAAAGACACATTTGCAAGACTATAAATGCATTGTCACTTGTTTGAAAAGATCTTCGAAACATTCCTTAAAAACAACAACAACAACAGAAACACCATCAATCGGCACCTTTTTAAGTAATGTCTAATGTTAAAAAATATTTGACTGATTAGTGAAAAATATTAAATTACATCTCCACAGGACTTGACTAATATCAAACATGAAGTGAAGAAGCCATCGAACATCGTTAAAATGATTCACAAGGCTGCAAGACTTATTTGACAAATTAATTGTCCAATTGACTCACAGTAGAAAGTGCTGTGTACAGAGTTAAAGGCCCTCATTAAAATGTGATGCTGATAATGAAGTGATTTAAGGATGGATGTTGATTTAGCAGAGACCCGATTATGAAAAGCTCCTGAGAACGAAGCCAATGTGTAAGGTTATATCCCTTCTGACTTACAAGGAAACAGAAACATTTATTAATTAATCATTGGGTGGATGTGAAGGAGCAAATGCTCTCAAAACAAACAGTCATTTTGAGAGCATGGCCAGCAAGAGGTAATGTATTATTCATCTTCTCTGCTGGTCTCAGAGCGTTTTCTGCTTTCTGATGCTATTCTTTACGACTGTGAAGACAACATCTACATTTTAACAACATAACAAAATTTCTTCAGCTACTTAATGTAGTTTTGCATTTCAATCAAAGGAGAACATAACAGCTCTCAAACATACATGTCACATTTTACTTAAATACTATTTAACAAATGAATTAAAGTTAGAGTCTAGAGTTGAACTGCATCTGTATTAGGGATATTTTTATTACTTCATAATCAGATTAATTTTGAAAAGTGACTTCCATATATCATCAGGGGGCGTCTTAGTGGCGCAGTGGGTAGCACGATTGTCACACAACAAGAAGGTTGCTGGTCCGAGCCTCGGCTGGCTCAGTTGGCCTCGTTCAAATTTTTTAATGACAGAACAGTACACTTCTCTGCACATTCTGCTGCATCATTATGCCCAAAACAACCGATACAGCCATCGAGCTATCTGTCATTGCAATCGATCCACTGCTTCCACAGATTTGCATGGTCGGCATGTTTGTAGAACACGCTACAAATTGTCAACCGGCAACAACTGCTCTAATGTTACTACAAAGAGGAGTCTTACTTGGTTTGATGAAAGGCAGTGAAAGAAGCGAGTCTAGGACTGTCAGCGACTCAGGGCTACTGTGAACAGTCAGAGAGTCGCGCTAGTTGCTTTAAACTTACTTTAAATTTACTTGCATGTTCAGTAGGTTTTTTTTTTAATGTGTGCTTTTAGTTTTACTAAAAGATTTTAAAGGAAGTAAAGTTCTTCTCTAAATGTGAAACCGCTACTTGAGTAAAAAAAATTAAGAAAAGAAACAACCAACTTAAGCCTTTCAGACCCTGCATCAATCACAGTTGACATGATACTTTAACTAAATTTTAACTATTTAACAATTACATTTTTTTATGATTTTGAATTATAGTCATATGTTGGAGAGGTCACTTGCACATCAAAACAAAAAAAAAATGGCAAAAAAATAAATAAAAAATAAAATAAAGTTGAAACAAACAAGAATTTTTAAACTTCTTTTGATTACTAATGCAAATTTAACAAAGCTAAAAATATTTTTTATAAAATTTTCTAAAAATATTTCAATAATGCTTGACGATAAAGGTTAATTGCACTGATCTGCCACACAGGCTCAAATAGAGCTAAAGATAATCCAAAACAATCTGAATTTAAATTCTGTTGAATGAAAATATTGAAGTTATTTAAGAACTCTCTCATTCAAGTACATCTCATTCAAGTGTATTGAGTAAGAACAATTTTCCATAGTGTTAAAGTGTGAATGAGTGTGTGTGTGTGTGTGTGTGTGTGTGTGTGTGTGAATCTTTCCCAGCGATGGGTTGTGGCTGGAAGGGCATCCGTCGCATAAAACATATGCCAGAGAGATGGCGACCCCGAAAGTGAAGAAGCCAACATGAAAATGGATGGATAAGTATGGGTCAGCCAAGAGTACTTTTACAGTTCCATTCAAATCCAGATAAGAGCAGGAAGATTGTAAACACTACGTGTTAACTCAAAATTGTACAATAGAAAATTGTAATCCACTGAAACTGCTCCACTGCTCTTTGTGTGAGTTCAAAACTCAATCCCGCATACAGTCTGTGGCAGCTCTGAAAACTTAGACCCTCATACATTAAGACAGGAAATGGCACATGTACTAATTAATCTCTTTTACCTAAAACAGATTTGAAGGCTGGGAGCTTTGATTAATGTCAAATCCAACTGCTCTCATTAATATTCAATTATGGACTTGCCTCAAATGAGTTTCAGTTCATGCTCCCAAAGTAATTAGCTTCCATACCGCAAATGAAATCTCTGTTAAGCTCTGCTATCCAATTCAGTTGGAGAGGCACAGGTTTGCATTCTGCCAGAATTAGAGAAGCATTTGCCAGGTTTCTGCAAGCATGAATCCCTAAAGTCACAGCAGGGGAGCATAGCACAAAAATGTAATGTTTAGGAGTGTATTATTTGCAATGCATCTAATTAGAGAACTAACAATAAAAAAATCACACATATATATATATATATATATATATATATATATATATATATATATATATATATATATATATATATATATATATATATATATATATATATATATATATATATATATATATATATATGTTTGTGTGTGTGTGTGTGTGTGTGTTTGTGTGTGCATTTTGCATTTGTCCAAAGTGACTTACATAATGTAGGAGACAATATGCAAGTTGTTACACAAAGTCTACATCAGCTTGCTCATAATAGAAGTTGTATCAACTGATCAATAAACCATAGCAGAAAGAAAATAAAGACAGAGGAGAAAAAAAGATTTTTTTATAGTAGGTGTTGCCCGAAGATAAGAGTTTTCAGTTGCTTTCTAAAAGCTGTTAGTGTTGCTGCTTTCCTGGCTGGATCAGGGAGTTTGTTCACCAGCCAGGGACAGTGAGAGCGAAGATGTGCTAAGAGATTTTCTGCCTTTGTGGGATGGAACCACGAGTCGCTGTTCCTTCTCTGAGCGCAAGCTTCTGGAGGGCAGGTAGGAGTGTATGAGCTTGCGGAGGTAAACAGGGGCTGATTTGGAGATAGTTTTGTATGCTAACATCAGTTGTTTGAATTTAACACAAGCTGCAATGGGAAGCCAGTGAAGAGGGATGAAGAGGGGAGTAACAAGAGCTTGCTTCGGTTCCTTGAAGACAAGAGGAGCTGCAGAGTTCTGGATCATCTGCAGAGGTTTCAGCGCATTTGTTAAAGGTCCTGAGAGGTCCAGACATGAGAGGACCAGAGTCTGAACTAGGAGTTGAGTTGTATGCTCAGTTAAGAAGGGCCTGATCTTTTGTTGTGTACTGCAAACCTACACGCTCGAGTTTTCTTGTTGATGTGGTCTTTGAAGGACAGCTGTCCATCAAATCTGATGGTTGACTGTCAAACGCAACAGAGAGGTCTAGTAGAATGAGGACAGATCATCTGTAGTTAGCCCTGGCATCTTGCAGCACTTTCGTCACAGACAACAAAGCTGTCTCTGTTGAGTGTCCATTCTTGAAGCGTGATGGTTCTCATCAAGCTTGTTGTTCCGAGTCAGAAAGGAAGAGAGTTGATTGAAGACGTCTTGCTTAATGAGTTTGTCAGTGTAGGACAGCAGAGAGTAATTGTCCATCAGTTATGTGTTGAGTGTAGGTTTCTTGAGAACCGGGGTGACTCTGGTCACCTTGAAGGTGTTAGGGAAAATGTTGGTAGTGAATAAGGAGTTGATGATGTGACTGAGGGCAGGTGTGATGGTAGGTGTGATGGTTTGTAGAAGGTGAGAGGGGATGGTATCTAGGGGGCAGGTGGTTGGATGCGCTGAGTGAAGGAGTTTGGACACTTGTTCTTCTGTGAGCCTTGACTTACACATGAACTTAAGTGGCTTTCCTTTTCTTATCCATACACTTCTTTCACACCGCAGCCATTTTGAGATCGAAAGCAAGGCTCCACTGGGAACAAACCCGGGTGTAGAGGCAAACTACCGTGGTGTGGACAATCGACTTGGATCTGCTAGTAACATTTTTCCATTTTTGATGTTATAAATTGGGCTGAAAATGCAAGTTGAATTCCACTGGTTGTTTTACTAAATTATATAATAATAGAAAAGATAATGTTAAATATATTGCATTAATGGTCAGACCACATGTATAAATCAGTTCTAAAAATGGCTGCACTGTGAAATAAGTGGTTATGGTTTAATGATTTTGTTTAACAATAACAACTCTTCTGGGAAATTTCTTAACAAGTTTTTAGAGTGTGTTTGACATAAATCTTCCAATTGTTGGTTCACGTATACATGTTAAGAAGCACTGACTCTCAGTTTCTGTTCTTATTCTTATTCCCAAACTTTTTCCATTACGTCAAATGTATCCAAACCAGACTCAACAGAGTGATTCTTAATAGAGCTTGCTTGCACTGCTTGAAGTCAGTCCCTAACTGTTTCCACAAATTTGGGAAAATGGAATTGTCCAAAATATGTTGGCTTTCAGAGTTTCTCGAACTAGAAACTAAGCTCCCCCACACCATAATCCATCTCCACCAAACTTTACACTTGATGCCAAGTACCATTCTCTAGGGAACAGCCAAAGTAGACTCATCCATTGGATTGCTAGATGGGGAGACATCCCCAGACTTAAGTTTTTCACCACAGTATTAATTTCTTTGCATTGTTATTGTATGGTTTGGATTAATGGAAATTCATGGAAATCGCCATTTCTTTGCATTGTTATTAAGTTAACCCTTTAACACATGATGTGTTGCCAGTGACTTGCGCACTTCAAACTTGTCTTGATCTTGACACCAAAGTTGCTTTTGTTTGTAAGTTTTTGTTCAAAGATTGTGAAGGAGAGCATCTGGGGGACTTGTGGAAGAGAATAAACAGCAGCAGCAGGCATCTCAACCACAGTAAAACAGTTTTTCTAAACAGGGTTTATTTACAGCTTTATATCAATAATGTTTTCCATTATATCCTGTAATTTTTCTAATTGACATTTTATCATGCTCTTGAATTCAACACCATTTTTGGTTTTATCTAATCTTTGTATTTTTTATTTTGTCTTTTGATAATGTTTGTGTACATACAATTTTTTTGACAAATTTTATATAACCTTATGTAATGTCTTTATATTCATATAGATACTTCTGATGAAGGGGAATCCTCTTGCAGGGTTGAGATGATATTTGTGGCAATTAGGGACAACAAAAAATGCCTGTACTTACGTAAATAAAAAAAATTGTGAAACGGACACTGAATAATGAGGCCATTTTATTACAGTGATCTCATTGTCATGTTCAAGAAACCAGTTAGAAATGATTTGAGCTTTGTGACATGGTGCATTGTCCTGCTGGAAGTAGTCACCAGAGGATGAGTACATGGTGGTCATAAAGGGATAGACATGGTCAGAAACAATGCTCAGGTAGGCTGTGGCATTGAAACGATTATTTGGCATTAAGGGGCCTAAAGTGTGCCAAGAAAACATCCCCCACACAATTACAACACCACCAGCAGCCTGCCTACCTAGTGGTAACAAGACATGATGTAAGCATGTTCTCATTCTGTTTACATTTCTATTCGCTCATCAAGTTTATATTTATGTGCAAATTTTAATAGGTGTGCATGTATAAAGTTTATTATTGTTTATTATTTTATGTATTGACATAAAACGAGATTATATGTATGTGCGGGTGTTTATAGACGTATATGCATGCAGTGATTTTGTATGTATGTGTGAGTGTTTATAGGTGTATATGCACCAAGTTTTATGTATGTATTGATAAGAGAAGCTTATCAAAGGATAAACATGACACGGTGGTCACTATACAAAAAAATGTTATCTGATTTGGGACCATATAATAAAGTAAACTGGGCCAGATTTAAAAAGTAAAAAAAAAAAATTGTTGATCTGCTAAGACAGTAATACATGTATCTGATATGGGTCAATAAAGGGGAAAATGTTAAGTTTTGTTTTTTTCAGCTATAGGCTAACCGAAGCGTAAAACATTCTGCTTCTTCCACTACTTTAACAATAACATATTAAAGATTTTTATAAGTTGGTTTTAATAAACATTTTGCAACGTTTTCATTACATTGAAGTTTTGCATTTTCAACTGGTGGATTTAAAACCACGCAGCTAAAGCTTGACAACATAAAAAAGAAGGATAGATGGTTATATTCATTTGAGAATAATTAGGTCGCCCTCAATTAGTGATCTCGCTGTAAATATGATAAATAGCACCGAATGTCTGATTAAAGAATGGACAGACAAATGAGAGACAGCGGGGGCCATTAGCATACATTAGCCAAATGCTGTTCCTGATAACATATCATCATGCCTCTGCTTGTGTATTAAAATGAGTTAATCAGAGCATATTCTCCACAGCGATCATCTGCCCAGAGTGATTATGGAAAATGGAGATAACAAAGTCATTTGGCTTCTTCTCATACTAAACTAGAGCTAGAGAATGTCGAGGAACACAGTGAAGCCATGCAAGAGATGAGTCTGACATGAAAATGTGCTTGATTGTTTCTTGCATGCGAGCTATCATTTTATGCCCCATTGTCTTTGGTGATTGCAAGAAAATATGTGTTTGGACCCAGAGATTTAAACCTCAGGAAGGTTTCATTGAAAATAGACTACAACACGTAAAAATGATTGGTTTGATCTGTTGATCTTTTATCGTCATGACAACTCTGATCCTTCTGACATGTTTTTACAGGTGGTAATTCAACATGACTAGCTAGCCTACATTCCTTTATATCCTCTAAGCAAATTCAACAGGAATGACCTCAAGTGGCCACTTTTTACGGTGGCATGCTTCTGTTTTCATTGCAATTACTGTCACTGAAAAGAAAATGGCCAACACAGAGAATCTAATGACTCTTTAATCTTTCAAAAACTGTGTTTTATCTCTTACTTGTTGTTGTTTTTTTATAACAAGAAAAAAATGACTTAATATCTATAAATGTCATCAATGACTCTTTTATCCTGAGACATTTTTGTAACTGACAAAAGCTGATCAATACAATAAAATGGGAATAGTAAATCAAGGAAATGAATTCAGCAAAGGTCTGGTGTTGTTGCTAGCTTTCTTTGTTGTATTTGATATCTTTTTAATTCTGCTATGCCAAACCAACCAATCTTATGTCAAGCATAGCAGCATGTTACAGGCCTGTAAATATCACCACAACTTTTGATCAATTTGCAACAAGTTGTAGCAAAAGTACACATATAATAATAATTAATAATGCGATAAGGGGCAATAAATCGTATTAATTCGAGATCAGGACCACAGGGAACGGTGTAACATGGTATAAAAAACAAATAAGGTGAATATGTTTATAATGTTTATTAATCTATTCTAAACACAGAATATAAACGATTTCTAGCTAACCTGACTCAAACACATTCGCTCACGCACACACACACCGAGAGGGAGGGGGTGAGGACGAGAGAGAGGGATGATTAGAGCGAGCGAGAGAGAGAGAGAGAGGGAGAGAGAGAAAGCAAAGTATTTGAATTAACAGCTCAGGAGTTACCCTTAATTATGAATCTAGGCACATAATCAACTTCAGCATTTCCAGGAGCCCGTTCTGTTATCGTTACCCACGCCAGAAAATAATTAATTATCGCGTGCTACCGTTTTAAGATCCGTTGAGTCGGTAAGGGTTCCCAAGTGGTTCGCGGAACAGAGCGAGAGGATTCCTGTGTAGTGGCTGTGATGATCCAGTGAGTCGATTCCGCGTACAGTCGAGCTGGGAGATTTGAATTGGCTCCGTTTGAGGTGTCCAGGGAAGTCCAAAAGACGTTTCACGTTGGTTCGACAGTCTTTATATTTAAGATCACGACTCTGGGTTGATGAGAGCCGGGTTTTCCTCTGTTGAAACGGCGCCAAAAGATAAGAGATTTTGAAGAAGGTACTTAGAGAAAACTGGCTAAGAGCCGGAGGAGAAAAGGAGACTGGAACAGGAGGCACCAAGACCGAAAGAAGAAAAAAACTTCTGAAAAGAAGACTGCAAGAACAGAGAGAAGACGCGCTGTATTCGGATCTGGAGGCGGGTCTTTCTCGCAGCTTAGCCAATGAGAGCATTCCTGAGATCGGATCCGTGGTGACGTCACACTTCAGCCCGTAGAAGCTTCCAGCTGGGAAGAAGTTCGGTCTTAATTTGCATTCATTAATAGAGAAAGTTATATCTCATCAAGAGGGTACCGGGTAACTTTCTACACAAGTAAATCCTTTCAGGAACGTGATAAGCGTTCTAACGAGATCAAACACTAGGGGTCAGTTATGGAAAATTCCATTCATCCGCACATTCATTCGTTTTAAACTAACTGGATAAATGATACAGGTCCTCAATGTACACAAAGCAGATTAAGACTTGCTATGACTATTAATCCAGTATATGGGCGTGTACACGTAAACAGATTTGTCCCTTTTTCTCTGTATGTTAAGAAAAGCAGTTTTGGTGAGCACGGTACAGAATCACATTGTCTCTGTGTTCCTTCCTGTGCGCTGGCTAGGGTTGAATTAGAGTTTGAACACACGGCGCTTTGATCCTGCGGTCACGGAGAGGTTGAAACGTTCGCATGGTCATGGCAACTGTCAGGTGACGCTGAGGTTATTTTCGTGACCTCTGTGAGGGTAATTTCTTTTCGACGTGTTTAAACCAGAACCAGATGGATGGCCACATTTGATCAGGGATAAGCCCCCCCCCCTGAATGTGGGCCTCTTTACAGTGATGAAGGGCCGAGTCTCTAGTCCTTACAAAGTTATTAACCAAAAATAATAATAGAAGATGAGCGAATAACAAAGTATCAAGAACAGAACAACTTTTGATAGGATGGGGCACACATTTCTTGCTACACTTTTACAGCTACACTTAGTTTCCCGCTGGAATGAAAAAACCCTTCCTTCTCCCAGCAATCCGGTTAAAAGAAACCAGTCAGATCACAACATTAAGATTGTTTAAGTGTTACCAAACCCATCACATGTAAAAACAATGTTCTCTGGGTGTAGCTTCTGAGGCTAACACTAGGGGTAAGGAAACATTGTAACAGCCATGATTCGACCTCTGAACTGATGAGCACCTGTGCTTTCAAGAACTGCACACTGCACGCTAAAACCATGAGTTACTAACTTTAGTTCAAGAAGTGAAAACAATTTGTTAGACTCAAGTAAGATTTCTAACTCCGCGCAGTCAGTACAGACTTGGAACCAACAACATCAATAACAAGCAACAGACTATCCAAGATTGCAACACGACTTTCAAAATATGGAGAAAACTTGCAAATCTTGAAAACAGACTATTTAGTCAAATTTAGACAATTATCATGTATTTCTTCAGAATGTTTTTACAGTGCAGGTCTTGTACTTTTTTATTTGATGGACGTGTGTTTGTGTATGTTGTGTTCAGATATAGTAATTGCACAAGGCGCCACTAGGCGAAGTAGTGAGCAGAAAGGTGTTGTGAAGTGAGAGAGTCTGTAGCGTGAGGCAGTGTGTTCGTGTTCTGAAATAAAGTTCATCAACCACGTTACCAAGTGAATTATTCATTTGCTATACCTGAGACATAACAAAATTGGCGACGAGAAGAACCTACAAGTGCAGCTGTGAGTGAAGATGGCGTCAACTGTGCCGTTTCCAGACGTTTTTCTGCCGTGCCCGGGAAACCCGATATTGTCGTTCAAGACGTGGATTCGGATGTTTGAAAACTATCTTCTTGTTATCAACGCCAGTGGAGATGCATGGCCAGAGGGAAGACTACGTGCTTTGCTACTACATTGTCTGGGCTTCGAAGGACAACGGATTTTTCACACATTACTGGACACAGGTGCCACAGCTTCCTCTTCTTGCTCTGAGCTCTTCTCCTTGTGTGTGCAAATGCAACAGTAGTGGCCACGGTCTGCTAAATCTGTAAGTCCTGTTCTGCAACCTTATTTTAAAATAAGGCACGAGTTATGTGTGCGTGACAGCCTGGTGTTTCGGGGATCATGCTTAGTAGTGCCAATCTCCCTGCGCTGCACACTAGTGGCTCTTGCACATGAAGGCCATCAAGGTGTAGTGCGAACAAAACAGCGCCTGAGAGACTTGTACTGGTTCCCTGGGATGGATGCGCTGGTGCCCTCCCAAGTATCTGAATGCTCTTTGTGCCAACAATCTGACAAATCTGCCAAGGTTTTTCAGGCCCCACTCCAACCGGTACCCCTGCCTGAGGGTCCCTGGAAAAAACTGGGTCTGGATATTGTTGGACCATTTGAAACTGCTTCTTGGGACTGTAAGTTTGCAATCACTCTCACTGATTATTATTCAAAATGGCCTGAAGTTGCCTTTGCTCCATCTGTGAACGCTGAAACAGTGATTGGTCACTGATAATGGACCACAGTTTACAGCTGCTTCATTCACTTCTTTTCTCCATGACCGAGGAGTTAAGCACATACGATCCTCTGTGTACAATCCTGCTGCTAATGGTGCAATAGAGTGATTTAATAGGGTGCTTAAAGGTTGGGTTCAAGCTGCCATCATTCAAAACAAACCATGGAAAAGTGCAACATCTGTTTCTCTTCAAGTTTACCGTGCTACAACACATGCCATGACTGGTGTGTCACCGTTTGAACTGATGCACGGTCGCAAAATGAGAACAAAACTAAACGTTCTTCCTCCTCCACTGTTGGAGCCACCTTCTGTGGATGTTCGTTGCAGGGTTTAAAGAATGAACAAATATATAATCTATAAATGTTCACTTGATATTATGAGGTTACATGACTAATATTGATCATTCTGAGTTCGTCAAAATAGTCAAATAATATGTGGTGTTAGTAATAAGTTACACACTCGTCTTTATTGGTCTGATAGTCAGAAGCTCGCTTGGAAAGCGTGGAAAGCAAGAAAAAAAACTTGAGCTGATTCTCTTATTTGTGTTACTTGGTAGCTACTTATTGTACTTATTGATATGCTTACAATGTAAAGGGTAATAGCACTTAATAATTAATGTCAGCGGATTGTTGTGACAGCACTGATTATTCTTAAGTAAAGGGGGGATGTTGTGTTCAGATATAGTAATTGCACAAGGCGCCACTAGGCGAAGTAGTGAGCAGAAAGGTGTTGTGAAGTGAGAGAGTCTGTAGCGTGAGGCAGTGTGTTCGTGTTCTGAAATAAAGTTCATCAACCACGTTACCAAGTGAATTATTCATTTGCTATACCTGAGACATAACAGTGTACATCTGATGTTTTTTGTTTGTGGCCATGGGAAAGAGAGTATAAAGTTCAAGCTGTTTATCAATCCTACATAGATTTTGAGGAGTTTGCAGTGGTTAAGCACTAATTCCTCAATTCGGTTTCAGAGAAGCAAATTCATTTCTTTATTTAAGAGTACTTCTGGAATATATTGAGCTGTTTTTCTTTTTCCAATCTGAATTGAAGAGGTAGGAATAGAAATTAATTGAGGGGTGTTTTATATCTTCTTAAATTGTTGAGGGAGCTACAGGTGGTTTTGATTTTGTATTTCTTTCTTTTGTCAGAAGAGTAAACCGGGGGTGGGCAAAGTCATTCCGGGAGGTTTGAAGCGCCTGCTGGTTTTAGTTGCAATTCTGTTTCAAGAGACAAACCAGTAGCTTCAGACAAACCAAGAGTTTCAAAATATGTTATTCCACTCTTTATCCCTCTTCACTGGCTTCCCAATGCAACTAAAACCCTGCTCTTCTTAGAACTTACAGTTTATATAATAATACAAAAAACTTGAAAGACTTTAAACGTGTCTGCTAAATGCATGCAAATGTAAAAAGATGTAAAAATTGCGTTTCTGGAGGAAGCACAAAAAGAACATGAAAACTGTACTCAGAAAACCCATCATACAGACCAAATGGGGGGAAAGTACTTTAAAGTTATAAAAGGAACATTGGCAGACACTAGCTTTAAATTCCAGCAGAAACTAACACTTTCCATTTTAATAGATTCCGGCTTGTGTCACCTTGTCAGTGAAGCCGTTAGCTGTCAGTTGACTTTGAACTGTCAGTCTGACAGCGTTTTACAGCTCTGTTCCTCTGCAAACAGGAGCCAGTGTCTGGCAGAGACGTCCACTCATGAGCACCGGACACAGCAGAAGGCCCTCGGCTGTCATGTCTTTCTGCCCTTCATCTCACGTCCCTTTCATTGTGCATAATTAACAGTGATGCAATACTCCCCTGGGCCTAGCTAATGAGGTGAGACATCATGGACATTGAGAGGACCTATGCAGAGACACACAAGACTGCTAATGTACTGATTCGATATTGCTTTACCCCCAGTATATTTCAATGCAGTTGAATGAAGATTAATATTTTCAATGTTTTAAATGGTCATTTTTGAAGTCTTTAATTGGTACTTAACTGAACAAGAATAACTTGCTTAATTTCAGTTGTGATATGTTGGATTTTTAGTAGTAAATACTTCACTCATAACTAGTTTTACCTTTTGAGAACATTTTGCCTATGTAGACTTTTAGTACATTAAAAATAAATGATCAATAGGTACTATGGTAATTTTGTGTCTGAGTGGAAAGTGTCTTGAAAGCAATGAAATCAAGGATCAATGATATTTTAATTCATTGTTTTATTTCACTTCATCTACTATAACTCTGTTGTGGCATACTTTTAGTTAGAAAATAAAACTAAAACTTTAAATTGTTTATATCCTTAATCCATTTGTTCTCTGTCAATTGTTTTTCATGATTATTGAGATAAAACGTAATTCAATTAGGTTCTTATAGTTACAGAACACCAAAATCAATACGTTCAAATTTTATGCCATGTTGCATCCAAGTCAAGTTTAATTAAAAAAACAAGTACCCGTGAGCAAGAAGGAAAGTAAACTATAGGGAGCAGAAAGCTTTGAAAGAGTGCAACAACAAGCAAAAATATTAATTGTGGCCAGATTATATATGTTGTACATTAAATGTAGATGTTTAAATGTTTTAGAATAGTCCATTATCATGAAATGTGAGTTACATTAAATTGTGGGGTGGTCTGCTGATTGAACAGATGCTATTATATCCTGAAGCTCTGCCAGCTCTCTATATCTTCTTGTTCAGTAGGTCAGTTGAGAATGAAAAGTGTGAGCTTCTTTACAAAAATACATGGGTAAATATCATGAGATGTCTGTCTAATTTTGTTGAGTAGAATACCATACAAATCTATGTACAATTAAAACTTGATCAAAACGACTACGGTAAAGTGGGCTGTGACATCAGTTCTATCAAATACTACTACGATAGAATACTTGTTAATGTTTTCTTCCTGGCATCTCTCTATCCCCAAATTGCCTTTCTCTCTACTTTAAGTCCTATCTCATTAGAGGTGAAATGGCTAACGAAATACTATAATTCAATATAATAACATACAAAAATATCAAGTCAATTTATAAATGTTCTGTTAAATTACAGAAATTTCCAAATCCATTTTAAAACTAAAAAAAATTCAAAAAGTTTCTGTATTTTTTGTCAGTACAACCTTTTTCAGATTTTTTTTTACAGTGTAGGGATATATAACCTTTTTTTTTACAAGGATTTATAACTTTTATGAACTAAAGCCTCGTCTTGAACTACTATCAATACAAAATGCCTTATCTAAATTATAATTTATTATTGTACATACATATTGTTCCAGTTGCGGGTTTATACAGGTGAATGTGCACATGCAGGCTGAAAATGAGACGATCAATCATTTATTCATTCGGGATTCTCTTTGACTTCAATGTCCATGAGCTCTGGTTGGGCTCTACATCTCAAACCCACCAGGAAGACTTGTCTATCAGCTCCAAGCTATTTACTCTATTACACCTTAATCCATTATCGAATCATAGTGTTGTAATTGATGAGTTAAATACACAGACTTGCTCTTTGATCACTGCAGCAGACAACTTGCAGTGGTTTCAACTCAGCTGCATATAAGCAATTGTGTAAACAAAAGAATCCATACAATGATCAGTTGTAACAATGTTATAAATAAAGCCAATTACCAACTAAATGTATATACAGTTTAGCCATTATTTTGCATGTACACCTTTTTATTTTATTAAGAAAGTATGTTGAAGAATGCTTATTTCTTCCTTGTCAGGTAATCTTTATTTTAACAAAACAATGTGTCCAGTATTCCATCATGCTGTAAAAAGGGTTGGATTAGAGCCTGATGTTTACTTTGAAACAAAGACATGAAATAGGTTTAAGAATGGTGTTAATAATAGTACAAATTTTATTAACAACTCCTCATATTTTGGCCCTATATTTCAAAATTTGTTTAAAGCATACATCTCCCTTTATAGATTATATCAGACATGATATAAAATATATTTAAAACTAATTGATTAAACGGTTATACCATAAATGAGGGCCATCACAGTGGTGCAGTGGGTAGCAGCTGGAAGGGCATTGTGATGCTTCGGAAAGGAGGACCCAAATGGAGAGAAATGATGGATTAGGATCTATTTAAGAGGAAAACAAAACTACTCAATCGAGTAAGGAAAAGCACAGAGATCAAAATCAAAGAAGAGTAAAGGCTTGCAGATGGAGATGCAGCTCCAGGTGTCAGCAGTTAACCTCCTGGCGACCAGCACGACAGGTGAGTCCTCTCTTCACAGACGCGACTTAGACAAGGGAACTTCTTAACGACACAAGAACCATTAGGTCTAACAGGAATGGGCCACTAGCTAAACCAATATAGAGCAATAATTTACACCATGGCAATGAAACGTCTCAGGCTAAATAGAAGGTCTAATCAGAGCACAAACAGCCGCACATGAAGAGAATGAGGGTGATCACAGACAGGTTATGAGAGGAAGAACAACCACAAATGACACACAAGACTATCACAGGCATCAGCTGCGTAAAACATGCCAGATGAGTTGGTGGCTCGATCTGCTGTGGTGACCCCGAAAGGGAAAAAGCCGACAAGAAGATCAAATAAAAAGATCAAGAAGTCAAATAAAAATAAAAATGCTTTTAGAATAAAAATAGAATATTCTTCAATTATTTTAACCTAATGGTAAACTTAGTGATACAACACCAGCCATACTATGACTCATAAAAATACATAAAACACACTTGATATTACACAGAGCAATGAAATGCTTCGATACGAGTGCAAACTAAAAGCATGAGAACTAAAGGAGCGACACAGAGGGTTTCCTTCTACTCTTCATACCTATCATTTTCATACTTATGCACTTGCCAATCTCTTATAATACAATTTTATATGTTTCAAAAACAACTTTAAAATGTTTTATAAACAAAGCCCCTTTTTAAATCTGTAGTAATTTGTAGACCCAATCATATGTGATCCACAGAGAAAAACAGTGCTGTTCTTCTATCTCATCTTACAGCTATTCTTGTCAGTTCCAATGATTATCGGAAGTCTGACTGTACAAGCACTCAAATTGAATGACTCAGTTAAGCGACTCCTGATAACAAAGCACAGCTCACTTGAATGTAGTCCTTTTTTACACCCAGAACCAACTGAGGTTGAAGTTTATCAAGAAAAAGCAAAAACCATGAAAAAATGAAAAAGATAAACCAAGAAAAGGATTTGTTTGATGAATGAATAATAATAATATTTTTATGTATATAGTGTCTACAAGTCTGAGGCAACATTGCATAACATTACAAAGCAAGCACAAACAGGTAGAGCATACAGACACATAAAGAGGAGGTACATGAGGTTAGTTGAGTACATCAGGGTAACATTTAGAAAACAGATGAAATTTGAGAAGAGATTTAAATTTGATGATATTAACAGAACAGATTGAGCATGGTAAAAAATTCCACTGTTAGGGTGCAATGAAACTGAATAATCTGGCAGCCATAGAAGATAGGTGATGCCATAGTCAAAGGAGCACAGTGAGCGAACAGGAGTGTTAGAAGGGGGCTAAACCATGCCAAGATTTAAAAGCTAGCAGGAGAATTTTCAACGGAACTAACTGTTATATCAACTTTTTAAACTTTTTTGGGCTCTATGTCTTTAGCTATAGCCTTTGACCTTAAATTAAATGTCCCTCCAATTTTAATTTTTTTTTTAATACGAGCATTTAGATCTTGAGATCATATGAAGCTTCAGGCAAGATAGGCTTAAATAGAATGTTGGGTACTAGGAACATAACACATTACATCTTAACAATCATTTCAAAACTTAAAAACAGTAAAAACACTTTAAACTGTTAGGTTAAAGTAATTGATTTTAATTTCTCAGTGTGGCAGCTCTCTGATTCAGTAGGTTTGCATGAAAAATCCAGTTCTATTAAATGCATGTCTTTGATGAGGCTGCCAAGAGCCTTAATGTGTTTCACTCCAGTTGAACCTCTATTGAGGAAATGCAAATCAGAAATCCTCAGGTCATCACATTAGCTGTTAATATATGCACACCTTCGATATTCTCACAAGATAAATTTGTTAGCAACCAATCAACACATTTCATTGTTACATCTCATGTTAAAGGTATGTCTGCTAGACATGACACCACTGAAATATCCCACACACAATTCTGCAAGGCTCGAGAAGGTGTGAAACTCATTAATAATCATATGCACTCTATCACCATGGCAAACGCCAGCTGCTCAACACCTGATGTTACCCTCAAATGTGTAGATACACATTCAATTTACTTTGTAAAAAAAAAACGTTTACGAATGGGAGGTTTTGACCCTCCTTAAATTGTCCAAAATGTTTAACAATAATTGATTTGCAAATTATTGTATCGTGAACACAATGTAGAGGAATGTTTGCACCATTTCAAAATACAGTGTAGTGTGCTATTTCTCCACTATAAAACATTTCCCAACAAACAGTATACAAGCCAAACCATAACACAATAGATGTTTGCAAGAATGATGTAACAGATCTCTAACTATCTAACAGAAAGTTAAGAAGCTATTTTTTAAAAGCATTTAGAAATACTGGAATGAATAGGAAATTGTGTCATCAAGACTTAAAAAAACCCCACATTAGTTGTTTGATTGATGGAAATCAACTCCTGCAGTTATGGCATATTGACATGCAGTTGACAAACATGCATCTTCACCCTGTTTTGACCGATGTTGTGGATGATCAATATCTTTACGGATGCTGAAAATTAGGTTAGAGACAGTCAGGGTCGAATGCGTTCAGCATACTTATCCAGCTGATTGCCCATGAAACCGAGGGACCATTCAGAGCCTTTACTTTCCAGCACACTGACTTCAGCTACAGGATTTGAATATGAAGTTACAGCACCAGAACACTGCAGCAAAACAACCTTAAATCAATACATCGTTCGATTGTTGTTATGGTTTTCTTTTAAGGAGTATTAAATGTCTTATTAAATATGTCTTATCCTCTTACACAAAAAAGGAATTGTGACATTTAAGTTATTTCCGGTTCTATTTCAAATATATGTGTAGATTTTAAATGTTAACGTACAAAATAATTGCAATTCAAAACATATTCAAATGAACTCTCAATATTAAGAGATACTTCATGGGGATTGAACAAATTAAAGTATGCGAAGAGTTTGGGCAAACAGACTAATCAGTTTTGTAGTACTCCACTGGGTAAGATTGTGAAGGCTGGCAGAAACTGATTTGTAAAAAAATAAATAACGGAAATTAACCGTCACATTAACCGCAAAAAATACTTCAACAAAGTGTGTAAGATGTGCAGCCAGGGATGTAAAAATCAACACTGGAAAACATGTACATGCCAATAAATCTTAGAGGAAAATGAAAAACACACATATATCATCAGTTCATTGTTAGCAATGTGTGAGCCTAATTGAATTTTCAGTGTTGTTAATGAATAATTTATGAATATTAATTAGCTCATGTTATATTTTTAGTGTAATGAAAAATAAAATGATCAATGACTGGATGGTTGGTGCAGAGAAAGAAGTGATGAATTGAATCTAGGAACCAGAGACAGGATGGAGAAACAGAAAGAGATAAACATATGGAGTGTACAGATAGGCGTCACAGTAGTCAGCGTGATTTGCAAAAACAATTAACTTTGAGGCCTAAAACTAAAATTTGCAGGAGGTTAAAGGATTCAAATGAATGAGCCATGGCCATCAAATAGTTTCTAAGATATAAGCTTCACGTTTTCTAAAAGTTCAAAAGTTTCTAAGATACAAGCTTCACGTTTTAAACCACTTACAATTTACCAGCAGCATTTTGATTAAATAAAAAAATTGAGCAAATAAAAGATTAGAATTGTGTAAATGAATCATAAAAAATAACTAATATTCAAAATAACATATAGGCTACAACAAATTAAAACATGAAAACCATTTTCAACACAAGTGTTTGCTATTTTCCAAAGTATTTGTATTTATGTATTTATTTTAATAAATTAATTAAAGAACATACATATTTACTACATCTAACTGCAAAAGAGAATGTCTTTTTGAAAAAAAACCATCTGATATCAGTGCTGATGTGTCTGTTTTCACAGTAAAGCACACTGCAGACAGAATGCAAATCATGTGTCAAAATAAATACCTAAAAGCCAATTAGTTTCAGGTTTCTGCCTCTGTTCCATCATCACTAACATGAATTGGTCAGATAACTTTAACAACATGAACCAGCAGGATATAGCGCTGGAGAGAGAAAGCCAGGAGAATGTGCTATTCACATGAAATGAATGTCTATCCAATTGGGCAACCGCATGCTTTCTCTCTCAATGTGCAAAAATAAGTGACAGAACTGCAGTTCCTCGAGCAATCACCTGAGGCTGCCTCCAGAAGTGAAAATCCAACGTTAAATTTGACCAACTTTGGAGATTTAAAAAAACACCTCCAGCTCCATTAGATTTGTTGATTCGAATAGCTAGTTTAGACCATCATGAACACTCGGGGGGAAAATATTTATAAATTAGTTTGTTCAAGCTATAGTAAAATGTTAACCTTCAGCCAATCAGATGCCTTCACTATGACCATGTCCCGCCTCTGTGGACACATTGGATTACTGGCTACAGCCACTCTGAGCCTCATTTAACATGGCAGAAACCTATAGGTGGCGCATTGGACACTACATCCATATTATATCCTCTCCGACCAAGATTAAGCTGGTCCTTCTTCTAGTAACCAATTGTCTTTTTCACTAAAATTGCTAATACTTTCTTTAACAAAATTCAAACGGTTATTGGTTTTTTTTCGCTTTTTGCCATGCTATCATTTTCGTTGTTTAGAAGTCCCAAATTGGAGGGCTTGGGATCATAAGTTTGGCACCACTGGCAAGTATATTGAATACATGGATAAATATGTAAAGAGACTGTGAATGAAAAATAACATGTGGCTAGTCACTTTTTAGGCACAATGGATAAAAAGGGATATGATGGAATGAACAGATGAGACTAACAGATGGATTGATTAATGGGAAGCAGTAGATGGAGATTTTACACTTCGAACAGAATGCAATTGAATTATGGAACGATGAAGAGCTGAGACTAGATTTGATGAAATATGATGAGATAAGAAGGTAGGGAGAATATGTGGAATAATGGAAGCATGGCAAATAGAAAGATCTTACGGTTAGAAGTAATCAACTAAGATTGG
Organism: Danionella dracula; assembly: GCA_900490495.1. Classification (NCBI taxonomy): domain Eukaryota; kingdom Metazoa; phylum Chordata; class Actinopteri; order Cypriniformes; family Danionidae; genus Danionella; species Danionella dracula. Next base: position 2,912,200 of record UELW01000600.1, read on the forward strand.
TTAAATGAAGTAGGATTGGATGGACTGGGAAGAAAGTGTAGGATGTAAAGAATAGGATTTGGTGGGTGGTGGGTGGGAGGAGAATAATGAATAGGGTAAAAAAGCATAGTCAGGGAACATAAAGTTTTGCTTTGCACAAGGAATGGAGTCTGACTTCCATAATGTTTAGTTTTATTTAGCTTTTTTGACCAGTTGTAGAATGAGAAATGCTGAGGTGCCTGATGGCGTGGAGCAATAAGTTATGTGGTTCACTTCACAGTAGCTAAAACTCAGAACAAATGGCAGTGATTTCCACTAAATTACCTGCTGGGTAATGTTAGCCTTATAGTTGAAGTGCTGGGGAGCTTGGAATAACAGATCTGATTTCTTAAATAAATAAAAAAACGTATATACTTATATCAGTTATGATACTATGGTGTACTGAAGGTGGTATTTTAATTCCATGACTCATGAAAGTTAAAATAGCGTCTATATGTTGAAAAGCTAATAGCTGCTGGATGCTTCTTTCACCTTTGTTTTAATATACTGTGAAGAGTTTGCTTCTGTGTGCAAACAATTACCTACATATCAAACCCTTGAACTCCCACTCATCACTAAAAAACCTGTGATATGTTAAATTGCAGGCTAGTTGTTCTGTTGTTTAGATCAGATAGAAATCTGTCTTGGCTTAGTGTATGTGACACTATGGTGTATTTTAGTTAGCACATACATTTTCAATTGCGATATTAGCTTTGAAAATCAATTCGTACCGGGGTTACAGATATTTGGCTTATGATTATTTGGATGGTTTCTCAAGGAAGACCTCCCACCTTGGGCAAGCTTACAGTACTTTGTTCAATAATTAAATAATAAAGTTGTCACTCACATTGGGAATCCATCAAAAGACATTGATCCCAAATTCACTTAAATCTAACAACAAACATGTTGTCTATAATGAAAAAAATGTGCTTTTCTGGCCATAGTCGATTCTAACAATCTATTCAGTGGTACTTTCAGCTGTGTATCCACCTGACTTCTGCACAACACAACTGATGGTCCCGACCTCATTTATAATTCCACTTATTAAACATGACAGGGCAGACCTGTGAAGTGAAGACCATTTCAGGAGACTACATCTTGGAGATAATCAAGAGAACGCCAAAAGTGTGCAAAGCGTAATTGAAGCAAACGGTGGCAGCTGTTTGACACTTGTTTTTTTTTTTGTATACAATTCCACACATGTTAATTCATAGTTTTGATGCCTTCAGAGTGAATCTATCATGTTCAATTTTCATAGCCATGAACATAAAGAACTTTTTGAATGAGAAGGTGTGTCCAAACTTTTGGTCTGTACTATATATACTATATATATAAACCAATAATTTCAAACACATTTCCTTGTCTGTTTAAGGTAACCTATTTATTATTCTGTACACTTCACAACTTTTGCATTTTTTCACATTTGCCTCACATTTTTTATATAAAAAATACCTATCATGCATGAATTGACAAACCAAATAGATGAAGGTTTTTTTTTACATAAATGAACACATAAAATAGTATAACAATCCTGAACATTTAAGAACTGCTTTTTTAACGTGCCCCTATTATAATTTAGAAATGTTCATAGTTTGTTTTTGAGGGTTTTAGAAACTTTGTGAAACAAGATGCAGATTTCCCCGCTGATCTTAAAACAAGAATCTTAAAACAAGAATTTTTGACTAAACATATTCTTATTTCAAGAATGTTATTTATATCTTATTTTAAGAAATCAATATTAAATATTGGTAAAAACATGCATCTTGGAACAAGAAAAAAAAATCTTAAATCTAGTTCTAGTCTTCTTCGAACAAGTAAAATATCTGACAATGGGGTAAGAACTTTTGAATTCTTGAAATAAGACTAAAATGCTTGTGAAAAGAAAACAAGAAAAAGAATCACACCATAAATAAATCATCAATACCCCAAATTTTATTACCTCATCCAGTTATTTGCTAACTATGATGGAAGAGATCTATACTTCAAAAAAGCACTATTGAAACAAGGAAAAACTACTCAAATATAGATAAACTCTTCCTCGATCAAGCAAAATAATCTGCTAAAGGGGCAAGCAAATTTGACTTGGCAAGAATTCTTAAAATTAGCAAACATTTCTAGCTGATTATTATTAACAAACGCTGTTGGATCTTAAAAAGAGACAAAAACTGACAAAACCAGTTTTTCCAAGCTATAAAATTGCATATAAAATTGCATGAAACTAGAATATTCCAACTTGTATCTAGTCTCTAGTGGTCTTAAAACTAGAATGTTTTAACTCTCAGAATGAGGTCTTTTCTACAGTTAAATATAAAACACAGGAGGGGAGAAAACAAAACAGCCGAGCAACAGCAAAAAAAAAAAATCCTTACAGGTTGAAAAACAATAGGACTAGAAAACACAAGACAGCACAACAGTGTTTAAAAACCAAGTGAGAGGCAGATGATGCAGCATTTAAATAGTCAGGGGTGAAAATTGGCACTGGTAACAAACATTGCACAAAGTACCATGAAGAAGAACTAATGCAGAGGGGAGTGTTGTGACCTCTAAAGGCAGGGAGAGGAATTACTTGATATGACAGCATTATGTTTTTATTGAAAAACAATAATTGTGTCTTCACTGCTGGACATGCAGGGACAGCAGTTAATACAATCTTGAAATTATTGACATTTTTACAGCAAAACAAGATTTGCTTCCTCTCTCTTAGGCCAGTATTTTATTTGGAAGTTTACAGTAATGCTCTATAAGCACATTATTCATGACTTCATTATAGAAGCTGATGAGGGTAATTAATCTGCACTGTGTGTGGCTGCAAATTTAATCTGCTTCTCTTCCCGTTAGCTGCAATCACTAACTCTGTGCTGCACTGAAAAAAAGGACACATTATGGAGACCAAATTAGCAGAAAAACTCCATGACCAAGTAATTTACTAAGTTCTGCTTTCAATGGATTGATGGGACAATAAATCGTATCCTAGCTTCATAATGTTCAGTCATGAATGGTCTTTGATTGATTGGTTCTTTCCATCTGATTGATCTCAACCCCATCAAACATGTAGTGTTTTATTTAGTAGAATTGGAACTGTCAATGTTTAAGTGAAGTTAAATATTTTCAAAAAAGATTATTTGTTTACCATTTCAAGATCTTTTCACAGGAATTTAAAACTAATAGTGTTAATTGGCTTCTAACAGTGCAACATAGGACATGATAAAGAAAATAGCAAAAGTAAGGCCAAAAAATGGTAATGAAAGTTAAATGACAGATTTTTTTGTCTTTCACCAGGTATAATTTTTTTCCCTTTTATTCAGTGAACCTTGCAACAAAAGATTTGATTCAGTAACATACAAATACATAGAAACATGGGCCATAATTTTAACCTCAACATTCTGAAAACTACTCTGCTTCAATATACAGTTAATTTATTCATTAGTTTCAAGAGGAAACTCCGTCCCCTCAGCAGATGCAGGCTTATGAGACCCAAAAAAAGCGTGAACAAAGAGCACACCTCAAATCCCAGAACACTTGGTTTGCTCACCTGAAACTCTAAATCTAAGCAATGGTTTAAAGTCCAAACAGACATTTATTGTTTTCGACACAGTACATAGTAGACATTTCGTCATTTAAATCAACCTGACCTATAGAAAACCCTATTTTAAAGTCATGGAGTGTAACTAGGTTGTAAAAGACTAAAGAAAACCACAATAAATAATCTAACAATAAATTCGATTTTTCCTAAATTAACTTCTTTACTAATTCAGAATTTTTTACAAGAGGATTCAAGACGCAAGATTGAACTGGTGTAATTTATTATTTCTTTTTTTAAGAGAATAGTGTTGTCTTAGTTTTGGATTCTGTTTGAGGTTCTTCCACTCATGTATCGAGCAATGATTAAACAAGCACCCCAAATGAATCTGTCTCTTGGCCTATCTGTAAGGGTGTGGCGGTCAGCTGAGAAATAGCATTCTGGCGGAGGGTTTATTGTAAAGCAGTTTGGGCGTCTTTGCTGTATAATGTGTGCTAGAGAAATGCATTTTACTTGCTTCTTCTCAAAAATGTTGACATTACAGTTGGAAGTTTATTCTGACTAACACCATAGTTTATTTAATTTATTTAAATTTTACATGTTACACGTATAGAGTAGATCTTCAATAAAATGAATTGTCACTGTCTATGTCCCTTTATTTATATAGCACATTTTACCACAATGTATAGTAGACTAAAGTGCTGTACAAAGTGCTGAAGATGGTTTGTGTTCTTGTAAGAGCTTGGTTATATAAGGTGGTAGTAGACCATTAAAGGGTTTAAAACAATCATTAAAATGTTTAAGCGAACATAAAATCAAACAGGTTTTTGTTCTGGCTAAGTTGTCTTGCCAGGAGCCTGTCTGCTTCATTCTGGAGAGTACAGACTGGCCAGCTACTGATTTATAAATCTCATCTTGATTTATAAATATTGTTAGGGTAGTATTGGGCCCAAGTGTTCCCCATTATGGGATTCTTTCTGCTCACTCCTGTAACTAACAAACTTCTGGACATTATCATGTATTTTCATAAAACCTCTGAAAAGATGACGTGTTAAAATTCCACTGGTTTTGTTTTATCAATTAATCCGTTTCTTGTTTTTTGTTGTTGTTTTTTTAAATAGTAGTTTCAAAAGAATTAAAAAAGTCTATATGATCAACAACTATATGTCCTGGAGAAATGGCTTGGTTCTCATGTGAACCTACATAAGAGTAATACAAACTATGGTCTCTGTTTACAGCAAACTTGACCAAATACGGTCCTGATGGTCAGAGACTCAACCCTGCTTTGGCATGCATATAACTCTAGCTTCAGACAAGTCAAGAAAAAAAATGTCCGGACTAACAGGACTGGATTTAGTGATCTCTGGTCTACAGTGTACTACACTGTTAGTGTTTTAAAGTGTCTGTCTGTAAGATGTAAGAATAGGGCATGGAATGATAATTTGATATACAGAGAGCATCAGCAATCTCCACTCAGGACCAAAAATTACAAAAAGGACCTATAAACCTTTGTTCAGACCAAGCTTCTGATTTTTCTTAATAGACTAAAGAAATTATCTATGCGCTCAAATTTTCCCTAGACAGTGGTGCAAAGAAACAAATTAATAAATATCTGTGTACTTTTTCTTTTGAGTTTACCTTTACTTTTAGTGCAATATTTTTCTCCACCCTGAAGTCGCTGCTTTATTTTCTCATTTGCCATTTTTATTGACAAAGGTGAAAGTCTTGTCATTCCTGTCCAATTAAATAAAAAAATGTGGACAGACTAACATCAATACACCTGCCTGGTGAGAACGCTGTTTAAGATGAATGCTTCGTGACATTTTTTTCATGTTTTTTTTTCCTTAATTTGGGGAGCAATGGAAAAGCATTCTAGGCAGAAGAATAGCAGAACTTTAAAATAAATTCTGAAGGAGACTGGCATCCAGTGCAGAAACTTAGAACTGGTGAAATGGGTTCTGTTTTTCTAGTTTTGGGTAGAATTTGAGCCGCTGCATTCTGAACGAGCTGGAACTGTTTATTGGTCTTTCTAGGCAGACCGGTGAAAAGGGCGTTACAGTAGTCCAGCCTGCTGGAGATGAAAGCATGAATCAGTTTCTCTAAATCTTGTCTGGAAACAAAGCATTTGAAACTTGCAATGTTACTAAGATGGATTTGACGTGGCTATTGAAACTAAGATCAGAGTCCAGAATCAGCCCAAGATTCCTGACCTGATTTGTAGTAATTAGGCCTTTGGCAATGAGATAAGCAATAACCTTAACAACCTTGCTTTTGCTTCCTAATTGCTATGACTTCAGTTTTGTCCTTGTTTAATTGAAGAAAGTTGTTTTGTATACATTGTTTTATCTCATCAACACATTGGCAGAGAGAGTTTATGGGGTTGTAGTCATTCGGGGAGATAGCTAGATAAATGTGTGTATCATCAGCATAGCTGTTATGATATTTGGTTCCTTCTCATAATTTAACCCAGTGGAAGCATGTACAGGTTACATAGGAGAAGAGCAAGGATTGAGCCTTTTCGGACGCTACAGTCCATTTCGACATGTAATCACCTATGTTTACATAAGAAACCTCTTCCTTCTGCTGAACCATTTTATCACAGTCTATCGAGAATGATTTTGTGGTCAACTGTGTCGAAGGCAACGCTCAGATAAAATAGAGCCAGGAGCATAACTTTTCGGTGTTTACCCGATGTCATTGATTATCTTCAGGAGTGCAGTCTCTGTGCTGTGATTAGCTCTGAAACCCAACTTGTAACAATCCCTGTATTCATTTAAGGTCAGGAATTCATTGAATTGGTTTGCCACAATCTTTTCCATAAATGTCCTAATAAAAGGAAGATTTGAGAGGGGCCTGCAGTTGCTCAGTACAGTATTATCTAAGTTTGTCTTTTTCAGAAGTGGCTTTATCACTGTAGTTTTTTAGGGGTTTTGTGAAAGAGCTGGAGCACAAGGAGGTGTTTAAAACTTTTAAGAGGTCCTTTTCTAGATTCTTAACAACAAAGTTTTAAAAAGACCACAATGTTGATGTTCTAAGGCTCTGAACTGTCTCTATTAATGTTTTGCTATCGATTAGATTAAAGGTGCCCATTGAGAGTGGAGTCTATCCCCACCCCTGCAGGTGGAAACACTAATGCCTTTTCTAATGTTACTGATTTTATTGATGAAAAATGAAGCAAACTCATTGCATTTATTCTCAGACAGAAGCTCACTTGGAGTCTGGTTTGGTAGGTTGGTTAACCTCTCTACCGTTGCAAAGAGTGTTCGAGCATTGTTGAGGTTGATCTTTATTAATTAAGTTTGAGAAAAACTCTTGCCTAACTCAATTCAGCTAATTCTGAATTAAAAACATCTACTCAATAATCACTACTCCAAGAAAAGCTCATACTTTGAGTTTTATTTAGAATGGATACTTTTACTGTACTTTCATTCTTTTACTTGAGCATGATATTTCAGTACTCTTTCCATTAAGTGTAAACTTCACCGTCCACCATTTTCTCACATGACTACTCTACGAATCTCCTGATTGGTTGGAATGGCCACAAATGTACAAAAAGAACCAATACTTTTGCGGCGATAATGATGATCTCAGCACTCTTCATGCAACTAACTGAACTAACTGTAATAACAGTTATAACCCCTCCACCTTCTCCATATGGATTCAGCATCACAATCCTTATTTATATCTTATACTAATTAAAAAAACACTAAAAACATCTATTTTGTGGCTATACTCTTGCAGCTTATGAATCTAGCCACAGGGGTTTCTAGCCAGTGACTTCTGTGCCGGTCCCAAGCCCGGATAAATAGAGAGGGTTGCGTCAGGAAGGGCATCCAGCGTAAAACATGCCAAAACCAAATATGCAAGTCATCAATTCCATTTCCATACCGGATCAGTCGAGGCCCGGGTTAACAACGACCGCCACCGGTGCTGTTGACCTACAGGGTGCCGGTGGAAATTGGACTACTGTTGGTCAAAGAAGGAGAGGAGGGAGAAGGATTCGTAGGCAGCGAGAGAAGAGGAAAGCCAAGAGGATAGGTCTGAGAATAGGGACTCTCAACGTTGGTACAATGACCGGGAAAGGTAGAGAGCTGGTGGACATGATGGAGAGAAGGAAGGTAGATATTCTGTGTGTGCAGGAGACCAGGTGGAAGGGTAGCAAAGCGCATAGTATTGGAGGGGGATACAAACTGTTTTACTATGGTGAGGATAGGAAGAGAAATGGGATAGGAATGATCCTGAAGGAGGAATGTATGAGGAAACTTTTAGAGGTGAAAAGAGTGTCTGACAGGGTGATCAGTTTGAAGTTAGAGATTGAAGGGGTGATGTTGAATGTAGTGAGTGGTTATGCTCCACAAGTAGGCTGTAAGCTGGAAGAAAAGGAGAGATTCTGGAGTGAGTTAGATGAGGTGATGGAGAGGTTTCCCAGAGGGGAGAGAGTAGTGGTGGGAGCAGACTTCAACGGTCATGTGGGCGAGGGCAACAGAGGTGACGAGGAAGTGATGGGCAGGTTTGGTGTTAAGGAAAGGAACCCAGAAGGACAGATGGTGGTGGACTTTGCCAAGAGGATGGAAATGGCTGTAGTTAACACTTATTTCCAGAAGAGGGAGGAACATAGAGTTACCTACAAGAGTGGTGGTAGGAGTACGCAGGTGGACTACATCCTAAGTAGACGAGTCAATCTGAGAGAGATCACTGACTGCAAAGTAGTGGTAGGAGAGAGTGTAGCCAGACAGCATCGGATGGTGATGTGTAGGATGTTTTTGGTGGTCAGGAAAAAGAGGGGAGGAAAGATGGAAAAGAAGACCAAGTTGGGGAAGTTGAAAAAGGAAGCCAGTTGTGAGGAATTCAGACAGAAGCGGAGACAGGCTTTGGGTGGTCAGGAAGAGCTTCCAGAGGACTGGGTAACTACAGCAGAAGTGATCAGGGAGACAGGTAGGAAGGTGCTAGGTGTGTCAGCAGGAAGAAGGAAAGAAGATAAGGAAACATGGTGGTGGAATGAGGAAGTACAGGACATCATCCAGAGGAAGAGGCTAGCTAAAAAGAAGTGCGACATCGAAAGGACTGAAGAAAGTAGACAGGACTACAAGGAATCACAGCGCAGGGTGAAGAGGGAGGTGGCAAAGGCCAAACAGAAGGCATATGAAGAGTTGTATGCCAGGTTAGACACAAGGGAAGGTGAGAAGGAATTGTACAGATTAGCGAGACAGAGAGACAGAGATGGGAAGGATGTGCAACATATAAGGGTGATTAAAGATAGAGATGGAAGGGTTCTAACAAGTGAGGAGAGTGTGCAGAGAAGATGGAAGGAGTATTTTGAGTAGTTGATGAATGAGGAGAATGAGAGGGAAAGAAGGGGGGAAGAGGTGAACATTGTAGAGCAGGAAGTTGAAAAGATTAGAAAGGATGAGGTGAGGAAGGCTCTGAGGAGAATGAAGAGTGGAAAGGCTGTTGGTCCAGATGACATCCCTGTGGAGGTGTGGAAGTGTCTAGGAGAGACAGCAGTGGAGTTCCTATCTAGGTTATTCAACAGGATTCTAGAGAGTGAGAAGATGCCTGAGGAATGGAGGAGAAGTGTCCTAGTGCCAATCTTTAAGAACAAGGGTGATGTGCAGAGTTGTAACAACTACAGAGGTATAAAGTTGATGAGCCACACAATGAAACTCTGGGAAAGAGTAGTGGAAGCTAGGCTAAGAAGGGAAGTGGATATTTGCGAGCAGCAGTATGGCTTCATGCCCAGGAAGAGCACTACTGATGCAGTTTTTGCTCTGAGAATGCTAATGGAGAAGTACAGAGATGGTCAGAAGGAGCTGCACTGCGTCTTTGTGGATTTAGAGAAAGCGTATGATTGGGTGCCGAGAGAGGAGCTATGGTCCTGTATGAGGATGTCAGGAGTGGCAGAGAAGTACGTCAGAGTAGTTCAGGATATGTATGAGAGGAGTATGACAACAGTGAGATGTGCTGTAGGTCAGACGGAGGAGTTCAAGGTGGAGGTGGGGCTACATCAAGGATCGGCTTTGAGTCCCTTCTTGTTTGCTATGGTGATGGACAGGTTGACAGATGAGGTCAGACAGGAATCTCCATGGACAATGATGTTTGCAGATGACATTGTAATCTGTAGTGAGAGTAGAGAGCAGGTGGAGGGACACCTGGAAAGTTGGAGGTCTGCTCTAGAAAGAAGAGGAATGAAAGTCAGTCGTAGTAAGACAGAATACATGTGTTTCAACGAGAGGGAGGGAAGTAGAACAGTGAGGTTACAGGAGGCTGTGGTCAAGAAGGTGGAGGAGTTTAGGTATTTGGGGTCAACAGTCCAGTGCGACGGGGAGTGTGGAAAAGAGGTGAAGAGGCGAGTGCATGCAGGTTGGAGTGGGTGGAGAAAAGTGTCAGGGGTGTTGTGTGACAGAAGAGTGTCAGCAAGAATCAAATAGATTCAAAGTCAGAGAAGCCAGATTGAGATGGTTCGGACATGTTCTGAGAAGGGATAGTAGTTACATTGGTAGAAGGATGTTGGAGATGGAGCTGCCAGGCAAGAGAGCGAGAGGAAGGCCAAAGACGAGTTATATGGGTGTGCTGAAGGAGGACATGAAGGTAATTGGTGCAAGAGTAGAGGATACTGAGGCGTGGAAACAGATGATTTGCTGTGGCGACCCCTAAACTGGGAACAGCCGAAAGAAGAAGAAGAAGAAGAAGAAGAAGAAGAAGAACTCTAGCAGCTTATGCTGAAGGATCTGGATTTGCCAGAATATATCATTATGTTAATTGATCAATAAAATTTCTGCAATCCCTGCTGTAGTGAATTTATTTTTAAATACTGTTCATTTATTTCAATTCAAGGCACACAAACCCCAGCAAACATCCCCAACAGAACTGTCCTTGCTGAAGGACACAGTTATGATTCAGTGTATTTCTAATTCATAAATTGTCCCCATCTGGGAATAAACCTGGCCTTTGTTAACTGCCCCATAGCCTTTAGCCCACAGCTATCACCTTTGTCTTTCTTTTTCTTTGTCCCTAGCTTGTGCTGAAACAGCATCAACACTCTCAAAAGCATCAGTCTTGAATGACAAACAGAGAAGTGAAATTAAGTTTCTGCTAACATTTAACACATATTTCAATCATTTGTTCTTAATTATAGACTCAATGATTATAAACTTTACAATTCAGTCCATACATCAGCTCATTCGTACATCAGGTTAAAGTATAAGAGGATGATATTATAAGTGTGTACGTGTGGCTTTCTTAAAACAGATGGTATTCTGCATAATTCATATGGTGTATCTGTGCTTTGTCTGGACACTGGAAGGTCAATCACAGTGTGCTCTTGGATTTGGCTGCTTTTTCTTGCTGTTGAAGAGATTTCTGACTGTATAAGCAGTATTTTAATAAAGTTTTCCTCGGGTCATGCCCATGGAGGCACGTCATGATTATTCATCTCCATCTCTGAATAAACCTTTACCCTGACCTCCTACAATCTAAAACCGGCAAAAATTTAAAACAATCTAAAACATACAGAATATTTCAAACTTAATAAAGTGCAGAGGTATACAAATGTACAAACAGCAAGTACAACTTAAAGCTTTACCACATTTTTTTTTTGTCTAAAAACTGTTAAATTCACAATTTAATGAATTATCTCCTGTGTCTCTCTGTGTCTATAGCTATGAGCTGAGATCCCATAGCTAAGAGGATAAACAGGAAAGTCCGGTACAGTCTTGATTTTGGATAGTATCATCCTCTCAGACATCCCTGTCAGAGATTGTAGTTCCTCTTCCACAACATGGCCTGCCTTCTTAATGATAATCTGTCTCTGACTGCTTCCCCAACAGACCACAGCATACATAATACCGTTAGCGACCATGGACTCATAGAATATCCTCAACATCCTACCACAGAGGTTAAATAATGGTCACCTGTTCAATCAGCAGACTTCACATGCAGTCTAATAATGCAAGTGAGATTTAAAATATGAATAAAACTTGCAAATCATTATAAATGACAATTCCATTCATTTTAACTTTATTTAACCTGTATTTTTTGTTTGCCAGAAAAACCTTATGAAAATATGGTGCCGGTCATCCTTTTTCTTCAGACTAGATGCTGCAGGAGATGATGGTATTTGTTTAGATTTTTTTCTGATAACAGCAATGGTCCTTTTTCTGGCAGTCGTGGCTTAAAGAGTTTAAATGGCAGCATGTGCGACTCGTGCAAGCGAATGACCCACACATCATTCTTTCATCAGTATGTAGAAGAACGGTCATTGAGGGAAAGCAGTGAGCTAGTTTCTTGTCACGTTCAGCTAGCAGCAGCTGGAAACGCCAGATTTTATGGGAGACTCATCAAAGTGCTTTACTTTAATGTTGCACTCCATCACCATTAGAAGAATAAAAGAGGGCAGGAAGTCCATTGTTGCTAGAGGCTTCAATTCTGATGTAAAACAGTGTAATGACTTCTGTAACAATTATTGTTTTAATTAGATCATCTTTTATATTATATAGTAAACCGCCCTATTTTTGGGAAACAATTGATAATTTTCCTTTTGACACTGTAACATTAAGTACTCAATGTTGCTATTTCAAAGAGATGATTTTGACAAATGAAGCATCCAGAAGCAAACAAAGCTAAATATAAACTCCATCACAATTGCTAGTCAATTTTTTTGTATTTTCACAACCTATATGAACACAAGTGACTATCTGAATGATTGAGTCCTGTAAATGTAGTATTTTTCTGCTCATTTTAGATTTTTATAAAATATTTCATAAATCATTAAAACAAAGAACACAAAAGTTTCTTGTGAATAAACCATTTTTAAGGTGAATGGCCACATTTTTTTTATTTTGTTTTATTAGAAACAAACTCATAACAAAAAATAAATATTTTAATATTGGGTTAAAATATCATTAAACTAACTTGTATGTTATTCAGTCGCTTGAACACTGGTCTGTCTGACTTGTTTTAGTTCGTTGGCAGGTTTAGAGAATTCATTCTCCAATTCCAAAATTTTTACTTATTTATTTTCACTGTTTAACACACATTCTAAACATTTTAAATGTGTTAACTTTGATGTAGCTGTTCACTGATAATTTTACGGCTGTTTAATGAACATCTTTACTGCATTGGCTTGCTTAGCTTTACATTTCTTTATTCTGGGTCTATCTTTCCTTTTTGTAAAAAAAGTTATGACTGACTGCAGAGTGAACAAAAAAATGAGTGAAACACCTTCAATTGCCAGTCAACAGTATTGCAGGAACCTTTATAAAAAATGTCCTTAAAAGTTTCTGAAAAAGTCTGTGTTGGAGTTGAAGACTCCAACTGCACTGACTTCTGCCAAATCAGTTGAATTTTTATTTATTCCCAAGAAACTAAAGAATCTGTCTCATTAAGACTGTATGTGCAGCTGTTACTTTATAAATAATGAGTAAATAATTGAGGTGTCACAACTTGGGGTTTTAGATTTGGATCCCAAATGCAGAGACATCAGCTTAAAATATTGAATGACTTTATTAAGCAGAGAAGATTTACTAAATAATTTAGTCTCCATTCCACATACAAAAATGCACAGGAGATATTGTCTGAGTTATAATCCACATTGAACAATGAAAGACTAACCGTGAATCAACAAAGATGCAGTGTAAAACTCCCAGAACCTAGACTTTAATAAAGAAAAGCAGGTACAATAATTAACGCAACAGTAAAACCTTTAGAGCACAAACCTAAAGAGGAGGCTCCAGTTATCAATCACAAGAGAGCTGTGCTCATAAACAGAGAGGAAAGAGGAGATTTGAGCTAAAGGCAAACAAATCCAGGATGGCTAGCCGCTCACGCTAGCAATCACTGACTTATTTTAATCTAGTTTTAAATGCGAAAAGATTTCAAGGGGGACTTGTATAAAAACCGTTTTCTCTAAGCATTTTGTGCTTGACTGAAAAGACTGCTAACTTTGGAAGTAAGGTTTGCTTGCATACTTGCTGTGAAAGAGTGTGGAATGCGTTACTAATAAGGAATTGAATTATTACTATCAGAATCCTGGTTGATCTATAGTTTGGCTAGATAAAATGTGACCTCATTCAAAACTATTTTTTTGTCGTAAAAATTGACATGTCTTTATATTTCAATCCAAACAAACAAACAAAAATTACACTTCTTGACCCCTTTTGACATTTTTTCCTTTTAGTGTGTGAGAACAGAAAGATCATAGTGTCACAGATGGTTGTTTGCTCTTAAAAGATCTGCATAGTGGAAAGACCTTGAGGCACTGACAGCTTGAGAACAGATTGTAGTACCTGCAAAAGCTCTGCTTCCAGTCTGCTGGAACTCACTGGTGTATTTTCTTTGATGTGCAAGCACTGAATTCTCATGGATTATATCTCTGCACCAAATCTGAAATACATTTGATTTCAATTTAAAGTAAGCAAGGTATATTCATGACAGATGATAAAAGGTTAAAAAACCTGAGTCAATTGCACATAAAAATATATGTTAGTATGCAACTTAGCTGTTTCGAATGGCTACATCCTTACATTTTAGTCAAAATAAAATCTAGTATGAATTCGGCTTTTGTGTTTTGCTGATTGCAAACTCTTTCTGGTGAATATGGTTATGCTTATGGTTACCCATATGATTATGGCATATTATGTTAAAAGTTTGTTCTGTACTGTCACTGAGGATGTCCATGTGCTTAGACATTTTGTCTGTGTTATCTGCTTTTCTGCGTTGAACATTGTGGTTACATCTGCAAGTGGGAGCTTCAGGGATTTCTGGTGCTGATGTGCTCAACCATGCTCAATGTTTTGCCTCACGTTGAGAGCACTGGTTGAACATTCTCACTCTGTACTCTTTCCTGTCTGTTTTATATTTTGGTTGATTTTTCACCAGCTATGCGCTTGCTATTTTTCAGGTGGGTGATAAGATTCGATTTAAATGTTTAGTGCCTTGACTCCATTTCTCAGTTCTTGTGATTTCTCACCCCTGATTCTCTACCTGACTTTCACATTATTAGTACCACTGCCTGATTATTGAACCTATAATTTCCTTTTGTATTGTTCTTGTGCTAATTTTGAATCTTCCTCTTCTGTCTTAGTGTTAGATCAAGTTTTTCATTTTTGCTCTTTGGTAAAATTTTCAGCTACTTTAGTTCTGTGTCTGTTATGTTTTCTATTACTCTAAGATCTAGATAAACTAGTCCTTGCCTTCATCACCAGTGGGCTGGAATATTAGTATGGCCTCCTCACTGGTCTGCACACACACAAAAAAATCTTAATTCCAAATCCAGATCCAGAGATAGAAATTTACAAATTGTAACACCTGTTCTCAGATCTCTACACTGGCCACCAGTGATGTCTTTGTCTATAAATCCCAGCTCAGCATATCATAAATAGTGACATATGGTAGATCCACATCAGAGAACGCAATCATTGTATTAGCATCCAATGGAGTTAGACTTTTCACCATTAAACCAGTTTGACATTTTTTTTGTGGTTCACTACAAACTGGTAGAGTCTATGAGGGAATCAAATAACTAGTGGACATTTTTATGTATGCTTAGATACAAAAAAAAAATACTTTCAAGATTTAAAATTAGAGTATAATATCATTTTAATGGTTGTCTCATTTTCCTCTAGAATAAAAAAGCAAGTCCTTACCCACTGAGCTTATGCTTGGATCCGCTGACCCAGAGTTTCGTTGATGGAAAGATTTATTATTGTAATGCAAATGAGAGACTCCAGACTGATTAAATTTGTCATTGTTGCTGACTTGCTAAACATGCAGGATGTTTCAGACGGTTGTGAGAAAACTCTGCAGCTTTTCCATGCTGGCCCTCTCACAGATGATTAGCCTTGGCTGCACTGGAAGCCACAGCCTTTACATCCTGATGTCCAAGAGCTGCTCACTCCTGATGATTCACAGACCTGTGACAGCTCAAGCACCAAGAAAACAAGCACCATCCACAAGTGTTCGAAAAACATTGTTGCTTGCAACGCATTTAAAAGTAGTTTGCATGATAAATATGGGGTCCAAAGGATAAAAAGAAGTAGCTAAGTTTGAAAATATTATTCTTGCAAAAATTTTAAAATCCATTTTAGTTTTAAATTTGCCAGCTTATTATCTAGATTTCAAAACATGTTCATGTATTTCTTAGAGGTCTACTTGGAGGTAAATATATGGGTTTACAGTGTGTGATGCATTAATGCCAAAGGGTTTTGACATTGTCTTGTTAATCCATGTAGATAAAAACATTCTTCTGGTTTATTACTGGGGAAAGTTACTGCCTGATAGAGCAGTTTTATTATTGGATGCCTGTATTTCAAAATATGAGACAAATAAGACTTTAATGTGTTTTTGATGATGAAGTACATTACTCTACCACAGGCATCATTTCCCCTGGCCAAGCCTCACTTTCAGAGCCACAAACCTTACAGTCTTTTCAGGGGCGCAATTATGCAAAACAGATCAAGCACTCAGGCGTGGCAAAGCCGTTTAAAGCACCCCACATATCACCAAGCTTTCCTCCGCTTCCTTGGAAAGATTAACTGTCTGAAACACTGCCTTTAATAAAAAAAATTAAAAAAAAACTGAGCCTGGGAGAATGGCAAGAAATAACTAAGAACCGGGCCAATTAATTTATATAAAACAATTTATATTCCCGCTGCAGCTTTGCTGTTGGCTTTTTTTTAATGCAAAATAACACAAAAAATGTGTTGTTTGATATAAATGCCTATTAGATTCATGTTTGATGCCAAGATTATTTTAGATTCTAAAAGGACAATGCTGCCTTTGGGTCACCTTTGATGAGTCAATTAAAATCAAAGGTTACTTGACATTCCAATGAGGTTTCTTCCAGCAAGCCATGGAAACAGCACAGGCAGTCATGCTTCTACTCTATTAAGGCTGTAATTTACTGACATGCATTGGCAGTGTAAATTAATAACAGAAGTTCAAAGACTATATAACGATGTCATTCAAAAGAGACATGACAAGCAAAGCACCATTAACAATTTTAAGGAGACTTACAATTCTAAATTACCGTGTCTATTGTTTTAACGTTTATAAAATTTTTGCATCATGACCGTAGGGATCATGAATTGTATTTAATTTTTACTTTATTCAAGGATGTTTAATTCGGATAATGTGGTAAGATATTTGTACTTAAAAAAGCTTTTGTTTTTTAATTAAAATTACTATTTAATTACAAAGCTATTGAATCTCTGAAAATTTTGTATTTGACTTTCACCTGTGAGGAGCATACAAAGAGAACCCACATGCAAGGATGACTTTCCAAATAATAAAATGTTTTTAAACCAGGCGTTGAATCAAAAAATCTGGCTTGATTGCAATAACGTTAAACGGAGTAATCAGAATGCATAGAAATGTACACTTGAACACTAAATATAAACTTACAGCTAAGCATTACTACACGACTTAACCAGACTAGACTTGCACCAGATAAGAATGAGGAACATAAATAATGATTCACACGAAGGCAATACAAAATAATAGACAGGACAAGAAATCACAATATTCTAACTAAAAATGTGTACTGATACCACTAAAACTTGTATTAAGAGTTCTTAACTCTTTACCATCTGCCCAACACAATGTATACAGCTTTAGGTAGATTTGATCATGAGCTTAGATCTATTTGGCATGGAAACACACATATTACAGATTATAATCAATTATGATTCAGTCAGATGAAGTTCACGGTTTAATTCTGTTTAAAATGACGATTTGTTGTTTGAAAAAAAATATTGTAGACCTTGACAGATATTTTTTATCAATCTGTGCAGTTTTAGTAGAATAATGTTAGTCACAAA
Organism: Danionella dracula; assembly: GCA_900490495.1. Taxonomy (NCBI): domain Eukaryota; kingdom Metazoa; phylum Chordata; class Actinopteri; order Cypriniformes; family Danionidae; genus Danionella; species Danionella dracula. The sequence continues at coordinate 2,929,552 of UELW01000600.1, forward strand.
ACATTCATGATGTTAAAATTCGGCCCCCTCTATTTTTTTTTTCATTAAATGTATACCCAGCACTTTTGCACCGTTAAAAAAATATATACTTCAGAATTCAAAGGCCATTTTAAAGCAACGAAGAGTAAAAAGAACAGGCAATTCACTCAATTTCATCGGTTTACTTAGCATTCAAGCCCATTGTATCAGAATGTCTTCAGTTAGAACATTATAGAAAGCTATGGACAGCTACCAGTTGGTTTATCAACTAAGTGTAATTATTTATTTTTTTATGCTAGATTACATAGCGAGTATATATTTTCCCTCTGAGTGGGAGTTAAAGAGAGGACATCTTAGAGCTTCAAGCACAGCTGGCAGGCGTATGTGATCCTCAAATGAGAGCTTTCCATCGGCTATGCAGAGTTTGAGAGCTTGACCGACATGCTTTATGCTCTTCTTGCATTGAATATTGATGTAGTGGCAAATAATTTAAATGCTAATCAGCCAACAAACCTCAATTTAGCTAGCTCGTACAGGTCAGCGTACATCATCAGTACATCAAATTAATTTAGTGGATATTGAATGTGACCTGGATAAATATTTATAACTCCAGAAAATAATGTTAATTTCCACTAAATCAAGGGCATATAAAACTCACAAAAGCAATAATTGTATTGAGATGCAAAGACCTAGATGGAACTCTGAATTGTCATGGTTGAAAAAGACATTGATTATTCAAATACATGTATAAAGCAAAACCACACATGTTTCTTTCCTTTTTTTTCTTTTTGACTGATCCATCACAAATTCTCATCAGTTTCAAGAGCTACGCAGTCCTCCTGCGAGTTAGAGATTTAATCAAACACTTTGGAAGTGAGGCTCACTGAGATGCAATCACATATGGAGAGCTAATTAAGTACCTGATAACTCATACTGCTACCTAATAACAGCTCTGCCTAACAAAGGACTCTTCAGAATCTGGTGAAGTCTCTGTGACTACATGACGAACAACTGCTGAAGAATGATGGCTGCATCAGTCGGTTTGCCTTCCTCACTGTTGTTCTGTCATTGCTCTAGATTTATACCACAGCGAGGAGGTGGAAGCAAAGGGAACTCTAAAAAAGATCATGAGATTATTCGAGGATGGAACATGTTATGAGTTTAATGATGAAGGATGCAGAAACTTAATGCTATTTCAAGTTTATGATATGGTTTGTTATATAGGAAACAACCTTTTCATTTTGAAAAAGAAACAATAGTTTTTTTTAGATATCGTGAGCACACCTTTTAGCAGTACATCCTTTTTATTGTTGTAATTGTGTATATAAATGGGATTTCATTGTTTCTCAATACTTGTCTTTTTGTTTTTAATTGACCCTAACAAGCCACCTGTGCTGATACAAAATTTTCACATGTGCGGTTTGTTTTTGTCTCTGTGGTCGACATGTGGTTGACATGCTGTGAAAATCTTGGAAAAAGAGTTTTATTCACCTGAGACACTCCAGGAAAGGTAGTCTAAAGACAACAGGTTGTACACAATATAACATCATAAACAAAACAAAAAGGCTTTTATTATGAGAGGACATTTTCCCTTTGTTTTGGAAACGTAGGTTTAATTTACTTAAAAAAAAATAATTGGTACTGTCAAAGGGCATCACGGAGTGGGTAGCATGGTCGTCTCACAGCAAGAAGGTAGCTAGTTCGAACCTCGGCTGTGTCAGGTGGCATTTCTGTATGGAGTTAGCATGTTCTCCCTGTGCTCGGGTTTCCACCACTAGTCCAAAAACATGCGCTACAGGTGAATTGGATAAACAAAATTGTTCATAGTGTATGAGTGTGTATGTTTGTTTACCAGCGGTGGGTTGTGGCTGGAAGGGCCTACGCTGTGTAAGACATTTGCCAGATGAGTTGACAGTTCATTCTACTGTGGCGACCCCTGAAATGGGACATCTTGATTGGTTTGTTCCAATATGGTTTTGTTGTTTTAATGATTCTATAATAATTTCTAATAGTTTTTCCTCGGAATGTTGTCATTGATGAATTAATGTCAGTACGCAGTTGATTGAGACCATACACTGGTTTCTGAAGTCTATTTATTGTACTAGTAATTTCTGTGTTTGACATGTAAAAGGAATTCTTCTCCAAACACTCAAAGCATATAAAAGTATTGTTTTGATTTCTATGCTTTAATGCTAAATATGCAAATTTCTCTCCTCGCTGAAGTTGAATCAGATAACATTTATGTTGGCTAACTGTGAAGGTCAGAGATAATTTTCGTGAAAATACATTTTAAGTTCTATATAAACAAACTGCAATCAATCCCTAGAAAACTATCAAAATTAAATAGAGCATATCTGTGTTTCTTTGAGGGTTTTTAATGATGTATATTTTTTCTTTGGATATCATCCATCATCCTTTGGGAAACTGGTTTTCTGTGGGGTGTGATGAAGGGCATGGGTGCTCTGTTGAATGATCGTTTTAGCAGATTCTTCATGTTGATTCACACTTCTCACCCCTGAAAGTAATATCTGATGTGCTGTGATTTTCCTGTTTACGTTTCCAATGCAGATTTGCATTTTGCTTTTATTAAACTATTTGCTTCTCACAGGTTTAGTTCTACCAGCCCAATGCTACAAAACACAGAAAATATAAATATGGAAATGTGAAAGGCAATTGATGAATGTGATTGTAACATTTGCTTGTGAATGAAACTAGATAGAGGTCATTTTGTATTTGTTGCAGGCAGGAAACAGCTTTCATTTGTCTCTGCGGCACATGCATGAATTGTTAATTATGTACTGAGGATAAAATTGAAAATGTTCTGCTTTGGTGACTGAAGGTGAAAGAAAAAGCTCCCTTGCTTACATTTGAGGACATTGGAAATGATCTGTCAAACCCTGATTTGTCAACAAACTACCTATTTTACTATTTTCAAAAGGAGCAAATGCATTATATGGCTCCTGATTTAATTGTCTACATGACTTTGTATTCACAAAATAAAAGAAAAAAATTTATATGCTACATAAATGTGAAACCCATAGGTTTCTGTGGAAAAATGTTAAAAATAAAGTGGCTATTGCCAGCTATTTCTTTCTCAGCAGTGTCACTCTATTGCATTATATATCATTAGATTAAAACCTGATCATGAGCTGAGAATGTCTGTCACTCAAGCATGCATGCCAAAGGCTAAGAAATTATTATTATTTTTTTTTTGAAAGACTACATTTTTGTTGTATCAGTATAAAACATCCTTTAAGGATGTGAAATACTTAAACATACAAAAAATTGTAAGTGTTAATTTATATTCAAAAATTAGCAAAAATGCAATGAATCAACTAAAGAGAAATATATATATAAAAATCAAATCAATATTTGGTGTAACCAACCTTTGCCTATAAAACGCAAAAGCTCTTCTAGGTAAAGTCTCACACACAGTTTTTAAAGGAATACGGCCGGTGGGTTGGAAACTAACCCAAGCTTTCTCACACCATTCTGTCTTGTCATGTAAATAGTGTTTTGTGGGGACCAACCATCATTTGTACTGTCCTTCATGGCGAATATCAGTATTTAATCTGTATTTAATCAAAGAATTATGATGGAACAATTTGAACTAATCAAATCAGGGGAACTAAGCAACGAAATTAAACTTCAGGATTTCCTTAAATCGATGACAGAAAGAGCCTTTGCAGAAAAAGCTATAAAGCGGTATATCAAAACTTGACTGATTAATTGAAAATAGCAAGTACTGGTTGGTTTAACTTTAATGACCCCTTTATTATGTATAGCTTAAATAGACCCATACCTGGAATTTGTGCTCAACTGAATTGAACAAACACACACCCGGAGCAGTGGGCAGCCATGGCTGCGGTACTCGGGAGCAGTCGGGAGACTGGAGCCTAGCTCAAGGGCGCCACAACTGTGGTTGTTAAAGATGGGAGAGCAAGTGTTTCATCACTCACCACCTTCAACTTGGTCAATGGATTGCAGTATTTAGCATCACAGGGAAAAGCAGCAAATTAGCACTCGCTAATAACATAAATGAGTACATTTATTTTTTGTAAGACTGAAAAAGATTGTAGGACTAACTAATTGATTGGTGACTGTTACATCATTAGATGATGATTATTACAGAATAAATAAATAAAAATTGTAGTGATTTTGAGTGTAAGGTTAAGTAAATTATAAACCAGGCCAAAAACATGTTTATATCAATGTTGCATCTTTATTAAAGTTAGCAAAACAGTCAAATAATAAGAAAAAATGTAGTCAGTGTATCTCAACAAATACTAATGCTCTACAAATGGTTCATAACAATAACAAAACTGATCACTGTAAAAAGTGATCAAATGCTCTTTTTTTCTGACCATGAACATTAACCTATACGTTCTGTACTGATTTGAACTTATATTAGATACTGCAAATCAGTGTTTTTTAAATTAAATATAGCTTGTCAAATAATAATCTTTTTTAATTGTCAACATGATCAGTATTACCTTTTTGCAGCATTTTCCTTTATTTTGTCTGTCACCTGCTTGTGAAGCGCGCCCATTATTCCCGCAAGTAGACTCCAGCTGTCCTCTAATTCGCCTTTCACCATCCAGGAGGCGGAGAACCTCAGGTTGTTTGTGAATCAGCGGAAGCATTCTGTGCGTGCAGTGTTGTCAATTTCACAATTTTGTCACTATATTTAGTGACTTTTCAGACTGTCTAGCGTCTTTTTTGTATCCTAGCAAGTAGCGACAAAACTAGCGACTTTATCTGCAGTTCCTGGTGATTTTAAGCTTTTTTTTTCGTTCTGGCTGATGGGCTCTTTGGATGGATTACCATGGCTTCAATGTCTGTGTTGTGCCTTTCCGTCACTCACTGTCTTTGCCCCCCACCGCATGCCTCCTCCCCTGTCAATGCTCCCGGCCAGCCCTTTTGATAATTTTTATAGGCTCTGTTATTATTTCCCTAATGTCTTTCATCGTTTATTTTATTTAAATTTAATACGTTTTACATTTAAATATTACATGTCCTTTTGTTTCCGCTACTGGACAATTATTACAATGCCCGGCCAAGGTTTGGGCCTTTTTTACAAAAAAATAAGAACTATAAAATGTTTTTTTTAACATATTTGCACAAGAATAGAAACCTATGTACGTGTGATGACCATGGTCAGTGTTTGAGTTTTTCTGTGTTTTAAGTTTAATTCAGTTTCCCAGCTGTTTGTTGTCTTCTGATCTCCAGGGTCTTAGAAGCAGCTTAGTATGTCATGTCGCACGTAGCATTATTTTCTGTTATACACACTAGTTTAGAGGTTTGCAACAGGTTTGTTTAATGTAATTACTTTCTAGTTAGTGTAGATTAGTTCTAGGTTTGTGTGTGTGTGTGTGTGTGCGTGTGTTTAGCATTATCTACCTTTCTAGCTTTCTAGTCTCTTTTTACCTGGTGCCCCTTAGTCTCTCTCCCAGGAGTGTGTGTATTTGTATTTGGTTTTGTTTTACACATTGTTGGCACAAGTTTTGTTAATTAAAGCCCAAAAATCAAACTTTTTTGAGTAACAAAGACAACACATGCTTCCTTAGAAAAACTCACAATTGAATGTTCCATTCAAATATTCCACATAAATTGGCAACATTGCTTAGATTATAGGTGCTTTTTAAGCCATACTCAAGACATGATCCTTGATCTATTAGACAGTGGAAGCAATGAGCGTTTTTTAAGAGCTTATCTTAGAGTTATATGTTCATTTGTTTTCATGATCAGTTTCTTAGGGCATCTTTAATGACTGCTCCAAAGCTGACCTGTCTGGTCACTCTCTCTTGATTGGTTCATGACACTGATGAATCTCTCAAGATTGACTGGGCAGTTCACCTCACACTGTTCTCTGGTTGTGATGCTTCCAGGGCTCTGGTCCATCTGTGCATAGCTGGACCACAATCAAAGGTGCCATGGAGCATGTCACCACCAAGACCCACTTCCCACTCACAAAACACTACCTACACACTTATTCATCTGTTCCTTCCTTCTCTGCAGACACAAGCCAAAAACCTGCTCCTTACCTCATTGTTGCAGCATTGGGATTTTCATCAACATGTCCTCATACTTTCCTTGATCCTTGACCTTAGAGAATATGTTGATGTGCGGATGTTTGAACTGCACGTGTAGCATGAGGATCAAAGAGCAGCTTGATCTTATCCAATCGCTCACCAGGCTGCTATACTGACATACTGTGTGAATAAGAGTGCATAAAAATATCTACAGCTAAGCCCTGCAAATTTAGTGAAAGAGAATATGTAATCACGTTTGTGAATTGAATGGCAGAACATATATGGTAATTTATTTATTTAACTTTGGGTGGCTGAAAACATGCTGTCAGCAGATATTATTCTGTTGTGTAGAAGGAAAAAGGAAAATAAGTAGTTGACCCCTGATGATTTTGAATGTTTGGCGACAGTAAAAGTACATAAATGTAATGCTAGATTTGTTTATTGACACTGAAAGATATAATTATAACATCAACAACAAACAAACATGACTTAGTGACATAACTGTGGTCAGGCATTGAACATTAGGATTTGACATATCTAAGAAGAAATTATGTCCTGCTTTTCCCAGCGGCCCTTGAACAGGTTTCAAGACTGACATGTAACCACTTCATAATTTCAACTTTCTTCATAGATTTTCTATTGAGTGAAGAGTTTGTATCAACATAGAGCCTTTCATAAAATAATTGTTGGAGTGCTTCTCCTCAGACAATCATGAAGCCTGGAGAAAAAGTAAATCTGTAAGGTCAGGAACCCTGGCTGGGTAGCAGCACAGAGCAGCAGGCTGAGGCGAGATGCAAATGCTCTTTGCTGCATTTTTATGTAAAAAGTATTTCACAGAAGGGTTTTGTTTTCACATTATTCTGATACTTAGAAAAAAATAAAAATAAAAAAAACATTTACAGACAAATCACTACCATTTTAATGTTTGCAGTGAAAAATATTAGCAGTATTTTCTTTGATTTGATATCTATTGTGTAGTTTGTATGCAGACCATGAATTACATTTTTTATAATAACAGAAGTATGTAGTTACTCTGCGATAAGGCTGTGCTGAAAAGAATTATACCCAATATATTTCTAACAATACTTTTTAGGTAAAATATGAATTTAAAAACAAATCAGGCTAAGTGGCCAGTTGTGACAAAAATGTGTTAAACTTTGAAGGGTTACATTTACATTTACATTTATGCATTTGGCAGACGCTTTTGTCCAAAGCGACTTACATTGGGGAGAGACAATATGCAATTTGTTACACCGTCAAAGTCTAAAAGGGTTAAATTGCATTAGTATCTTTTTTTTATGTTTTGGTCTATTGTCATGATGGAATACCTCTCCATGATTCAGACAAGTTGTGGTACATGGCCCAGAAAATCATCTTTTTGATGCAAAACAGTTGTCCTGTTCGTGTGACAGAAAACCCCAAAGCTTAACACCACCGCCACTATGTTTGACAACGGGGGATTGTGTTTTTGGATTTATTCATCACTTTCCTGTCCTGAGTTTCCTCCAACACTGAGTTTATGCAATATCGCAACATTTTTGTGACAATTTGTGTAGAACAATCTTACCCATGACATTTTAGCAATGACTGCCTTGTATTGGCCGTGATGGAGGTTTTATGATATGAATATCTGCTACTGTAGACACTGCTTCTGCTCCTAATCTCATCCAGTTGCCTCATCTAGTAGCACACTTAGAAGTCAGAATATTGCTTGTTGAATTAGTATAGATTAGACACTCCCCCAAATTTGGACCTTTTAACCCATTATTATAAAAGATCAGGGGCCTGATGTATAAACGTTGCGTACGCACAAAATGGGCATAGAAATATGCGTATGCATTTTTCCATGCACATATCGGGATTTATAAAAAATAAACTTGGCGTAAATAAGTGCGCACCATACGGATGCTCTTGACCGTGCGTACGCACTCTTTTAGAAGAATATGTGTTTTGGCGACACCAACTGTCCTAAATTGCAATAGCTATTTAAAATGAAAAACTTCTAAATTATCCTATTACATCACCCAATAAATCAAATTGTATCAACCTGAATTATCATTATTAGCATTCGTAACCAGGTGCAAATACTTTGAATTTACTCATTTGTTTTAATGAATGGGCTATGAAAAGGTATGTGCGTATATAACTTATCATAATAATGGATGCTCTAGCGCTGTTAGAAGACCTTGCTAATGACGCTCTACGGAGGGAGCGTGTTTTCAGAGACCGTGAAGATTTCCTTGCTCATGATGATGATTGGCTCATGAGCCGATTTCGATTTCCAAGAGCCATCCTATTGGAATTGTGTTCTGAAAGACCCTCGCGGAGAAACCATGCGCTGTGTTCCTGTGCAAGTATTGACCACATTAGGCCACTTGGCCACTGGTACTTTCCAGCGAGAGTTGGCAGACCGATCGTGTATGTCGCAGTCATCCCTGAGCCGTGTCATGCCATATGTATGGGATGCCATAGTGGGGATGGCACCCCGATACATCCGTTTTCCTTACACGCAAGCTGAACAGGCCAACATCAAAATGCAATTTGCAGCAATCACCAGTTGTCCCAATGTAATCGGTGCTGTTGACTGCAGTCATGTTGCAATAAAGGCAGCATCTGAGAATGAATTTGCTTTTGTTAACCGAATTATTGGTGGTATTAATATGCAGGGAGATCATACATATTCAAAATGGGCGGTCTTAACCTCCAAATATGGTTATTTCGGGAGGAGATTGGTGTAAGCAATACGCACGTGCACCTGCGCACAATATTCAGATAATTTTGATTTATAAAGCGAACCTTGCGCAGGTTCTGGCGTACGTACGGTTTTATGAATCTGGAAACTTTTGTGCGTACGCAAATTCTGCCTTATGTGCATACGCACACTTTAAGGATTACATCTACGCAAAGTTTTATACATGAGGCCCCAGATCTGCATGTTGAACTGAAACTTAACTTGGCATGCCTTCCCATACAATTAAAATTACATCATCATTACAAGTTAAAATGTCAAAATAAATGATCTTTAAGCAATAATGTATTATTTATTTTATTAAAACAGAATACAGTGATGTATTTCATTGCTTTTTGAATGGTGACTGAGAATGATTTACATATTTTTTCTTCGAACACTGATGATTATGTGATTAGTGATTAAAGGTTGACTCACTTCCTTGGATTCTTATGTTGCTGGTTTAATGCCATTAAAGTGATGTCATAATGACTCAAGTCTGAGAACAGGATGAGAATGACTTAAGCTTTTCTGCTCTACTTCTGTTAAGGGGACTTTTTAAACTCGTCCTTGGAAACACTGAGTTGCTGTATTATTAAACATGCATCTGTTCTAGATAAGGTATTTTTGTAAATGCCTCAACAACTTAAAAGTCATATGCACAAACGTTTACCCTATTCCTCATCTGTCCCCATCCCATTCACCTGAGAATTAAATTATGTGATTTTTATACTTTGTTTTGTAATTTTTAATTTAATTTAAGTGAAAATAATCAAATTGACATTAGCATACAAAAATATTTAACATGAAGCAGAACTAATATATATATATATATATATATATATATATATATATATATATATATATATATATATATATATACTTTAATAGCAGTTGCCTTTTTGTTCGATTTTGTTTTCTTATTGGTTTTCAGAATTCCTAGTTTAGAAGGTTACTAAAGTCTGATCTAAGTCTAGCAGGATTGTTTTTAATTGGTGTATAGCTTTGATGTTACAATGTACAAGTGATTTTGCAGCTTCTTTGCAGTAGGTTTCAAATATATTATGGAGAGAGATGTTGTACTCAATGATAGCTCACTTGAACAAAGAGTCGCATTCATCCAGAAAATACATTCTGAACTGAGATTCTTAAATGAAGAACACTGCAAAAAATGCACTCTTGGAACAAGAAAAAAAAACCTCAAATAAAGTTAAACTCTTCTTATATCAAGCAAAAAAATCTGCCAATGGGGTAAGCAAATTTGACTTGTCAAGATTTCTTAAAATTAGAAAAAAATTCTAGCTGATAAATAGACAAAAACTCTCAAAACAAGACTTTACAAATTGTAAAACTGCACTGAAACTAGAATATTTCAACTTGTATCTAGTCTCTAGTCGTCTTAAAACTAGACAATCTGTCTTAAAACTAGGATGTTTTCGCTTTTATTTAAGACTAACTTAGAAAATTAACTATTAAAATAAGTATATACAACCTTAAATTAAGAAAGTTTGTGCTTAATTTTAGTTCTTAAAGTAGAATATGGGTTCTTAAAACTAGAAATTCTAGCTTACACTTTTAATTTTAAATAATTATATTATATTTTATTTAGGCCTATTGGTGAATTTTTAGACAGCACAGTTCAGATAGGAGAGCGGAAGAACACTTAGCAGAACTCTGGGGAGAAGATCACTGAAGGACCAAGGCTGGATTCGAACCCCCGTCACCAGAGGTTTCAGCTTCAAATGTCAGCGCTCTGACCGCTACGCTATCCATGCTGACAAGTTATATCGGTTCTAATAAGCTATATAAAACCAAAAGAGAAAACATTCTTGTTTTAAGACAGATTGTCTAGTTTTAAGACCACTAGTGACTAGATACAAGTTGGAATATTCTAGTTTCAATGCATTTTTACAGCTTGGAAAGACTTGTTTTGAGAGTTTTTGTACTTTCTTAAGATCCAACAGCTTATGTTACCAGCTAGAAGTTTTTGCTAATTTTAAGAATTCTGACCAACTGAAATTTGCTTACCCCATTAGCAGAATCTTCTGCTTGATCTAGGAAGAGTTCATCTATTTTTGAGGGTTTTTTTCTTGTTTCAAGAGTGCTTTTTTGAAGTACAGATATCTTCCATCAAAGTTAGAACACAACTGGACGGTTATTAAGGTTTGGGGTATTGATGATTTATTTACGATGTAGATCCTTTTCTTATTTTTTTTCACAAACATTTGAATCTTATTTCAAGAAATCAAATGTTCTTACCTTTACTTGATCTAGACTAGAACTAGATTTAAGATTTTTTTTCTTGTTCCAAGATGCATGCATTTAACCAGCATTTAATATTGATTTCTTAAAATAAAATATAAGTAACATTCTTGATATAAGAATATGTTGAGTCAAAAATTCTTGTTTTAAGATTCTTGTTTTAAGATCAGTGGCAAAATCGCCAACTTGTTTCACATAGTTTCTTAATTCAAGAAAATAAATGACCAGAATAAGATTGTTTTTCTCCTCAAGAAAATATAAGTGTTATTTTCTCAAAATAAGCAAAGTAATCTATACCCAAAAGGTTTAAATTAGAAAATTCTTCCAAAAATAAGAAAATCAAGATTTTCAATCTAATTTTAAGCATTTTCAGCTTTGCTTAAAATTCATTTTTTGCAGTGAACAGAAGAGAACTTATTCATGCTTTTTCTTTCAGTGTAAATTTGCCATTACATAGAATTCATAGCCCACATTTAGCATCTTTCTTTCTGAAATTGCTCTGTCAGTTAATGGAAGTTGCAGGACACCTTTGTTCATTTTTCTCAAGCAGAACAAAACAATCCAGAAAGAGGTATTCTTTTGAGATGTGTCACTTGCTTCTTTAATAGGATGTTACAAAAGTGTGTAGAGGAACAGATGAAACCAGGTGTGCCTTAGAGTAATGATAAAAATAGCACACTTTAATCATTTCCACAGTCTGTTCAGACGTATTTAATTACATTTAATTATGAAAAATATATTTTTTAATTCTAGCCCTAATTATCATTGTATACTTTAAAATGCCAGACAGTTTTGAATACATACTACTTTGAAATTTACTTTAACTTAAAAGTAGTGCACACAGATACTTGATGATACTTTAACTCATATTTTTTTAAAGAATATGGAAACACTTTATATTGTCAAAGTTTTACTTGGTCGGCTGAATGATCACAAGTCTGTTGGATACATGTTGTAGTCAATATCGCTGGAATTACCACTGTCTGAAAACAATGTCTCATTGAGCAGATCCTCAGCTCATTCCCTAATCAGACACCTCAAATGGAGCACTTACCTTGAGTTTCTGATCGATCCTATACTTCCTGGTTACACAATGACCCTATGTAAGGTTTTGTCTCACTGAATTGTTGCCTGTTTAAACTGTAGCAATGCTTTCTGTTAGTATTGTACTGGCTTTTCGACTCAGAGTGTTCTAAATCTGTCAGCGCACTCTTCTGATTATCTAACCTGTCTTTGTTGACTGATAGCAGCAGCTAGCACCTTGCTGTATGGTGTTAAATGTATATAGATGATAATGTACCCTGAGACAATAAAAACACATCTACAAATACAAAGAGCTACAGAAGCATGTTTTTTTGTGAGGGAAAAGTAAAAATCTAAAGAAAAAAGACCTTTATGTGGACTGAAATGATGAAAAACTATCTTCATATGTTAATACAGCTGTGGTTTAATATATCCTGTCTAAGTCTAATTCTGAAAAATGTTCAAAAACATTATGTATTTATGTACGTTCCCCCCTTTTTAAATGGATAACCACAGACTGTTTTAACAGTTTAATGGGTTACTTGTGTGTGGTGAAATCAAAAACATGCATGCTCACATTTATTTTGATGCTTTTCAATCCTGCTTCTGTAAAGCTATTTTTGAAGGCTAGTTTAATTAAGACAACAGTACCACTGAACTGTTGATAAGCCTGGCTTTGAACAACAGACTCGTCAAACGATCAAAATCATACTTGCAGTAAAACATTTATTTAACACATCGCAGACTTTCAGTAAATAATGGTGTGTTCAAATACAAGCAGTGAATGCCTGCACACATGAACAGGCAATCTGGTTGCTAAGAAGACACAATCCCAAATAACTCCAAAATCAGCAATGCGAACTGCTGTAATTGGAACAAATGAAGGAGATGCTGAAGCAGACAATCACTTCCAGTACTGCTTGTTTTTTTTAACACCCCCCTGAGAGTATTGCATGATGGGCAAGTGCCTGTACGTCTTAACATTGATAATATAGGGTGGCTGAGAGGTGCAATTCACAATAGTGAAAGCAAAATAACTTGTAAAAAAACAATGACAAAAAAAAACTAAAAAAGCCAACAACAAATGCAAAACCAAAATAACAATTCAGAAAACACTACAGTTTTCAGTTCTCAAAATTTTGACCAATGCTATTGGGTTTTCTAAAAAAAAATGTCACATTAGTTGGGTTTTTTGAATCTCCTGTGTTTTCTAAATTGTTTTGTTTTTGTTTGTTAATTTGCTTTCATAATAGTGAATTGGTTTGTACCTCTTAGCCACCGTAATTGTCACGGAGTCTAACCTCGCCACTCCCTCCTCTGGCCACCAGAGGGCATTAACTCCTGCTCCTCCACACTACATTCCCCATACACCCCAGGAACATCCTGATTACACACCCAGCTGAAGGACATTAACGTTACTATTTAAACAGAATGTTTCCCTTGGCCCGTCGCGAAGTCTTGTTTGTACATTTACTGCAATTCCGAGTGTTTACCTTGTTTGCCTGCCTGCCTGCCTGTTGTGACCCTGCCTATTCTCCGTTTATGATCCTAGCCGCCTGCCCATTGGACTCATCTTGCTGATCTCTGTTACTTTTGTTTGCTGCCTGCCCTGACTACCTGCCTGTTGTTCTGACTACGTTTACAATAAAAGCCTGCAAATGGATCCCAACCCGAGTGACGTTTCGTTACAGTAATAGCACCATTAAATCTGGCCAAATCTGCAGAAATAAAGGAATAGCAATTAAAGTAGCCTGTTTCTTTGTGCTTGTTCAAAAGAGCTTACGGCACATTTTAGGACATTCTGCTTTTGTCTGTGATAAATCTTATTGAGGCAGTTACTACCTTGTGTCTTGTTTCTGTGCTCAATACTGCCATGCGAGCGGAACGGATGAGCCACCAACAATTACGTCCAAGCCTGTCTAGGGGGACTGTAGATTAGGACCATAACAAATTGAAAAAAAATATAAACAAAAAATGAAGTTTTGAGCCAATCGAAAAATGAACAAATAACGTATGGCTAAGCCACCTTTCTTCTCTCCCAACTGAAGACAGACCATTCTTTCGGTAGAAAGTATTTGCAAGATTTTTTACATTCCATCAGCCCAGGTCAGACAAATCAATTTCAAACTATTCTAACTTTTTTTAAACATCTAAATGTCTTAACAAAATAAAATGCCACAAATAAAATTGTCTTACCTGGCTCCTTAACTAACCTAAACCAGGAGAAATACATAAAGATAGAAAGTATGCCTCAATAGTACGAAAAGGTCACACTCAATAATGTTGGGGCAGAAGAAGAGCAGCCGTCTCACGCCGATGGTACAAACAGGGAGTCTGAACTACATGCCAGTTAGTAGTTCCCTCACAGTTTGTTTTCCTCTAAATATTGTAGTCTGCGAGATTGGGGACAGCTGATCCATAATCACTTGAGGAGACTGTGCAGAGAATCTCTGCAGAAAACACACACAGGAAGTCAACCTTCACAAAATGGGAGGAACCGCAAAAACTCAGAGGTCAGATACAAAAACAAAACAAGAAAAAAATGCATCTGACGACATAACACAAGATACTGTCTTTCTCACCCTCACCTTGTTAGTGTTAGAGTTTGATTGTTCCACACCCAGTTGTAAGCTTTCTACACAGCTTCTATTTCAGTTCATGACTGCGCGTTAGTGTTTATATGTGACACTGATCATTATTATGTACCATGTTTTATATAGTTGATCATACACCTGGCTATAATCCTACAATGTTTCTAACTTTGTGGAAGTGTATCTGTTAGAATTGACACTGTGAAAAAACAACGCAACACCAAATATTGTTTTGGTATAGATTTATCTTTTGTTTGCTCAGGTTTTATATTTACAAGCATTTTCAATTGCTTGATCTAAAAATATATTTTTGTAAGCATTCTTTTTTACAGCATTTATTCACACCTGTCTAAATCTTTGAACAGTTGTATTTGTTAAAAATTTAATTTCCTTTAAATGTATTCATATTAGACTTAATATTTTGACCCCTCTGTCAAATCGCCCCCTTCTCTTCTCAAAAATATTTTTTAACAATAGATCTTTTCTTACAAATGAAATTAGTTATTATATATAAAATGCAAGTGTACTGGAATTATTGTCAGGAATTATTTAATTGTTTTTAATATTTATTTATTTCCACACCAGAATTTGAAATTTTTTAGCAAATAAGTAAAAAAGTCATGCTAACTGCCTTTGTATTAGTATATAATTTGTTTGGAAAAAAAAAAACAAGCTTGACATTTCATTACAGACATGAAATTATTTCTTAGTGAAAGCAGAGCATGAGCACCACATTTCTAACTCTTTTTGTTTGTGTTTACAATGAGCTCAGGATGTTCATTGTACACAATTGTATAGACATGGAGTCAACCCAAAACATTTTGTTTTCTTTTTGCAAGATCAAGAGTTTATTATTGTTCGTACTATAAAACTATTTTTAAATTGATATAACTAACTGAACTCTGTGTATAGAGGAAACTTGCAAGAACATGCAAACCGTACTAAGAAATTTGCATAGCTGATAGATGAACCATTGTTCACTCATTCTGCTGGGCTAACGACACTGCAACCCTTTGATTTTGGGAGTTTCGATTTATTTCTTTTGTCTCAAATATAGCAAGAAATTATTTTTAATTTAAAAGAAATAATCAATAGATAATAGGCTCTGTATGTGAAAGCACCTCACTTATAGTTACAACACATTTTGAACAATAGACAGCGAAGAAAAATATTTTATAACATGTGAAAAATCATAAAACTAAGAAAATCACATCTTTCAGTGGAACAGTCTTTTAAGAAACCGCTGTTTCCACATTCTTCCTGATGCCTCCTGGTGGGTTCTACTTCCTTCCAGGTCCCTGTGGTCAAATGCACTCACTCTTTGTATTCTGCTTGATCACACATTAATCTAACAGTGAATAGAAGCTCAATTTTCTCTCTAAATGTCAGATCGTATTCACTGGCCTTTCAGCATCCGAGCTCATCTGATTTCCAAGTAACCATTGAGGTAAATGTCGAAGCATAATAAAAGCAGAAACAGAAATGCAATCTAGAGTTCCTGAACTCTATTGTAGCTCCCAGGTGCCTTAGTTCAACAGGGAAGGCAATCAGTTGAGCAATCAAAGGCTTTGATTGACAGAGAGAGAGGCTGCCAAGTCAAGCCATGCTGAACACAGTGGTAAAATCATTGTGTACTGAATGCTTGGACGTTAGACACACAGATCAGCTCTTAGGTTTCTCTGTAAACCAGCAGATTGCTCTGTACAAAGAGGCTAGTGAGAAGGGAATACAAACTCCAGCTGTTTACCTCTGACCTTAGTCTACAAATAGATTAGAATTATCCTACCACTTCTGTGTTTGGAATGGAACAATTTAAAGGATTATTATTTATACCTTTATACATAATGAGTAGATAAAAACATAGTTTCAAATACATTTTTGCTCAGTTCATGCATTCAAGAGAGGATAACCAAAACATGGCAGGGTTAGATTGATGTCCAAATAAAAGATGGTGAAATGGTCAATTTCCTAGAACGTGTTTGTAACAGTCTGTGTCAACTTCTCAAAGTTGATTTTAAGTACAAGTGTGCATCTCCTAGAATCAACATGTCACTTTGAATAAATCCAGATTCTCTCAAATGTTGTCTCTCAAATGGCTCATGCATTAATATTAAAGTTCTTTGGAGTGGATCACCTTTTATATATTTGCAAACATAGTTTTCTGTAATCTGAACCTTGTGAATTTGGAGCTTTTATTAGAAGCTACCTTGATTTTTAAACCCAGACTACAGCACATCTGATAGTGTTGTAAAATATATAAGTCTTTCAAGAGCCTTTTAAGATCTTGCAACAGGATAAAAGGCTTCGTCACTGATCTTCAAATAACATTTTGAGAGGCTTGCACACCTGAAAAGTTTTCTGAGAAACTTCAGACAGATCCACAAGTGTGCTTTGAGAACATTTTACAACGGAAATGTGGTTTTACGGTTGTTAGTGTTGGGTATATTTTTTGTATGAAAACTTTCTTTTGTTTAAAAAGATTTTTCAAATAGCATATCATGTTTGTCTCATCCTTCTTTTCCCCAGCCAGATGAAACAAAGTCAAGCTGAGAAAAGAAAACATCATCCAGAAATAAGTCAGTTGTGATGTGGGGACTGCCTGAAACTTCAAAATTTCAAACATTATGCTATGGAAGAAGGCAAATCAGCAGTTAACTATTCCCTCATCCGATAAATTTTTTTTTACATTGGCTGGAAATTCAGTTTTGATAACTGAAGAAACCTTTATTCAGCCTACACCAAATACATTCAGTATGAATTCTTTTTCATCTGTTTATACCATTTTTTTTCTGAATCTTTTTTAAAGGCTCACCTGTCATAGAGACCTGTGCTGATTAAAAAGATTTATACTACTTCTCCTGGCCACAAAAGCCTGCATGTAAACATTTAAGTGCTTGCATTTTCACAGTTTTTTTCTCACTGCTTGGTTATTCATTTAATTTGCTTCCCTTTAGATTATAAATAAAAATAAATGTGAAACAACACAATGTTTTTATTTTAAAAAGAATAAACAATAAAAAGGGTACCAATTTTGCACAAATTTCGTTTTCAGCATTGTCCAAACATTGAAATTAAGTTATCCATATTTTCCAGAAAAAAATTTTGACTACTGAAACAAAACAATTATCTGAATATAAAAAAATAAAGTCCTACCTAATGTGTGAAGCACGTCATTCTCTGATGAAGGCCATCATAGTAGATATGTTTCTGTTGGTTGTTGGTTATTGAGTGTATTTAGTAGGTAGAATGTGTTTTCAGACAGTGGTGGAGATAACTAAACTTGGGTGTGACATTTGATCAAGGTAAATTGATCAATCAATCAATTAATATAAATGTATTTATGTTGTGCTTTTTTGTTAAAATACGTCAAAGAAGCTTCCCAAATACAAGTTTAGCGTAAAATAACTTCAAGATAAATTTCAAGCATATAGTTATTTAACTAGAGTCCCTTTGGAAATAAGGGATTTTACCAACTCAGTAGATTTATTAAACTTCCCTGCTTCTTGGAGTGAGGCTGTCGCTATGGAGCATGATAAAAAGACAGCTTAAGTGTGAAGCAAATCTAGTGGCAACGTTCTGAGAAACTGTAATGTCTGACGTTTGACCTATATTTACCGATTACTCTCAAGTCTGCTTTATGAGAAATATCACAAGGCTGAATCCTATACCTCATATATTCTATCCTATCAGATTTATTTTTATCTTCTATCTCATCTTAACTACTATAATGTTCTCCTGGCTGGAGCTTTTAGGCAATGAAAACCAAAATAATCAAAGAAATCAGAGAAGTCACTAAGCGCAAGAGAACATTTGAGAATGCATGAGAAAGTAACACATTTAATCGGAAGCCTGTGTTTGTTGTGCAGTTTGTTCAAAATTAAGCAACTCAACTATGAGTGACAATTGCCTCAGTACATCTCACCTGATAAATAACAGTGACTCCCAATCAGGCTCCATGAGGATTTTAAAATAATCTTAATGTATTAATTTAAGTACTTATTTTCTCATTAATAATAATACAAAAATCACTCCAACTCATAGCATAAGATCTTCTTTTAGCCAAAACCTTGAACAGTACCAGACACACACCAATCCCCAATTTTTCTGTTTGTAACTTTCTGGTCCATTTGAGCCCAGGGATGTATAAAATATCCTCTAACTAAAAAGGTCTTTATTCTTCGCATTACTAACATTTATCATCTTTGACATATTTGTTCAGTGCTTTAAGAAGCAATTGGTGCGCTGTAAAAAACATTTCGTAACGTTATCTTTAGCTCTAAAAGTAAACTTCAAGAAGCGCTCAGTGTGATGATTGCATTATATAAATAGGAGGATTTACAACTGTCATTGAAATTATTTCTTCTTCTGCAAGTGACAAATGCTTTATGACTCATGACTTTGAGAAAGTTTATTAATACTTATTCTTTTTCAGGTTAATAAAAAACAGCTACATTTGAATCCTAACAACAGTTTAATTCTGCACAGAATGATTTAATATACACCAAAGATCAGTAGCATAGAGGCATCTCCCCTCAACATTTCTTTCTTATGAATATCAAACCACCTAACGCACACCAAGTGAACACCTAAAGGGCAGACATTGTTACACTGGACTGGTGTGGTATTCTAGATTAAAGCTAGCCAAAGTCTGAATTGAAAATGAATCTCATATTGGTTCTACATTCTCCACTGTGAATAAGAGAAATAGGAAATGTCCTCATCTCTACTATTTCTTCAGAGAGCTTCAATTTAGCTCTGAAGAATGGCTCAGTTCTGCTTCAGGCTATGATTACTAACCAATGGTACAACAGCGTCTATATTGTGTTCCAGTGTTTATGTGCCCATACTTTATGTATTTCTGTGTCCTTTCATTCTCTGGCAGAAACAAAGTACATATTCAGACCTGTTTTTGATGTTAATGCTGCTCCAACTGAATGTGAGATGTCAGTAATCACAAATAAATACAGCACAAAAGAGATGTTGCTGTGTACTTGTTTGTTGTTTTCATTTATTTTATGTAGTTCTTTCATCTGGTCCGAATTAGTTAGAACATCTCAGCAGGTTCTACTTCCTTTCATGTATTTAATCAGGCTAATATGTTGACAAATAGTCTTTACAAACTTTGTTTATGCCTTTGGTGCATGCTTAGTAGAATATTCCGGACAAGGCAGAATGTTGATGTCAATAAATATGTTTATGTAGCATGGATACGTGGATGGTTACAATATATAATCAATTAAATAATCAAAATATGTTTATAAAGCAGCTTGTTTAAGAACCAGAGCGTTTGTGAAAATCAGCAAATCTATTTGTCGTTGTGTAATTTTGATACAGTGTCAGGCTTAGAATAATAAGAAGGATTTTGAATCATTAACATGTTCTACTTCAAAAGCTACTTTAGATGCTGTGTTAAAATGCTACCAAGTTCTAAGTCTAAATAATTTTCAGTTGTGACTAAGAGTTAAATGATTTCATCCAAGGGCCAATGGTTGTCCCTTTGCAGCAACTGTGTGATAGACTTGAAAATGTCTCCAGTTCATGCCTATTTATAACCTTCAGTTATAATTTTTTTTTAATGAATACAGATTAGTGACATAAAAACAATTGGTTTTAAACCAAACAAACTGGTTTGTGTTTGCATGTTTGTTTTGTTTGTTTTTAAGAGTGAATTTAAGTAAAGGTGCATTATGTCATTCAGCTGTCACATGCACTTCCATCACCAGAAGGTTTTGTCAGAAGGTAGTCTCTCGTTTAGTTGTTTCAAATGATGATGTGCTTCAAACAACAGCATGTCACATATATACATCTTAACCCTGACTCAACATTAACTGTATCATTGTGGTTGCTGCATTTAAATGCGTACCATTTAACCAAAGTTTGTGTTGTGTTTGCATGATCACTTTAGGATAAACTGCAGCAATGTAGTATTTGGTGCAACTTTTGTGAAGAGCTCTTAGTTTTATGCAATAATGAGACCTCTTAATTTTCTAATTACCATCATTTGTTTGTCATTATTAGGTATAATAACAGTCAATTACTTCCATATGATTGGGAATATAATTATTGCATTGTTTATAAACAGAACAAAAAGGATTCTGGTAGTTTGAGTAGTAAAAATAATCAGGGACCAATCAATTATGTGAATAAGTGTTGTAGCCCTAATTATTAATTCAATATAGTTATTGCACAAGAACAAAAACTTATGGTTTTTAACTCTTTATTCAATACTGAGTTGAAAAATGTTCTAAGGGAGTTTTTTTTCCTCAAAGTTTTTATGCTTTATATGAAAACAAATCTTTCTTCTCTGGTGAAAAAAATTATTCAGATCATAATTGTTTTAAAAAGAGATAAATGCTATTAGCTCAATAAATCCAATATATTTATTTTTATGGTGTTTGATAAAATGTTGTTTAGTGTATCCCACAAGTTTCTAGAAGATTTTAAATATGGTGCGTTGTGTTGTCTAAAACATGTTGATGTTCATTATTTTACTGTTGCTTCAGGCTGCAGATGACAGCAAGCCGCAAGACAAGACACCATACACAAACTTTAACTAGGAACATTATACACACACACACAAACACATACACACATATATAAATATATATATATATATATATATATATATATATATATATATATATATATATATATATATATATATATATATATATATATATTGTTAAAACACGGCCCCTGTGGAGCATTTTTTCTTCTTCTCCTTTCCCCCAGAAACTAAATAATTGAAATAACAACGATGCTTCTCTTTTTTTCTAGAGCATGTCCATTCTCATAATTCCATATTTTAAAATCCACAGAAGGGAAAATAGTTGATTGTATGACACTAATTAGGCTAGGCTAATGAGTGTAAAATAAAGCTCAATTAAATGAGCCTAATTTAAATAGAAATTAGATGCATTTCTGCTGGAACGAATGACAATACATCTCCATAATCAAGACAAGGTGTTATTTCAACACATTTTTGGTCCATTTTAACGGGAATAGGGGATGGAAATAATTGTTTGTTTCTAAAGTGCATAAAATGCTGAATTTGTTTTAAAAATCATTTCCATGTAGTTTTCTTTACCTACTTTCTAAAAGTTCTTATTTATTTCACAAAATACTGGCCTTAATTTATCTCATGCCCACATTAGTCTCTATGTTATATATAAATTAATAAATACAAATTTATATTACCATATGACAACTTTGTGAATGTGATCCTAACTTTTGCATTAGCCTGAATTTGTATTTATGCAGGCATATATGCAGAAAAATCTACTCTTACAAAATGTGATCATTTGCCATTTGATCAGCAATGCCTTCCGCAAGTAGGCTGCCCGAATAGTCAGACATACAGCAGGTTAATTTTCATTTTATTCAAGTGAATTTAAACACCTTAGTTAAATACAAAGATTACACATAATATTTCTCCAATAAATCTTAGCTTCTCTCAGCTGAAATAAATTAATTTGGAGCTCTCGCTGTCAAAAGCTTTACATGTTAATGTAATCAGCTATCTAATGCCGTTAGCCTGACATTAGTGTGCGTCATACAGTCTCTTTTCCATCACTGGGACAGGCCACATTTGAGACCTGTGTGAGATAAGGGTAAAATAGACAGAGCTGACCCATGAATTAAAAAAAGTTACAGAACAACTTACTTGTGGAGTGATGTAGATACAGTACCCTTGATTTTGCATCAGATAATCATTATCCAATAAAGATAGACAATATTTCCCAGATACTGGAGAAGTAACTCCTTAAACCTGATGATGCAAAAGGGGCTAGTGTAACTTTCATGTAGTCCAGTGAAGAGATTATCTGAGCCAGAAGGAATTTAGTGTGCATTCTCAAAGAAATCTCAAGCATGTAATGATAGGAAATAGTCTAGACCAGAGGTACATCAGACTGCACAAAAGATTTGTTTGTTTACTGTATTGTGCAGTTACCTTCCACTCTCAATCCACTCTGTAGTCTTCAGTGACCTTAAACTGAACTTAACATTTTTTTTCCACTCCCACAAGTGTAATAATAAATAAAATAAACGCTGACATTTATGTATATTTTTTATCATAAAGTCTTGAAAATCGATACCATAATTAAAATTTTGTTAATAGCACAGTGCTAGCATATAATGTTCTAGCATATATCCAGTTCTAAACATAAATGTGAGCGTTAACTTATTCCTACAGTTACTCTGAAATGCTTCACTTTTTTCCTACTATGCTTTAGAACTTCTTGAGAGTTGTCATACAAGTACATTTTAGAATCCAGAAATGGAGTTGATTCATAACTCAGTCAACCTGAACCCTTGTGTTCACACAAGGCAGAATATTAACCCACAAATAAATGCCCTTTTCAGATAGAAAATTGCAAATTTACATCCTAGCCATTTTGTCAAGAGACAACAATTAACTGCTGCCATTTTCTCTGCATTATGTCTGTCTGAATATTGATCGAGCAGACAATACAAGCACATACTGAGCATGATGGTGACAAAAGGTGTTCTTTTGGCTCGCAAAAGCAGAACTAGATGGCCATTCGTAATTCTGAAAGTACTGAATAATGCAGACAGGCGGAATGGCCCTGCAGAGCTGTGTGTTTGTGTGATATCAGCAAGAAGCAGCTGTAACATCGATGAAACCATGAACCTGCTCAAGGCGCCTCAACATTTGTTAAGTGTGTGTGTTTCTGACAGAGTTCCTTATCTTGAAATTGTAGCTTCATATTTATATTCAATCTTTTTCTTGTTAGATTTGGATTTTTACACAATGGTGATGTTTATTTGGAGTTTGTATGAGTCCACCAATTGCTAAATTTTCTCATTATTGCACTGCATTGCTTCACATTACTTGAATGCATAAAATAGGACAGAAATCACTCGATCGAAAATACACAGTAGGGAGATACAGTTTTTTTACTGTCTTGTGTGTGTTTGTTTACCCCATGTGATCAAGGAACAGATGCTCTTCCTTGCAGGAAGTGCGAGGTAGCAAAATCTCTGAGGTAGCACATACTGGGGGGGTTCTTGGTCCTCTTCCAAACTAGCGCAGATGGACTAGAACACCAGGGAGACATCACAATAACAAACCAATAATACAGAGACTCGATGGCCCAAGCCAATCAGAGGCCTTTGTGCTGAAATAGTGCTCATTGTTGTGTTACTAATGACAGGTCTGTTTTTAATTGTTCCATGCATGAGCTTGAGAGTCAGTCCTCATTATGGTAGAGTTCAGTGAATGTAGGTTTTATACATAATACTACAAAACTTGCTTTGATTTGTCTATATGTATGTATGTATGAATGTATGTATGTATGTATGTATTAATATTTTCCCATAAAGACGTTTGTGAACAGAGAAATCAAAATGTGATCATCTCAGTGTGCAGTGTGGTTAAGATTGTCCTAACACCAACCTTCACTTTATTTTAAGGGTTTCATCAATAAAAGCAGCTAAAATCAAACACATGAATACCCAGCTTTGTCAATGAAAGGCATTTGAACATGAATGTGTGCCTGAACCGGTCATTTTAACCATTTAGTACCAAATAATATTACATTTCAGAGCCTTCTTGAAACCAAACCTGATATGTTATCACAATCTGCTGTCCCTTGTCGGGCCTGCCCACCACTAATAATTAACAGGTAAATTTCTCTACTTTATATTTCTATATAGTACCTGTAAGTGTAGATGCTTTTGGTTTTGATGATTTCACACAAATGGGTTGAATTGACAATGCTTTATAATTTTTTTTTAAACAGAGCTAATGTGTATTGTTTTCACACATCTGAGGCTTTAAATGACCAGTGGGTCCAACATATGTGATATATAATGCATTTAATGTATGGTTAAAGATTATTTCCTTTATATCAGTTAGTCAGAAAAGCAGTATTAGGCTATGAAGCATGAACACAGTTTGATATCAATCAATATATCAATACAAACATTAATTAGGATGACCTCATCGTGTATGATCTTACATCAAATTACAGTGAATGAATGAATGAATTAAATATTAAGAATAATAATTGATAACTTGCTATGCAACACCTTTTTAAAGACATTGACTAACAAATGCTTCTTTTGTAGTGTTTGAAATACTGCAGTTTTTCCGTCTTTGTAACAGTTATCTTGTATGCACTTAATATAATAAATCATATCTACATTTATTATAAAAGCTTAGGTTTGTTATTTACTGAAAAGTTATGATTTTAGTAATAATAAGTTCTGTTCAGTGATGGCATATTTTATTTATTGTATAAAAAGGTTTTCGCTCATAAATAATTTTGTTGAATAAGTTATTAAATCAAATCTATTATTATTCAGCTGTATAAATAAAAGCAGTTTGTTCAATTCATGCTTTTGTGTTTAACTTTGGTACCAAAATTGGTACAGACAACCGTGAATTTTCACTGAAAATGATACCAAATACTAAAATGTTGGTACCGTGACAACACTAACTTAGAGCCACCCATAGCTTCCAGAAGCAGAGCTGTATTGTTACGTATTAAATTTTGTTAAATAACTCTCAAAGAGTAAGGTAGCAGCCATTGTATATTTTCTGTACTGCAACACAAACATGTTGAGCCCTTGTCCTCTCTCAGCTTGCACTGTTGTTTTTTTTTACTTAATAAATTGTTGCTGTAGTACCCTTTAAGACATTTCACATGAATGTTACAAGGGTTTGTGAATACACAATACAATCCTCAAGTCTTAAATAACCTTGAGATTATACTTTATTGCACATTTTGTTCCTACTGCTAGAATTCAAAACAAAGTTCTTTTATGAAACACTGAAAATTAAATGTGTTAATAAAAATAAAGTATACAGATCTCTTGCTTTAATTACATCCCCTTTTGTGTGGGGTTTGTTGAAGAGAGACAAAATTAAAGAATTTCAGGTGATTATCATGAAGCTTCAAAGAGAGTAAGTAGTATCTTTTTTATTCAACCTGTATACTATATAATGTCTTTGGAACCTTTCCTCAAATACATTGTATTGTACATTTCTAATCAGTCTTTTGATGGCTGAAACTTCCTTTTTTTTCATTGTAATATTCTTAAAGTGGAGGTGTCACGGTGGCACAGTGGGTAGCACGGTCGTCTCACAGCAAGAAGGTCACTGGTTCGAGCCTCGGCTGGGTCGTTTGGCATTTCTGTGTGGAGTTTGCATGTTCTCCCCGTGATCTCGTGGGTTTTCTCCAGGGGCTCTGGTTTCCCCACAAGTCCAAAGACATGCGGTATAAGTGAATTGAGTAAGAATGTTTCCCAGCGATGGGTTGCGGCTGGAAGGGCATCCGCCGTGTAAAACATATGCCAGAGAGTTGGCGGTTCATTCCGCTGTGGTGACCCCGAAAGGGAAGAAAGCCGACATGATAATGAATGAATGAATTCTTAAAGGGGACATCAGGTTTATATTCCAAGAAAGCAAAGCCTGGCTGACTGTGTCACACTCAAGGTGGGAGACAAAGGGTGATGGGTCGTTTTCGGTGCTCACTTCTCACCTCCAGATCTCATTGACGCTAGACTGCAGCTGGCTCCGTTTAGCACAATTTTTAAGTCCAAATGCATATTTGCATTGCATCAATATGTTCAAAGGACTTGTAACATTTCTATTATTCAATAACAAAACAATAAAAATGTATTTATTTAGCATTTTTTTGCCGCTGCTTCAAAGCAGCTTCACTTACTATTAGTAACGGATAACAAATTTTGTTAGAGATCAAATTAATATATATAGTTCATTTAGGGACCATTTTGAAATCAGGGGGAAATAATTGTCCTTAACAAAAACAAAAAAAACTTGTGCTCTCATACAATTTAACCACATTTTAATTTTAATAGTTTGTATGTAGATAACTCAGGAAGCATAATGGTTTTTGACAGATGACAAGAGTCAATTATGTGAACACATGTTAAAACAGATGTGTTTTTCATCTAGTTTTTAACTCTGTGAAAATAGTATTGCTCCAGACACTTCCCAGGGGTTTGTTTTAAAGCTTTGAGCTACATGTGAAAACGTCTTTTCCGTCTCCTTTGGATTTATTAATCTTCAGGTTATCAGCTGCCCTGCTTCTTGTGATTAAAGCGAGCAAGCCGGAATCTATTGTGATAAAAGACTGGAAGGAAGGAAGGCCAGAGCCAAGCCATTCAGGGCCTTTAAGGTGAGAAGCAATATCTTATCACAAATACAATATTTTAGAAGATTGTTTTAGTCCAGAAATTGTATCCCAATTGTGCTGTTTCAACAATATTTGGTTGTTTTGTTTGAGTGTTTTTATCTAGCTGTTTTTATCTTTACTTTTCAGCACTTTTGAGAACTTTCCTAGAATTGCTGTGCATGTCTTTATACATACATTTTACTCTTGTCCAGGACAATCTGATGAGCACAGATTTATGCTTACCATTAAACATGGTAAACTGAGCATTTGCAGGTTTCCAAACACAAGTTATGAAGTGGGAGGAGATAACTTATTGGCACACCTTAGAACCCTGGATGCCACAGATGTATGCACATTGTTCAGTTTGGATGCAAACCGCTATTGTGAGCGCAGTGAGCTTTTCCTGTGAAATCTACCTCCAATCAGATAACACACCATGCCATAAAGCTCAATTGACTTCAGACTGGTTTCTTGAAGATGACAAAAAGTTCATCAAACTTAAATGGGCTGTGCTGTCATGCTTCTAAATCCATTTTAACACCTTTTTGGGTGTGTGGAATGGTATGTTTACATGAAGTTGACCACAGCCATTTTTATGGCGCAATCATGTTTGCACTGCATGGAGATATCATGTTAATATAAAACCATTGCTTCTTTGACTTCAGGCATTGAAAGGGCATTGGTCTAATCTAATTCAATGTGGTAAGCTATGCTAAAAGTGCTAAACACGTTTCCATAGTGAGTTTTAAGTTACTGTGAGGGAGATGGAGAATAACTCAAATGGGCTTTTCTTTAAAAACTTTAAAGAGTGGGTTGTCATTATTTTCACTTTAGTTGTAAAGTGACTCACCTATACAAATTGTTATGCTCAATTGAATTTCAGGACACTAGACCATAATTGAGAATCACTTTGTACCTTATGGAAAGAAGAAAATTATGCTTGATGACTTTGAGAAGGTTAATCTGCTCTTAGCAATCAATTGGATTGACAAGGGTTGTAGTTTAGCCTGTGTAATTTCCTGGTCATGAGTTTTGTTAGTCCAGGGTAATACATTTTCAAAAAGAGGTAAAAGTGCTAGAATCTCCATTACGGCTCCTATTACTTATATGTTATTCACTCCCCTTTAAACACTCAAAAGTAGTTTGCATTGTTAGAGCTGTGTATAATGAGTGTGAAAGCAGGAGCAAGGTGCATTTTTGGCTTTCATCAGAACACTCTAAGTGATTGCTAAATGCAGCAAAGTGTGTGTTTGTAAGTGCTCTTACAGCAGTAAACTCAGCATGGTGAAAAGCAATCAGCTGCTCTGATCAGGTGGTAAAATACACTTCTTTATACTTCTTTTTGCAAAGACTCCTGGGCATTCCTTGTTTATTTGTTAGGGTTTTTAAAATACTATTTCATTAATCCTATTGTAATATATGCAGATTGTTCTTTGGATATAGGCAAGGCAAGTTTATTATATAGCACATTTCGTATACAGGGTAATACAAAGTGCTTTACATTGGAAATAAAGAGTAAAAAGAAAGTACATTTAATAAAATCAAGCATTCAAAAATTCATATAAAATCAAATTGATTAAAAACTGAAAATTAAAAACATTGACTAAAACAAAGATTAAGATGTGAAGTGCAGAGGTAAAATAGTTGTTCGGACGTTGGTGCTCAGTCGACAAAAGCGCAACTAAACAGGTGAGTCTTTAGTCTGGATTTAAACATGACTAAAGTGTTGGCATCCTTGATATCCTCTGGAAGCTGGTTCCATCTGTGGGCCGCATAGGAACTAAAGGAGTATTTTCCCTGTTTGAAATTTACCCGGGATCTAATTTATTTGAACCGAGAGATCTCAGTTCTCTGTTTGGTGTGTATTCACTGAGCATGTCTGTTAGGTATTTAGGTGCTAAGTTATGTTTGGACTTATATACGAGCAGCAGAACTTTAAAATCTATTCTGAGGGAGACCGGCAGCCAGTGCAGAGACTGAAGAACTGAAGAAATGTATACTGACTTTCTAGTTTTGGTTTGAATTTGAATGCTGCATTCTGAACGAGCTGTAGCTGTTTAATGGTCTTTTTGGGAAGACAGGATAAAAGGCAGTTAGAATAGTCCAGCATGCTGGAGATAAAAGCATGAATCAATTTCTCTAATTCTTGTCTGGAAACAAAGCATCTGATTTTTGCAATGTATCTAAGATGTTAATAAGCAGATTTCATCATTGCTTTGACGTTGCTATTTAGACTAAGATCAGAGTCCAGAGTCACCCCGAGATTCCTGACCTGATTTGTAGTTGTTAGGCCCTTGGCATTGAGATACGTGTTAACCTTAACAACCTTGCTTTTGCTTCCGAATGCAATGATTTCAGTTTTTTCCTTGTTTAATTGAAGAAAGTTGTTTTCCATCCAGTTTTTAATCTCATCAAGACATTGGCAGAGAGAGTTTATGGGGTTGTAGTCATTTGGGGAGATAGCTAGATAAATTTGTGTATCATCAGCATAACTATGGTATAATATCTGGTTCCTTCTCATAATTTGGCCCAGTGGAAGCATGTAGAGGTTAAATAGTAAAGGAGCAAGGATTGAACCTTGAGGGACTCCACACGACATGGCAGTCCACTTCGACATGTAATCACCTATGTTTACATAGAAACCTCTTCCTTCTAAGTATGATCTGAACCATTTTATCACAGTTCCTGGAAGACCAACATAGTTTCTAGTCTATCGAGAAGGATTTTGTGATCAACTGTGTCGAAGGCAGCGAGCGCTCAGATCGAGGAGAACCAGGACAGTCCCTTTTCCCGAATCGGTGTTTAACCGGATGTCATTGACTATCTTCAGTAGAGCTGTCTCTGTGCTGTGATGAGCTCTGAAACCAGACTGATAACAATCCATGTATTCATTTTGGGTCAGGAATTTAATCAGTTGTTTTGCCACAATCTTTTCCATAAATGTACTAATAAAAGGAAGATTTGAGATGGGCCTGTAGTTGTCTAAGTTTGTCTTTTTAAGTAGTGGCATTACCACTGCACTTTTAAGGGATTTGGGGAAACAACCAGAGCACAAGGAGGTGTTTATAATTTCTAAGAGGTCTTTTTCTAGACTCTTAAGAACCATTTTAAAAAAGACTGTTGGTAGAGTGTCAAGACTGCATGTTGATGTTCTACGGCTCTGAACCTCTATTAATGTTTTGCTATTGATTAGATTAAAAGTGCACATTGAGAGTTGAGGCTGAGGATGTCTATCCCCAGCCCTGCAGGGGGAAGCACTAAATTAGCCTTTTCTGACGTTAATGATTTTATTGATGAAAAATGAAGCAAAGTCATTGCATTTATCCTCATACAGAAGTTCATTTGGAGTCCGGTTTTGTGGGTTGGTTGAACACTCTACTGTTGAAAAGAGAGTTTGGGTATTGTAATTAAGTTTGAGAAATAATCTTGCCTAGCAGTGACTAATTCTGAATTAAAAGCACGAAGACTCTCTTTATAAAGGTCATAGTGGATGACAAGTTTGGATTTTCTCCACCTTCTTTAAGCCTTCCTGCAAAGTCTTTTCATACTTTGAAATTTTTTTTGAAGTTCTCCAGGGTGTTTTTTGTCTCCCAGGTTCCTCTTGACAGTTATAGGTGCGATGTCATCTATAACAAACTTGATATTTGAAGTAAATGCATCAAGAAGGAAGTCGGCTGTGCAAGCAGTGATGCTTGATGTTTGAGATATGGCATGCATAAACATCTCGCTGGCGTTATCGTTTATGTGTCTCTTTCTAACAGAAACTGATTTTGCAATTTGTACGTGGGAGATTGCCACATCAACAAAAACACGGAAGTGATTAGACAGAGCAACATCTTGCACAACGGTGGATAAAATATTTAAGCCCTTACTAATTACTAAGTCCAGTGTGTGATCGTGAAAATGTGTGACACCCTGAACATGTTGAGTTACGTCGAAGGTGTTTAAAAAATTGTTGAGTTCTTTGGCAGCATTATTGTCCGGCTTGTCCCCTAAAATCTGCAGTGATGATAAGAGTCTAACTCCGAAAAGATGGCTTAGAGCAGTTCAGTGAAATCATCGGTAAACCTTGTAGTGTACTTTGGAGGCCTGTATAAGGTGGTTTGAAGTACCCGTTTGGTGCTTTTTAAAGCTATTCTCAAATATTCAAAAGATGTGTAATCCCCAAGAATGACTTGTTTGCATTCAAAAACGTTCTTGTACATTCTTGCGATTCCGCCTCCTTTCTTATCAGAACGAGAAGCATGACTATATAAGAAGCTTCCTGGTGCAGCCTCGTTTAGTATGGTTGCACTACAGCTACCATCTAGCTATGTTTCAGTTAGCAACACGTATTTAGTTTAACACACGTATTTTAATGTGTGTTAAAATAAAAATAATTTATAAGGTGTGCCTTGTTTCTAAGTGACCTAACAATTAGAAGTGCTGTTTTTACCCTGTTTTCTGTGGGTTCAGATATGATGGTCTCTGGCTTACAGTTTATTTTAATCAGGTTTGGTCTGCTTGATTTCTGATTTCTTGTTTTTTCTATTTCTAGCAGGCCTTATCTGTATCGCTAATAAAGTAAGAGCTAAAGGGGCTGAGGACATCTGCCTGTTCTGAAAGCATTCCCCAAGATTGCTATCTTGAGGCAGAATGTCCTGTTTATCTCACAGCTGGTTTGGTGGAGTAAGGCTGGGTTGGGGGTGATTTTGTCCCAAGCAGTTTGATCGCAGAACTCTTTTTGCTATAGGAGGGGGAGTGCCCGTCTTTTTTGGGGCGATGGTCGGGGGCTTGCCGTAAATGAGTGGGACAGCTTGGTTCCTGCAGAGACTAGTTTTTCAAGCTGCGCTGGGAAACTGAGATGAGGGGGATCCTGAAGATGTGGATATTGTTGATGTGTCTTCCAGGGAGTTGTTCTGTTGACTCCGGCCCTGAGATGTCATGATGGCTTTGCATGTTATCCAAGTGTTGATCCTCATAATGTCTTGCGGAGGTCAAATAATCCTCATTCGGTGGTGACGTCTGCAGAGTGGGGGACATAGGTGTGTTTCCAAAGTTAATTTGATGGCTCTTGTGTCTTTCAGACTGATAGCGGAGGGAGAAAAAGTATATTGTCTATGAGCATTCTTGCTCCAGATCTGTTCAGCTGCCTCCCATCTGATGTGATAAAATCTGGCTGATTCCAGAACACATTAAAATGATCAATATACTGGAAACCTCTTGATAAAGTGGCGTGTTCTAGCCATGTGTTGAGCCCAAGCAACTGAGAAAACATATTTATGCCATTTGCTGGAAGCGGACCACTTATGAAGCACTGTATTTTGAGACTTTCAAGTGTGTCAAATAGTTCCATAAAGTCCTTCTTAAGCAGCACTGATTGTCCTTTCTTTACCTAATTTTTCCCCACATGAATGATGAGTTGTTTTGTCTTGTGCTTGCTTAGAATATCTCTTATCGTTTTGTTGATGTCTAACACAGTGGCATGAGGGAGACAGTATGTCGCCTTAGTTTTGCTCCGTAGATGCTCTGATTGTTGACTGACAGGCTGAGATTGATTGGGATCCACAGTCATTAAAGTTTCAAATCTGTTTCGCAGCTGTATTTCCTGATGAATTGGTGTAGATGAGCCCAGTCCAAACAGAGAGCTTTTATGACTATTTCTATGAAATTGCCAGTTTTCAGCCCGATCAGGACTTTCTCCTCGCTGATCTGGGTTCAGAATAACATGCTGAGAAATTGTAACGAGCTCACCAGCTTTATGTCGGTTCTTGTTCAGGTCCGGTTCTTTAGAATCCACTGTCCTTTGAGAGCAAAACGCTTGTAGCCATGTCACCAAAACTTCAGTTCGTCGAAGAAGAGACTGAAGAAGTGATATGCATATGCATATACATTTTTCACAGCAGAGGATCAAAGGCATTTTTCACTTGTATGTGTCTCCAACTGAATCAGTCTTTTTGTCTTCCCGAGGAATGCGAGATGCTGATAGAATCCCGTTTCTGTTTATCCAAACTTTTTCAGGTTTTGCCCTCAGAGCATTAGAAATAGCTTCGTCTAAATAGTATAGACATTTAAAAACAGAAAAAAAGTGAGAAAATGGAAAAGCTGTAGTGCGAGTGAGGAGCACAAGCAGAGTACGTCCGAACAGCAGCAGAGCAGGAAGTAAAAAACTGTAATTTACTGTAATAAACTGGGATTCAACTGGGAATGTATTTGTTCACACCAAAAAGCAGAACTCCAGCATTCATCTGTTACCGAAAATCATCCTTAGATGTGCACCAAAATATGTGGGTGCATTAAGATGGGGCTTCAGTCTCTATTCTCTCATTCAGATTTAGTTTCAATTTTTTTAGCACACTCCAACTACAAATATAGAGCAGCTTAGTGGCTAAAGCTAACAGTGAGATTACATTCCTAATGTGAGTAAATTCTTCATTAACTCTTAGAGCAAAACTCTAAGTATGAAAAATTTAATTCTTCTGCAACATTGCAGATCTGCCTTCTCCTATTTTTTTTAAGAAAGTTTTCTCCAAGTCGCAAGAAATCAATTTCAACACCCCCTCTGCTTTTCCCACCTGATCAGGTCTTGATCAAGACACTTGATTATGTCTGCCAATATCTCTTTTCTACTTGTGTCTACGTGTGTGAACAACGTTTGGTAAAGTCAATTGAAAGATTGTTATTTAAAAAAAAATATTAAATATACATTTAGGAAGCAGATTATGTTAAGAAAGTGTCCTGTATTTGTTAAAAGTACAATACAAAAGCACATATCTTTAGCACTAGATAATATTAACTATAGATATGTATTTTAAAATTTTACTTCTTACAGTTAAAGTTTATAGAGATCTTGCTTGGATGGTCTCAAAATATCCTTTTAATGAGTAAGTGTTTATATTAGTGTCTAATTGCTTGCACTTTGCTTGTACAGCAAACTAGCATAGTTGCTTATCATCCTTTGATTCTCAGTTTTTTTAATTGGTTCATATTTTTACCCTTAAGTTCTTGTTGACCCTCAGAAAGTTTGCTGCTATCCTGCTATCTGGTCCTTAATATTAACATCTTTTGAAAAGATCACCTGTTCTTTACCTACAGCACTTTCAGTGAGTTATAGCATTTTTCCAACAGGTTTGATAATATATATATATATATATATATATATATATATATATATATATATATATATATATATATATATATAGAGAGAGAGAGAGAGAGAGAGAGAGAGAGAGAGAGAGAGTTGTCTTGTACATTTGGAGGGTTTGTTGAGCAGAAAAAGCAGTCCTGATATCATACTGCATGAGGTTATTCATTGATTGAGCCTTTACCAAAAACAAAAGCACATTTTTTTAAGCAAATGTCATACAAACTCCTCAAATGTTAGTTGAAACAACTGTCTGCACAAGTGCTACCGCAAAATGTTAGCCTCTTAATAGCTTTCAGTCAAATGTTAATGTTTTTCCCATCCTAGTGCAATTGTTACACTTTTAATAAAAAAAAAGATTTATTTTTGAACTCTTGCAGTGAAAACCTCCTTAATTGCTAGCATCCTTTAGTTTTCTGTAATTGCTTGAAAGCATTTACCACCAGGAACAGTTATGTGTTTACTCAAATTATGCTCCTTGATTTTTCTTCTAGGATAATTATCCTCATGTCATAAACACATTAATAAATTTAAACCGTATTGATATTCACTGCTAAGGACAAACGCACACAATGTCACAATTGCAGTTTTTTCTACTTTTGTTGATTTTTAATTTACAAATTTGTGCATAAACATTTTTTTTCTTTCATGAGTAAAGATTATAAAATTACTGATTTTTTATTTTCATGATGAAACTAGAGGTTAGTTGTCCCCAATCCCAGGTCAGTGGCCCAGCACCATGCTGTGCCATTTACAGCATTAATTTAATTAATTAATTTACTTTTAATTAGCCTTGTTAATGACAAATAAGATCAGTGTTCCACTATTTCAACTTTAAGGTGAGTGTTTACATCAATATTTTTATGGCTTATCTTATTGTGAAGGCATTTTAAACATTACCATAAGCAAAGATAGACTGCTTCACTTGGTATGCTGTGAAACAACGATGAGAGAACACACTTTGTATTTATAGTAATTATTATGATTTATAAATAATACAATAAAAATGGTAGAATTTCAAAATACCTAAAGACAAAGGGGTTCAAGTCCCATTATTCTTTACTTGTCTATAATACATTCATCAGCTGCCATCTCGCTTCCTACCCTCTTTAGGCCAGGCTTAAAAGGCCTCCTTCAACTTCCAGCAACAAATTCATTTCCACCCAGGATGCTCCTTGCAAGTGGATTCTGATTGGCTTCCATTGCATCTACCATTACTTCAAAATGGAGGGTCTCCTTTGATCTCTATCCTAAATTCATTAAGGGCAAACTCCTTGATCTTATCTGGACAGAGAAGCATCTCGGAGAATAAAATTATTTTGTTCAAAAGACATGCTTAAAGCTTCAACTACGATGTAAAGAATAAATAAAAAATCTCTGTTAATTACATTAACTCAATCCTGTCAAATAATTTGATGATACCTTAAAGGCTGACCTGTGAAGATTTTGTCTTTCATTTAATTGGTCTGTTATACAAAATGGTTAAAGGTTAAAAACCCCACTACTTTATGAGAAACTTCTAAAATAATTTTTGAGGAGTTTGAAAACAGCTCCTGCTTGCGGCTTGTTAATGTAAGAACAAAGCCCCTTTAACATAAAAAAGCCATTCTCGTTAATTTGCATTTTTTAAACTGTTGGATCACTTGAATGATCTTTGTAAATAGCATTCGCTTTGTTCTGTGAGTTGTGGCCTAAACTGATATAGGCTGCTTATTTTTCTAACTGAGGTAGCACAGCCCATACATTTTGTGTGGGTAATATAAAGATTCTAGAAAAAACGACTGCACATAAAGCAGTTGATAACCTCATCAGTAGACAACATGATTTTGAGCACATATGTTTACCAAGATGTTGCTTTATAAAACAATTGAAAAAATGTATAATTATTACGTTACAGACCCAAAAAATGCAAGGGCCGTGTATAAATATACAGCTGAAATGGGCATTTGCTGCAGTCCATTGAGAAGAGGGCTCTATGACAGTGTAACTTGAAGCTAACAGAAAAAGAAAAGTAATTTCTAAAAACTGTCTGAAGATTTAAGATATATAAATGTGTTAGGCTGCCTGTTTTATCAACACACTTACTAGTACTGAACAATATGCTTGTAATTGATAGAAGTCCTCTGGAATTTGTACCTCATCGCCTAATGATAATTTGCATGAGCATGTTGTGTTCTATTTCCTGCTGAATTAATAATGGCAGTTAGCACATGAGTCCAACAAGTTTACCACATGAAACAGAAGACAGACACTGTTACGATGCCCTTGGACTGAACCCAAACTTGTTTTCCAAGCAGTCAGGATTTTAAGAGCTTAATTTAGGCACCTGTAATTACAGCACCTGTTAAAGGCCAATTGAGCAAAAATCTACTCCACATACACATACTGTTAGGTAAACATCTGCTGATCATGTCTTTACTTTCACAGTATGATACGAGCCAGTGCTGTGCTATGCATTTGGTTTGATGCATACACACAAGCACAGATACGCATGACTTCACAGAGCCGACCATCTGTCCGCACATCTGGGGCCGAGACCACCTATCCAATTGGATGTCAAAAAACTGTCAAAATTGTAGAAGGGGAATACTGAAGTTGTGTCTTATCAGAAGAAAAATCTGCTGAGAACTTCATAAATACTTTTTTTAGATGTCTTAACTGCCAAAATACTAGTGTTTTTAATATCCTACACAGTTTAAAACTATTATTGTATTGATCACACAAGGAAAGTTTTCAGCAATTATTAAACACTGCTCAAGTTGAAATTCAGTGGATGCTCACTGGGAGATGTTTTTCTGTTCATTTTGCTTGAGTGAGTGAGTTCATTGCTTCAGTGAGTCAGTGTGTTGAGTGTAAACATAAAAACTGTAAACAGCAATATTTCCTGCAGTAGCTCTAGTTATATGCACTTAAATACATCAGAACCACAAGATACATATAGTACATGATTTGGCTTTAATAGTTTGAAAAAGCTTGTGTCGCA
This sequence comes from Danionella dracula, assembly GCA_900490495.1. Taxonomy (NCBI): domain Eukaryota; kingdom Metazoa; phylum Chordata; class Actinopteri; order Cypriniformes; family Danionidae; genus Danionella; species Danionella dracula. The sequence continues at coordinate 2,966,437 of UELW01000600.1, forward strand.
AATAGTTATTTATAGTCTCATGATCACCATTTCAAAACCTTAGTCATTTTCTTCATAAAACTGTATTCATGTCTTATTTTTTAGGCTAAACATCACACATTTAAATAAACTGCAATGCTTCATGCAATAATTATCTATTGTTATCTCACCCCAAAATACCAGTATGACGAGCTCTAATATATTATCCTGTTTAATCATAAACTAACATAAAAGATCATGTGCAGATGCAATTGAAAGTGTCAAAAATTCCCCATTTTTTTGAGGATAATTATAGAAACAGGAACAGAAAATTTTGCTACATGCACAGATTAAAAATGACCAGCTTTCCATAACACATGGCAATATATATTTTATTCATATTCAAATTAGTGAGTCTAATGCTGGATACCATTTATGTTATGTGTAGTGAGAACATCTGAACTTAAATGTCTAAATCGTTGATATAGCATACAAAGTGTCTGCATCAAAAGTATTTGTTTAATTCAATAAGTAAATAAATAAACACAGTACATTTTTATTCTGACTTCATCACAGTAAAGTGTACCTATTCTACGGCAGAGTAGGATGCTTAGTTCTGTCATTCATAGTTGTATGTAATGTGTTGTAAATTATTTAACAATTTATACTTATATATTTCATAAATCAATTACATTTATTGCTTAATAATGAAGACAAACATGAAATTTGATCTCTTATCAGTTTAATATAATTGGTGACATGACAGTCATTAGTTGTTTTTTTCTCTAGTTCAATTGACTGGAGACCAGGTATAATTTAATTTAAACTCTATAAATGTGAACTAGCCTCATCTGAGAATGGAAGCTGAGGTACAAGCCATCCCTCTCTGATTGCTCAGGAGGTGTTTTAAAAGGTTCTCAAGGACATTGGCTTTAATGTAGGGCTTTTAAGAGAAGTCACAGCCATCAAGCGTAAGTGCTTGTGCTTCTCATCCTCTCACTATTTCTGAAAGAGTGTGTTCCCTGCTGTAACTTCCACCAATAGCACAGACGTCAGTTTCTTTTTTTTCTTTATTCCTCATTTTCTTTCTTTCTCAACCTGGTATTATGCAAAATACAAATTTGAAATACATCAGCTTGTCCAGACTGCTACTGTGAGATTATTGACCATATCACTCTGATATTGGACTCCCTGCATTGGCTTCATATTTCTTATAAGATGCCTTCACACCAAGTGCAAATGATCTGGGAAGAGCGGCTAATTTCAATGTAAAGTCTATGTGAAGGGCATTCTACAGCGCGGAAGGGTGCTTGCGCTGACCAGGTGGCACAAGGGCCATGAATGCTGTGAACCAGAATAATTGCGTGAGTTGAGAATATTCTATTCAGGTGAATTTCATGCGCGTGGGAACAGTTTGCTCTTGTAGTGACATGACTTTTATCATGTGATAAACGATTCTCACTTTGCTCTCGATGAAGGCAGTTGCATCAATCTCTCTCTCCTTTCCCATATCTCTCCTGCTGGCTCCCTCTGTCTGGTGCTGTTGGTGTGGAAATTTATTTGCATTTTGTATTTTTAAAAATGCTGCCTTGTGGGTGGGTCTTAACTCACACACGGTTATCAGATATCTCAAAAGTCAGTCTGACTTTTCCATGAAGCTGAAGTCATGGGCTGTCCCTTAAGCCTCACTTATATATTAAAGCCTTTTGTTTGAGGTTGTTGTAGTGTTTATTGATTAAAAAATTGGGTTGTTTTGCAAATGCGCTATAGAAATAAGATGTACTTACTTTGCTACTTATTTACAAATTATTTATAAAGCAAATATCTTCACACTGTTGTTGTTAAACAAAGGTTTAGCTTAAAAAATGTTAAAGAAAGTAAAACTAGTGAAATAGTTCTGGAATTAGTGAGGGAAATTATTTAGTTTTAAAACAAGAAAATAAACTTTTTTCTGTTCAGTTTAAGTTGGAAAGAAGTTGAAAAAAAAACCTATGAAACAATTGGTGAAGTGGTTTGCAAAAAGAAACTGGAAATGCCAATCAATTAAAAGGAAAAGATAAATAAAAGTGTTACTATTTAAAGAAAATGTGTCAAAAGTTTTGAAACTACTAAATGATTTAGACTATGTAAAGTTCAAAGAAAAGAGGCCAATATTTAAAAGAGTGTTGGCTCTTCTGTAGGCAGTATTAAATTGATTTGCAGGTCTGAGATCTTTCCTTGTTGGTATCCCAATAATAGACAGAGACTGCGACCTCAGTGACTCCATTTTTAGGTGGAAGTAAAAGAAGGACATGGTTTGGTGGTACTCCATATTCCATATTCACATCTTCCTGAATTCTTGAGCTACTTGGTAGGTCGACCACACCTACAGTGGAAACAAGCACTTTCTGTCTAACCACAAGGTCTCCATCTTGGCTCAGAAGACATTTGGAAGCCACAACATTTGGCTTGCAGACTGAGAAGGCCATTCTTTGATGTACTCTGGTTGTCTGCTTGGCAGGGCAAAGTCAGTTTGTTGGATGAGCTGACTATTAAAAGGTACTGAAAGTTGGAGAGAGATTAAATAGAATAAAAGGATGGGCTTTTGTTAATTTGAAATAAAAAACTAGACGGTTGAAGATAATAAAAATTACATAACAATTATCTCTAATTAAATGAATAGATAAAAGTTTACAAAACATAGTCATTGTGAAATAGTTGCTTAGCAAAATCTGATATTTTAAAGTGTAGTAGAGTATATTGAAGGTGACCAAAACTATGAAATTGGTGAAGATTTGGCAGAGGAGAAGTTATACCATTTGTTACCCATTTCCACCCATTTGTGGTTAGATTACTGGAACCTCAAATATATTGGCTTGGCAAAGAGTTTAAACACTCGATAGGTCTTTTCTTTAACAGTTTTTTTACTATTGCTCAAACTCTAAAGCTTTGTTCATACTGAAAAGTATGCGCCCAGGAAAGGCAGATGTTTGCCAATTTAAGTAAATGAGTTTTTTCACATGCACTTCAATAAATGAGTTTCTCTGGTTATTGAGAAAGCCGATCACAGGACCCCAAAGTTATCCAAAGTGGCCAGAAAGTGCATGTTACAAACGGAATTACAAATCGAATAGTAGGGAGAAGCATCATTGCTTTGTTGCATTAAAACTCATGACATCCAGCCTTCGATTCACAGAGTTGTTGCCCAACTATAAAAAGAAAGAAAGATTAATCCATTGGCAGGTATTGTAGGTCAGATTGGATAAAACAATACATCATGGACATAGTTGCTGTCATTTTTTCTTGTGATGTCACTTCTTATGAGAAATTAGGGAAAAGTTGAGTCTCATGTAAATGTGGGTTTCTGTGAAACCGGTTTATGGGTTGGCATCTAGACGCACAAAAAAACACTTATTGAGTAGAACACATTTATTGAAGTGCAGATAAGCACACAAAGAGAAGACACACAAGTGCGTGTGAAAAGCAGACTAGCGGAACATATTTTGATTTGTTGCGTGCTGGAGCAGGCTTTCTTGTGGAACAATAGAAAGCAGGTAATATGCAATGTTGATCTGACTTACAGTTTTGCGTTGGACACACCCATTTTCATTTTCCACTGATCCTGGTATCAGAGGCACAATATCTGTGATTTTGCAAAGATTCTAAGAACCTTCTCTTGAACGTGATACCAAGGAATGTTCTTGTCTAGTCCCAAAGCCCAAAGCAAATCTACTTCCCATAGTCTGATCCAACCATTTTCCATCCCTGCCGATCTCTGGTCCAATATTGCTCTGGATTTCATGATCAATATTGTTCAATTTTAAATGTGATTGAAAGGTTCTCAGAGAGAGCTCATTTCATTACACTGCCCAAACTCTATTCTCCTCATTTGAATTAGGTGCCAATGTTTGATCAGGTGTTTAAATTTCACTGTGACATTGTGCGTGATCAATATTCACAATTTACATCATTACTAAAAGGTCTTTGGGGCAACTGCCAGTTATCGTGATGATTTTTATGGCTTAGCGATTCCAAAAGCCATCCTAAAATAATCCTTTTCTGCTTAGTTTGAGCATGTGTTTTTGTCAGAGATTCATCTAATGCAAGCGTCATCTTATGAAATCGCTAAACAGTTCTCATCTGAATTCAATCACATGGCATTATCACTGAGTTGCAATGCATTAGTGGCCATATTGAATCTCCATAAATTGACGATATTTCTCATCAATCACCATCTGCTACTAGTTTTTTCCATGATGTTTGCAGTTCCTGTGTGCTCTTTAGGACTCTGGACTTTTCTCTGTGTGATATTTCCATTGTCATTGTGTTTAATCATCTGCTTCATCATCGCCCACTAAAGTTCACCTTAAGGAAAGTTTATTTTGTTGACTGGCATACTAGATAAGTATTGTACATGCCGACTATGCTTATGTGGCCACCAAAAGAGGCTGTTATACCAAATTTTGTCTCTCAGTGTATAGAAACTACACTTGCTTGGTGAGTAGCCAAGAAAGTACTACACCCAAAAAGGGCGAACACAGGTCCTTTTTCCTTGAGGCAAGAAAAAAAAAATTATTCAGCTCAAGTTAAATATTAAAATCCCACAAAATTGTCAAACTGTCTCCAGTGGGTGACAGGAACAGAGGGAGCCAGGCCCAACATCAGTGAGAGCACAGCAAACACATTGTAAAACACAAACCTCTTTAATCATTTAGTGATCATCCCACTCTTAATGCACAGCACAAAGCAGCAAAATCTGTTTCCCTCTGCTATTCAGCACCCATGCTTGTACCTGGAGTAAACAATAGAAAAAAAAATTGCACTTTTAAGGTATACTATCAGCCAGGTTGCAGCCCTAGTGGTCGTTTAACAATATACACAAAAAAGCAAAAGAAAACACATTCTAATTGGAGGATGCTGGATACTTTCTATGACAGATGGTATAGACTTGGCATTAACAACAGTCAGTAGCCATGGGAGTCTCAAAATTAATTTAATTTTATTTGTCAGGTCTAATCTCTGCATTGAGAGTTGTGGGCACTATATACTTAGGAGAGAACACATTTCATCATTTCACACATGCTTTACCTTCTTTTTCGACTGGATTTACCAAAAGGATGTTACCAAACATCTCATAATAGATCCCTATGTACATATATTGACTCTTCTTTTCAAGAAACCATCTCATAAATTGTCTCCATGTTTTATCAGCTCTTTTTCATTTGAGAAAGTGATCAATCCCAATTTTGCCCACTTAAAGCTGCTTAATTACTTGTCACACATTCACCCTGTGCTCCAAACTATGTGCACACATAATTTATTAATGAACGATAAGGGGGAGAAAATCTTCAATCCAAAGTAAAAGAAGCCTAGTAAAATGAATTAGTTCACTGTTTCAATTAGTTAATACAGTTAATACAATTAATTTAACACAACTAGTATTCAAGTACTTATTAAATTGCATTTGCTTCTTTTCTTCAGCATGAACTTTATCAGACTATTTTTAAAAGGTTTGTATGCATGAATTGCACAGTGGCTATTGTGCGATAAGTTGATTAGATGTTTATGTGTGTGTCTATGTTGAGTGAATGCTTAATTTGCTATAATTACAGTAGTTTTGTTTATTTGCACACCTCTATTTGCCATTCACCTTTGTCCGGCAGTAATAACAGTTTCAACACATATAGATTGTCAGTTGATGAGAGCTAAATAATTGTGTGCCATAATTACAAGTTGTGAAGTATTTCTGGGTTATGTGGGGATAGCTAATTAGACCTTGGGTGAAAGACTGCACTCGCACTGTTAGTATTTTATTTACTTTTGTGTCTTTTGACTTGTGTGAATGTTTTGTTCCTCGTCACTACTCTTTTCAGCGATCGAGGAGAGAGCAAATATCTCTCCCTTTTGTTCCTCCATCCATAAAAAGTAGTTACAGTGCGACAGATTTGCCAATGCATTTCTTTTTAAAGACATTAAGTGGTCAATAATGAGCTGTGGTAATGTTCTTAGGGTCAATATAATGACAAGTTTTGGGTTAGGAAGTTGAGACTGATCGTGTCAATGGAGGAGAATTTTAGGCGTGATTTATCAATGTGATAAAATGTCAAGATCAATATTCTAATTCCCTTTGCTCAGCCATGATGAACCTTAATTAACAAAATTAGAGCGTCCATTAAAAGATCACTATTTACTGAACCACTGAGGGGACTTTGCAGAAAATCCATAATGAAGCATTTCCTGCTGAGTGTTTTGTTAGGTTTAGCTCAGCTGCGAGTATAGCACATTTACTTTCCTCTTTAAGTTCAGTGGAATTAAACAAAAACATCAATTAATTGATTCATGTAGGTATTACTATTAAGAGTAACTGACCTATTACTAAGCATCGACAACCTAAGTGTAATTTAGTGGAGTCAGTGACATGAGGGACTTTTTCTAATGTTCAATTTAGCTCGCGAGAGACCAGATTGCAATACAAAAGGGGCTTTACGGCAGGATTATTGATGAGGGTCCAAATTAGAAAACCTTTATCCTCTGGTGAAATTAAACATTTTGGAAGCAATTGGTGAGAGTTAATGGATTCGCTTCACAGAGAAACAGAACATTTTCTTACAACGAATCATTAGGTGAGGCCAAAGTTGGACTGAAAAAAAAATAAAAAATAAAACCTAGCAATCAGTAAAATAGTATACTTGAACAATAAATCCTGGATTTCTCCCTTTCATCTAATCTTGGCTAAATTTTAGAATACATATCTATTTACCTTTTTTTAATATTTATTTATTATTAATTGGTTTGACTTGCATAGTCAAAAAAACATTTATTTTCTTAAATTAAAACACATTTTTAAGTAAATATTTATTTTGCCACAGCTCCTAAAATAACTAATATTTGACCATATTCTTATATGTAATGCATGTAATGACATCTGAAAATCATTATATCTGAGAATGTAATTGCAAATTTATAATTTTAAAGAAAATGTGTATGTTGTGTTTTTAGCTTCTGGATGGATGCCGAAAAAAAGGTGTGAATAATTACACAACAAAATAAATTCCTTATGAACATTTACTGAACGATTAGCATGCTGAAAAGCTTAAAAAGACAAGTGCAAATGCTCTCGCCCAGCGCAGATGGGAGTCAATCCTCCACACTTGAGCAAGTGAGCAAAAACTGCCTGATGAACATACAAGCATGAATAACTATGCCTCCATGTGTGACGTAACGTGCATGACATAACGTGTGACAACTGAGCATTTCAATAATAGCTTCAACCCCAACAAACCAAAACAGTAAATAACACATCGATATTAATTTATTCTTTTCCTATAACAATATTAATGATGATAACCATTAACAGTCTAAGTTTTAATTTATCTCCCTTTAAAACAAGCTGCAAATCATAAATGTAACAGTTCACAGTATGTATTCCTGACAAAATTGTGGTGCATGATAAATTTTTCTGTTTTGCATTAAATACATGAAAAATGAATTTACATTTTTGCACCATATTCATCACTACTCAGGCATCTTAATCAAGATGTTGCTAAACTAAATGTTACCAAACATTCATATAACAAATAACTCGTTTTACACTCCTGTATGAAACCACAACAGTGTAGTGTTAACATTAAAACAATGTAAAAACTGAATTTCAAGTCATAATCTGATTTGAACAATTACACACTTCACTGTTACTCCACCAACAACGAATGTGATCAGGTCCGGAGTGGCCATCAGAAGAACTTGGAGATATGCTGATAGGGCTCTTCTGAATAAATTTTGGGTGGATTTGACTGCTTTTTAAATTAATTGCTAAAGCAAGTTTTAGTGTTTCACTAATTACGTGACTAATCACTACATTTTTACACAATTGTAATGAAACTTTTAAATCAGTTTGTTCTCTTCAACAAAGGAATAAAAATAGCTTTTGATAAGTGAGAAGTAAAAAGGCAATGGTCACTGTATAGTAGGGGCAATTTCTCTAAGACAGCCAGGGTACCTGAGCTTTTTAAAAAAATCTGAAAATAACTTGGTAAATGTGACTTTGCCTTTAGAAATGGTTACGTCCTTAAATGGTGTTACATATGTCTGTCCTACATATTATATTTCCATTCTTTGTTACTATTGCATTAGTACCATCTGCTGGACTAAGGGGCAATTTTGTTTCATATTAAACCCTCAGCTTGGATCAAGGTGGGATTTGATGAGTCGAGCTAGATTTTCTGTGGATAAAATTCGAAAAGTGATTTTCTGAGGCGTCTCTGGGGTTCTACTAAAAGTATAAAAGTTGGGAAAGTTAGCAGGTTAGTTTGGTTTAAAGGATCAATGGCTTTAATTTCCTAGCTCACTAACTGGACATTTAATCTCTTTAAATAAATGGATGTGACCTTTTTTAATATGTAGGCAATGAGTTACAAACAATGTTCCCTCTAAGGTGTGGTAAAAATGGGTGTAGTAAAAATCTCAGTGCACACAAGGTTCCTCCAAGTTTGATTGAGGTTTTTTCTTTCATGGACTCATAACTGAATCTGAAGCGCACTTGATTGTTGATCTTGATTGAACTTGACTATGCAACTATCCATCCATCATCTTGTTGGATTTGTCCCTTTAATTTTCCAGGGGTCGCCAAAGCAGAATGAATCGCCAACTCATCTGGCATATGTTTTACGCAGCAGATGCCCAAAGGATATTTCAATGCAATTAAAGCACCATTTGATCTTACATACAATTACATGTCAACCTGATATTAGAGAACCCCCACCACTCCTCACACCTCCAAATAAACTTTTTAATGGTGTACTTAGAACAGTTTTTACATGAGGTTTTGTTTTATTGTTATTCTTCCATCGAGAGCAAACAAATAATAAATACATCAGTGTTTAAATCTGATTTAGGGGGATTGCAAATGAATAATATTTTAGTAGTGGTTTTTGCTAATATTGAATCTTTGAAAATAAGTGTTGCAGTTATAAGCCTCAAGCTCTTTTTTATGAAACAGAGTTCATATTCTTATTTAAAAATAATGGTTTTAAAAAACAGACACAAGAAAAGTTGAATTGTAGATGTTATTATGAGTATGCTTACAAAATTAAAAGTTGAGTAGTTTGCCACCATCCATTTGTTAAATCTCAATTGGATTTTTTCCTGCTCCTAAAATTCTACCCTAGCTTATCATCAAAGGCTCCAAAGAGCAAAGCCCATTACACACTGCCAAAGTTGAGCTCTGGCAAAGTGTCTGCAAAACATAATCAAGCTGTCAGTTGAGTTGGCGTAACGCAGTTGTCATGGGGGTAGAGTTGCCTAAATTAGCCTGTTATAACTGGAAATCGATTGAATTGTTTTCTATTCATACTAAATAAATATTTGGTGTAAGAAAGTTCCAATATTTTGAGAGTTTCAGAATGTAAGTGAGAACAGAGGCTTTTCTATTGGAAGATTTGCTTCATAGTTCATTATTTGGCTACTGTGATATCCAGGACAAGCACATACTTGAATCATATTACATTAAATGTATTGTTTAAATTCAATTAGGATGCTTTAATTATAAGAAACAGATCAGTTGTTGTTATTAGACATTTTATTTCAAACATATTGCCTATTTCTGTCCTTTAAATATGTTATTCTATTCAATCTTCCTATAGTCCTGTTAGTTTTGTATTGCCTTAATTTAATAAAATAATACAATATTATTTATCCCATATTCAAATAAGTGTGGAAGAAATTAAATACAATAAATTATTAATCTAAAACTGCCTCGTTATGAATTAGTGGAACTTAATGTCTATGGTTACTTGCGTCTATGGTTACTTGCATAGCCCTCATTCCCTGAATAGGCAACGGAGACGTATGTCGGCGTCAACTAAGGGACCACTGCTAGGGGCGCCCAACTCTCTCCGACACATTGTAAAAGACCAATAAGCGATCGCGATAGAAGAAGCGAATGTGTCATAATAACCTGTGAAGTTTGGAGCCGTACTCACCCTTTAGGCAACCAGACTTACTCATGGTCCTACGGTCGTGGCCAGGGAGACATATATCAGATAGCATAGATGGAACTAGCCAGAGCAACAGTTAACGAGAGTTAGCCATTCAGGTGTAACATAATTAGCATCCTGCCCAAACAATCATATAATTAGCCTATCATTAGGTTACTAGTCTGTATAAAAGGAGTTTACCTGCCGCTTGGTCTGCGTCACTCTCTGCGTGTGTTACATTTCTTTTAAGATGGGAAATAACTCTGACCGTAACATTTATTTTGCAAAGAAAATTAAACCATTTAACAGAGTGGATAAACCAAAAGAGACAACAGCACAACAAATGACTAAACAAAGTGATTGATTTATTTACAACTATTTACAAACAACATGACTAGTGTACAGAAAAACATGAACAGATCAAACAAAAACCCAACCAACCTGAAGAGAGAGTCCCTCCCCTTGATGGCGCCGGTTCCCTGCAATATCCCCAGGAAAATAATATCTCTAAACTTGCAAAAAGATAAACATAAATATCAGGCAAGTACTGTTTAACTTCTAATCTACTCTAATCTTAGATACAAGTGCGCTCATCACCTATCTAGTGTACTAACAAAAGGTTTACCTACGTGTAATGTCCCAGAATGTCTATCACGTGATATCTGTCTTTCTCTCCCTTCAGAAGTTTAGAAAAACAGAGAACCAGAATAGTCAAAACAACTGGCAGCGTGTTAACAACTTATCGTATTCAAAAGTACACAACTTAACATCAAACCGCACAACAGCCTATAATCTTGATCAGAGCTGATAAATGGTGGTTTGTCGAGACCTTTATCCAAATTAGGTCGTTTTGGAGCAACCGGATTGGGTGGTGATGTGGTGACGTCATCAATGTAATGGTGATTGACATCCCTCACGACGTATTGCAGAGTGACTGGAGCGGTGGTGAGAGATAATGGGTGGAACCTGGATTGGGAAACGGATAGGACAAGAACGGGCACAGAACAAACAACTCTAGAAAAACAAGACATTATATGTAACAGCATGCCACTGCGTCATTTCCGTGAGCGTGTGCAGTTTCAAAGGAACCACAACTTTCGGAGTAAACCCACCACATGGTAGATCATTACATATTCACATTTTTTCTATCCAAACATACTAACTGAGATTTAATGGATTGCTTTGAACCCTTGATATGAGCATTTTCCTCATGATTCCTGATCAGTCAGTGCTTCAAATTTGCTTCATAGAAGCAGTAAACCATTAAATGTCTGTATATTGCCTTTATATTTAACAGTGAGAGCAAGCAGTAATGCTACACGTTCAGTTGTTTATCTCTTCTCAGTAAACTTCCAATGCCTTTTTTACAGTTTATATATGTAGCTATATATCAATATGTCTTACAGTTGACTTTAAACAGTATAACCAGAGGGAATTTTTGTTTTGCTTTTTGTGAGTTTTTGGAGTATGTTTCCTTCTCAACCAAAAACCAACATCAACAACATGTTGGCCGGAGGGGCAAGGAAAGGTGTCACACTTTTTCTGGTCTGAACTAGTCCATCCATAATCCATCCAGTAAAGCATAAAAGCATTCAAACACTTTTTTTCTGCCGCTGGTTGATGATAGTGAGGGAAAGAGAAAGAGACAGAGCTGTTAATCAGATTCAACAAAAGAGAAATTCCCTTAAGAGTCCAGTCCATGCCCTGTGGAGACACTCTTACCACCAATAATTACTTTCATCCTGCAAAGTCATTTTTCAAAATTATTCAAGAAGCTTGTTAGGCTCACCTCACAGACTAATGTCATGTGATATTTTCTTTGACAGGCTCATGTATTTGTTGCTTGAAGGCCTGGAATGTCAATATATATGGTAATGTTTTATTAGCTTGAAGCAGATCACAACTTTACAATTCCATTATGCTGCATGTACTATGTTTGAGTATAATTCAATATATGAATTATGCAATCATTGCATGTTTTTGCATGTGCATTGAGCATTAATGTTGTTTCTTCTGTGCAAGGTTTGTGTAAAAATGTATGTTAATTTGGACTTTTGTCCAGAGCGACTTACTAAAGCAAGAAACAGTATGTAATAGGTTACACATTTAATCTGTGACTCGGGTTACTCACAATAGGTACTGGAAACATTTCTCTGAAAGTGCTAAGCTGCTGCAGAATTTTCGGCTGCATAGTCATGATGCAAATCTTATGTTCCAAAAAGAAGCTTTTTTGGATTTAGATCTTGGGACTGTGGTGGCCATTTGAGTACAGTGAACTCACCGTCACTCAAGAAACCAATCTGAGGTGATTTGCACAAGATGGGTACACTATGCTTATAAAGGCATGGTCATAAACAATACTCATTGTAACTAATCAGGTCAAATCTTTCGCACACCTATGCGGTGGCCAATGGAACCCTCAAAAGCTAGTCTGAATAAATGGACAGATGTTACTAATAAATATCCCGCCTTGTAAAAACATAAATTAACTGTGGCTTAATTGTCTTATTCAATTTCCTTAACTTCAATCCGGTTTGACTATTTCTAGCTACTACCTGAAGTCACTGGATAAAATCAATTGCAAATCTCAAAAATGTAAATGCAATTCACTGACCACTTCTAAACCGATTATTGAAAAGTTATCCATAGATAATTGAAATGTATAAAAAATGGTTAATATAATGAAAAGGTTTTGTAGCATTAACTAACTAGCTAACTGTAAACAAAACTGCATGGTCTCTTTTTAGCCAAATTGAATCAGAAGGTACCCAACAATCTAGTCTGCATTCCTTATTTGGTCAGTCTTTCTGCACCCTTGATCGGTTTATCATTGGCTTTCTTCCCTTTCGGGGTCGCCACAGCGGGATGAACCGCCAACTCTCTGGCATATGTTTTACGCGGCGGATGCCCTTCCAGCCGCAAACCATCATTGGGAAACAATCACACACTCATTCACACTTTAACACTATGAGCAATCATTCTTACTCAATCCACTTATACTGCATGTCTTTGGACTTGTGGGGAAACCGGAACACCTGGAGAAAACTCACGCGATCACAGGGAGAACATGCAAACTCCACACAGAAATGCCAACTGACCCAGTCGAGGCTCGAACCAGTGACCTTCTTACTGTGAGACGACTGTGCTACCCACTGCGCCACCGTGACGCTATCTAATAAGATGTGACTGTTTATTCGCTTGAAATAAACAAAAAGAGGAGGGCATGAGTTTTCACTCATATGTAAAGCAAGGATAGGATGCTTGATTTAGGATTATAGATTACAAATGTAAACGTGAAGATTCTTGATAATTAACTTGTTTTAATTTATACGATAAATGTAAAGTAATTCAGACAAACAGTTTGTAGTATTAAAAACACTCAATAACCACTTTAGTTAATTATAAATACATTTATTAAAACGCATTTTATAACAACTATAATCACTCATATACCTAATAGGTATGCTTTTGTTGTATATGTCTAAAAAAAGGGAAATGCCTTAACTGTGCTTCAAATTATTTGGTTTAATGTTAGCCATTGCTATGGTATGTTTTTTTTGTTGCTTATTAAATGAACTCTATCTGACCACATTGGTTAAAAAACGTACTATTTTTACTTTTAGTTTTGTTCCAACTAGTACAGTAAAAGACTAGATGTGCGTATCTCTATCATCACATTTGAGATTGTATCTTGTATCAATAAAAATGTTAGCCCTTGACATTGTCATTTAGTACTCAGCAATCTAGATATAGAAATAGCAAAGAACATGTCTAAGTAGACTGAAATGAATCTTAATGGGATTTAAAGAGGGCTTTTGTCTTTATTGGCCTGTGACAAGAGATCTTGAGTGTTTCTTGCCATGGAGACCAAGTAGCTCTAAGAAAAGCAGTGAGCCTGCAGATTTTTCCATTTTATAATGTATGCACCAATTATCACTCTTCCCTAAATAGTATCTCTAGTGATGAGAGTAGGAACTTTATAATGTATGTTAAAATAACATGCAAAGGTGCCAATTTCTCAATAATCTTTTAATCTCATTAGTGCATTATTTTTGCTTGTTTGTGATTTACTTGTTTGAATGCAAATTAACTCTGAGGCTAGTGGACCAGAACAATTTAAAAAGTTTAACAGGTTTAAGAGGACTAAATGTCTTGATCTTTTTAACATAATTTAGGTTTCTGAATGCAATTCAAGGACTTTGGAAGTAGGAAAACATAATAATGAGCCATTAACATGGTAATTCACAAAGCCTGTGAAAATCACAAAGCCTGAGGAAACATATTTTCTGGGCAAAAAAAACATGCAACAATGTTAGTCTTCATTATGTGCCATGGTAAATAGTGGTAACAGAAATAACAAGCTCTTGTTTTTTTCAGTTTAAAAGCTTCTCGTTTTGCCGTTAGAAGCAGGAATGTCTACTTTTGGAATCCATATTAGGAATAGAATCTGTAGGCATTTTTTCCACAATTGGCACAAGTCCATGCCAGCCAAATATCCACGTGAAAGAATTTATTTGTGATACATCAAACTTCAAAATAACTTGATTTGAGCCCTACCGTGTATGACTCCTTTGTGACTATGAATAACACTTTCTCTGAATGACACAACATACTTAGGGTGTGCAGGAATACAAATACAATAAATTACTTCTGTAAAGCACTTGAATGTTTTGGACATTAACTCATTATTCATCACCCTCGAAGTTAATAATTCATTTTTTTTTTTTCTTTTTTTTGTTGTTGCTATTTTGTAATTGATTTAGCATAGAAGTTCAGTCCAGTAGTGTTTTGTTCTAGTAACAGTAGCAAAATTAAGAGTTCCACTAAATGTCTTATGTAAAACCTTGACTTTTGTATAGTTATTCTGTGTTCATGTTGAAAAGATAACCTGAACTTTTACATTTTTATGTATAATATTTAAGGAACTGTGGTTGTAACATGGTCCAGCAGTCACAAAATAAGAGGCTTATGTAAACAGAGACAACAAACAAAAATTGTTGTTGTTCTAATGAGATTTATTTCTCACAGAATTAATTCTATAGTTTATAATAAAGTTTGAGATTAGCAACCAAAAACCAAACAGCATATAAATCAACAACTGGCTTTTCTGGACATAGATATGAAACCATTGCTGGAATAGTTTTTTTTTAAGGAGTATTTGCTTTGAAACATTTTGGAAAATATGATTATAATGGGATGCTTGATGGACACCAGTAACTGATAGTTACAGTACTATATCTAAATGCTACAGTCATCCTAAAAATAGAGACAGGAACAAGTGCACACAACCACTGACTAATTATGCTCTGTGACTATTTTGGAAGGACTTCCAGTATTATCTAATGCAATAATCTATGCTAAACTATTCCAAAATATCAGGAGAAGGGCTTAGTAGATTCAAAAATGTGAAAACCCTCATTTTAAAATTTAGATAAAAATGGAGAAAAAAAACAGTAATTCCGAAAATGTTTAGTGTTCAAAAAATGAGTAGTACTGATTGCAATTAAACAAATTCTCTGGGTACACATTCCTCTCATCCCAGTTTATAAGTGTGGGGTACCCCAAGGCTCAATTTTAGACCAACTGCTTTTTAATTTCAGAATCAGAACGTTTATTGCCAAGTGTGCATCTGCACACACACACACTGTGTTTGCTGTGGTATAGGGGTACTCTTCAATTTGTGCATGAGTTCCCTGGGAGATTTACTTAGGAAAAGTAACATGTTTTACTTTTGTGTTGTTGATAATCAGCTATGTCTCCCACTGAAGAAAGGGGAGCCCATTGTCTCTCTTCTGGTTTGCCAAAGATGTCTTGCAAAACATGCAAAAACATTTATGAGAAAAAAAGTTGCTGACGAGGTAAGCTGACGATAGTTCCCCAGTATTGTACTCCCTCCACTGGCTGCCACCGATTTCCAGGGTCCAACTTTAAATACTTTTAATAGGAGACACTTTAATAAGCAATTAGAAATTTTATGGGCAAGCCCCTGGACATTTTACCCAGATTATGTTTCCTATTCAGCACACAAGGTCTCTTCGATAATCTGATAACCGAACCTTACTGTTGCTTTTACATGTTCTAATCTTAAATAGAAGGGGTGACCAATCATTACGGTCAATGGGCCTTTGCTTTAGAATGAACTGCTACCAAATACTCATTTTGCATTTCAATGTAAAGTCTAAGCTGAAATAAAATAAAATAAATCGCTGATTTACTTAAAAAAAAAACATTAACTATTTCCCAATGAAATTTACCACAATAACAAAAAACAAGAGTAGATTATAAACATGGAGTCCTTAAAACAATCCAGACTCTTACTGACAGATAAAAAATACCAATAGAAGATAGAAATTCCATCGAAAATGCACTAAAATCTTTTCAATTACACATGCTCTTCACAAATAGCAATATCAATCAAAATCCCATTTCACCATCTAGTAGCTCTACTGGTTTAAAGTTTTGACAGCCTTTTATTTTCTCTCGGAGTAGCAAAGTAACATAAATCTGTATTTACGGTCACTACCGAAAGGTTTTATTGTACAGATGGGTCTCCAGATGCTGTAAAAGACATTCTTGAAAATATTTCAAACAGCTCCAATGTTATCAGAGTGTCACAGAACACTGGATTCACTCTTTTCATTGCTGTGTGAAGGTTTGTGTGTCTCCTCTATCTCTTTGTAAAAGCGAACAGTCTGAGTGTATGTGTTCGACGATAAGGCTGCTGCTTTAGTTCCACATTCAAATGTTCCATTCTGGCTCTTCACTGACACCCCATTCATGTCTATTTCCGCCAAATGCAGTCAATTAGGTAACAAAGGCTCTTCTCCTTCACCCTGCAGATCAAGGAAAATCTGCACATCCAGCTCTCTATCTCTCTCTCTCTTTATCTCTTACATACTGTCTCGGAATATGTTTTATTTCTTTTTTTACTGTAGATGCACATTTAGGGATATGACCCCTAGTTTCTGATGTGGTTTCTGGAAAATTACAGAAAATCTAACAGGGTTACCTGGCAAGACGATACATTTATGATATGTGATATCTTGTGATACACGTTACAGATGGATTTATATATGTTTTTCATATATATATATATATATATATATATATATATATATATATATATATATATATATATATATATATATATATATATATATATATATATATATATATATATATATATATTCATTCATCTTGGCTTTCTTCCCTTTCGGGGTCGCCACAGCGGAATGAACCACCAATATGTTTGCATATGTTTTACGCGGCGTAATATGTTTTGCCTTCCCTTTCAGGGTCGCCACAGCGGAATGAACCACCAATATGTATGCATATGTTTTACGCGGCGGATGCCCTTCCAGCCTTCCATTCACACTATGGGCAATCGTTCTTACTCAATTCACTTATACCGCATGTCTTTGGACTTGTGGGGAAAACCCACGCGATCACGGGGAAAACATGCAAACTCCACACAGAAATGCCAATTGCCCCAGCCGAGCCTAGAACTAGCGACCTTCTTGGTGTGAAACGAACATGCTACCCACTGCGCCACCGTGACACTTTTTTATATATATATATAAATATATATACATACTTTTTATTGGCGCTGTCAAAATTTACGCATTAACACATGAGATTAATTTAACGCCTAAGAAAAATAATGCAATTAACGTGGTTTCAGTTTTTCCTGTTGTGGCGGAACACATTACAGCACATGACACACTTCGCGGTCACAAGGACCGCTGACTCTGAAAGCAATGACAGCCACTTAAAGTCACAGTGCTCTTTGTTGAAATTGCAACTTTACTTTCATGTGAACACCGGTCCTGCACGGCCCACATACTGCAAGGAACTGTCAGGTTTCCATTCATGGCAACGGTTTAGAAAGTGTGCTAGCTAAATGTTGCGAGATTGTTGAGTACCCAAAGCAAACTCATCCAACACTCATGAACTAATGGAACAGCTCCGTCTCTTGTCTGTTTTGTGTGTGTGTGTGCGTGTGTGTGTGCGCGTGCGCGCATGTATCCCTTGTTTAAGTATGTTGCATACATTAAAATAAATAAAATAACTTCAGATTAGTGTAAAACAATATTAAAAAGTTCAAGAAGTAATAAATATGGTGTTGAATAATGTCATGTAAGTAAAACACATTTTATCCTGCTCAGTGATATTGCCAGCCTTGTGCCACTTGAAAAATTATGGAGACAACAAAGGATGATCCAGCCAATAGATTTCTAAGGTTTAAATTCAAACACGATTTTACCTCAGAGCTATCTAAAAAAACGGACAGCACTAGTATCACATGGCTGAAGACCTAGAAGATGAAGAAAAGCTACTGCAATTGATATATGGTTTAAAGACCTAAAGTTTCTTCCCAAAGTTGAAAGGAACGAGGCTTCTCTAAGCAAGCTGTTAAGAGTCCTGGAAAACAAGAGTCTAAAAAGCCAACACAGTAACAGGCACCAAAGAAGAGAAGCAAAAAGTTATTTTTTAGGATATTGATGATTTATTGCACGTATTTTGTTTACATGACAAAACCTGTGCTACAAGTCAAACAAAAATTCAATAAACAATCATATTTTGAATTTAAATGGTCTCTTTGTCATCAATTTACATTAATTAGTTTCATTCTACATTTATTGATTTAAAAAAGTTTCAGTCTTGTCATTGCGATTAAATAAAAATTGTGCGATTGATTAGTTCTTTTTTTTATCAATTGACAGCACTAGTTTTTATATATAATATACACTCTACCTGCTTACTCAAAAACATTTGCAGGCAGGCAGGCAGATTCTTCTATATTTTCAAGGATTAGTTAAACCAGAAAAATCTCAATCTGTCAGTTATCCTATCAGTTATGCAGAATATCTTCTCTTGGTGTTAGCTTTATGATTAATTGTGCATTATAATGTGTATTGTTAATTAGTCCCTACTTGGTCCCAGTTTTACTTGGTCAGTTTCCCAGGATTTTGAGTTCTTTTTAATTAGCAGTATTTGTATACTGTATTCTTCTTTTGTTGATATTCTGGCCTCCATGTTCTCTGTCGATATCCTTAGTCTAATATTTGGATTTGGAATTGATATTTCTTGTTTTCTGTTTGAGTGTTTTTTTGGCCAATTTCTCGAGTATTTTGTTTGAGGTTGTATAAATTCATAGTTTGCATCTTGTCTTCCGCCTCCTCTACCTCAAGCTCTCACAACTAGCCTTTCAAATTTGTCACCTTTTGCCAGTAAATATATATAATATATAGTATACTGGCAAAAGGTGACAAATTTGAAACAGGGTTCAGCATCTCATAGATTCATCTGGATTGGTTTGGACCATCAAAAGTTAAATCCTTGTTTTATCATGACTTTAGTTTTCCACTTAGAAGTTTTTAAGACATTAGCTGTTTTCTCTTTTCATCAGAGTGCTCCTTTGGCTTTTTGAAAACATCGCTAAAGAATGAAATATCAGACAGTGTATTGGAGGAGAGAAGGCGAGAGAGACTGAATCCTGGACGAATAACTTTTATGATCTCCTCTTGGAGACGGGTATAATAAAAGTAATCAGACCCTTCAAGGGATGATGGATCTGCACTGGGATGATAAGAGAGGGAGAAAAATACTCTTAGGATACAGATTTGAACACAATTATTACAAATACTTAAAGGAAATACAATGCAGCTATTGTGTTGTAATCAAACCAAATGCGTATTTTGTAATTCTATGTAATTCAAAAGATATTTAATTTTATATGTTTTATTTTATAACTTTTTTCTATTAGTACCTTGACAGTCCCTGCATAGTGGAATTGAGGTTTGCTATTGATTACGAAAAAACACACTCATTCATGTAGCTTTATTTCATATTTTGTTTTGTGAGCTTTTAAAGTAAAGCAAACATTTTTTTTTTTTTATCTGTCCATAGAATTGTGCAACGAGTTAACATCACGGGAAGTCTGTCCAGAAAGCTCTACAGAGATTGTTCAACGCGAACTTCAGCCAGCAGAGACGTCTAGAAGATAAAGGTTAAAGCTTACAGCCGAGCCGGGTCGTCGAGCGATTATCTCCGGGCCGTTAGCGAGAGTGATTTAGACAGGTTTCGGGTGTGCTGGGACGAGCCGATAACGATCGCTCAGCTGCTGCGGATAGTGTAGGACCTATAAAGTAGTGCAGGGCTGCTGTCGCGGAAGCGTCAGCGGTAGCGTTCAGCCTCCTCGCGTGAAGACTAATCGCGTAAAGACGTTCAACTCTACCTGCGCGACTAATCGCGTAAAGACGTTCAACTCTACCTGCGCGACTAATCGCGTAAAGACGTTCAACTCTACCTGCGCAACTCCACCGAGCAACGCCACAGAGACGATGCCCAGTAAGCTATATTCTTGTATCTGTTTCTGTTTTATTCTTATACTTTTTTCCCTTGCTACTTTCCACATACGTCTGCTACCATGTGCTTCCAGTACATTCCAGTCAATCTCTCAGCTGCACGTCGCTCCGCCCGTCCTCGCGGAACACACTCCAATGCTTCAAACCTTTGCTCACTTCATCTTGCCTCACCAGAACCGTGCTCTCTCTCTGTGGGACTTTGGAACTGTCAGTCTGCTGTCAACAAAGCTGACTTCATCCCTGCTTTTGCTCTTCAGTCTTCACTGGACATTGTCGGCCTGACTGAGACATGGATCCACCCAGAGGACACCGCAACACCTGCAGCCCTCTCCAACAACTTTCTCCTCTCCCACACTTCTCGCGAGGCGGGACGGGGTGGGGGTGTTGGACTTCTCATCTCTCAGACCTTCACATTCTCTACCTTCACATCTTTTGGTAAGACATGCTCATTTGAATATCATGCTCTAACTATCACTTCCCCTCTTGTAATGCACATCCTCACCATATACCGCCCACCTGGAGAACAGCTCTCCACTTTCCTGGAGGAGCTTGATGGTCTGCTATCCTCTTTTCCAGAAGATGATAGCAGCCCACTCATTGTATTTGGGGACTTTAATATACATCTTCACAAACCAAACGCTACCGACTTTCACTCACTCATGTCCTCCTTTCACGTGTCTCTTGTCCCTACCACAGCCACACACAAATCAGGAAATCAGCTAGATCTCATTTACACACGCAGCTGCTCTCCTGATCATCTCACAGTTACTCCTCTGCACACATCTGATCACTTCTTCATCACCTTCAAACTCACACTGCCTACAAGCTCACACTCAACACCACCCCCTGTCACCTTCCGAAGTAACCTTAAATCCCTTGATTCCTCTCTCTTCTCTTCCACTGTGTCCTCTTCTCTTTTAACACCTGGAAACTTTTCCTCTTTAAACACTCACGATGCAACTACACTCGCTACATGCTGCTCCACACTCGCTACATGCCTCGATCAACTATATCCTCTCTCTTCCAGGCCAGCCAGAATAACACCATCAAACCCTTGGCTATCGCACGCTCTCCGGGAACAGAGGTCCTCCCTCAGATCGGCAGAGCGCAAATGGAAGAAATCAAAGAGCATGGCAGATCTCGAAGCGTACCAAACTGCACTCTCAACCTTCTCAAGCAAGGTACATGACGCAAAGACTACATACTACCACGACAAGATTGAACATGCCAAGGACAGCCGAAAGCTCTTCAGGACTTTCAACTCACTCCTCTGTCCACCCCAACCTCCCCCAGCGACCTCTCTCACTGCAGATGACTTCGCTGATCACTTCATAGACAAAACCCTCACCATCAGCCGGCAGTTTGCACCACCTTGCACCCAATTTCAGCCACAATCTCCGACACCTTTCATGTCCGCGTTCACTCCAGTCACAGAAGATCAGGTGTCCAAACTTCTTCTCTCAGCGCATCCGACCACCTGCCCCCTCGATCCCATCCCCTCTCACCTTCTACAAACCATCTCACCTACCATCACGCCTGCCCTCACTCACATCATCAACTCCTCCATCACTACCGGCATTTTCCCCGACACCTTCAAGGTGGCCAGAGTCACCCCGCTTCTCAAGAAACCCACACTCGACACATCACTGGTGGAAAATTACAGACCTGTCTCTTTGCTGCCCTTCACTGCAAAACTCATCGAGCGAGTCATCTTCAATCAACTCTCTACCTTCCTGACTCAGAACAACAAACTTGATGACAATCAATCAGGCTTCAAGAACGGACACTCAACTGAAACAGCTTTGTTGTCCGTAACGGAAGCGCTACGAGGGGCCAGGGCTAACCACAGATCATCTGCCCTCATCCTACTAGACCTCTCTGCAGCGTTTGACACAGTCAACCATCAGATCCTTCTCTCCACTCTTTCTACGATGGGCATCACTGGAACTGTACTCGATTGGCTTGAGTCCTATCTCACTGGCAGATCTTTCAGTGTCGGGTGGAGGGGTGAGGTCTCAAACACTCATAACCTACTCACCGGGGTTCCTCAGGGTTCAGTCCTTGGCCCACTTCTCTTCTCCGTCTACACCACCTCCCTGGGCCCTATCATCCTCAGACACGGATTCTCCTACCACTGCTACGCTGACGACACTCAACTCTATCTGTCGTTCCCCCCTGATGACCTGTCAGTAACTACCCGCATAACTGACTGCCTGAACGACATCTCTACTTGGATGAAGAACCATCACCTACAGCTCAACATGGCCAAGACAGAACTTTTGGTAATCCCAGCTCATCCCTCTGTGCATCACGACCTCACCATCCAGCTGCAATCCTCTACAGTCACCCCTTCTCTTACAGTCAGAAATCTTGGAGTGATTTTGGATGAACAGCTGTCCTTCAAAGACCACATCACAAAGACAACTCGAGCGTGTAGATTTGCACTGCACAACATTCGAAAGATCAGGCCCTTCTTAACTGAGCATGCAACTCAACTCCTGGTTCAGGCTCTGGTCCTCTCACGTCTGGACTACTGCAACGCTCTCCTAGCAGGACTTCCATTGAATACGCTCAAACCTCTGCAGATGATCCAGAATTCTGCAGCTCGTCTTATCTTCAAGGAACCGAAACGAGCTCATGTTACTCCCCTCTTCATCACTCTTCATTGGCTCCCCATTGCAGCTCGGGTTAAATTCAAATCGCTAATGCTGGCATACAAAACTATCTCCAGATCAGCCCCTGTCTACCTCCATGAGCTCATACGCTCCTACATGCCCTTCAGAAGCCTGCGCTCAGAGAAGGAACAGCGACTTGTGGTTCCATCCCACAAGGGCAGAAGATCTCTCAGCAGAACCTTCTCTTTCACTGTCCCTGGTTGGTGGAACAAACTCCCTGATCCAGTCAGGAAAGCAGCAACACTAACAGCTTTCAAAAACCAACTGAAAACTCTTCTCTTCAGAGAACACCTACTATAAAAAAAAATAAAAAAAACTACTACATTCTTTTTCCCTCCTCTGTCTTTACCTTCTTCCCCTACTGCTTTGGTTTTTTGATCAGTTGATACAATTTCTATTGTGAGAAGTTGAGATAGACTTTGACGGTGTAACAAATTGCATATTGTCTCTCCCTAATGTAAGTCGCTTTGGACAAAAGCGTCTGCCAAATGCATAAATGTAAATGTAAATCATTCATATATTTTCCTATAGAGCAGTAAACCTCCCAAGGTTCTCAGCACTTCTAAAAAATATATAATTTTTTTTTCTGGTATAGAAATGGTTAAGAATATAACAATATATGGTGCATAATTTTTGGCAATGTGGGTAAAATAGCTTGGCCAGGGCCACAAAGGCAAAATGGACCTAGCAGGGATCGAACCGCCTACCTTCCGGTTACAGAACCAACTCCAACACTGCGCTTCTTTTTGCCCTTAACAGTTTACTTTATTTTGGTCTAAAATGGATTAAAACAAAGGAGAAGGTGAGATAAACAGGAGAGTGCTGATTTATTCCTGCTCGTTTATGTAAATGTAGCTGCTGATAATGTGTGATAGGTTGCACCTTTAGTGGGGAGGAAAAACCTGCTTTCAGACGTTTACACTGTTCTCTGTTATTGTGTAAGATTAAGAAAATATTTTATTTTAGTTCACTCTTTGTCTCCAGCTAACACCACAAGTCCATGATTTGAGCGTTACTTTGAACAAGCCACTTCCAGAGCCTTGATTGCGTCTCATCCATTGAAATCTCAGAGCTCGTTTTCTAATTAGCTTTGATTTAATTGGCTCCAAGGACACTAGACTTGCTGTTATGTCCTCAGCATGAAATGCTAAGGTTTTTTTTTTTTTGCCATGGAGATCTTGTCCATTGGTTGTGACTGTGCATTGATGCCAGCAGCTTCTCTTTTGAAATTAATTACTAACAAGTGCAGAGATGGATTTGCCCAGATGCTTTGTAATTACTCAGAAATGTAAATTATGATTGTTAATGCCTCATGATAATGGGAAGGCTCCGATGTGTGGAACAGTAGACTCAAATAAGTGTTGACTGGTATTATTAGTTCAACATGTGCAGAGGTTCCATCTTGCTTTTGAAAGGGTTAGAAGGGTGTTGACAGAAAGAATGATTTAAAGTAATTGAGGATGATGTTTCTGTTCACAGATTCATTATAATGAGTATGAAGCAAAAGCATCAAGTTGAAATAAAAACACCATGTAGTTAACTGATGCCAATTGTCATGATTTACAAGGTTTAATGCATATTTTGAAATGCATTGTATTCTGAGATAATCTGCTGAATAAAGGGATGGCATTAAATCCCAAACACCAATTGGTCAGTGAAAATGCTTATTTACTATAAACTTTTTAAATTTTTCTGTTTGTGTATAATTTGCAACTTTACTCTGCAGGTTCTAATCCCACCCATGACAGAGCTTCACTTCTTGAGTTTGATTTTTTTGTAACATTTTACAATACAGAAATGCCAGTTAATTAAAATCTGGAAAATATAAGGAAATTTCTCATTTTAAATGTTTGGAAAAAAATTCCAATCTAATAGAGTTTGTGTTTGTATTTAATTCTCAATATTGCTGTGTTGAGAATAAGGCTACAAGATAAATGACTCAAGAAGATGAATCATCAGAACACATTAAGAGAAATCTAGCCATAATAGCCTGGATGGAATGAAATAGAATGTTGTGAAGACAAAGGTGAACTAAATAAAAAATCAAACACTAACAGAATAACAGGAGAAGAAAAAAAGAGAAAACATAAAAAAGATCTGACTCACACAGTAAAAATTTCAGAGAGAAATGAAATATAATGTAAAACATTCACACATAAATACATTTGAACAAGTTTATGGGCGCAGTGTATCTCTAAATAAAGAACAACCAAATTAGAACATTTTAACTCTCTAAATAGTGTTAAAATGGCTGTTTTATGGAGATTAAAATGTACGTACACAGTACTATTTATTTCAAAAGCTAGAACTTGTTCTCCAGTGCTCTTTCTTAAAGCCCTATCTGTAAATTATTCTGCATTCACTTTATGTTAGGATGTGGCATGGTTTCAATTATTTTCAATCATGTTTGAGTAGATCCTAAATAATCCAGTTAAATCAAGTTCGGATTGAGGTTGATTGGATGCATTGAATTGCCTCATTACCATGATTACCTGTGCTAGGTGTATTGCTTTAGTCTAGGAACCTACTGGATTCTGTCTTTTTTTTTGAGAAATATTTTACTCTAAACACTCGCGCAGATTCCCCCTGATTTTTCCCTCCATAATTTACTTTTCTAAATGAGGAGTACCTGAAGCAAACATCTGTTTTAGTTTGGAACTTACTTTGCTGGGTACAGATAAACACTGAGCAGATTCTGAGAGACGGACTGCTGTGTCTTAACCTCTCATTACCCTCTTCTGACATCCAACATTCATTTGCTGACACTCTCTGAGTACTTTATCCTGATAACCAAAGCACAACTAATGAGCCTGCATGGCATCAAAGCTAATGTCTCCTCCTTGATCAGCTTGTACTTGTCTCTTTATTTTCTGTCTTGATTCCCCAACCTACCCTTCTTTTTCTCTATCAGCTGAAGCTTAAGAATGGATAGCACTTATGTTCATGATTAGATTTGTTGTTATTTTACAGGGAGTGTTTCTCCTGATGATTAATGTTTATTTATCAGTTTTCCACTTAATTAGGTATAGTTCATAATGGACCTTTAGAACTGTATTGTAAAAGTTAAATATTATTGTAATATTTAACTGATAACAAGTCCCACGTTATGCTAATGCAGTATGCCACATACATGTTAAACATATTTTTTTTCACAAGACAAAATACAATCTGAGAACGATGTTAGGGAACTCTGAAACTATGAACTGGAACTCGGAAAGCATATAAAGTGCAGGGGAAATTATTACGTATCCAGTTCAGGTCATGATGCGGCATGGTCTGTGAATTGGAGTGGGGATCCAGAATTTTACTTTGATTCTCCTTCTTCCTTCATTGGTTCCGTCCCACAATAGCAGAAAATCTCTTTGCAGAACCTTCTCTCTCACTGTCCCTGGCTGGTGGAACAAACTCCCTGATCAAGTCAGGAAAGCAGCACCACTAACAGCTTTCAAAAAGCAACTGAAAACTCTTCTCTGCAGGGAACACTTGCTAAAAAAATCTATTTTTCTCTTTATTTTTTTTCCTGCTATGGTTGATTGATCCAACTTCTACTATGAGCAAACTGAGATAGACTTTGATTGTGTAACAAATTGCATATTGACTCCCACTCTGTAAGTCGCTTTGGACAAAATCATCTGCTAAATGCATAAATGTTAATGCTAAATACATAAATGTAAAGGATTTTGGTTTTTACTTTATACATTTTTATCATTGTGCAATGATGAGAAATTAGCACATTTTTGTCTCTAAAATGAAGGTAGTTTTGAATGAAAACATGGCCAACAGCCAGGATTTAGGGTCAATGGACTGCCATTGGTATAATGGTATAAATGGTTCGCCATTCCTTGATATAATGAGTTTTGTTTTGTTTGTTATTTAACATTTTTGTTACAACAAATGACATTTATTGTCCTAAAGTGTAGGCATAAAATGTAATATCTGGGTGAGTAACTATAGTACAAACTGTGTATGGATATTAATTATTTGACAAAGAAATGAGTGAGCATTCACATAGTCTACTGACCTTTTAGGAACATGACCATCTCTGTGATTAAAATGTCAAACCTCGTTATCCATTCTACATGTTTCAACATGCACATGACATTCACTACAACACACAAGAATCAAAATGACAAGTTTGAAATTAATACGAAAACATCGGAGATTTGTGAGAAGGGGCAACAAAAATAACCATTTTAAAAATAACTGAAAAAAAAAACAAATTGCCATTTTTTTAATAACATTGTATTATATGAGCAATTTATTCAGTTGACTCTCATGTAATGAAGAGTCAAATGAACCTACCATATACAAATTATGATATTTTTAAAAGGAAATATTGCTTGGACATCTCAGGTTTTAAAAATAATAATAATTTAAATCTTACAAATGTATAATCTATCCTTTTCATTTTATTTAGTTTTTATTATTATTTATTATCGTGACCACAGTTCAGCAATTAAATGCACATTGTTTGTTGCAGAAACTTTAAGTCAGGTGAAAGGTCACTGATGATTTTTATAGTTCAGCTGGTAGCGTGTGAATATTTGTGTGTTTGCTAGTGCTTTCATATGCTTTTCTCTGTGTGTTTTGGTCTATTTTTTTCTTCACTTTCAAACACAATCCTTTTGATCCTCTGAGGACCTCCTCCAAAACCTGGTGGACTGCTCGACGTAAGCTGACCAAATCTTTCCTCCATGCTTCAAATCAATTTTCCAATAGGGCTGAAACAGCAGCCTTGTCCTAATTCACACGAGGAGAGATTAATCTGTGCCTCCTGCTGATCTAGAAGCAGAGAGGCTGGAATTTTTATTTAGTACTTTCTCTTTTCCCCCTCGCGGTGTGTTTTTCAGGATAACAGGTGCATTTAAGATAAGAGAGAGAATCTGAAAATACCTATTTGTTCTGAGGAAATGGCAAATTGCCGGCAGGTGAAGGGGTTGGCGGTTTAAAGTCTTGTGTGTTATTGATGTGTGTCAAGCAGGCTGTAGCAAGCTGGTTTAACCTCTGCATGATAGCTTTAATCACTGATTAACAGTAGGTTGCATTTACTTGTTCATTCTTTCAAATGTGTATGAAATCTGCTATTGAGCACTTGACAAGACTCCGGAGATTGAACCTAGTAATACATTCATGCTGTTTTTCAGTGTATGAATAACCAGTTGGTTTAAACAGCATATTTCCATGTGTTTTAACAGCTAAAGGCAACCATTGTCTTGAAAAAGTGTTTAAACAATGACTCATAAAGCAGACATATTGTGGGAATATTAATCAGATCAACAGTCAGGTCAACTGAAAGGTGAAAGCAGTTGAAAAAAAAATTTGATTTTTTTTTTACAACAAGAAAAATAAAATTGTATACGCTATTTTACATAAAAAGATCCTTTAGAGTTTAACATGTCGCATAAAAGCAATTCATGGAAATTGTAAAATCTGCTGCTCTATGTCCACAATATTATAAATCATCTGAACAAAGGCTACTCGAGAACACAGGCTGCATGATTTTACAACCAAGAAATAGTTTTTGTATCTCTGCCATGGCAAGAAAACTCTATCTGTTGCTGTTTGAGGGACTTGTTTCATATTTAATGTGTCCAACGAAGCATATGTTGTTATTATTTTAAACCATGACGAAGAGAAAAATCTAAATGCGGCTCTCAGCAGTAAAATTATGAGAGAAAGAGTTTCATGCTTGAACAGTTCATCAGACGCATACAGATAAACCAAATCAAATACTCAGTGTGGGAACGAACGCGAGAAGGACTAGGAGCAAAAACGAACTGAGAAATTAAAACTTATATATATATATATATTTTTGCTTTTAACTAACTTTGTAACTTATAACTTTGTTATATTTTTTAACAATTCTGGTGTTGTTTGAAACAAAGGGTTTTTGCATTGAATAGAAGAACTAAAGCATAATAATTAAAATTCTCCTCTTTGAGAAACTCCCTCTAACTGCCTCTAACATTGAGTTTAGATGATCACTGCATATACATGTAAACACCCACAATTAGCCATTCACCAGTCCCACAACGCGTCTTCTTCTTTACGTCCACTCATCCAACAACACGTCACCATAGTAACACGCAATTCACACAGCCACTATAAATGACGTAAAGTATATTATTGAAACAATAACTGAGACATTTTAATTCAAAAGTCATGATTTAGAGCAGGTTTCCCAAATTTTGGTTCTTCACATGTTAGTTGCAATCCTGCACTAGTATGCATACAATTCTAGCTTCAGACAATCAGAGAGGACCATAATTAGTGCAATGGGTGTGTTTCATGATGGTCGAACAAAAAATGTGTAGGTCTCCAGCCCTCCAGGACTCGATTCGGAGACCCCTGATTTAGAGTATTAGGTACTGTCAAAAGTTTGGAAAAAATATAACAGTGTATAATATACGAATATGTATATGACTCCAGTTCAACAGGTCAGGTTTATGTTTGCTGAAGGGAAAAGCATAACACTCTGGCATGAAGTCAATTTCATCTCTCCTAAATGCTGCTTACGTGTGAATCTTCTTAGATCAACATGCCACTTAGAAGTAATCCAGATAGTATTTTGTTTCACTATCATAAAGATAGTTTGCTAGCTGCTAACAAAGGAATAGGGCATATGGATGCAAGGAAGAAAGACGACAGAAGGGAGCTAATAGAATGGAAATAAAATGGTAATGAACGAAGAAAGTCTTTTGAAGAAATAAAAAAGAATGACAGGGATGAAGGAAGCATGAGAGCATATGGAATAAAGGAAGGAAGTGAAGTCAGAAAGGGAAGATGGAAGGAAGCTTATGGGACAGAGGGAGGGAGGATATGAAAGAAAATAAAGGAAGCAAATGGATGAGCAAAAGGTTAGAAGGAAGAGATTACTCAATTCTGAATCATTGATTATACCTAGGAATTCTCAAAGATGATGCTTAACCTTGAGCTATAAAGACAGGCTTCTAACATTGCTATATTCTAGGCTTGCACCTAGAGGCTTCATCCTCAGATAGCTATCTAAGAGGCTTCCCAGTAGCTTAACTACTCCAGCGCTATGCGATCTCTAGCAATCAACACAGAATCAGAAAATAGTGACCTGTGAATCTTCCTGTTGATGTTAATCAGCTCTGTTCCAATATATATATATATATATATATATATATATATATATATATATATATATATATATATATATATATATATATATATATATATATATATATATATATGTACATTTTTAAGTCAGTTGAGAGAACTTATAAAAATATAAAAACAACAACATTTTGCTACTGTATGATGTGACAATGCAGAAAGGCGAGCAGACATTACAACATAGGTCCAGCCCATTAGATCATCTGTATTCTATTTCTGTCAATGTTTTTTAAATAAGGTGAATTGGTACCTAAACCCCAGCTCACAGTCAGCAAGTTTTTGCAACATTAGAAATCAGTGAATTATAGCTTTATTACACTGCGCATAACTGCTTAATATTTCTTTTTTTTAGGGTAACATTGGATTATGAAACAAAGATGTATATTGTGTTTATAACTTTCTAAGACATGAGCAATATGCTATATAAAAATTTTATTTTATTTTTTTTATTTGCTTTATCATGATCAACCCATTTATTTTCTATGGTCGACATTCTCGTTAAAGTTTTTAGAAGGTTCACAAAAGCAATGTTTTCAATATTTTTACTAAATGTTTAGCTAACATAGATGTTCTAAGAAGGTTGATATTTCCTATTAGAAATAGAAACAGAATGTTATGATAGAATCATCCTAAATGATAATTTTCTCAGATGCGGTTCATAACATTTCTCCACCTTTGACTCTTATTAAAAATTGTCCACAGCACTGATGGGTTTCATGTTCAACTCTTATTAGAAGTTTCCCTAATATAGTTTTTGTCCTAAAACATCAACAACCTTGTAATTCTGTCAAAAATGTCAAACGTTTGTATACCTATATCTTTCTTATGATTTAATATTAACATTGACTAAAACTGAGAATAAAAGAGAATCCTGAGAAGAAGAAAATCACACAGAACTTGGACTTTGACGATATCTAGTAGCTCCCACTTTGTAAAGAAACACAACTTAATATGTTAATATTAATAATAAACATTTTATTAAACATAACTTTCTTTCTGTAACATGAATGAGTTTCTGACACTGAATTTGGACCGTTCTTTTGTAAACTGGTCCAGCTGAGATTGAAGCTCCAAACTGCTGATTGAGAGCTCCACACAAGTGTTCTTCTGGATTCATAGCTTCACTAATTGCTGGCCATCTCATTCTCCTTGAAGGATTGTGTTTTGATCACTGGATGTTTGAGTAACTCCTGGTCTACCATAGTGTCCCTTTTTATTCATATTGTTTCACTATTGTACCTTGTGTCTGTAGATCAGCTTAATCGTGTTTGAAATTTTTCAGGGTTCAACATCCACTTTTTGAGTGACAGTTATTTGAAATTCAAACTATTTCCTGAGAGTGGTTACTTGTTTCTATCTGCTCCTGGAACACCCCTTTTTGAGGAAAAAAGAGCAAACAAAAGCCACAGCAGACCAATTCTGGTCTTAGGCTGTCAGCCACTTCTGTCCCAACTTAATCGATATAGCTTGGTCAGAATTGTTTTTATTACACTTACAGTAAAAACTGTCATGCCCTGCCACTAGAGGTTAAATTTCAAACAAACTATGGCTGTTTTTACCTGATTAGTGGGAATGTGTTGATGCTTCTGTCATCAGCCAATAACTGGGGTAGTAGATGCTATGTGCTAGGTCTGTTTCTCTGTCTCGTCTGCTAGTTATGCTTGTTTCCCTCTCCTCCTGCTGTCACCTGTTTGCATCGCTCCCGCTAATTGATAATCAGCCGCGGCTGATCTCGCTCACTCATTACTCTGGGGTTTTAAGGACCTTGTCTGCCTTGCCGTGACTTATTGATCTTCTTCGTGTCGTGTGTTAACGCGTCTTCCTATCTCCTCTGTCTGGATCACTGTGTTCCTTTAGCTGCCCAACCTACAGTGAGGATCTGCAGTAACTCGACCCAGGCCGCCTCAGCGCGCCAGCCATCCCTCTACGAGCCGGCGAGTTCACGTCTCCTTCAAGGGGAGACCAAGCCTGGTAGAGGACCCTGATTGACTCTTTTCCTTTTACCCCCTCCGGAGAGGCGTACCTCTGTTCCAGTTTTTTTCCCTTTCGAAGTAGCCTGAGTTTATCCCTGTTCTATTGAACAGTAGTTTGGTTTCCCTCTTTAATAAAAGACTTTAAGTTTATTCCCTTGCTTTTGGGTCCTTCCTCAAACGGTTCATAACAGAATAACTCACCCACCCATGGATCCAGCGAGGGACTCTCCGACTCTGCGAGCAGTCAAGCACCAAGGCATCCTGTTGGGCCGTCACGCTGAGGAGTTTGCCTCTGCCAGACACGTCATGGAGACCTAGTCCGCCCAGGTCAACGATCTGTCCGAACAGCTCCAGGCACTCCAGGCTGACAGGGTTAATTCTGGCATAGCCTCCACTGAGCCCCGCATCAACAACCCGCAATGTTACTCCGGGGAGACCTCCCAATGTAGAGCGTTTTTGAGTCAGTGTGAGGTGGCGTTTTCTCTGCAGCCCAACACCTACGGGGGCGATCAGGCCCGAGTGGCATATGTTATTTCCCTCCTAGAGGACAAGGCTCGAAGCTGGGGTACCGCTGTTTGGGAGACTGGAGCAGAGTGCTGCTTGAGATGGAGATGTTCAAGATGGAGATGATCAAGATCTTCGACCGCTCAAGTCACGGAGGAGAGGCTTTGCGACTTCTCGCCGCTCAGCGCCAACGCTCGGCTTCTGATTTTGCCATCGATTTCCTCACCTTGTCAGCTACAGTGGGCTGAAACGAGGCAGCCCTAACCGCTCACTTTCTGGAGGGGTTAAACCCCGAGCTCCGCAGCGAGTTGCATTTGCAGGAGCTTCCTGAGGACATTGACCGGTTGGTTGAGCTGACCCTCCACATCGAGAAGCTAAGATTCTGCACATCTCGGCACCAGTCTGGCTCCTTCTCTCTGGTAATCATTTCGAGACTATTTCCTTATTTATTTTTGATTGCCCAAGTCATCCGGTCGTTCTTGGTCACCCCTGGCTGGTCAAGCATAATCCTCACTTAGATTGGGCAGAGGGAACCATCCTCTCGTGGAAATTATCTTGTCATAATCTGTGTCTCTCTTCTGCTTCTTCCTGTCTGACTTCTGTTTCTGCGTTACAGGACGAGGCCGTAGACCTCGAGGGCGTGCCCTCAGAGTATCATGATCTGAGAGCGGTTTTTAGTAGATCTCGTGCCACCTCCCTGCCTCCTCACCGGCCTTATGACTGCTCCATCGATTTATTGCCTGGGTCTAATCCTCCGCGGGGTCGCCTTTATGCCCTTTCTCTCCCCGAGAGAGAGGCTCTGGAGAGTTATATTTCAGAGTCCCTTAACGCAGGTACCATCGTCCCCTCAACCTCACCCGCAGGAGCGTTATTCTTCCTTGTCAAGAAGAAGGACAGCTCGTTACGCCCTTGTATAGACTGTCGGGGCTTAAACAAGATAACCGTTAAAAATCGTTACCCTCTTCCGCTTATGTCCTCTGCTTTTGACTTACTCAGAGGAGCCACCGTTTTCACCAAGCTGGATCTCCGCAACGGCTACCACCTTCTGCGCATCAGGGAGGGGGACGAGTGGAAGACGGCTTTTAACACGCCTCTTGGGCATTTCGATAACCGCGTTTTTCCCTTCGGTCTCGTTAACGCCCCAGCCGTGTTCCAGGCACTCATTAATGACGTGCTCCGGGACTTGATTAACATGTTTGTGTTTGTGTGCCTAGATGATATTTAATTTTTTTCCCCCAATCTGGAGACTCATGTTATGCAGGTTCGTCGGGTGCTCCTACTCGAGAATAAGCTTTTTGTCAAGGCAGAGAAGTGCGCGTTTCATGAGTCTTCCATTCCTTTCCTGGGTTACATTGTTTCTAGCACTGGAATTAGCATGGATTCCGCCAAGGTTCGAGCTGTTGCTGACTGGCCGGTTCCCGATTCTCGCTCTGCGCTTCAACGGTTTCTGGGCTTCTCCAACTTCTATAGATGATTTATCTGCAATTTTAGTCAAGTAGCGGCCCTGTTAACCTCACTGGCATCCACTAAGTCCTGTTTCGTCTGGACCAGGGCCGCCCAGAGCGCATTCGATGAGCTCAAACACCGTTTTTCCTCCGCACCCATTCTAATCACACCTGACGCCGAACGCCAATTTATTGTAGAGGTAGATGCCTCCGATGTTGGTGTCGGAGCCACTCTCTCTCAGCGTTCTTTAGACGATGGTAAGGTATACCCGTGCACCTTTTACACCCTCCGAACGGAACTACGATGTTGGCAATCGTGAATTGTTTGCCATTTGACTGGCACTAGAGGAGTGGCGCCATTGGCTTGAGGGAGCTGCGGTTCCGTTTGTAGTCTGGACTGACCACCCTAACCTCGAATGCATCCACACTGCCAAGCGCCTTAATGCCCGCCAGGCACGCTGAACCCTTTTTTTAGGCATTTTAAGTTTTCCACCTCTTTTCGTCCAGGGTCCAAAAATCAGAAACCTGACGCGCTTTCCTGCCAGTTCGACTCGGTGGCGTCCGATCCGTCGTGAGGGTATATTCTACCAGCTGAAATAGCAGTGGGAGAGTTATCTTGGGCCATAGAACGCCAGGACACCGACACGCTTCGACTAGAGGGAGGTCATCATCGCTGCCCACCCAATCTCCTATTTGTGGTAAAGAGTACACGCATCGCCGTGCATCGCTGGGGGCACAACTCCAGACTTGTGGCTTACCCAGGAGTGAGACGTACCCTGGATGCCATCCATCAGCGGTTTTGGTGGCCGTCGATGTCCCGTGACGCTCGCAAGTTTGTCCACGCCTTTTCCATCATGCCAAGTCAAATCAATGATTTTGTTTCATCTCACTGCTCGTCCTCGGTGAGTGGCTAGAGGCGCTCGTTAGGAGGGGGTAACCAGTGACACTATGTATGCACAATACATGTCAGGGGAGCGTGGGGCCTGATCCCTGGCTGGGATTTTATATATTTTATACTGAAATTATCAGCTTTCACAAATCTTCTGCAAATTATTGGTACCTTGAGTAAAATTATTTTTTAGTTGATATAAAAACAAGGTGAAACCAAAATCACAGTAGAAAATGCATCAAATGCTTTTGGTGCAGATGCTTTTTTTCTTTTTTTAAAGAAATTAATTTGATAGGTTAAGGATGAGTGATAAGACCATGAGCAAAACAGAAAAAAAGTGCATTAGTGTAGGCAGAAAGGAATTAAATTAAATATTTTTGTAATTTGTAATTGTATTATAATTGTGTTTTTTCTTCCCGTACACATATAAATAGGTTATAAACAAACAAGAAGGAATAGAATTCCTTCAGACCTGAATTATATTCCAGTTTCCAGAAAAATGCAAAAGATCCAAAGCGGAATATTATTTGTATAAAATATTTGTAATTATTATTTGTTGTTGTTAACATTATCACATCAATTATATGTTTAATCTTATTTTGAAACTTTCAAACAATCTGAAAATTAATTCCAAATGCATAAGTTAATGTGAATAAGACTATTGAAATCTTGCTTTCTTTTCCACTTAGTGTGCTACCATGCTTCTGTTTATAATACTGAAATGTATTCAGATTGCATCTTACAATGTCTTGCTGACTTTTGATTGGAATAACAAATGTCCAACTTAATGAACTATAGACTTTATTTAGAGTGAAAGCCCTTAGATGCCAAAAAATCCTGCCTGACATGTGGTGTTCATTTAAATGGAGACAGGGTCTGAAAGGGTTAAAGAAAATTTCAAAATTCCCATATACATGCATACAAATTGAAACATGCAACATTCTTCCATAGCCACTGCTCCAGACATAGATGATGCAAATGTATACTTAACTTGGTAGAATACAATGGATCTATGTAATTGTGATTTTTTGTGTAATCCAAGGCATTGAAAACATAACAAACATGCATTTAATTGTCAAATATCCTTTTTTTTCCTGCTGCTGTTGCTTTCACAAACAGTGAAATGTTCAAATATAGTTCTGTAAAATCTACTATAATCGCAGATATCAGACGTTAAACTGATATAAAAAAATACTTGAGTAAACCATGACTATTAAATAATGGTTTATTAATATGCAATCTAGATCTTGATTATTTCCAAACACAGAAATACTATTTTACATTGCTTATACATTATAAAAATACATGTACAAACTAGAAGCTCTAGTTTGCTGGAAGCCTGTGAAGCTGTTTACAAATGGTGTTTATTGTCTGTCATTCTCTCCTGCATGCCGTGCAGCATAATATAACTTTTCACCACCGACTTTGACATTAAAAGCATATTTATTTCAAACAGCCTTCAGCAAGTATGCCATTAACACCGAGAGCTGGAAAAGGGAGGAAAGCTAACAGGACAGGTCCTTTGAGACCTTCGCTGATGAAACACACACTTCATGTAAAATTGGGTGCTCTATCAATCACATAAAATGTTTTTGTCAACTATAAAGCTATAATTTGGTGATTCAGACACACTCTGAGGGTTTACCTGGGCTAAATTGCTGCACAACAATTTCTTAGTGTCAGAAACAGCAAAGCTTGTGTTTGAGCAAAGCATAAGAGGTTTAGAGAACAAAAGCTGTTTTGGATGACTCAGAGGAAGATACACACAAAAGTGGCCTTATGGAGATTTTGTTTACTTTGGCTTTTCTGCACACAATATTAAACATTGGCGATATGTGTCAGCATGTGTCAGTCAAACAGCCTTATTTAAATGATGATTGGCTCTCTGTGACACTTCATTGTAAGCCATAAACTGTGTTTGGTTTCTGATTGCATTTCAACAAGAATTACGTGTTTTAGGGGTTTTTATTTCACTCTGTAACCTGTCTATTTTTCTGTACACCTTTAAACAGTTTTACAAGGTGCCTTCCCTCGCCACTTTCTCCCCATCCACTTTAAACAGTTAAACAGAATCAAAATTAATCAGATTTTTAAGACTTTATAATTCAATTTATTAAATTATTTTTAAATAAATAAAACTTATTAAACACATGTTCTTTTCCGGTCAGCATGTGAGTCACAAAGGCAAATTAAAAATTGTAATTAATATACAGTCAAGGTGATTAGTCAAGTCTCATAGTCAACCGTCTGGTTGTAGTCAGGCATGTTATAAATAAACTTCAAATAAATGAAGAAAAATCACAAAGTAAATAGGGTGACAGCAAGTTTACTTTGAAAGTCTCACAAGGGGAACTCCCAAAATCTGTATCTCAGAGAAAGATATATTCGAATTGAAGCATCCAAGTTGCAAAGAGGAAAATTCTCTTGTATAGAGAGACAGTGATAATATTTCAAAAGCCAGAGGTTATAGAGAGGTTGGAGAGTTATGTAGGGCTTCCGGTGATGAGGGTAACATGTATATAAAGAGCATGGTGAGTGGGAACGAAGGACACTTGAGATTACTTGAGAACTGTTCCAATGAAGAGTTTAACTGTCATTTTCAAGTTTAGTTGTTTAAAATTGTTCAGAATTCAGGAGGCATGACTCATTTCCTTCTATTTGTTTCTTGTAATCAAGATGACTTTTATCTGTTATAATGAGTTTATTCAGGTCATCATGATTGATTTGCATTTCATGTTCAAAAGTAAACTTTATATGGAATAATACAGATATATTTTCTTTTTTAATTTGCATTTTTTCTGTAATGCTTTTCTTTTTCTTTGGTTGACTGGTTTATTCTGTGTTTCTGTCTATTAGACAACACTGTAAAACATGTTCAAAACATGAGTACTTTTACTTTGTGAGATATAATTTTGAATAAGATAAATGTTTTCTGCGGGTGCTGCTTTAATTTAGCACAATTATCAATTTTAAAGTCTCTTACGGCATAAATAACTGTTTTAATAAAAGTTACTTTTGTTTCATAAAATGCATTTCATCATAAGGTGTAATTGTTGGAAGCCCATTTAAGATTACTTTTTCTTTATAACAATCTATGAAAGCCTGTAGAAAAAATATGATAAACCAATATATAAACAATTAATAAAATATGATAAACAATTAAATGCATAGGAAATGCTTTTGAAAAATTAAATAGGCCCAGGTTTTGTAAATGGGTAATATAAGGTAGCATTTTGCTGTGACCCATTTGACACACAGTTTTTAAATTTGTGTTGTTGTTGTTGAAAACCCTGGGTGCATTGTTGTCGATGTGGACAGCATACTTAGACGATTATAGGCATATTTTGGGTTATATGCAGAGTTTGATAATGATGGATGTGTTTTCCTTTACAAAGTTCGAGACTTATAGTGGAAATATCAATGAGTTGTGTTGTACTGTAACAAACAACACTTTATATTATGAGTACTTCAAATGCTTAAATTGTTAAACTTAAACTGATAATAAGAATGTGATAGAACTTCTTACTTTTTATATGTGCTAGAATTTATTTAAAAAAAATTTTAATAGGTAAAAAAACAAAACACTGTTTTTCAAACTGGCATTTTGATTCTTTTTTTTGTGTAGGATTTACACTCTTTGTTACTGTGGTACACTCTTTGTGACTGTGGTACACTGACAGTGAACAAGCATGTCATGGATTGATGATGTAAAACCCTTGACAAGTCATCTTGTAAATGTCTGTTTTTAACAAGTCTTGCCTCTTATACAGTCTGGCCTTTATGACAACTGAGACACTAAAGCTTGGCAGGCTTTATAGCCAGAGGCATGTTTGTGCACTGTGACGAGATTTGGAAAGGAATATTATAAATTGACCAATGCCCATGTTGTTTTCAACTTTTTTTTTTTTACTTTATTTTTGGAGATAATACATGAGGTAGTGAGAGTTTTACGCATTGTTGTGATCTCTTCCTGTGTTTTTATTATGATACTTTTTTTAAAAGATATTATTAATGTCTTTATTATATAAAACAGTAGCAAGGAGACAATTCAAATAATTCAAACAAAAGATTCAAACTGCCGTCACAAAAGATTCAAACTGCCCAGGTCACTGCATTAGGTTCTTGGATCAACACAGATCATTGAAAGTGAGCAAAGCCAGCTGGCATCACTGGCACCACTTCCCTCAGAAAACTAGTTTTCCATTGAGGTCTCCCATCCATGTTCTTACCAGCCTCAGATATGCTTCAACAGGGAAATCTGATCATGGGTTGCAGAGAGATATGGGTGGGTACAATAACTTTAAATTGGCACTACCAGCAATTCACAAGATCACTCTGCTCATAATTGCCTACTATTGCAAGCGTGGTTGGCGAGAAATGGAGAAGCGTACTGGTGAATAGTCCAAGTGTAAATCCGGGATTGTTGAACAACCTCCCCCCTTAGATTTCCAACTATTACCGCAGTTTAAGCGAGGCGTAGACTGTCTTACACAAAGTGAGAAGTGAAACATGCATGTTCAGTGGCGAAGGGGTGGAAGAAGGGATAGCTTGCATGATGTAGATGTTAGCTCTTTGGTCGTGTCTTATATACGGAAGATAATATAGGTGGACCATATGATTAGTCAATTATCAGACAAGCTTTATAAAAAAGGGATTCCTATATAAGACCTCAATTATTTTATTTTCCAAAATTATCCAAAAAAAGGGGATTTAAACCAATAAAATCCTTAAAGGGTTACTTGAAGAGGTAGAGAAACACAAAAAGATAGACATCCGCTATAGGCAACAGTGAACTTCAATGGAAAGACTATGCAGACAAGACAAGTAGACAAGATAAGTAACGTCTCAGGTTATGTATGTAACCAAGGTTCCTTGAAGGAACGAGACTCTGCGTCCAAACGCTATGGGAAATTATTGCTGCATTTCTGGCTCTGAACTATGTGTCAAATCTCATCCAATGGACAGGCATTACTGTACCTGAGCGCAACGTCGCCCCGGAAATGTGCAGTATAAAGGAGCTAGCGATGGAGGCGGCAACTAGCTTTGAGGCATATTAAGCGCCGTCAGGTCACAGGCGGAATGACTTGGAGATGCAACATATCTCAGGGAACATTGGTTACATACGTAACCTGAGACGTTCCCCTTCAGGAATTTGAGCTGCGTCCAAACACTATGGGGAATGAGAGTCAAAACATGCCAAGCCGCCCCAGACTGATAGTGTCTTAAGTTGCGGCAGCCCGAAGAACCGTCCAGCCGGAGAATCAAGATCCAAACTATTGGACCGGACGAAAGTCAAGGGCGTGGATCATCCCACAGCACTAAAAACGTCATGGATAGAAATACCAGATGACAAGGCCTTAGAAGCTGCCACACCTCTCGTGGAATGCGCCCTGACCCCAAATAGGACCGGGAGACCAGAGGACGCATAAGCAGAGGCGATAGCATCCACAATATATCTGTTCACTGACTGTGAGTTAGCAGGAGTGCCTTTCCTCGTGGAACGTAGTACAGAAAAAGCTGGTCTGAGCTCTGAAAAGTCCAGGGCCCACACCGGGCAGTTATTAAGGAGGAGCTTCTGCACAGAAGACTCAAATGAAGGAGGAAAGAATGCCCGAAACTTAATGGGGCACTGGGCGACAGAAGGCATCCAGAAACGCAAAGAGGTCCACAAACCATGGGCGGCCTGGCCACCAGGAGGAGGGGAAGGCCCTCTTGACGTACCCTTTCCAGGACTTCTAGAAGCAGTGCTACTGGGGGAAAGGCATACAGGGGAAGCCTCGGCTCTCCTGTGCCACCGATCACAGGAAACTGGAATAACTTTAAAACACCATGAACAAAATAAGCATCAAAAACTAAAACAAGAAAAACAAAACAAAAAACCTGGCAATACTGTTTAGGAATTTTAGATTTGAACCATCATGCTCTTACTATTCTAATAATTAGATTCATGATGGTTTAAATAAGAATATAAATTACTGTTTTTTTATTACTCAGATACCTACATTTAACAAGCTTGTAATTGATAAACGCTGACTGGTTTAATACCGCTTGATCTCTGCAAGAGGTTACTGCCTGAAAGCATTTCTAAATGCCGTTTGCATCTTAATTGGTGACTCTAAATTTGGCTTCAGGACTGAGCATGAGCTTGTGGTCAGCGTGTCATCCCCTGTGATGAACTGTTGACTAGTGCAACGCAATCCTCTGCTTTTTTGGTTACATTAGGTTTTAGCCTAGTTGTAATATTCCAATTATGAAGATAATGTGTGGATAATGTGGATAGCGTTGGATAATGTGTAATGAAACATTGGTGGGATGTGTGTTTTTACTCCATAAATTGATTTGATGCAAAACTTTTATCATTCTATTTCTCTTATTTAACTTTTGTGAACTTGTAACTAAACGTTAAAGTCTCAACATCAAAGCCAAATCAAAACTTTATGTGAAACCGAGAACTGTTTTTGCTGTGTTTGTTAATGCTAGACGTTATACTGGTAAACAAACAATAACATTGAATATTTCATTACATTCATGCAATTTGTCAAACATGGCAAGTTCCAAAAATTGGGATATCCATCCCTTGGGAGCTTTGAGGTAATGTGAGTGAGTGGAAGAGCTTGTGTCAAACATAAGATTGTTCTAGCATGTGTCAATCTGTTCTGTAAATTAATTTTGATAGGCTGAGAGACCCCTCATTATAACTGATATGCAGCAGTGGCATATGTCCCAAGGGACAGAGCGCCGGCCCTGAGCTAAAGGATGATGATAGAGGCATGTGATATCAGCCACAAAACTCACTCCACTGTCCCTGTGGGAACTTCAAGCATTGCACAGTGAGACAAGTTTCCTTGAGAAGTAGTGACTAGAGTGTGAGTTTGTGTGTTTGTAGGGTTTTTTTTTGGGGGGGGGGGGGGGGTTACGTGTGTGTGTTTATTTCAATTTCTATGACTGTGACTTTGAGCTTTGATATGGTATGTATGGCTTTAAGGTCAGTGCGACATAAGAGTTTAACCACAATTAATATAACATAGCCTCAAGGGAGATTAATGAATGATGTTCAGTGCAAATAAGATTATTTGTTTAAAGAGAATATTTGCTTATACCTTTTTTTTACAATCTGTCACAAATTTATTGTTTGTGGTAACATTTGTGTTTTGACATGGGGCCTTTCGTCTCTCTGGTTAAAAGCTGTCACAAGAATTGAGAAACAAATTAAGATTATGCATAGGAGATGAAAAATAAAAAAAATATGAAACATGATACTGAAGTAGGCCCAGTTATCCTGATTGGGTATCTTAAGGTTATGGTGGCCGAGAAACACATTAACAAGTCATAACACATGACATTTCAACAAAATGGAGAGGGATCATACCATTTAAAAACAAACAACTAGGCACTTTTTAGGCAGATGTGTCATCCAATCAGCGTCAGGTTACCGTTTTTCAAACGGTACATTCCATTTATGTTTTGGTCGAAATGTCGATGTGTTTTATGAACTGTTAGTTGTGTTTTGGAATTTACCATAGTGTTTTCTTAATTGTTAATTAGTTTTCTTATTTGCTGGAGTGTAATTGAGAGAGGTTGTGTTTTTTTACTTATTTTGCTTTCATAATTGTGAATTGTTTGCACCTCTCCATCACCATGATATTACAGCTAAATATGTTGGCCAACTTAGACTCAGCTTTTCTTTACTATTCATTAACATGTCACCTAAATTAACTATCAAGTGGCGTTATTACTTACATCCTAACGAATACTAAACTTTAAGGCTGCAGACTCCACATATATACTATACCTATTTCCTTTAAAAATTAAGCATGGTTAATAGATGAAAACCTGTTTTGTCACTTGCCACATAGCAGGTACTAAGTCTATCTATCACCCTGTTGAGGAGAAAACAGGTGCTGACATTATTGTTTTTTGGTTGGTGTTCCAGTTTTTGCTGCACATTCACATACAGCCCCTTTAAAGGTAATCTCTACTCAAAATCATTCATTTAATTTTAATTGTTAAATAAATTATGTAATGCCAAATTGCTAACTAGAGGAGGTTGTGTACTTAAAAAAAATAAATAAATCAGATTGAGTCAGATGTACAAAAATGACAAATGCAGGCAATGACTTCCACAGGCACACTCAGAGCCCAACTTCTCTTGGCCATGTTTTCCATTAGCCAAGTCCTAGTGGCATTTGAATCATGAACATTAAGTTGACATTTTTAGGTTTAATGTCAATAAATGCTTAAAATGGGATATAAATGGATTTCAAATTCCATTGAAATTGATTTCAAATCTGACATTTGTGGGAGCTTTACGTGATCAAAATAGAAAAAAATGATTGGCCACTTTTCATTTAAATTTTGATCTAACTTATCTGGAGTCTGTTCCTTCACTATAGAAAGACCTCATCTTTATTGGCTTTTGAGAAGTGAGAGATGTTAACTCAAGCGCAGGCGAGAGTGAGATTGTGTATTAACGTCTGAAGAGCCATCAAAGGACCATTTATATCCCATTGCACTCTGGGTATCTCAGCCGGCCAATTACCCTGCCATGAAAAGATAGATCTTCTGTTCTCAGACAAGCATGGAAAC
This sequence comes from Danionella dracula, assembly GCA_900490495.1. Classification (NCBI taxonomy): domain Eukaryota; kingdom Metazoa; phylum Chordata; class Actinopteri; order Cypriniformes; family Danionidae; genus Danionella; species Danionella dracula. The sequence continues at coordinate 3,009,927 of UELW01000600.1, forward strand.
ACTCTCTTCCTTTTCATCTTCATGATCGATGGCGCTTGGGTACATGTAATGCATCATGCAACATGGGTTTAATTTTCAGTGCTTTGCTGGGTTGAGCATAGAGGGCAGGCTTTTGTCTGGGTGTAGGTGTAATAAATTAATGAAAAGTACTGTATGACTTGTGCTACCTGAGGTCTGGTTTGATTTACCATCAGCTTTAAAAATATATTAAGTTAGCTTAAAAGCCATGCATTTTTACTAAACTGATGGATTTCGTCTTACATCTAAAGCTTTTTAAGAAATTTTGTGGTCACATTGAGATTTAATTAAATGCATTTTTGGAGGGACTCAAGCTAAATCTCATTGACATTATTGCTTTTTAAAAAGACATTTTAATGGTCTGGACTACTGAATTTGTCCCCTTGAATAACTATCATATTACCTTCAAGCCTCTAATTTTTACAGCCTGTCTTAAGAGCAAACTTTTCATGAAAATGAATTACATTTTATTTAATTATAAATTGAGTGAGGGAATACATTTACTGGCCCTGTCACAAACATTTGCTCCCATATTTTTCTTTAATTGATGATGTACAATGGGCTTGTGACAAGATTGCGATCACTGATCACCAGCCCGGAGATTTTGTAAGGCTCTGTCAGCACTAATGTCTTTAGAGACTCATTAGTGTCTCATAAGCTGGCTATAATTATTATTATTGAATCTGAAGTGAAGGTACTAAGTTTTTTTATCCTGATAATATTAACCCTGATATATCATGAATAACAAGTTGCTTCCAAGTTTTGGTCAGAGTAGGCCTGTAGTACTTATGTATATTGTGCAGATGTATCTGTCAGGATTCCTGGCTGATCGGCTGATTCTATCCATTTTGGTCTGTTTTCTTTAGCCACAGGTTCCCTTGTTTGTGCTCCTAATTATTTCTCTCCACCCCCTCGTTGTCATTCAGTTAGTTGATTCGTCTCACCTGACGTTGCTCATTTTCTCCTCATTAGCTCCCCTATTTATTTCCTTGGTGTGTTCTGTTCTGTGCCAGATTGTTGTTCGCTTCTGACCCAGCAACATCAGATGTTGAAGTGCTTGTGTGTCGCTAACCCCTTTTGTGTGACTCCAGGACTCTCTCCCTACCGTCTCAGATTGGGGTGTAGTCCCTGGCCAACCTGAAGTCCTTGCTCGGTGCTGCCTCAGGTTCTGGACACTGACCTAGTCTTAACCGGTCCAACTGCTCCTGTCTACTGACTGAGTCGTTTTGTGGTTCCTGGCTCTTACCTACTGAGTCTGCAAGACTGTTTGTGATTTTTTTATGAACTAAGAAATTTTGTGTTTCCCCTTGGCGCGGAGGGGTATTTTTTGTTGCCTGGAACCTGACTTGTTTGATTTTGGCCGGCTGTAAATAAACTATTTTGCTTCATCTGCTTTTGGGTTTTCTGTCTGCATACCGGCCGTGACAGTATCTGCTTGTTTTCATTGGTAATCTTGTTCATGAATCCATATGTATTAAGTATCTGAGAAGTTAACCATGTGTTTTTGTTGAAGTATGTGTTAACAGTAGTCAGCAGCTCCCTGCCGACTACTGAATAGTTGAATAGTTGATAATGAGCAATAAGACTAGAACAAAGCTAAAACAAAGGTCTCAGTGTTGGTGTGTAGTTATTCACTGCTATGTTGGTTTTGCACATGAACACTTTAAACAGTTTGTGTTTGGAGTTCTTATCTCTAAATGGGTTCTAATAGTCCTGACCAAAAAGATATATATATCATAAGATATATTGTATTATTTGTCTGCTGTTTTATATTTTTCATAAGGCTAGCTGTTTTTTAATGTAATGAGTTACAATGTTTAATATAACTACCTTAAAATAACAATATATTAATTAATTGACAAATTTAATTGAAGGATTGTCAACAAGAGATGATGCCATTATGTAATGATATGTATAAATAATCTAAAACAATTAAGTTTTATAGCGTTAAAACTTGGAGATCCATCTGTCAAGTTAGTCTTTTTTTAATCTGAGTCCGATTTTGTTCAGATAGGTTCATATAATCTTTTCAACAAAAATAAACTGCTTTGGAGTTCATTTGGAATTGGACCAAGACTACTTCCTCAGGCAAGACTCAATGCATTTTTTTTAGATGGTTTTGATGTTCCGTCAAGATTGATTGGTTTCTGATGGGCTCAAATAAACTTTGTTATAAATTGACTAAATTATTATTAAAAGTTATTTATTAAAATTAACAGAAAAATGGAACTGAAAGAGCAGGTATAAAAACAATCTTAATTTAACTTCACCGTTTTCAGAAGGTAATCAGCATCATTTTGTTAGTACGGTAGTTCGGTCAATTTTGTCAGGTAATTAGTGAACAATTTTTGCAGTGGCATTACTTTTTATTACAAGACTTAAATTGTAAAATAGGATTTGAATTTGTATTTCTTTCTTATTATTATTTCTTATTACTTTCTAATTATCTTAAATATTATTTCTTAATATTTTTCTTTCATAAATCAAATGTTCATTTTGTTTTATTATGTTCGGTTCTTGAGATTTCCAAATATTACATTATTACACAAATACACAACTAACAGAACCTTTTTGTACATGTTAATTTTTACAATTGGTAATTCCAAAATAAGATTATGTCAATTAATTGGTCTGACTTAATAATGAAAAATCTGTAATAAAGCTTTTGTTGTTTCAGCCATGATAAAGCTTTTCAGCAGAGAAACCTCATAAAGATAGAAGACAAACGACTGAAGTAGTCTCACTCATGTGAACAAAGATTCCCTCAGGAGCGCTAGATTTCACTGAAAGTGACTAGAGTTGACAGAGCAGCATTCCGTGACCACCTTGTTTGTCTGACACTTCTTACAACTCACCTCCAGATCAGCACACTCCAGCAAGCACCTGAGCCACTTATCCTGGTCATTGGGGAGTAATCTGGCCCAGAACAGATTACTTCAAACTTACACCATATCTTCCTCCAGCAGAAATGTACAATATATACAATCCCTTGGGGATAAATGTGGATCTTTTCTTTATGCATAAGTCATCTGCCCGAAGGTGTGTTAATGTGCTGTTCTGTGCCTTCAGTTAAAAAAATCATTCTAGTCTGTCTGTCACACTCCAGAGCAATTACTAGAAGAGCAAATGACAGGGTTATAAATCACCCTCAAGCAAGAGTTCAGACTCCAGCAGTGAACAACTACAGTGTGGTGTGTTAACTCACAAACTGTAATAACATGGTGGACTGCTGGCTTGCAAAAAGACGTTCTGTGCTGCAAACACATATAGTTATGTTCCACACTTGCCAGGCAACTTCAATGTTACTATTATGTCCATGTGAAGAATGAGTAGCATTTTCAGTACCAATGGCACGCACACTGTCAAATTCTTAATCTATTTATTTTATTCAACAAAGCAACATAACTTTATACAAGAGTTAACTTGTTTGTTTACAAAATTTGGAATCACTAGCCCCCTCTGCCTGTCATGTCAGCGGTCTCATCCCACATGACAAGAAGCAATGACAAGATGATTCATTCATTCATTCATTCATTCATCTTCATGTCGGCTTTTATTCCCTTTCGGGGTCGCCACAGCGGAATGAACCGCCAACTCACTGGCATATGTTTTACACTGCGGATGCCCTTCCCTGCCGCAACCCATCACTGGGAAAATGACAAGATGATCTGCATTTAAAATGAATCACCATAATTAATAACTAATTAATCACATGGATTAATTGGGATTAACAATCTATTGTATAAGTTTGATAGGAATAGCTCAAATATGTTTTTAATGTTTGAAAATGTTGCGGCTGCAAGGTCATCCACCGCATAAAACATATGCCAGAGAGTTGGCGGTTCATTCCGCTGTGGTGACCCCGAAAGGGAAGAAAGCCGACATGAAGATGGATGGATGGATGGATGTTTGAAAATGTATTATTAGTATTCAATTTAAAAATATATAAAATATTAAAATGTGACCTTTAACCACAATTATCACAGTTCTTCTTTTTAAATGTATTTGTTTGTTGACAAAAACAGTGTTATTCATGTATTTAATCAACACATATCATAAGATAAAAAAATAGTATAAGCCACAATCAAATTATTTTCTAAAATGTGTATGAGTATACATTGTATACAATGATTGGATGATGTTTCGAAATTTAAAGGAATAGGGTGATCAGAATGTAGTGTCAATCAGCAAAATAAAATCCAAATTGATAATCCATTTTTTATCAATTTACTGGTTAAGGCAGTTGTGAGATTATATATTTATATAGTTATGTGTTGTAAATTATAAGTTATATTTTATATAGTCATAAAAGCAACAAGCTTTCACATTTGTAAGGCAGGAACATGTTGGAAAGCACAATTTCATCTAAAGAAACCTTGGTTTAAACAGTCTCCATTTTAGTTCAGTTTTAAGGTGTGTCCAAATAATTAAGTCAGGTTGATGATATGATTGACAGAGGTTCTAGTAGGGCTCTAGTCAAGTCCGAGTCAAGACCGAGTCCAAAACAGGTCTAAATTCTAAATCAAGCTGCAACACTTTCACTACTTTCATCCCTTCATTCCTGATAGGAAATAAACTGTAATTGCTTCACAACAGACCACTTTTCTAATTTGTCTCCATGACACGAGTAATTCAATAAATGAAATAGAGAAATTAACATCATACTGCTATAATTCTGATTCTGGGGCATACTATAATATTAATATGAAAAAATACTTCTGTACTTTAATATAATAACTTTTAAAGTGCTTGAAATAATATGTCGTGGTAGTTCCATTGTTACAGTTTTTCACAATTTCTATGTTTTTTCAATAACTCTTAACATGGTTAGCACAACCTCCATCTGGGTAGGCTATGCACAATTTTTGTTGCTTTGATACAAAATGCATACAGTTAACACAAATTTCAAATGCTTAGAATTATTTTGCAAACAAGCTCCACCAACACCTAAACAATGTAATTGTAAAGTCTACAAATGCTTTCACACTGTATGTCAGAACAGATAACTTCATGTTCAAAAAGATATTTTATAGAATAAAGTAAAAATGTAATGTAGTCGCATTATGTTTCTCCCAAAATGTAGAGAATGTTCCACTATAAGTGTAGAAGTGACATCTAATGCAGGCAATCTAAACCAGAACAACTCAATGTGATGCAAGCTATTATAATCATGCTAGCGTTAGCTCCAAGGTTTACCTTAACGTACCTCTATTTGTGATGTGCTGCAGGTGAGGGGCATAATTCGACATTGTTCCAGACGTTTCACAGATAGTTTTACTTAAAATCCAAATGTAGTTTTTTTTTTTTTTTTTTTTTTTTTTACTTTTTACTGACAGTGTGTGTGTCTGAAGGAGAGTGATTTGTGGCAGAATAAGGATTGACATGCAGTGCATGTGAACGTCCAACGCCGGTTCTAATCTGGAAAGTTTTTTTCTTTTTAGTTTCCAAGACAAGACCAAATCCATAGAAAAATGTACTTGAGTACTACAGCTCTAGGTTCTAGTCAATCAATGACTGGGATTTCAAAAAAATTATATTCAGATTTTTTTGAAGAATAGATAGATGAATATGGATAAATTGATAGATGAAAATGTATGAAAAAGGCAGAGAGGACATATGGTGCTGTTTATACCAAGTGCCTCTGCTGAAATCAAAAAAGTCTCCTGTGAGACAAGTGACCACTAATCAGCATTTTCACAGGAGTCCCTCTTTTTTTATACAAGGTTGCCTCAAATGCACACTCCACCTCTGAGGGTCAATCTAATTTTATTTAATTTTGTGTGTTGAACACAGTTTGGACATGAAAAAAAAATATTTTATATAAACCCATTTAAGAACAAAAACAAATTGACATTTAGTTGTCCGACATGAGAAATAGTTTTGATCTTGAGAACCTAGAATCAAAACAGCTCAAGCAGGAAGAAACAGCGAGGACTGGGTTAAAATCCTACAAATGGCTATATTTCCACACTTTTTCAATCACTCACCCTCTCATATCAACATGTTTAATTTTTTTGTGATAAACAGCTGACATACTCTACAAGCTCCACACTACGAGGATATCAGAGACCTTGTAGTCTGTTGTGCCAACATATTACAATTTAGAAGATTCGTGTTGTGAAAATGCTGAAGGTGCATCCACTAAATTACACATTAAACAGGTTTTTATAAATTACACATTTTCATTAATTGTGTTAAAATCATTAATTACATATGTTATGGAAACCTTGCAGTACTAGCACTATTAAAACCATATGCAAATGAATTGTTTGTTAAAGATTACTTTTAAAGTAGTTGCTTTTGGAAATAGCCAGCAGAGAGGGAGCGTTGGACCTGGGCTAATGTAAGATCAGGACCTTTGTGCCAACGGCTGCCACACCATAGTCTGAACTCCCTGAAGGCTGAGCGGTGTAGAGAAGCCTGACTTCACATGTTGAGGAAAAAAAGATAATTGCAACCTCTCAAAATAGAAAACCCTTAATTTTCATTTTTTTACTCGGAAAACCACACACTTGTGGAGAGAGAGAAAGCAGAGTATAGAGAGGGAATGTTTCAGACACCACACATCCTCACCGGGTAATTTTCTTGTCAGGAGCCAAACCTGAAGAGAAACTTTTAGATGACATCTTCATGTCATTCATTATGTAGTTAGTGTTTAAACTTCAATTAAAGTAAAAGTTAAACAAGTAGAAATCCAAGAATGGGCTGCTTTCCACAGTTTCCCAGGAGTAAAGCATGTTTAGTTATCATCATGGTGTTTAAGTCTCTTTTTTTATTTGGTTGTTTTTATGGTTGTATGATTGTTACTTGAAGTGAAATATATAATTTCCCTGATGTTTGAACGTTTTTCTTGTTGTGGCCTAAACTATAATTGAAACATTGTAAGATGATTTGTTACACAGCATCAACATCATGGCTCTGTTTGTTTTAGTGCATTCTTCCACCACAACCCATACATTTGGTTGACCAATAACAGCTTGTGAAACCTATTTGATGACGCACAATTCAGTGTTTTATAACTGTTGGCATTCTCAACAAAAGGGAGTTGAAAATGTTATTCATACTACTGCTAGCTGAATAAAACAAAATGTATTCCATATTTTTTTATTATTTGAAAAAAAAAATCATATTCTCTTTCTGAAACAGTAAAAGATTAATTTACTTTGAGCTTTGTCACAAACATGACAGACATTTTTTTGGAACATTTAAATTCTATAGAACTTTTTATTCTATACCTCTATAACTTTATTCCATACTTCTATCATCTATAAAATGTTTTATCATTTGTGAAAAAAAAATCATATCCTGGTTATTAAACAACCAGTTAGATTCATGTAGACTTTCTAAAGATGTGACCTTTGTCATGAACATGACAGCTCGGCCAGCAAATATCATGATCATGCCTTCTGTAGGCATGTGATTATAGTTGTGAAAAATACTGTTTCTCTGGGTATCTAGTTTTGATTGGCTTAATCTATAAGAGTAATCTTATGAATTCAATTGCTTTTTAAATTAAATCCTTCCTCCACGATTTCAAGATTTGATGTCAACGACTCATCCATGACATAACAACACTTTTCAAATCATTCAGTGTACTAATGTATACTATTAGAAAATGCATAACATCCCTCAGCAACAAACATACATGCCTGCACAGAGAATAATATTAGTGTTAATAAAAAAATGCACAAAAATGTCTGTTTGGGTTCACATTCATGGTCGGTGTTTATTTTTAATTTTGATATTGTTCACACTGCAAAAAATGCACTCTTGGAACAAAGAAAAAACTCAAATAAAGTTAAACTCCTCCTATATCAAGCAAAAAAATCTGCCAATGGGGTAAGGAAATTTGACTTGCCAAGAATTCTTAAAATTAGAAAAAAATTCTAGCTGATAAATAGACAAAACCTCTCAAAACAAGTCTTTACAAGTTGTAAAACTGCACTGAAACTAGAATATTTCAACTTGTATCTAGTCTCTATTGGTCTTAAAACTAGACAATCTGTCTTTAAACTAGGATGTTTTCTTTTTTAATTAATACTAACTTAGAAAATTTAGTATTAAAATAAGTATATATGACCTTAAATTAAGAAAGTTTGTGCTTAATTTTAGTTCTTAAAGTAGAAAAATGGGTTCTTAAAACTAGAAATTCTAGCTTAAAAATAAAATTTAAAATAATTATTTTATATAGGCCTATTGATGCATTTTCAGATTGGACAGTTCCGATAGGAGAGAGGAAGAATCAATCAATCAGTTTTTATATAGCGCTTGTTTAGCAATTGCTTTCAAAGCAGCTTCACAAAGTCCTCGTGGGGATCAGGTAGAGTAGATAGTTGTTCCCTCTGTGAGGGGACTCTCGCTGACTGAGGCAGGCGCTAATCACCTCCCCAGCATAAAGAAAAGACAAACTTAAAATCCATCGATGAACAGTTTGCCGGACAGGACCTGAAAAAAAAAAAAACAAAACAAAACAAAACAAACAAAGACAAAACAGGAACTAACAAATGGAGAAAACGGTTAGTAAACTGTAACACAGACAACAAACAAGTGATCAGCATCAGCTGCAGGAGGTGAGATAAATGATGAGGATAGGTTAGAGAGGAACATTGAACCACATTGTTTTTTCAAACAGTATCTATGTATATGGTGCAATAAATATCAAGAGATAATTATTGTAATGCCAGTTTAAACAGATATGTTTTTAATTTAGTTTTGAAATCTGTAAGCGTAGCTGAGCTGCGGACAACATCCGGGAGTTTATTCCAGAGCTTTGGGGCTCTAAATGAGAACGCTCTTCCACCTCTTGTGGATAGAGAACACTTAGTAGAGATCAGGGGAGAAGAAAGGCAAAGAACCAAGGCTGGATTAGAACCACCGTCACCAGAGGCTTCAGCTCAACATGGCAGCTCTCTGACCGTTACGCTATCAGTGCTGACAAGTATATTTGTTTCTGATAAGCTATATAAAACTAAAAGAAAAAGTTTAAGAAAGATTGTCTAGTTTTAATACCACTAGAGACTAGATACAATTTGGAATATTCTAGTTTCAATGCATTTTTACAGCTTGGAAAGACTTGTTTTGAGAGTTTTTGTATTTTTTAAGATCCAACAGCATATGTTACCAGCTCAAATTTGCTTACCCCATTAGCAGAATCATTTGCTTGATCTAGGAAGAGTTTATCTATATTTGAGTTTTTTTACTTGTATCAAGAGTGCTATTTTGAAGTACAGATCTCTTCCATCAAAGTTTGTACACAACTGAATGGGGTATTAAGGTTTGGGGTATTGATTATTGACCATACATATAAAGGATTATTGATCCTTTTTCTTTTCACAAACATTTGAATCTTATTTCAAGAAATCAAAAGTTCTTACCCCATTGTCAAATATTTTACTTGATCTAGACTAGAACTAGATTTAAGATTTTTTTTTTCTTGTTCCAAGATGCATGTTTTTACCAGTATTTAATATTGATTTCTTCAAATAAAATATAAATAACATTCTTGATATAAGAATATGTTGAGTCAAAAGTTTTAAGATTCTTGTTTTAAGATCAGTGGCAAAATCGGCAACTTGTTTCACATAGTTTCTTAATTCAAGAAAATAAATGACCAGAATAAGATTGTTTTTCTCCTCAAGAAAATAGAAGTGTTATTTTCTCAAAATAAGCAAAGTAATCTATACCCAAAGGTTAAAATTAGAAAAATCTTCTTAAAATAAGAAAATCAAGATTTTCAATCTAATTTTAAGCATTTTCAGCTTTGCTTAAAATAAATTTTTTTGCAGTGCATTGTAAAATTTCAGGTTATTATTACTAGTAAATTACTGTGTGGGCTTAATTAAGGGTGAGCATACTTTAGATTATTAGTTGTCATTAAATTAGTATTTTCATATAATTAAATATGCTTTTCACAATTATAATTTTCTAAAACTCTTATTTCTACCATGTTTTACCTAAAGTTTTTCTTTTTCAAATTATGTCAAGAATAAGCTGAAGTGGGAGTGGGCAACTCCCAGATGCTTTACAAACGCACAGTCAAATCTTTGTTTAATTCACTAATAAACATCCGTGCTTGGTGAGGAAATGATTTTGGAGCTTACTATGAGAAGGGAATCGTGTGCGCCCGGAGGGAACATTTCGCACTTTTACAGTAGATTTGTGTTACACCATCAAAGTCTATCTCAGCTTCTCATACTAGAAATTGTATCAACTGATCAATAAACCAAAACAGGGAGGAAGTAGAGGAAGAAGATAAAGACAGAGGAGGAAAAAAAAGAAAGTTTTTTTATAGTAAGTGTTCCCTGAAGAGAAGAGTTTTCAGTTGCTTATTGAAAGCTGTTAGTGTTGCTGCTTTCCTGACTGGATCAGAGAGTTTGTTCCACCAGCCAGGGACAGTGAAAGAGAAGGTTCTGCTGAGAGATCTTCTACCTTTGTGGGACGGAACTATGAGTCACTGTTCCTTCTCTGAGCGCAGGTTTATGGAAGCCATATAGGAGTGTATGAGCTCATGGAGGTAGACAGGGGCTGATCTGGAGATAGTTTTATACGGCAGCGTCAGCGATTTGAATTTAACACGAGCTGCAATAGTCCAGAGGTGAGAGGACCAGAGCCTGAACCAGGAGTTGAGTTACATGTTCAGTTAAGAAGGGCCTGATCTTTGTCGAGTTGTCTTTGTGATGTGGTCTTTGGAGGACAGCTGTTCATCCAAAATCACTCCAAGACTCCTGACTGAAGGAGAAGAGGTTATTGCAGAGGATTCCAGCTCGATGGTGAGGTCGTGATGCACAGAGGGATAGACCGGGATTACCAGAAGTTCTGTCTTGGCAATGTTGAGCTGTAGGTGATAGTTTTTCATCCAAGTAGAGATGTCGTTCAGGCAGTCAGTTATGCAGGTAGTTACTGACAGGTCATCAGGGGGGAACAACAGATAGAGTTGAGTGTCATCAGCATAGCAGTGGTAGGAGAATTTGTGTCTGAGGATGATAGGGCCCAGGGAGGTGGTGTAGATGGAGAAGAGAAGGGGGCCAAGTACTGAACCCTGGGGAACCCCGTTGGGTAGTTAATGAGTGTTTGAGACCTCACACCTCCACCCGACAATGAAAGATCTACCAGTGAGATAGGGCTCAAGCCAATCAAGTACAATTCCAGTGATGCCCATCACAGAGAGAGTGGAGAGAAGGAGCTGATGGTTGACTGTTTCAAATGCTGCAGAGAGGTCTAGTAGGATGAGGACAGATGATCTGTGGTTAGCCCTGGTCCCTCGCAGTGTTTCCGTTACAGACAACAAAGCTGTCTCAATTGAGTGTCCATTCTTGAAGCCTGATTGGTTGTCATCGAGCTTGTTCTTCTCAGGAAAGTAGAGAGTTGATTGAAGATGACCCACTCAATGAATTTTGCATTGTCGGGCTGCAAAGAGACAGGTCTGTAATTTTCCACCAGTGATGTGTTGACTGTAGGTTTCTTGAGAAGCATGGTGACTCTAGTCACCTTGAAGATGTTAGGGAAAATGCTGGTAGTGAATGAGGAGTTGATGATGTGGGTGAGAGCTGGTGTGATGGAAGGTGAGAGGGGATGGGATCGAGGGGGCAGGTGGTTGGATGCGCTCAGTGAAGGAGTTTGGACACCTGATCTTCTGTGAGTGGAGAGAATGAGGACATGCAAGGTGTCGAGGATTGTGGATGTATTTGGGTGCAAGGTGGTGCAAACTGTCAGCTGATGGTGAGGGTTTTGTCTGTGAAGTGATCATGTGACACTAATGTTACAAACAGCACATAGCTTTTTAACTTCTTAAAAATCTAACAAACAAACAGTTGAAAACATGATTCAACTATACTATCTGTTTTATTGTCTGGCCTATGGTGGGCTGTGTTGAAGTTTGCTGTCATGCCTTTCTTAAATTTGAGCTCAGCAATGGAAAAAAAGTTAGCATAGACCATTCTGGGTTAGTGAGACAAAAGACTGACCTAGTTGTTGGGGAGAGGTGTACAACCCCCAAAAAACCAACATGTGGACATGCCCTAACACATCTACTTTCACATTCTGGAGTGCTTGTCAATCAATTCCAGTCTAACAATCCTCACTCTAAGTCATAGAAACCTTTGAACCACCATTCAGACCAAAAAGATGGTTGGTTGACGGAAAAGAGATAACTTTAACTTTTTGCAAAACAAGTTCCTTCCTAGAATTTATATTTCATCAGTTTCCACATTCATTTCTCAGCAAATTTAACAAGACGTCATCGTCCTCTCTCCAAAACAGTGTCTGTAAATATCCAGATCATTATTCCACCGATGTGATTTACTAACTGAGCAATTTGTGCAGAGAAACATTCTAATGAACCCGACACGCTGCAGGAGCCTATCTGCACAGACAAGAATGTATTTATTTGCTGAAGTCCAATTACTGATCATATTTTCCTAGACCCTGGTACGGGCTATCAAATCAATCAATTTTGTCAAATTATTTCTGATATTTTGCTGCTCTTGAATGGGTAGGGTTATAAATGGGTAGGAAATATAAAAATTTTCATTCCTGTGGTTTTGATACTTTAATTAGTTTTACATTGAGGGCATATGTTATTTTAGAATGAATAACCAACAAATTAATAATCCCCTTCATAAACTTGACAAATAATTGTCACAAAACAACTACAAATGTATTATGTGAAAAAAACTAAGATTGTGTGTTATCTTTGTGTTATGAATAAAATAAACTTTATTCTTTTTTAGAAATGGGGTATTACTCATTTAATGTGGCTGAGTACTGTGCAACTTGGAGCAAAACTTGATTAAATTCTTCTTTAATCTGTTATATACCCTTAACATTTGACTTTTCATTTGCTTCAGCATTGTTAGGAGTCTGCTCTATTCCTCCATGCAGTGCATACTGCTTGCTCATACTTCTATATGCCATCTCAAATTGAGTAAAATTAGAAAGTCTTTCCGTAATGGTAAGGCTGATAGAATTCTTTAAACCAATACATCACTGAAACAACCCTGAAATGGGTAAACGCTCCTAAAATAGGCAGCTGATATAAATGACCTTGTCTGAAGTTAACCAATGCTTAGGAACACTTTGAGAGAAAAGATTTCTGTTTCACCCGGCCCGTGGGGGGTGTTTGGTAACAGAGCATTGCCAATATGCTAATTCTGTTGTGACAGAAGGAAATGGCATGCTTTCTATTATGACCCAGGTTAATAGATCTCACGAGCTGCATGTGCATGTTACTGGGGGAAATTTTCGTTTCACTACATCATGAACCACTTCTTCCTAAAAAAAAAAAAACATAAGTTTTTAATAAGTTGTGAAAGCCGTATGAAAGCCACCCGGTTTCTACTCCAACTCAGCACTTTACTCATCATCATGAGCTGGAACATTAAAGTGAAAATTAGCTCCTGAAACGCTGTCACAAATAATAGATTTAGTTTGCATGTAAAAAGCCTGAAGGTATGATGTATACAGTGAAAGGTTTTCTGTGTCTCCATCAGACCACACCGTTTCTGATGGTTGTGAATGTTCTACCTAGAGCTTGAGGGCATTCTGGGAATGTGTGGGACATCACAGAGAAACATGACTCCAAAAGACTTTACTTCAGTGTAGAGTAAAAATTTACTTTTCATTTTGATTGAAGCAAAAAAAAATCCTATCAATATTTACACACCATCAGGCTGATTCATTTGATTCTTGAAACTGAAATTTACCAAAGAAGTTTCAATTAAAACCAAGATTAACATATGTGTATAAAATGCCTCTGTCATTCACAAAATGATCCAGATATTGAATTTATGTCCTTATTTCCCCAAAAATACAGGCTTGGTGTAGAATCGCTTAGTATTTGTCTTCAACGTGTATTGATATATAGCTGTTTTCACCTTGAACAAACCCCTGAGCAGTCAACATGAACAGGACATCAATTTTATTAGTTCTGAACCAAAAGACGTCGCATAGATGTGATCTGAACGTCTATTTTAGGTTACTTGTTTGGTGAGACATTTTTTAACAATTCAAAACTTTACCTTATTTTTTTGAGTATCGTCTGTGGGTTAATAAAATTAGTTAATAAAAGAGTTTTTTCCCTTATTAGCTCATCTTTACCGTAAACTATTTGACATTACAAAATTGTTGAGTCTCTCTCCTTTACAATCAAAATGCAGTTCACTGTCTTAGGCCCTATTCACACGTAGTCACGTTTTGCCCAGTTTCGTGTGGATGCAGTTCTTTTTTGTACCCGTGCTTGTGTAGACGCGATTTTTTTTGTAAACGGGAAAGAAAAAAAAGCATTTAAAAAAAAAATGTTCACTCTCGTTATCAGTGATATGTGGTCACCATAGTAGCAGACAACAACGTTTGTGCAACAAAAAGCATTTCTTGAACCACAATATCATTTTGTTGCTTATGTTACTTCGAGCTTGAGAGATTGTTAAGATTTTTATGGTAAATATGAGAGGATTGCATGACATCCAGTACCTTTTCCATGTATAACTTCGCATCAAAAGGAAACAATGATCTTTCCTCTCATTTTATAAATTTACATATTCCTATCTCACCTTAGTTAAGTCGAGAACAACTGTACATGTTGAACATTTATTGTTGAGTTCCTTGAGTTAAGAGGGTTTTCACAGTTGATGTAGAAGCTGTGTATAAACAACAATCTCTCTCAAAAAATTGAATAACACTGACATAAATTACCTTGTAAAATTAGTAAGCATTTTACATTCCAGCTACTTAAAGAGAGCCATTTCCTCTGATTCCAAAGAGCTGTCTTGCTCCAAATTGGCAACATAATTTTTTGTATGTTAAGTGGCATTTATTATTAAACATTGTTGATTGGAAATACAGTATTCTGTTAATCAATCAATCAATCAAGTTTTTAAATAGCGCTTTTTAGCAGTTGTTTTCAAAGCAGCTTCACAAAGTCCTAGTGAGGATCAGCTAGAGTAAATACGAGTTCCCTCTGTGAGGTCCTTAGGAGCCTCGCTTACTGAGGAAGGTGCTAGTCACCTCCCCAGCAAAAAGAATATACAAATGAAAACAATGGTTAGAATTTAGAATAGCATGTATGTGTGCATGCTGTTTCGTAAGTATGGGTCGGTTGGCTGCTTGGAAACCTTTTAAAAGTGAAATTAAACTGAAATCCATCTATATTTAGCAAATGTATACATTTTCTTTTCAAATTAAGTCTCATATTTTTTTTCACCTCTTCCCTGAGATGTTCTCTCCACTTTGCTTTGTTATGGGTTTGACTTCTGAGTCTAGCCTGTTTTGGGGATATTGTCTGTCTCTGGCTTTGTGTAACACCACCATCTTGCAACAAAGATGTATTTAAATGACTTGACCAACAACATGAGTCCTGATTTTTGTGAGAGAGAAAAACAAGGCTGAGAAGAGACAAACTGGCTCCTAGACAAGAGAGCTGGTTCTTGTCATTTAGTTCAAATGTAGATGTGCAGCTCTCGATGTGCTTCCTTAATTGATCAATCATTAATCAAACCCTGCCAGTCAATTAGAATGGAGTGTTCATACAGTACCTCCGTGGCATGCATTAAAACTGTATAATGCAAACCAATAAACTGATTATCACTTTGGTGAAAATAAGGTGCAACTTACGTACTGTGTCTGTGATGATATATACAGTGAGACCAATAAAAACAATCATGGTGAACAATAGAGATGCTAATCAACTAATTAACAGGACAAATGTCTCTCAAATGTTTAAAGGCTATATTTAGACTATTGCTGCTTACTGACAGTAACCAATTGAACCCATTTTTCAGATTTTTTTTTTACCTTTTCTGTTTGAAGGTGATCATGTTTTATCCTTAGATAGACATATTTTAATGATGCTCTGAGCATGATTTTACAGTGTCCTATATTGTGTGATTACTATTTGAGCGGTGGCATGAAAACAACAGATGTTCAGTATAAATTCAGTTAAAAATAACACTAACAAGTTTTAAGACTTGGACAGAAAACCGGCCTAATATTGTGTTTATAATTAACATTCAGAATTTCATCTCATTGTTGAAGCATTTTGCTTTCTTTCCCTCAGGTTGTTTTGTTATGAAGTGGCTGTTTGTTAGCCTCCTGCTGTCAGTCTACTTATAAAAGAGGTGATCCATCTACTTCTGTTCCTATATTAAAAGGGCTGCTGGGGTGAGTGTGTTCATTTAAAAGAACACTGTGGGGTTCTGATTGTGTATTTAGGCTTGGAGTGTTTGGAGCATGTTTCTGTAAAACACCTCTAATTGTTTTCTCCCCAAATCAATATGTTCTGAAGAGATGGTACAGTTATTTTATAGGCTGATTCTCAGAATCCTGTTTTTGTAAGCTCATCAACATTTTACCCTTCTACCACACATGAACAAGCAGAAAATTATCCAGGGCCAATAATTAAGATCATCAAATATGTTGTTGTTTTTTTAAATTTCATGTATTTTCTTTTTTATCTTAGTCTAGAAGAATAATGACATTGCTAACATTCTAAAAAGCACTTTAACACTTTAAAAATAAATCTGCACTCTTAACCTTTACATTCTCTCAAAATCTGGCAACTCTTCTGAAACTTGCAATCCACAAATAAACCTGAATTTGTTGTATCTTCTTCGAAACACTAAAACTCCCCATCAGGACCGTCTCACTCTCTGTCATCGACAGATAAAATAATCTTTCTTTACCTATTCAGAAACCTTATAAACTTTTAAAAACAGCTTAAAACTCTTATTTTTCATGAGCATCGAAATTCCCAAAATACAATGACTCAAATGTATAATTTTTTTTTAACAAAGGTATCTCCATTAATAATTTTATGTGTGAAAATAATGCTCAGCATAACTATTTTTATTATTTTTTGCTACTTTTCTTGTTATGAATATTCTTTTAATATATATCAAAATACACATGAAATTATTTGATTCTCCAGGTTACTCCAGACCCTGGGAGGCCAATGAGGGAACTGGAAAAATTCCTGGTGGCCCGCTCTGCCATGACCATTTATTTAAGTAGTGGATTGCCTGCTGTTTTGTGTATCCAGATTTGTTTTGAGTTCTGAGCCATTTGTGTGACTGTTATACACACATGTAACAGAAAAAAATATCTGCGGATTCTCTCTGAGCATGCACATGTTCTATCTCAGTGTCAAACACAGAGACATTCATGCATGCTAATTCGCTGCAATGGGCCATTATTGAAAAAGTTGACAATGCTGCAGTATGAAGGAGAAACAAATAACATCTTATGACGAGAGAAATAGAAAAAGCATCATACAAACGCATCTGGGCCAGTTGTCTGTAAAGGCGGACCAGATGTTCACTTGTATACAATTTGCTTTTGCTATACTACTCTCAAACAAATGTTCAAACCAACATCGATTTATTGTACGTTTTTATGAAATTAAAAACATACTTGAATGATGGATATAGACTTTCTGTGTTTTGTTTAAAAATCTGAGTGTTTTGTACCTTTTTGTTTTGGTCCCAAGATCTTTCCCTCTTGGTTAGATGCTCTTTGATTGCCCCTTTCTGCTTACCTGCTGCACCAATCATTAAGTGAGAGGGAATCCATGAAAAATGCAGCATCAGTTGAAGGTCTAGTTAGAATATATGTTTATCAGAATTTAGGTCAGTTACATCACCAGTAACAACTACTTTCACATAGGCAATAAAACAACAATTTAATATTAACTCCAATCAACTTTGAACACATCTGCTGAAAATAATCTAATTGAATCAGTGAGATGAATACCATGAAGATGATGAGATAAACGGCTTTAATTGAAAATGAAACTGACGTCAGAATGAAGGAGTGTTTAGAGATAGCATTAACATTCTCTTCTGACTCTGTCTCCATCTCTTCTCTTTCTCCTGTCATCGCGTTTCTTTTTGTTTCCTGTTCAGTACTAAAGTTTCACTGAATCACATATTACTGCTGCTCTATCTATGTATATAAATATATATATTTATATATAGATAGATAGATAGATAGATAGATAGATAGATAGATAGATAGATAGATAGATAGATAGATAGATAGATAGATAGATAGATAAATAGATAGATAGATAGATAGATAGATAGATAGATAGATAGATAGATAGATAGATAGATAGATAGATAAATAGATTGATTAGAAACAATTCATGCTTATGTGAGTGGCCAGCCATCAGACAGATCGGTGGGCAGGATCTAGTCTATGAGCCACAAATGGTTATTACTGCTCTACATAGACACAAATCCACAGGCATCCACCCTCAACCTCCTGTCAGTAAACCTCTCATTGTAACACACAGTAGAAAAAGAATGATGAGTAAGCATCTCACCATCAGAATGCTGCTGGTAACTCCCATCAAGCCTTTATAATGACTTTGGCCTCTGACCAGACAGTAGGAGGATCTCTTTGACACATGCACACTGCTACAAATAAAATCCAGAATTAGCTGTCACAACCACCAAGGCTCATCCTAAATGCCCACCTACATCACTTCATCCAGTTCAATCCAGTCTGCAATCATGGCCTTCTGTTTCCAACAAAATCAATGTACCGTCAAGTGCAAAGCATTCTGTGATGCTACTCTAATGGAATCACATACCTAGAGTGAGCCATGAAGGTGATATTTCATAAGCCTCATTGCCATTGAGGGGGAACAAAAAGCATCCAAATGTGGTTCGCCTCTCTCAAAGAGAGAAGCGAATGAGTACCACCTCATGAAAGGCCAGTAATAGCATCTAGCTGCATTTGAGGTCTTATTGAGCTTTTGTTTGCTTGTGCTTTTATTGATTTGTGCTTATTAGGAATGTGTGGATGTGCGAGAGTGTCCTAGAGCTCTTAGAATGAAGTAAATCTGAAGAACCAATTTAGTAAGTACTTAGAATGGCACACACTGGTTTGATTGACATTGTTAGGGTGCACTCTCTTTAAATGTTTTCATTTCCTTACGTAGAATACAAGTGTAAGGAATAAATGTGCAATGTTACTCTGTATCTCTGAGTATCTGAATTACTATAATGTTTTTTAAACACAACTAGGCAAATGTTGCGTAACAATCAGCAGAAAATTTATGCGTACAATTATCGATCTTTAATAGTTTTCATTGTGAAAGATCCTCTCCATAAACACATCAGAGTCGACAGGAAACACAGTAGGACTGCTATTTTATATGTGCTGTAGTTTTCTTTCATAAACACACGCATTATAGAAAAACTTGTCAGCATTAGTCCTCCACCTGTTAATGACACAATGTGCATTCTTACATTTATGTATTTAGCAAATGTTTTTGTCCAAAGTAACTTACAGTAGGGGAGAGACAACTTTCAATTTGTTACACAGTCAAAGTCTAGCTCAGGTCGCTCATAGTAGAAGTTGTATCTGCAGATCAATCCCCCATAGCAGGAGTGAAATAAAGGGAAAAGAGGAAAAAAGGAGTGTTCATTGTAGGTGTTCCATGAAGAGAAGGGTTTTCAGGTGCTTTTTGAAAGCTGTTAGTGTTGCTGCTTTCTAGATGGATCATGTAGTTTGTTCCACCAACCAGGGACCGTCAGAGAGATAATTTCTACTTTTATGTAATGGAACCCCAAGATGCTGTTGGTTCTCTGAAGGGCATGTAAGGGTATATGAGGTCAACAGACTGTTTTGGAGACGGCTTTGTAAGCCAGCATCAGTTGAACTTAACACAAGCTGCGATGGGGAGCCAGTGAGGACTGATGAAGAGGGGAGTAGAAAATAAGACGAGCTGCAGAATTTTGAATGATCTGCAGAGGTTTGAGCATGTTTGCTTGAAGTCCTGCTAGAAGAAAGTTGCAGTAGTCAAAATGGGATATGACACGAGGCTGAACCAGGAGTCAAGTTGCGTGCTCCCTTAAGAAGAGCCTGATCTTTCTGATGTTGTGCAGGGCAAACCTACATGTTATTGATGTGGTCTTTGAAGGACAACTGTTCATCCAAAATTGTTGTGTGGAAAATGTTGAGGATTCCACTGGGAATGGTGGTCATAAACATCATAATATTATACATCATTATAATAAAATATCATTATAATAAAATATATGAATTTAATACCTTTACCATAGTTTAATATATATCATCACACAAATGCAACAACCTGTTACATCATACCAGAAAATAGGCGCACCCTCAGTCTTTTAATTTTTGAGAAGTTACTCCTGTTAAGCCCCTCCCAGGTTACCAAAATAAAAGTCACTCTTACACAAAACATAAATAGAACAGCTTAGACATTAAACCAACACACCAATGATAATTATCTGGCGTACAAACATTTACTCATCCATCCATCCATCCATCCATCTTAATGTCGGCTTTATTCCCTTTCGGGGTCGCCACAGCGGAATGAACCGCCAACTCACTGGCATATGTTTTATGCGGCGGATGCCCTTCCCTGCCGCAACCCATCGCTGGGAAACATTCACACACACATTCACACTATAACACTATATGCAATTGTTCTTATTCAATTCACTTATTCCGCATGTCTTTGGACTTGTGGGGAAACCGGAGCACCCGGAGAAAACCCACGCGATCACGGGGAGAACATGCAAACTCCACACAGAAATGCCAACTGACCCAGCCGAGCCTAGAACCAGCGACCTTCTTGCTGTGAGACGACCGTGCTACCCACTGCGCCACCGTGACGCTCAACATTTACTCAGTTACAGGAAACTTCAAAAACAGACAAAATTATTTACCACTTCACTGAATGTTATTTTCTGTGCAAATAAAGACAGAAATGTCTTAAAGGTAAAACGTAATTTTAAAATAGTTTTTATTGTACAGATTTAGTATTCCGCTCGTCACTGTGTCCACTATAGTAGATTGTATGAGTCTGCTTTTAAAACAAATGGTGATGCATGTTATCTAAAAAAAAACCTCATGCCTTTTGTGTAGAGTCAACATGAGGATTCATTAACAAAGTTCAGGAGGAGTACAACATACAAAAGTCTAATATTACTTATTTGAGGTTGAGAGAGCTTTCTAAGTCATTATGTATAGACTAAGATTTAAAAAAAAATGTATTAATTAAAAAGCTACAGAAATTGCCTGTCTTGAAATTACTTACTATACCTTTTATTACCTCAGGCAACATTTTGTTATTGGAGGTTGGAGATGGTAAGGAATTATATCAATGTCTCGTGAGCATGATTGTGACTTTAAAGAAGTGATCACATTTGTGTCAAAAAAAAAATCTTTTGTAGCAATTTTGGCACAAGGCTGTCAATTCACCTCGATTAATTTTTTATTTTTCAACCATACTTACTCATGATTATTTTAAAGAAAAAGGACAGAGATGTATTCTGGGGTATATCTGATGGCGTGTTATATTTGAAACACATAACATACAATCAGCTTGCACTATGTTTTCAATTCAGTATACTGCGAACCTGAAAATTATTTTAGAAATGTCAACAGTGGTGCTCAAAGTATTTTGTCAGAAGACAAAGAAACTTGTTTTTAATAACAGCAGTTGGTAAAGCAGTTGTGGAGTTGCCTAATCAGCATCTGCCAAGGTCTTGAGAGACTTGGTGTTTAGTTTCAGCTTATTTTGCTCAAGCTGTGACTGCAAGTGTGTTTACTTTTTTTGCTCCTGTTGTTTTTCGTGGTGGTGTATTTAAAGTACCCGATGCTGACTAAAGCACTCGTTTGTGTCCAGTCCCTCTGTTAGATGGATTATGTTCTATGTCTTGTATTAGATTTAGAAGTAATTCATAAAAAGTTTGTGTGTGTGTTGCAAATCAGCCCACAAAAACATTAACTATAATTTATGGTTTTAATGTCTAGACTATTATTTTCAGTGATCTATGTGTTCGAAATTAACTTGATTTCTTATTGTAGCTTGACAAATCATGACTCTTTTATCATTATTTTTGTTCAAAGTCAAACATACTGAACGGTTAAGTTCCTGTGGCAGTTATTTATTAATTTATGTCATTTCCCAAATATGTCCCCGTTGATATTAACTCAAGTTCAGTTTATTTTCCCACCCAAACATGCTAAACATCTTTTTTTAAATTGTTCAACTCGACCTTATTTATACAGCGCTTTCACACAAGGAATACTATCAATTTAACAGTTTGTTAAAAGTATAAAATAAACTTTAAAATTAAGGTAAAAACAATGAAAAAGACAGAGTTTAAAAATAACACAAGGAAAATGTTTATTAGGTTAAGATAGCAACAATAACAATTAAGGAAGAATTAATAAAAATACACAAATAGAGCTGTTGAGTTAAAAGCCACTGAGTAAAAATGTGTTTGAAAAATGATCTTGTTTGATCATCTAAGCAAAATCCTGGTTAAATCTAAGTGATGTTCATAAGCACAATTTTTGGGGTAGCACCTGCAGACAATTAGTACTGGGCGGTTAGCCATATCGTGCTTCATTAGATTCCCTCTTTATAAACGTTTTTAAATCCAAAACAGCAAAAGCCTTCCACCATCCCATTGCCATGCTTTTTTAAAGGGGGGCCTTTGGACAGCTCGCCTGGCGTTCATTTACACATGCCAATTTTGCCTCGGCAACCAAAAGCAAGAGTGTGTACTTTGGTGCAAATAGTATGTTGTAGCAGTGTGCATTTGAACTTTGGTGGATATTGTGTCTGCACCAACCAGTCAGTAGATTTCTATAGTAGTTATGTGAGGGGAAAAAGCCCGAAAATTACACTGCTTTTTTGGATGTATTTTGAGCATACAAGGTTTGCTGAGATGAAAAAAACTTTCCGCTTTGATTAATGAGAACTGTAAGGAGACATCACACAAAAACAATTAGCATAGACTTTTGTTCATATCTGCTATACGCCTTATTTAATTAGTAAAAAATGAGTTTGCTCTGAAAATTAATTAATAGTGTTGAGCAATTCCAATTCCACAATGATATAAAATTAAAGACACTTAGCACATGATAAAGAGGGATTGCGGCTGCTGAAGCTTCTTATTTTTAGAAAGTTTTAAAATCTGGTTGATCATAGATCACTGTCCATTCCACAAAATGTTGTTGAATATGATTCAAATAAAGGCACTGATTGTGCTGTTGAAAACAAGAAAACATGTAGTTTAAACTTAACAGGGGTGCTTCCCTGTCGCCATGTTTTTAAGAAATCCTCTCTATTGAGACCTGATAAGCAAGGCTTTGATTGTACAAGGGGAGTGTGTGAGAGTTCCTGCTGATTGTAAAGCATTACTGAAGGATATGTTCCAGGTAATTGTGGTGCCATGATGATGAAGGATGGACGAGAGCATATGGTGATTAGTTTGTCTATTCAGTCTTCTTGTTTTCAGAGATACACCTCCCTTCAATGCTTCCAGAATCACTTTCCATTTTAAAACCTCCGTGACTCTGCATAAACAAAACAGTCACATACACCTATTGCTTCCATCTCGATGCCCTGATGTGATTTCCGATTTACAAGTAGAGCCGTTTATGTGCCATTGGTGCTGACACGGTTCATGACCCATAGCTATTTCTCTAGGAATTTCTTTAAATTGCTTATTATGTCTGTCGTTGACATAAGGTATTGATTATTGAAGCTGGTTGTTCTTCTGGGGTAAATTAGCTTGAAGCAATCATGAGCAACCCCGCAGACTGTTATTATTTCACTTTCCAGTAAAGTCGATAGCATTTTCGTTTGCCGAGCTAGACTGTAGAAGCAGCAGATAGAGTTGCACTATGAGATGGAGTTGTTGTAAAGGTCATTCAATTTTTTTTATACAGATTTCCTCTTCTCACTTTCACTCTGCCTGCATGCAGGTTGATTGTCTATGGAGAGCACGTATAAAGTCAATGTTGCTTTGTTCTGCGTATGCTCTCTCTTTCTCTCCCTCTTTTTCCTCTTTCCTTTGTCAACAAGGATATTGTCTGAATAATTAATAGTCAACTAGTTATGTAGCTTTAAAAAGCCATATTTCAGGTTTTTGGGCTCTTTAATAGCCAGCTAGTGAATGCATCCTTTGCTGAGGGGCCTTTCACTGCCTGTTTTAAACATGTAGTGATGCAGCCCCTTTTAAAGAAAAAAGGCCTTGATGAGACCGCACTGAATAACTTTAGACCCGATTGAGTTTTTTTATTGAAGATTTTACAGAAAGCCATCCATGGGCAGGTCTGTTTCAATCTGGTTCCAACTATTACGGAAATGTTTACCGACATAATCCTGGCAGTTTATAAAGGGGAATAATCCTGCTTCTGATAATACCAATTCTTTTTAAATCTTTGGGCCGCTTTTGACACGATATTGTACATCACAATCTTCTGCTTTGGTCTTTGCAGAACATTTGTTGCTATTCAAGGGAAGGCCCTATAATGGTTTAGGTTGTATCTTAAGCATCATTCCTTTCCTGTGAAACTGAATTCATTTGGCTGCATTAGTTTTTGTTACATGTTAATATATTACCTATGTTTTTATACATGTTTGACAACTTTTCAGCACAACTTCAGCTGAGTAACTGTATACCTATTTTGTAACTGTTACATACTGACTTTTTACATAAAAACGCACCAGAGAGCATCTGGATCTCTCGTCACCCTGATGTTATCCAGCGGTTCTTGGTTTCAGAGCTAGCAGACAGGAAGAAGTAACTTTTATCAAAAACATTGTTTATTCCATATTCTTTATTTGAAAGAAAACCAACATCTATCAGTATTCAAAACTTTTTAAACTCTTCTGAGAAGAGTTTAGAGGCACAGGTTCAAACAGCCAAGCTAGACAGCAGCTCATGTGGGATGCATATGTTTTTTCACCATCTATAACATTTGTGTGTTAACACTAATATACATACTCTTTAGGAATAATTGTGTTATTTTAGCTGAAGCACTTGTAATTTGGTTTTCTGCATGTCTGCAATTTTTTTTCTCCCAGTATCAAGAAAAAAACCTAAATATTAAAAAAAATCAAGAGATGGTTGAATTCAGCAATTATCATCAAATTTTTTCTCATAACTATAGATAATACGTGAATATTTATGTGATTCAAAAACTGGGTCAAAACACTTCCGACAAAAATAAAGGTACACAGGTCGTTAATATAAAGTTTCATTAAGATTCAAAATTAAATATAAAATATTAACACAAATATATAGATCAAGTGCACCTTAGTTACCACCAATTTTAATTTAGATTGCATGGTGAGCATGTTGTTGTAAATAATTATGAAGCTGCAGATTTGTAAAATAACAACAATTAATTATTTATCATGTTCAGTTAGCCATACAACAAAAGTTGGGGTATTTTTAATTCTAATCTTCAGATGTAAATCTATCTACCTTAAAAGTGCCATATGATGATGAAGTCAATTGTCAAATTTCTGATGTTCCTGGCATCTTGAAGTGTAGTTCCCTCATCAAAAACATGCCCTAGTTGTTTTGATATTAGATTACGCATGATTGAGCATTCCTTCATTCCTTATTTGTGATCTTAAATTGGCTCGTTGTTCTTAAAACCGCCAAACACCCCACCTACTTACCAATCAGATTAATCACTAACACAGCCCATTCCTATGATGATCGGGAAACATCATTGGATTTGGATTTTTTACTTGTGCTATGCTTAAAAACCCTAGTGAAAAATGCAATATTTAAATTCGGAATTCGGACCAACATGAGAGTGTTGGTCAGTCAGGGCGTGCCAAAAGCACTTCTGTGGGAGGGAACTGGTGATTCAAAGACGTTTTTACCAAAATATTGCATTTTGAAAGTTACACATTATTGTGATAGTATAGAGGGCCCAAATATTTATTTAAAGTGGTATAACAAAGGCAGAATAGGGGACCTGTAATGTAATTTTTTGTGAATTAAAATTGTCTTAGAATTAAAATTGTTGTATAGTTTTATTAGTAACATAAATGTCCATTATGCAATGTTGCTTAGGTTAGATTACAAAGATAGAGAAATGTAAAATAAATAATTGTAGAGCCAAAGAACTATGTTGTGTCTACAGCAGCACAACTTCTTCTTCCTTACTGTTTCTGTCAGTTATAGCTGATCTGTTAAATTTGTTTGAATTAGTAAATTTTATAGGGTTACAATAATGATTGGAATGTGGAAAAACAACATATTAATATACTAATACTAACATACTAATGCTTGATTATGAATATATGCTTAACAAGTTTTTCTCAGTGTTTCTGAATTCTGAAAATTGTTTCCAAAATAGACCAGGTCATTAAATTATTCAAAATTGATGGTCCAATGTGTTATTACCTGTACGTACAACTTTTTTCAGTGCTTTGCTTAACTGGAAAACATTAACTAAATATGTAACACAAAATTAAAACTTCTGTGCGCAGTCAGGAACACTTATATTCAGAGGGTAGAGGGAGCAGGGTGTTAAAGCTGTTTATAGAAAGACCTTCAGTAACAATTCATGAACTGCCAGGTAAAAAACCTCATTTGACACCATTCAGTGTGAAGCATTGTCTTATGTGGAAAAGATGCTGTTGTTTTATTTTAGGAAGATGTGAGTGTCAGAACTAGTTTTTTTGAACTTCTTTTATTAATATGCTGTTTTGAACAAGTCAATTCACATGGCTTCTGTAGAGTCTTGGTAAACTGGTCTCGTTAAGCTCTTTATTCTGTAGCTGTCAGGCTATTTCACCGGTTTTAACACACACTGTAGAGGACTCTTTCTTGTCCATTATGACTACATTTAAAGTCTCATGATAATTCTCTGAAGCTAAAAATATTTTAAAAGAACATGATGCAATTTAACATCATACATACTGCTTGCAGTTGTTATTACTTGGAAAGCAAATCATGTGGGGTATTCTGTTTCTTGTTGCTTACCTCCAATCGCTTCGCTAGAGTGTTCAGGAATGTTGCCAGAGCGTTGGTATGTCGTAGTTAATGTGTGCTGAGTGCTTGTTAGTGCTTTGTTAGGCTGCTGTTAGGTGTGTACTTGCATTAAAGAAACTCTTTAAACGTTTATGATATTCTGGTCTTTA
The DNA here is from genome assembly GCA_900490495.1 of Danionella dracula. Classification (NCBI taxonomy): domain Eukaryota; kingdom Metazoa; phylum Chordata; class Actinopteri; order Cypriniformes; family Danionidae; genus Danionella; species Danionella dracula. The sequence goes on from UELW01000600.1 coordinate 3,036,877, forward strand.
GAAATGTTGATTCATACTTCATCAGATAGAGATTTTCAGCACACTAAAACGAATGCTGTAGTTTTGGGTCTTATTCATGTCCTATACTGTTGCCTTCCCTCAGACCATCATCAGCTGAAGTATTGTTGCAGGGTAGCTTTATTGTTGATCTTACCAAAGCAAATGTCAAGTAGGATTTTGACACAATATTCACATTACATTCAGAGATATCTGTAAAACTGATATATATATACCGAATAAATGTAATAGTTGTTTCCACTGAAATAATAACTCTTTCCATGATTTTGTTTTCTGCTCTCAAAACAGAGAACAGTTATTTGTACTTTGTTTAAAGAATATGTGTTTTAGTTTTTTTTTTAACAGGAACTTAGTCAACCAGCATTTTTTTAAACCATTTAAAAGAAATAATCAGTGCATTAAATTATTATCTCACTTTTAAAAATGTTAAATAAGCAGTGGCCTACATGATGCAATGATGCTTTTACGTTTTTTTTTATAATATTTGCCCTATAGAGCTTTAGTTGGCACCTACAGATAATGGAGCAGTTTGATAACACTTTACAATTTACTTTTACACTTGTCAATTTTTTTTGTTTGGTCTTGTTCTACTTTTAAAACCCAGAGTTAACACATCTTGGGAGCACAACTCCTTTAGGCCTTTTTCTCCTTCATTTTCCCAGCTTTCTCTCAGGAGATTCTTTTGATTTATCTGGAAGTAAACAATGTAAACCTAGACTTTTGACACTTTTGGTGCAATGTGGGTAACTCATTATATAGTGAAACATTATATAGTGTGGAGCACTTTTTAAGGTGATATGATATTTAAAGATTCTATTTTCTGATACTATTTTGGGTGAAAAATTCTATAATTTCCTTCTCTATTTTTTCTAACTTCAAAATAACATTTCCAAGTTTCCTTTGTCTTGTACCTGTTTGATAAGTATGTTGTACTTGTAAATATCTGTCTTGATCTCCGGTGTCTAAAGTGTATGCTTATATGCAGTTTAGAATAGCAAAATGTATATTATTAAATACAATTATAATGAAATAAAAAAAAATTGAAAACTTTTTTTTTTCAAAATATCCCCCCTTTTGATCTAATTTCCTTACTAGGTCAATCTAAAACACAGACTTTGTTGAATTTTCAATATTAATGTGGGTTTAAATAACAGGGAACGCTGGAAACACATTTATTCTGGTGGAGAATCTTAAATAAGAATGTTATAGAGTGTGCTTAATTGCTACAGTCCATTCAGAAGAGACTCAAAGCTGTGTTTTGTCTGTCACAAAGGTTGTCGGTTTTATCTTAATTGGAATGTCAAATAATTGAGCTATCCCCTTTAAAATGGGTGATCAGATGTTTTGCTTTGTAAATGAGTATAAGAACCTATCTATTTCTGAGAAAAAATAAATAAATATCAAAATGTGGAGTGTAATATTTTGGACCATTCCTGAGGACACCTGGCTTTCAAATCCCTTCCATTTGCACCTGATCGTTTGGCATTACAGAGAATGAGAGAGGCCGCAAATCTTAATTACTGAACCATATGCTTGTGCTTTTAGTAATTTAGTCTGAAACACTTCACACATGGAAATTGTTTATTAATAAGCACATTCATACAAGAGTGGACAAATTTCTGCAGTAATGAACATCTGTGGAGCAGAGCTGTACGTTTTGATTAGATGGAGACCTTGAATCCCTTTTACTTCTTCCTTAATGATTTTGCAGTGAGATGTTACACACCAGCTCAGGGTCCATTAAAGATGTGAGTTGCGTTTTTACAAGGGTCAGTTGAGTTTGGATAGCGTTTCTATAGTTTGAAGATAGTTTTGTTTCATTAATTCATAGTCATTCCCAGAATAAATAGCAGTCAAAAAAAATTCAATAAGTCACATGTGATGTGGTTCAGATATAACTGCCTGTGATGATTATTCACTTGGCCAGTAGAGGGTTTCGTGTGTACATGAAAGTGAAAGTAACTAGATATGGAGTGACCCATTCCTGGATTTTGTGCTCTGTATTTTACCCATCCAGTGTACAAACGCACCGTGAACACACACACACCCAGAGTAGTGGGCAGCCATGGCTGCGGTGCCAGGGGAGCAGTCGGGAAACTGGTGCCTTGCTCAAGGGCACCACAGCTGTGGTTGTTGAAGATGGAGGGCAAGAATTTCATCACTCACATCACCTTCAACACAGTGGATCTGGGGATCGAACCTGCTATCTTCAGATCACAAGTCGGATCTCCGTATCCGCCGGACCACAACTCCCAAGAACCACAACTGCCTTCAAGAAATGAAGCTTCAAGAAATTAACTTTTTCTTGAACCAATGTGCCCAAGTGGTTCATTCCCTCATGAGGCTTCATCTCACCAAATGAAAAAAAAAAACAGAGGCCAAAAAAAATTTTCTTTAACAAAAGAAAATGCAGCAATAATAAAATTAAATTCAGTCAAAATAAAAATTATGTTAAATGAAAGACTTAAAGTAGTTACAAGGTAAAACAAAACTCCGCAAGGGGAGAAAACAAAACACCAATGCAATAGCAAATTGTAAACAAAATTCTCTTTCTTGTTGACGATTAAGAAAACACAAGGCAGCACAACAGTGTCCAAACTAAAAAACCGAGAGTTAGGCCAATGCAAGGACATTGCAGCATTTAAATGTTAAATTTAAATAGAAATAGAAACATGACTCTAACAAAGAACCATGTAGAAGAACTAAGCCAGAGGTAATTGTGGTGGCCTCTAAAGGCAGAGAGATTTACTGCATATGATAAAGTAACACGAATACATGCCTAGATGTATCCTCTTATTGAGAACATGCTAGATACAGGGTGTAATTAAACGGTTTTAATGCCTTTATATTTAAATAATGCAGACGTAAGAGCAGCACTGTGGAAAAATCATGGATTAAGTCTGAGAGGGATTGGAAGCTGAGGTTCATTCTCTGAAAATAGGTACTACTTCTTTTACTTTCTTATTTTCTCGAAGTAGCCTGGCATTAAGATACCGTGCCACACTGATAAAGTGCATTTACCTGCCTCTTAATGGTATGCATTTGCCATCGTCTTAACATGAGTGTTGTGCTTGTGCAATTCATGGACACCCAGCCCCATGCTCAGAAATTTAAAACATATGCTCTCATCTTCTGCCCATCTTTACTTCGGAAGATTGAGAACTCCAGAGAATCAAATATATGGCCTAGTTTGTGCTCACTGGGGTCGCGACACAGATTATTTTTTATTCATTACAGGCCTGCTTGATATGAATAGGTGTCCAAGCAGCAATTCGATAAAGCAATTTTTTTGTATAGCACATCTCAAACACGGGCCCTACAGAAGAAGAACAAAAACCAATCAGAGATTAAAAAACAATAAGAAACATTTCCACGCATGTATTTTGTATCTCCCTCATACTGTAGGAAACTTCCTCTTTGTGACCTCGTCATCCTCATCATTCATGTGCAGCATTTTTAACATGCAGCAGTCTCCTTCATTAAACCTTATCATTTTTTTATGCTACTCTTACTCAAAATTACTTAACTTGTAATAACTCAAAGTTCACAGATCTTTTAAAAACAGAAATCTATATCTAGTGCTAGATCAAATATGCAGTTTTGAGAGATTTTTACACTTTTGGTACAATTTATGGAATTCTACATTTATGGAAGGGTTTTAAATCTATGGGCAAACAAAAACTGTACAAAAATAATTAAAGGTCTGATAGTAGAACCGCGTGTTGTCACCTCAAATTCCTCTGAATTCAACTTCTTATATTAATACTCTTCCCTAGGCACTGCTTTCTGTGGAATTCTGCTGCCACATATTCCATCTGGTCCTATTTATAACTTCATGAGAGGAAGCAAGGATCATATGATGCAACTTTCTGTTTTAATTTGCATTAATTAATACTCTGGTTTATGACTGGTCTTACTGCTATTTACAAAACATTCAAATGAGTGTCTCTTACACCGGCATTCTAGAAACCAATTCAAGCTTATTTTCATAGTCACAATAGCCTCATTGTATTATGAAATTTGAAGAACAAAGAACAAAACAAATATCATTAATGATGTTGTTGTGGCCATTCTTTTTTGTTGTGTTTGTGGCTGACCCTTGTAGCTAAATAAAAGTCAGAAATTAGCTGGGCACAGAGCTGCAGAATTTTGTCTGTTGTTGACTTACTATACCAGGGACCTGTGCCAGAAAATGTGACTGAACAATCTCTTTATTACCGGTTTCAATCGGCTTAATCCGTACCATGAAGTGGCTCATCAACTCTCTTTATCCAGTCAGGCTTTGATCCTGAAGCTATGATTAGTTCACAGGCATGTGCACACGAAAGACTGATGTAGGCACCACATGACAAATCACAATGAACATGATAGAGCCAGATTTTTAATTTCTCTAAGAAGGAGCAAGAGATTATAGTTCGAAAATACGATGAGTTTAAACATATATTTTGTGTTGTAGTAAAACTGTGGCTGCTGACAAAGCCAGATAAACTTGTTGGTAGAAAATCGTAGCAATTGCAATATCAGCATCTTCATGTGCTAAGACTGTATCCTAATGTATAATGTGGTTCGATAGAATATTATAAAAGGGAGATTAGGTGTCATCTACACTTCACGTCAACAATACAGAGACTTTTTCACACAGGAGGGAAATATATCTTTTGTAACGATTGATGGTGGATTGTTACCAAGCCAAGCCAACTTTATTTGATAGCTCAAAAATGTACACTCACAGACCAATGAGCTTTACTATACAGTTAAGAAAATACTGTACATTGAAACATAAAAATACATTCAGTGATGAACTGTTAACTGTAAAAAAATATCAATTATAAGCTATTTACACAATAAAACCTGTAACAACAGTAATTTGAAACAAGAAGCCAAATAAAAATGTAATTAAAATTTAAACCGCTAAACAGGTCTAAAAGTCAGGGAAAACATATGTGTTTTAAAATCAGATTTAAAAATGGACAGTGAAGTTTCCTGCAGAACCTGCAGGGGCAAGGCTTTCTATAGTTTGGTGCCCACAGCAGATTAAGCCTGGTTGCCACTAATCTTCTGCTGGGCTCTCTGTACATTGTGTGTGGACAGTGTGTGGACAGACCGAAGCTTTGAGAGAGTCTGGGCAATACCATTTAAAGATTTAACAAACAATAAAAGAGTGACAAGTCAGGAGAGGTGTGCTCTTTTCTCTTGGTCCCAGTAAGCTGACCATTCTGAATTAGCTGGAGGCAGTTCAGGGAGGTCTGAGAAAACCAGCAAACAAGGAGTTACAGTAATCCAGGTGTTTTGTAGAAACTTGATTCCACTTAAGCTAAGTTCATTTTTGTCAATAAATACCAGTTTTTGTGCAAGTGGTAGATGCCCAGGTGTGAAGCTTGTACCATCATGTACTAAGCTAAAAATAACAAATGTATTTCTTGGATTCTAGATGACTTTCATCCAATCCAGGTAGTGGTGCTTTTTATCACTGTATGTTGTTACACTGACTGCTTGCAACCCATGACACAACCATTGCGGTAATGTTTGTATATACTTAAGGTTTCCTTAACCTGAAGTGTTAAAAGGAACAGCTGGAGGTCACCTTAATCAAGATGAAATGTCTTGGACACTTTTCTGATAGACCCATCATTCAAGAAGATATTTCACATTGAGACTTAAACCAAGGTCTGTTGTGTTCAGACCATCTGTAGTAGCATGCATTCATCTTTCAAACAGAGGCAGGGATGAATTACTGAGCCCCTTGACTACCGTTTGGGGCTCTGACCCTCTATAAGGTCATGCTTGCAGTGCCTTGGGGTATGTTGCATGATTCTTGTTTCAGACATCACATGATGTCTGAATGTTTAGAACTCATTACAGTGTGTGTGAGACGAACAGAAATATAGGGGAGAAGACTGATGGCTTGTGCTCACCTTTTGGCTTTGTCCACACTTTCATTTTGTTGCTGTCAGGAAGGTGAAGTGTATAAAGGTAGCAACACTCATTTATATGTGATTCTAGAGATGGCAGAAAACCACTTTTGCTGTTTAAAGTGTAGAACTTCAAAATATGATGACATCATTGAAAAAAACATATACATGAAACCAAACCAAGTTTCTGTGCTTTTTGTAATGTGAGTAATCTCCACAGACAAGTACAGTGCAGTAAACTCTCTGCAGGAACTTTCATGTATCCAACATAGCATTAAAGCGATTGCTTGGGTCTACATCAGCAGTTATCCTAAATATTAAATAGTAAAAAACAACGACCATGTGCTTTTTCACGATTCAATAATAATAATAATGTTTTCCATTTATACAGTGCTTTTCCAGGTGCTCAGAGATGCTTTACTGGGCTTTCACCCCAACCAAAGCAAACAAACAACCCAGCAGAATGCATGCTTATCTGAATCCTTATCTGAGCTTTCAAATCCAGTGTTTATTTGCGCCACTCGCATGAAGACATCCACTACCTTCAATTACGAGAACAACATGGTTATAGCTTGTAGGTGGAAAAGCATACCTTCACCTTTTCCAATCTTCCTCTTCTTCCAAAGCATGTCCCTCAACCCTTTCCATTTCTTCCTGCACACTTCCTCTGATAAATAAATAAACTAGCATGCTTAGCTTTAGCTAACGCTGCAACAATATGAAAACATTTCAAGTTGATTAATTAAAAAAATGCTTAACTTTCTGTCAGGATGAGTAAGTTGGACCCAGAAGCAAAGGTGATTTTGATAGTACTTGATACTTTTTATTGCAAAGCAACCAAGGTATCAAACAGAAAAAACTGGCACGAGGGCCAAAACAAATCAAACAAAAGAAGCTAGACTAACGAGAACAGAAAGGGCTCCCACCAGGAACCAGCACTCTTGTAGGAGAATCCAGAACTCAAAAATAATCTGAAATAAAAGAGCAGACAAGCTCAAGACTAGGCAGGGCACACTAATAGATCTTCCACAGATAGAGTAGACTGGTACAACAGCGTGACAAATAAAATTACTCGCACAGAGTAGTTGCTGACAGTGCTTTAAATAGCAGCAGGAGGAGATGAGGAACAGGTGAGTCCAATCAGACAGGACGGGAGCACAAGAGCATAATTGGGAACACCTGATCCAAATGAGCTGAGCTGAGAGAGAGAGAGATTTACAGGGAGAGAAAAAAAAAGAAAAGAAAACATAACATGGTAAAATGACAACCCTGACACTTTCTCATCCACTTTTTCCACCCAAGATCCTTTTTGTTTCCTTGTGTATAAAAATATGAAGTTGAGTGGTCTCGATAATATTTTTCTCTTCCATTGTTGAAAATGTTCCCGCCTTAAAAAATCACATTACTACAAGAGCAAGCCACTGATTGGTAATTTTTTTTCAACTCAGGCGATCAGTCTTGTTTACCGCGTCTCGTGCCTCTCGTCATCGTTATTCAGCATTCACGTCCCTCTTCCACATCGTCTGGTTCCTTCATGCTGCAGAATGCATTGTCGTGTCTTTGCATTGTCATACATTTAAATCATGCACTCTTTGCAGGTCATCAGCTACAAGAAATAAAGTCAACAAATAGCTGTGCTAGTTTGTGGTCTTCTTAATATTAAGAAGAATGCTGCAAATTGATCATGAATTTGAAATGTGGGTGAGATTGAATGTATCAACTTAAATCTTCTGTCTAAAACTGAAAAGTAAAGCTGACAAATACTAAAACATTCTCCCTGGAAAATAGCCTAGAAAGTGTTTTTAAAGTGTGCATGGCAACATTGTTAATCACTATCTAAATAGTAGTTTCAAATCCCAAAAGAGTTTGGCGATCCTCCACAATTGTACCCTTGAATAAAGCACTCAACCCCAGGTAACTCAAGAGGGATACACGCACACACATACCTGCACACGCATACATACACACACACACACACACACACACACACACACACAAACACACGCACCTGAAGAACTATAGCTCACAGACTATACAGATCTCCCCAGACTTTTACTCAGAGTTCAATGCAGAGCCAGAGATATAGAGAGAGCAAGAAATCAGATACAGACCAAGAAAAGACCATTCACATTTGCTTTTTAAATGCAACTAACAGCCATAACGTTTAACCATCAAAATACCAAGTTGTCATTCAGCAATCTGCATGTAGAGCTTTAATGTTGAGTATCAATTGTTGAGTGATTGATAGTGACAGATTTGATATTTTTGTTTCTGTGAGTGGTTAACAATTTTACTGATTGATAGTACATGCAGTTTATATCATTTGTCATAAAGAAAAAAATACAATAATAAAAGTATTATAAAATAAGTATCTGGGCTAGTTTTCAGCTGTTATGCTGGACAGAACAGATAAGTTTAGTGATGTAATGTATGTGTCGTTTTTCTATTGCTTTTAAATGATTTTAAATGAATTCATTCTCTGTAATTATGTAAGAGTTTCTGACTATTGTTGATGTATGAAATAGGTTGTCCGATTAAGAGGAATGGTGCAATCTGATCATGAATTTGAAATGTGAGTGAGACTGAATGTATCAACTTAAATCTTCTATCTAAAACTGAAAAGTAAAGCTGTCAAATACTATAACATTTTCCCTGCAATATAGCCTAGAAAGTGTTTTTAAAGTGTGCATGGGAACATTGTTAATGACTGTGTTAGTTATCCAAATAGTAGTTTCAAATCCTAAAAGAATTTGTGATCCTCCACAATTGTACCCTTGAATAAAGCACTTAATCCCAGGTAACTCAAGAGAGATATTTCTTGTTGAAAAGTGCACAGTAGATTTGGTTAGTAACTAATGTACAGTGAAAAGTAATTTGAGGTTAAATGCACCTACGCCCTTGAGTCCCATAAAGCATTTGCAAAATTCTTGCATTTGGTTAAAAAAAAAAAAAAAAACATGCCACTGATTCCTCCTATACCCACCCTGTACACATGCATCCAACGTTAAGTATTATCTTTAGAAATTGGCTCAATCCCACATCACTTGGCATTATTAAATACCACTTATCTTCCCACACTTATTTAAACAGACACTTCAGTGAGCTCCGGAATCGAACTTCATCCATCATCCAGTCAAATGCTAAAGCTCTCAAATGTTAAACCATGAACTTCACCACTAATTTGTTCTGTCTTTTTGCTTATTCTCTGCATAAAGTGAACACAAATTTCCATCCAATTAGCTAAATGTCATAGGGTGGTTTTGATTAATGGCAGCAAATGTAGCATATTAACTTTGTAAATATTCTTTTCAATTAGGGTTTCTTCAAGCCATAAACAGAACTGATGTGTTTGCACATGTGAGAAAATGATGGCTACAAAGTAGAAAAATATACAATACATTATTCTATAATTGTTTTATAGTTTACTCTGAGGAAAACTTCGTTTTCCTACATTAACAGGTTTTTTACCATTTTACTCATGAAGACTTAAGTGAATTTTGTGACTGTTATAATGTTGTAAAAAAAAGTTATATAAAATGTGTATTAAACTGAGAATAAAGAAAAAAGGAGCGTCACGGTGGTGCAGTGGGTAGCACGGTCGTCTCACAGCAAGAAGGTCGCTGGTTCTAGGCTCGGCTGGGGCAGGTGGCATTTCTGTGTGGAGTTTGCATGTTCTCCCCGTGATCACGTGGGTTTTCTCCGGGTGCTCTGGTTTCATCACAAGTCCAAAGACATGCGGAATAAGTGAATTGAATAAGAACGATTGCCCATAGTGTTAAAGTGTGAATGTGTGTGTGAATGTTTCCCAGCGATGGGTTGCAGCAGGGAAGGGCATCCGCTGCGTAAAACAGATGCCAGAGAGTTGGCGGTTCATTCCGCTGTGGCGACCCCGAAAGGGAATAAAGCCGACATGAAGATGAATGAATGATAAAGAAAAAAGATGCTGAGCACAATATATCAATTTATCAAGTTTTTAATCAAAGGTTTTTCGTATATAAAACATGTCACTTGTTTTTCTTTTTTCTTTGTTGTTTAATATAATGTTTTTATAAAATGTTTTTGTTGTTTGTTTAATTTCTGTTCAATATCTTAACATATAATACATAAATAAATACACAAATAAATAATCACAACTAAATTAATAAATAAATGTTTAAAAATGAATAAGCTTCTTTTTTTTACTTTTGGATAACTAACTAACTAACAAAATGAAGGAAATGTGAGGAAAGAAAGGAGCTGCAGGCATCACCATGAACTGCATTAACTCTATTTGGCTTATAAATCTTAACCATCATATAAATGATTGCACATGACCAAAAAGACTGGCAGGTATTTTTAAGAGAGAAAAGATTACAATTATCTAGCGTTTCCACCTGTCAGGCCTGCACTCCACGTTAGATTACTTAGACTGCAGTGCATCTAATACAGCAGATCAATGTTATCTCCCAGGGAATTCAATCATACAAATTCATGAGACGACTAGATCTCCTGTGGGACTGTTTATAAGTGCATTGAATACTGAACTGTTGTGGGATCGATAATGAGCCACTGAGAGCATGGAATACTTTACACTGTTGCCTTCAAGAACATATAATCTATAATTTAATCACAACAATGCAAGTCTTTCAGTAAGTGAAGACTGCTGAGTATTTTTCAGATTCTAAAATCTGTTTATACTATAAGAGCTTGTGAACTGCAATGACCAGCCATTGCTTGATGTCTCTATTGATATTGTAATACATCACAGTGAGTGGATAACTGCCTATAGTTGGTTAATACATGTTTTGCAGCACTGGTGTTGATATTGTCTGCAGTACTTACTGCTCAATCCTAACAGATTGACTTGCATATAGTGCTATTCATGTAAAAAAATATATGAGTGTACTTTACTGATGACTGTTTATTGAATATTAAATCAGTGATTGTAATGTTTAATGCATGTTTCAAATTTAATATTATTATATTTTATCATTTATATTAGCATATTTCTAGACTATTAGCATACCAGCTAACAGGGAACATTCTCTTAACATTCACTAACATTCTTTAAAGATTGTCTAAATGTTAGTTCATAAAGTTTCCAAAAGAACGTTCTAATAACATTCCAGTAAAAGTAAGCTAAAAACGTTATCTAAGCAACTTTCTCAGATCCACCAGCATCATCTGATGAGACTGCTTTACAAAACCTTTACATTGGGGCCCAAAATTAAGTAATTCTTTCCACTTCAAATCGCTTGAACAAAAATTTGATCTCCATTTTGAGCCTCTGTATTAAAACTCTGTCTATTACTCCTTGGCTTTCCACACAGTCTGTAATTTTTTCATTGTATTATTGTTTTTAAAAGAGTTTATCTAATTCTGCTGTTCTTTTACTTTTTTATGATCATATAAAAAAAGTATATCTTAGTTTTTGCTTTTAGAGAATGATTTCAACTGCTTTTTTTTAAACCACTTTTTTTCCGGCTGTTGATTTTGAGTTATGTTTTTTCCATGTGCAATAGCTCAAATCTCATATTCCTCTATGCATTACCTGTAAACCTGTCACTCTCTCTGTTGCTCTTGTTGAGAAAAAAAGCATCCCCAGTTGGCTGTTAGCCCCCCAAAAAATTTAAATGAGCCACAGGGTTTGAAGTATGAAAAAAAACTAATAACACATTTAGATAAAGATAAAGATCTAAAGATCTTACATAGTTGCATCCTTTGTCACGTGACAATTCTTATGGGATTATATTTATTTGAAACTGAAATGTCTCTAATTTTACAAATGGTCAGAAACCTTCTAAATAATGTGCAGCAAAGATTATCAAGTACAGTCCTGGAGGTCTGGAGCCCTGAACATTTTAGTTGCAACCCTGCTCTTGCATACATACCACTCTAGCTTCAGACAAGCCAAGAGGTCCTTAATTAGTGTAAATAAAATATTGAGGGGTTTGAACCGCCATAACTGGATTTGGTAATTCCTGGTGTAGAGTCTATAAAAGTGAGACTGGAACAATGAGATGGAGAAACTGTGAAAATATGACAAATAATATCTGAGAATAAGATGATCTTGGGAAACCATAAGTATGTGCTTCCACTTGGGAACTAATTTAAAAGAGAACAACCGGTATAAACTAGTAAAGAAATATGATCACACAAGGGGACCCCAAAATAATCAAACACATACCCAATTACGTGATATACAACCTAAAAAGATTTTGAATTCTCACAATTTTACATTATATTTTTTTTCATCCAGTGTCGCATGGTTGTGTTTGTCAGCTCTATCATGGAAGAGCAGGTGATGAATTTGAATATATATGCAAATTTCTGACCTTGACATTCACAAATAAAAATGTATTTGTGTTATTTCTGGGTTTTGCAACAGCCTTTGAAAGAATAAAATCTGGACCTGGTTCCCTGTTAAAGGCCTCTAAATGGGCTTCCTCATATCAAGACAGTTGAAAGATATTCCCTTCGACTCTTCAATGTTGAGCACACTTCACACAAATGCGCGCACGCACACACGCATGCACGCACGCACGCACACACATGCACACACACACACACACACACACACAGACACCTGAAGGTAGGCTGTCTATAGCTCACAGACTACAGATCTCCCCAGACTTTTACTCAAAGAGTTCAAAGCAGAACCAGAGATATAGACAGAGCAAGAAATCAGATACAGACAATGAAAAGTCTTTTCATATTTGCTTTTTAAATGCAACTAACAGCCATCACTTTTAACCATGAAAATAACAAGTTGTCATTCAGCAATCTGCATGTAGAGCTTTAATGTTTAATGACAGTGCTTGAGTAATTTTAGATTTGTTTCTGTGGGTGGTTAACAATTTTACTGATTGATAGTGCATGCACTTTTTATCATTTTTCATAAAGAACAAATTACAACAATAAAAGTATTATAATATAAGTACTAGGGTTATTTTTCATCTGTTTTGCTGGACAGAATAGATAAGTTATGTGATGTAATGTATGTGTTTTTGTTTCTATTGCTTTTAAATGATCTTGTTCTTCCATTAATTCTCTGTAACTCTGAGTTTCTGACAATTGTTGTTATATGAAATAGGTTTACTGATGTAGAAATGTGTCTGACAATAAATGTCATAAAAAGTTTTACAATATTGTTTGCATGTGTAACGCTTTCTTCCCTATGTTGAGTGATTTAACAGTAAGGGTGTTATCAGGTTCTATAACAATTTGTGTCAAAACTTCTCTCTGTCAAATAAAAATGTAATTAGGGATTTCTTGTGTATTTATAACTATTAATTAATTCAATTAAATGCCAAAATTACACGCAAACACTTAACACAAATTCTATTAAACAACTTTTACTGAACGTGAATCACACAATGAACAACAACACATACAAGAACACAATAATAATAACTTGCAATTAAAGTCCCACTTCAATCACTGTTACCCTAAGCCAGCACAACTAACCTCCCGTAGCAGGCCTATATCGTGGATATATAGAGATGATGAGCCAACCATCTACTGTCCACTTCCCACTAAAACGATGGTTTTCCGCTCCAGAGAAATCATACATCACCCATGAGACTTCCTCTCTCCTTTTTTCTCCTTTTCTCTGTCCCTCCCCTCAGTCATTCGGGATTGCTCATAAATCTGCCTATAACCTATCACTTAATGTAGAAATAAGATTGGCAGTCCATCAAGTTAGTTCTTGTCAGCCACATGTTCAAAAAGTAAGTTTAAACCTAAATATATTTACATAACAACAGTTAAATGAAACATTATACATAAAAAATACAAATGCAATAGGCTTGTCTGCATATTAAATTTAACATAATAGATTGAACAATAATAAACACAAAAATATTAAATTGATCAATAATAAACACAAGAATAGCACACAGGTTTACACATGAAAAAAACTAATTACTATTGCTTTGTCATGCAATTTATGCACAAATACTAGTGCTTTTATATAAACTCTACAACAAATACTCTATAACACAATTATATATCCTCTATAACACAATTATATAAAACTGAAACAGCATTGGTTTAGGTCACTATCTTAAGTTTTAGTTTTATGCTAATGACAGTTTATTGCTAGTATTGCTGAATTGTTCCCAACATCAAGTCGGGTGGGCAACACCGATGTCTCCCTGTTTTTAAAAGCAAAATGATGAATCTGTTAAAGCTCTTTTCAGTATAACGCATATACACAAAAACCATGGAAAAATAAGCTTTATCTGTTTTTTTTCTGTTCATGCACCGGCAGTGTGAAACTCTCATGCAGTTGTGGTCTGGTGTATAAAGAGATCGGCTTTTGATTGGAAGGTCACAGGTTCAATCCCCAGATCCATCGAGTTGAAGGTGATGTGAGTGAGGAAACACTTAATCTCCCTTGAGCAAGGCACCAATTTCCCAACTCCTCGCCATGCACCGCAGCCATGGCTGCCCATTGCTATGAGTGTGTGTTCACGATGTGTTTGTTCACTGCTGTGTGTGTACACTGGATGGGTTAAATGTAGAGCACTGGTCACTTTCACTTTTTGGCTGGTCTCAGGGATCCATAGATTCCTCCCATTAACTAATAACATCTTCAAACTCCTCTTTTTAAAACTGGCTTATGACTGTTGATGTTTTAATTTCATTTATTGCTTTTATATTTGCAACCTGATTTTAAACTCTTTTGATGTGTGTTGTTTTGTTCTTTTTATACCCATTGCTTTTTGCTTTGATAGTTTTTTTTTGTTATTCTGTTCAGTATGTTTGGGAAGCCAAGCTTGGAGGCACTTTATAAAATAAGGTATGTTGTTGTTGTCGTCGTTGTTGATGATGATGATGATGATGATAATAATAATAATTTGTTAAAAATTATGTTTTTATTTTTAAAATTACATTATAGTTTTAATACAATTTGAAAATGTGTGTTATTATTACTATTATTAAATATGTTTTTGTTTTGTTTGTTTTAGTTACAATAATATACTGGATTTCTAAGAAGAGTCCATGAGATTTCGGATATCTAAAAGGCATAGTTCTTGCATTACCTCTAATGAAAGTGGCACATCACTTTGATGTTTAAAAAGAGGTTAAACATTTCATACAAAAACTATATTTGGTAGTTTGTACAGACCGCTCACAAATGTCTAGCTCAAAATCAAGTTAGGTTGCTGTTTTAATATTGCCTTTTAAGTTTAGTGTCCACTTTTCTGATCAAATAAATGTATTATTCTTTGTAACAGATAAAAGGGATGAAAGAATTTCATGATGAAGTGAGCAGATTTTGACCTCTTGGGATTGTGAAAGTCAGGTTATGATATATTTGGGCTGCTTTCTTCAAGACAGCTTCAGTATGGTTTTGGGCTTGACATGATACACTGTTCTCTTCTTTCCTTGACCCCAAGTGCAAAGTTATGGTGGATAAAAAAGACCAAAGCAACACGTTTACTCCAGGGAAGTACACTAGATATGTTTGGAAATGGCCAAGGCTCATAAAGCTGAGCGGGGAAAAACAAGTGTCTGCTTCAGACAAGTGTGTTTTTTAGATAAAATTACTTAACTCTGATCATTTAAGCCAGTGTGCTAAAATATATTTTTTAATCTTTTCACTCTGATTGGTGGAGTCAATATATAATTAGAGTAATGTAGTGTTTTGTTCACACTGAAAAGCAGAGTCTGCTTGTCTCGCTTTGAGACTACCACAAGATCCCCAGTTTTGATCTGCTTTTAAAATCTGCCTAGATCGTGCATCAAAAATCCTGAGCATTGAGAAGGGGCTTCAGTCTCTGTTCTCCTCTCCTTTAAATAAGTCTCTCTCAGTCTCTCCATTTTCCTCTTCTTTCAGCAGTAGTTCTTCAACAGTACAGCGCTAATTCACCAACGAAAGCTAATGGAGTTTCTATCCCCAATGTGGGAAGAAACCTTGATTGTCCTCCTCTACACAGACTCTCCTCTGAGTTCATGTGACTGTTGGCCTTGTAAAAGGTTTGTTTTTTGCTAAAATGCAAGCAGGTATTAATACAATGAAAATTTAAGTTTCTCTACTTAGTTTGTTGAGACTTCCCCCCAGAAATGCGTCTCTGGTCTAAACTTCGGAATTTGGGCTGTTTTCTGCCCCCAAAAAAGGTATATATTATGAAAAAAATAGATATACTTTGTGGAGATTAGGCTGGTTTTTATTGAAGTGGTCAGGTTTTGCGTTGAGTTTGAACTGAAAACTGTTGCTCAGTACAGGCAACCATGCTTCTCTAGCGATCGCACAAAAGCCTGCTTAGCATCACAAAAATCTAAATCTGCTCCGCTAGTCCGCTTTTTAGGCATACTCACAAACTCTCATTGACTTTACATATAAAACGTCTGCCATTTCTGCTTCCAGTGTGAGCAAAGTATAGGTCATCATTTCCTTCACGTGATTACATGAATGATGACAAAATGCCTGTTCAACTTGATCCACTGGTACACCACTAATCCTATAATAAGTTAAATCCAGTCAGTTTCAGTTGAAATAGATTATCTATATAACTTGGAACTAAAACCTTGGAACTACCTTTAAGATAAAAAATATATTCACTGTGTCAGGAGCATGGTTTAGTTTGATATGCCTTGTATTTATAAGAATATCATATATATAATAGCCTCTCCTGTGAAAGTCAGTCAGTGTGACTCACTGGAGCGCAAATGTCAATTGCCCTGTGGACAAACCTCAATAGAGGTTCGACACCCAATAATCCCAAGCAAGTGTTTTTGTACCAGTGGGAATACAACTTTATGAAAACATTAACAAAGGAAGAAGACTGCGAAGGTCTAATAAATGGAGATGGGACTATAAACAAATCTGAAGAACATCAGATCATGATGACGCATTATATTCCATGCTCTCAAAATGTAATGGGAACCAGATGCCTTGAGGCAACTTATGTCAGGTTTATGGAGAGCTCCACCTGTTCCCTCCCTCTTCTCAACATGACGCTGACATTTTGTGATATTTCAGCCAAATGTCAGGAGACAGACTCCGATGAACAAGTGTATGCAATGTCCCGCCGAAAGAGATACACATGCAGTTCTACTGGAATGAAAGTTCACATTTGATTCGCTGCGCTTGGGCACTGATATGTGACGGCAAAGGCTGAGAGATATGGCTGTTATAGCTAGCCAAGATGGAGAGCTGAGACAATCTGGCTAATAAGGTCGCATTGTTTGATGCTAGCTGGTTCCCATGACCCTGTGTCAAAGATGAATTGAGTCAAAAAACGGAGAAGAGTGGCAATTATGAAATCTGTAAGGGGGACCAGAGATGACACTTTTCCAGTTGTTTGAAAACAAATTGAGTTTTATTAAGGTTTATGCATTTAAATTTGATTAATTGTAGCAATTACAATTAATTAATTGTCACGGTGGTGCAGTGGGTAGCACGGTCGTCTGACAGCAAGAAGGTCGCTGGTTCTAGGCTCGGCTGGGGCAGGTGGGATTTCTGTGTGGAGTTTGCATGTTCTCCCCGTGATCGCGTGGGTTTTCTCCGGAAGCTCCGGTTTTCCCACAAGTCCAAAGGCATGCGGTATAAGTGAATTGAGTAAGAAAGATTGCCCATAGTGTTAAAGTGTGAATATGTGTGTAAAACATATGCCAGAGAGTTGGCGGTTCATTCCACTGTGGCGACCCCGAAAGACAAAGAAAGCCAACATGGAGATGAATGAATTAATGAATAATTGTAACAAATCATCAACAAGTCTTCCCCCTGGTTGTCATTTTGGTGGTTGCATCCTTTGGTTTCTCCTGCATACATTACCTCAGGGTTTTATGTCTGCCTATCAATTTTATTGCACTGCTTTTGAGTGCACAGCCAAACATAACTGCCACAAGTGACTCTCAACTACTTGCTTTTCAGATGCAGCAGATTTCTGTGCTATTTGTTTACACTTCTGCATGGCTACAAGTCAGTCTCCACTAAAGGCTGCATTGACTTTTTTTTCTCTTCAGTGACTCACTGAGCACAGGACTGGCTTTTAATAAATAAATGTAAAAAAAAAAAACTTGGCAACTCCTTATTGCAACTCATCACAAAAATCAACATATGTTTGGATTTTAAGACACAAAAAAAATCTGTGTCAAAGTACTTTTTAATCCAAATCTGTTTGTTAAATTAATTAAACATTTGTTCAAATAAACTGTAATCAACTTAAAATGATACAGTCTTTTGATTGATAGACAAAGTCTTTTTGTAACCTACTTTATTCCATAGTGATTTATTTGAGTAACATTTTTTGTAAATTTAAGAGCTGGTGGCATTCTATAACCCATCTCCTTTGTTTATGCAGTGCATTGTTAATGATCTCATCTGATTCCAAATATGTATATCTTTAAAAAGAAATGATACAGCAGGTTTCAAGCTGGGGCAGGAGATCAACAGCTTAGCTCAATGCAACTAGAGTTTCTGATGCACACTCAAGTATAGCTCGCTAGAACTGAGTCACTCCTCCAGCTTTTAAGCTCTCCTGCAGATTTCCAGCAGCCAGACTGTAATCACGCTCGGGTTTGGAGACTCCGCAGTGCATTCCACTGAGGTGTCAACATGCATGCTCGTGAACACATATTTCAGTATAACATAAAACAGATAACACACTATAAAAATACATAAATACAATACAGACACACAGCAACATAACATTAATACATTTGTAATATTATTGATAATTAGTTGGAGTCTATCGCGAAATCGTCTCGATATCTCAACATTTTTGTTACGTTTTTATTTAGTTTTTTGAAACATTAGGTTATTTCGCCAGATTCACTGTACCCTAAAGGTTTTAACCCTAAACAGCTATTTACCTTTAGAGTAGGATAAATATTTGGTTAAAAATCCTTAAAAATAGAGATGCAATTTTATTTATTTAGAGAAAAACACTGTAAGCATTGAAATGTTCCTCAGGTCACTGTCACTTGTGTTCATTAAGGACGGTAGTTTTGCATGAACTGTGCTTTGTTAATTATATAAAATCTGCATATTATTTGACATTATATAAATAGTTGATTTTATCATGGATTTTTGCTATCCAAACAATCCATTATAAAGTACTTTTTACATCTGACTGACCTCTCTCAACAATATAACACACAGTATGGATTAAATATGTCTAATCTGTGTATAGGTGGCGATGTTTTTTCAGGCAATAAGACTTAATTTTTACCATAACTCTCTCTGGTGACACCATTCAGGCTTGCACTCGTTTAGTGAGTGTCCGTGTTTTTACCCCATTCCCTGCAATCTACTTCACAGAAAGCTGTTGTTCTGTATTCTACCTGTTCTGATGGAGACATAATTTCAACATTTGTGTTTGTGCATGTCATCATATTATTTGCCACTGCTTGAGCAAGCAATGCACCTGTTATTCCAATGCACCATCGTTCTAACATAAGTGTGTTATAACTGTCCATCCAAACATTTATGTGCAAATGCCTTGTTTAATTTTGCAAAATAAGGGACCTTTAAAGCAGTTCTCCTTCAGTCGTTCACTTCGGCAAATGCCACAAGACTCGACTTTAATCAGACCTAGTTGTAACTCGAGGTACCTGGGTCAATGATATTGTATTTCACTACTGCAAGAATCTGGATACCCCTCCCTATATAGAACTTGATGTCTTTTATCTTACTTTAATGCCATAACCCTCCCT
The DNA here is from genome assembly GCA_900490495.1 of Danionella dracula. Lineage (NCBI taxonomy): Eukaryota > Metazoa > Chordata > Actinopteri > Cypriniformes > Danionidae > Danionella > Danionella dracula. The sequence continues at coordinate 3,056,454 of UELW01000600.1, forward strand.
GACTTACTCATAACCTTAAGGTTGTGACTAGGGGATATAGTCACATTCCGTATATCCGTTCCCTATTTCTCTGTCCATAACTATGTTCACTTGTTTTTAACAAACATCCTTGCGTTTGCTGAATCAGCATGTGTTTAATTTACTTAATTAGTCCAGTTAAAGGAAATTGAATAATTTAATTTGAGCTTAGTTTTTACCGCATTACTGCTTTTCATTAAGGATTCCTCACTCAGTGTTTTTGACTAAACAATTTATTCTACGGTAGATTCAAATCAATACCTTAGTGGGAATTAAAGGAAACTTGTTTTTGATGAACCATTGTGCATCATTGAATGAAACTGGATCATCCTGGAGCAACAAAAAAACAAGAAATTGTTCATATTGTTGTCTGGTGTGCCTAACTTGCTTCAATTTTCTTTTTCATCCTTCAAGCTGAAAATTTGTAGGTTTGACGTCCACTTTGCTGCTTTATTTATGATGTGAAGTTAAAATATGTTTTAAAGTTCAAAGTAAATATTCACCTTTTTTTTAGTAAAGCCTTTCTTTTTCAGCTTCTTCTACAGCTGTATTGTAATAGCATACAAAATTGGAATTTGAGGGAAAATAACAACAACAGTTTTGGTTTTGTTATATTTGGCACACTTTAGCTCTCATCTTTTTCATATTAAAAGCCTTTCAAGCATTCGTTAATTTCCGTCTCTCCATGGGTTCAAAAAGACTTTCAAAGTCTTGTTGAAAAGAACACCTCTCGTCACATCGCTACTTCTTTTCATTTGTAGTATGTCTACTTCAAATAGCAATCCAATTATGAAGCGTTTGAGGGGTTTAATGACAGTTAATTTTTTCGGGCCTGTTCTCAAAGGCTTGGTGATGGTAGATGGACTTTAAAGGGATTTCATGTGTATGAACAGAGGATGTCAGTTTTGATCCACCAGAAGAGAAGAATGGATCCCAGCACAGGCAGATAAGTTCTGGTTGAGTTAACATTCATGGTTCGGATTAGTGCTAAAGTATAATTAAAGTTCTTGCTATCACTGTTGGCCTGAACCTCAACCATCAGTTCTGACTCTCAAGACAATAATGCTCAGGGCTCTGTAACACCTAAAGGTATTAATGTTCTTGTTGAACTTTTCAAACTTATTTTTTTCCAGAATAACACGTTTTTTTGTCTGTTTGTTTGTTTGTTTTTATGCTAATTCAGAAGCATGGACAATTTACATGATCTCAATTGTTTTCTCTCCAGTTTTTCCTACTTTTGATATTTGCAGTTACCTTTAAAACTTGGATTATTTGTGCCTCTTAATTTACAAGAGGCAAAGTACATATAAATCCTGAAAAACAGAGAGAAAGATGTGATTCATAAACTTACCTCATTAACTAAATATCTGCAACTAAGAGTTATTTATTTTAACCAAATTTTGGGGCATGTGTACTGTTATACTCATTACCCATTGAATCCAGAGAGTAGGCCTTAAATCCGGAACAAACCTTGTCTGCTGCACACATCAAAAAAGATAGCTAGCTATAAAATGTATCCAGTATTATTGAAGTTGTGGAAAATGTAGCCTCTAGACTGCCAAACCTTCAAACTGGCCAATTTAAAGGACAATTTTAAGGCTGAATCAGTTTTCCAGCATGATCTTGATCCTTTCTTGTATGCATAAACTGTGTGTCTAAGGTATCAACGAGGTACACTGCAAATGTCTGGACAACCTTGCTGAGAAAGGGGGAATAGTGTCTTTATAAAGCTTTTGAAATATTGATTTGAAATAACAGCTAAATCTCGATGCTGTACCAACAAAATGACTGAAATAATTGCTACAAATAGCTTAAGAATTATTTCTGAATTTTTAAACTCATCTCTATCGCTAGGTTTCATTCCTAAACAGCTCAAAAATGCACCTTCCGTTCTTGTCAAAAATAATAGAGAAAGTTATAATAGCACAGCTCTGCTCCATCTTACAAAAAAGCAGCTTTTATGAAGATCTTCAATCTGGATTCAGAGCACATCACAGCACAGAGACTGTGCTGGTTAAAATTTCAAACAATCTGTTACCTGAATGGAATCAAGGTAATATCTCTATTCTAGTTCTAGTAGATCTCAGTGAAGCCTTTGACACAAAAGATCACACGATTCTCCTCGAGAGACTAGAGAACGATGCAGGCATCCAGGGCCAGGCTCTAAGCTGGTTTAACTCTTACCTCTCTGACCAGAGTAAGTTTGTTCATGTAAATGGAAAGTCATCAGACACAATAGCAGTAGAGTATTGAGTTCCTCGAGGATCTGTTCTGGGACCTATCCTATTCTCACTCTACATGCTGCCCCTTGGCAAAATTATTAGAAGACATGGGATTAGTTTCCATTGATATGCAGTTGACACCCAGCTCTAAATCTCAGCAAAACCTAATGACCCTTTAAAGCAAAATACGATCTCAGAATGTGTCGCTGATATGAATGATTGGATGAATGAATATCGCATTGACCATAAAATTCTGCTTGTTGTGTTCAGATACAGTAATTGCAAAAGGCGCCACTAGGCAAAGCAGTGAGCGGAGAGTCGTTGTTGGGGGAGAGAGTCTAGCATAATGCAGTGCGTTCGTGTTGGAAAATAAAGTTCATCAACCACATTACCAAGTGAATTATTAATTCGCTATACCTGTGACATAACACTACTTCTTGGCTTTAAGGCACTGAATGGATTGGCTCCTGCCTACCTGAGCAGTCTCCTATCACAATATATTCCAGCTCGCTCTCTTGGATCTCAAGAAGCACGACTACTGATTATTACTAAAATATGATGCATATTTTATATTTTACATATATTTTGTGTCATAGTAATGCTTTGGCTGCTGCCAAAGCCAGATGAGATTGTTGGCAGAAAACTGCTGATTATTAATGTATGTTTAAAATTAATAGATCTATATAATTATTTTTATTTTTTGGAAGCAAAACAGTCATAGCAGCAGATAAAAATTTGGCTCTGGAGTAGATTAGCCTTATAACACACCATCAGTACAGCAAGGGCAGGATTTCAGTGTGTCACATTTTGTATATGCAAATAATTAAAAGTTCCTTTTTTAACCACTGATTGAAAAAACATAACCTTGCTATCTCTAATCCCGAACATAGTTGCTCTGGAGCAGGTTAGCCTTGTGGCGTAAGTAACCAGGGTGACAAAGATCGATTAAATCCTAGATCGTTTCATAGTACCAAAAATCCAGAATTGGTGCAAACTACTCCTAAACTTAGCTGGCTAATTAGTTAATCCGGCTTCATGGTACAGGCCCCTGATCCACACTCTGACTTTTTGGAGCTGCTTTGAAAGCAACGGCTAAAAAAGCTCTATATAATTTGCTTGATTGATAAGGAGTGATTTTATTTCAAATAACAAATCCATTTCTTTGTATGACTGTTGTTGAATGTTCTTGAAAAATCTAATTCATGACTCTTTTAAAGCTTTGAAGCTGGCTGGGTGAGGTACTTTGACTTATGACTATAATATATGTTATAGAAATTAAAAATTACAGTTTATCTAAAAAGCTTTCTTTATTTTAACTGACATGAGTACTGTCCCACTTCAAAAATAAAATAGTTAAAAGTTAAAATTGCTTTAAAAGTCACACTGTATTTTTTTTATACAGTAGCTGATAATCTACTATTCGATTTCCTTCAGAGAGAAGCTCATTATATCCCTTAAAAAGCATCCATCTAAAGTATAATAAGGCATGGCCATCTGAAACACAGATAAAGAGAGAACTGGGGCTTGACTTTGCCTACACATTATAGTTTTCCTGCAATTAGCTCCAGGTGCTGCAAACTCTGCGCAATCTTGCAATTCTAAAATATACTTCTAGCGGCAAGACATTTACATCCCTCTCTTCTAGCTTTTATCATGACATTATCCACACTTTATTCTGTTCGAAGTGACAACTGCTATGCATTTGTTCTACCATCAGATAATTTTCTGAATGTCAATACAGGAAAAAATGTTTAGTTCAAGCATAAAAGCTGTTTTAAAGTACAGATTCACAACCATGTTGTTAAACAATGTAATGCATTTGGATGTAAGTTTTTTTTTTATCATTTTTTAATATAGTTAATCCATTATTTGTCAGTATCTCCAGAGTTCAGTAACATTTTTTGACAGACTTCTGAGTCAGCTTTTATTACTATGTTTCAAACTATTTACACATAAGTAAATAGTTAAATGATCCTATGATGATCCTCTGAAGTATTCTCTGATTGTTCTATATTCCTTGTGCACTTCACTAGAAGCATTCAATATAGATTTGTGAAAACTATTTGAGATCAAAGTGCAGACGAACCTGTGTGCGTAAGCAGAAGCCACCAGAAGTCTACCATTTCCTGGCAAATTTAATATCTGTTATGCAAACATATGAAATTACTTAAAATCCAGCAGTGAGATATGTTAATGCATGGAATTGTTCTCTTAATTATTATCTCTGAGACCTTTCAGACTTTTTAGACATGCTGACAGTTTTGCACTGCTAGAATTTCGGAAATGCTAATCACTACTAGCCATCAGCTGCAGATATATGAACAGCAGTTTTGTGAATTATTCCATCAGTTTGTTTTTGTATTCCAGATATTTGAATTCCAGCTATTTTTTGTTCACTACATACTTCCTGTAGTGATGCTATTTTAGGTTTAGGGTTTAGAAAAGAGTAAGGAGAGATCATTGCTGAATAAATGGTGTGCAGTATTTGTTTCTTAATTGAGCAGATAAAATCTGTATTTGGTGGATGTAGTAGTGGAAGTCAGATACTTTTTTGTCGGTTTCTATGCTGTTCTTATGAATAATACAACAGAACTTTTCTGTACAAAGGCTGAACACTACGATAATCTATTAGTGCACATTGAGCAACTTAGCACTTCCATCTGCCATTAAATGGATATCAGACATGAATTTTAATGAAATTTAAAAAAACTTCAAGGACAACTGTATTTGCTGATTTTAACTTGAATCTTTTGGCTAAATTGACTATAAGTTGCAGTTCTATTCTCCCTCATAAAAATGAACTTGTATGAAATGTGTGTTTTATTTATTTTGTATGTCTTATGAGGTATGTCTTACCTTTAAAATGAGTCTCTAACACTGAAATGATTATAGTGCTACACTTTCTCTTTAATATTTTGCCCTTGTTTTGGGGCTATTGTTTGCAATCTAATAATGTTTTTTATGGGTTTACAAAAAATTCAAATGATTCAAACTCACCATTGGTCAAATCCTGTATTTTGTTTCCATGTGTCTTTAAAAAAGACATGATCAAAGAGATGAAAAAAGAGGTTGTCTGAGCCTATTATTTTTTTTTATGTCAGTCTTTATCAAATTAACATTTTTACAGAAATCTCGTTCTCAACAGTCTCTATATGTGTGTTAATCATGTTGTATTCTTGTGAAGTTATTGGCAGAAACTATTGTTCCCTTGATAGATTGTCTTTATGTCTCTGACCCTCAGCTTGTTTCACTTGTCATGCCCATTGTATTAGCCAATCTTGTACTTAAGGGCCTTGCTCCCTGTGTCTCTTTGTACAGCCATTTTTGTGCTTTACATTCCTAGTATTCCATATTGTGCTATTGTTGTAAAGTTTCTTGTGGATCTTGTGTCTCCAGCATTCTGCATTCCTCCTTGTTAATTGGTTTTAATATTTACTTGTTTAGATCCAATGTTTCCTTTTTCATTTGCACTTGTGCTAATTTATCCCAATAAAATTCTTGTTTCTTCTTCCATACATAATTGCACATTGCGTCAATCCCAATTGCCATGTGTTTCAAAAACGTTCTTTTGTCAAAAAACAATTCAGAATGCATTCATTGTTGATGAATATAAAAATCAATTTGAGAACCAATAAACCCTGATCTTGGAAGCAAAAGGGAGAATGCTGGAACTGTTGAATCAATTGTTGTTGATGTCTGGCTTTTCAATGCAAAAGTTTCTTTGTTTTCTACTGTGCACATTCATGTTCTTCATCACGTTAAGGATGAAAAAGTCATGCTTTTCTCTTGATGTAACTTTTAATCTGTTTTTGTGATGCAGTTCCTTGAAAAAAATGCTTTCCTCTCTCAACGATTCAAATGCTATTTTATTGTTGTATTTATATTCTTCATACTTGTATGCACCTAATCTTTCAGTGTCTCTGAAGGTCTATATTGTTAGAGGAGCACACCACAGTGACATTGCTTTTCCAGTGTAACCGTAACTATAAAACTGGAATCTGGTTAAAATAGCAAAAATCTAGGTGTATTGCGAGTATTTTTCAATAACGATAGCACAAGCTACCATTCAAGCATTTATTCAAGTCTGATGGAGCAGCCAGATTAACTCTCTTTTTAGAACATTTATTGGTAAAGGATATGAGAAGCTCTTATGCCTGTTACCTTTAATGTTCTCTAAATATGTCATTTTTAAAGAAAAACTGATAACCCATGGAACCTATTTGCGCCCCTGAAGTATAGGGTTGAGGTTCTGACTGGTGGTCATACTCAAGACCTGAAGCCTACGGCATTTTTGTGGCATTTTCTTGAGTGCAAGAATTGAAGTAAAAAGTCATCAAGCCAATAAAGTAATATAACGGGAGAATATATGGGTGAAATTTATTCTAACTACCATGAGAAATAGATCACTAGGGGTAGAATTGTAGCAGCTAATTTTAAATGTTATAAAATGGTTTTATAGTTGTAGATTTGTCAAGATCTTTTAATAAATATTGATCAGATTTTTGTTAACATTATCTTATTTTTGGGTGTTGGGTGCATGTGGGGTTGTGAGTGTGTGCAAGTAATGTAATTCCAAAGTCATGAAAGAAAAACATGCAAAGTAAATCTTTTTCAAAAGTGTCTTGACATTGAAGAAAAATATACAGAGGGAGAGAGAGAGAGAGGAAACCATTTTAATGAAGGCTTCACTAAACCTTCTAGATTAGAACTAAATCAAAATCTTAACTAAAACATCTGTAAATAATCAGAAAAAGTAAATGAAAAGCACAAACAATAAGTTCATAAATACATAAACAGGGTTTTGGCAGCCATATTTTTGTCATTTTAATATTTTTAAATAGTTTTCTACATGAAATTAAGTTTCTTTAATTTCTTTGATTCAAGCTCAGGAAACACTGAGCAGTTCTAGGAAGTGAGTGAAGGGCATTGGCACACCCCAAATAGATGGACTGTCCATGTACCATGAAGCCGGATTAACTGGTTAGCCAGCTAAGTTTAGGATTAGTTTGCATTAATCCTGGACGACTCTGGGTACTATGAAACGATCTAGGATTTAATCGATCTTTGTCACCCTGGTTGCTCATGTCACATGGCTAACCTGCTCCAGAGCAGGCTGTGTTCAGGATTAGAAATCGCAAGCTTGGGTTTGTTCAATCAGTGGTTAAATAAGGAACTTCTAAGTGTGGTAATACTAGCGTCTGTAACAATAACTCCACGTTTTTCCCCAAACCTATGCATATTTGTATGCAAATTGTTCAACGCTCACTTATTTAGAGACGATTATTTCAGGATGGACAAAATCCCTAAGCATTTCCTGACAGGTATTTGCATGAAAGATACAGATTATGTGCTGAAAGGATATCTTACATTTGCAAGCTTTGTCGGACATTCAAAATGCGACATGCAGAAATCCTGCCCTTACTGTATCGCAGAGGGTGTGTTATACGGCTAACCTGCTCTAGATCCAAATTTTTATCTGCTGCTATGATTGTTTTGCGTTGAGGTTATGTCTTCCAAAAAAAAAAGCTATTATATAGACCTTTTCATTTTAAACATACATTTAGATTTTAAACATACATTTGTACAGAAATAAGCATTTTTTATTGTAATACAACCATAAACCTGTTATCATGACATAAAAAATTAAAGCATATTGGAATTAACAAGGTAAAAAATATGCTATCGGTTTTAAACGCATATCATGATCGATACTCATTCTTACATTAAACAGAATGGGCTCCTTTGACATCGTTTTCAAGAAATTATCAGTTCTCTGATAACAATCTTGTATGGCTTTGGCAGCAGCTACAGTATTGCTACGACACAAAAATATACGTAAAATAAAAAAAAAAACAGTAAAAAAACAATTTGGCTCTATCGTGTTCAACGTGATTGGTTATTCGGTGCTAATGTCAGTCTGCAACCGTAAACTAATCAGAGCTTAAGGATCAAAGCCTAACTCAACAAAGAAAGTTGATAGTATCAATAGTAGTTCATAGTATTGATTAATCCTGATTCAAACGGTTTTGTCAAGTCTAAACCTCTCCAGTAATACTGAGATTGTTAAACCACGTTCATGGTACATGCATCAGGTCCGGGCTATATTTTATTTTGAGGAATGCACATGCGTGTTTATTCTGGTTGTGTTCAGATTGCTAGAACGTCATGAATAAATATGAACCCATTAACTCATTTTAAGGTTGCTGCTTTGGATGCATACACTCTTGTCATTACTATGCAAATTAGTGTGGCAGATTTGGTAAACAGAAATCCTGTAAAGAGAGGTGCAAATCAGGCGGAAATGAAATCCACTGCTTTCAACAACATTACACATGCCTAAACTTATTTGTTACATTCATTTCCCTGGATCTCCACTGAACACTGGTTTTGTGCTGGTGATACAGATAACTTTAAGGCTGATGGTTCACCCAAATGTTGATGGGAGGGCGTGCATTTATAAAATCAGTAAATATTTCAGTATTTATTCAAGGTTTAACTTTAAAATCTGACAGACTGCCAATCAGACTTGAGTCCTGCAAGAATGGTGAGATGTTTTAATTAAATCTTCAGGAGAAGTGCTGATAACAAATTGATCAATGATAACGGTAGCTCTGAGTAGGACTTAGAAACACGTTTCAGTCACTCTGGAAAAAGCCATTTTGCACTCATCTGAAGTGCTACTGGGATTTTCTCTGTAATGGATATAGCGGTAGGATTTGTGTTGAGTTCATCAGTGTTTCAAACCTTCCTTTGTGATTGTAAGCTGCTGCCTTATCAGTAAAAAAATCGGTGTAAAAGTGTCTGAAGCACCACTTTGAACTAGAACTTGTGAAATGGATTTTTGCATTCCTGCAGATCTTGTATATGTCAAAGTATGCTATCCATGTGATGCAAATACAGCTGTCACATCCTAGCCTGTCCTTAAGTATTCCGCTGAGGGTGGTGTATATGGTGTTGAGGCTCAGGTGACTCATTCCTTTTATATTCCTGCTGCTTCACTTGCCTCTGAAGTGGAGAACAGTGGAGGTCAGAGTAAACTCTTGAACCCTTCATTATGTGTTAGTCCATGTCTGAAAGGAATGTGTAATGGATCTCTGTACTCTTCACATGTTGTGTCTGCTGGTGTAGTAGACCTCTTATTGGCACATACCCTATAAACATTTTTTAATTAGCTTTGCATTGATGACTTTGATGCATCGCTCAATTGGGCACTATTCTTCTGACCGTCTTTATATTCTCAACTCCACTCCTGTTTTGAAGCTTATTGGTTGGATGAGAGCTTTCTATCTAGTATCATCAAATAACAGGGGCCTGATGTATAAACGTTGCGTACGCACAAAATGGGCATAGAAATATGCGTACGCATTTTTCCACGCACATATCAGGATTAATTAAAAAAACGGTGCGTAAATAAGTGCGCACCGTACGGATGCTCTTGACCGTGCGTACGCACTCTTTTAGAAGAGTATGTGTTTTGTTGACACCAACTGTCCTAAATAGCAATAGCTATTTAAAATGAAAAACTTCTAAATTATCCTATTACATCACCCAATAAATCAAATTGTATCAACCTGAATTATCATTATTAGCATTCTTAACGAGGTGCAAATACTCAGAATTTACTCATTTGTTTTAATGAATGGGCTATAAAAAGGTATGTGCGTATAAAACATATCATCATAATGGATGCTCTAGCGCTGTTAGAAGACCTTGCTAATGACGCTCTACGGAGGGAGCGTGTTTTCAGAGACCGTGAAGATTTCCTTGCTCATGACGATGATTGGCTCATGAGCCGATTTCGATTTCTAAGAGCCATCCTCTTGGAATTGTATTCTGAATTACGGCCAGTATTGGAAAGACCCTCGCGAAGAAACCATGCGCTGTGTGTTCCTGTGCAAGTATTGACCACATTAGGCCACTTGGCCACTGGTACTTTCCAGCGAGAGTTGGCAGACCGATCGGGTATGTCGCAGTCATCCCTGAGCCGTGTCATGCCATATGTATGGGATGCCATAGTGGGGATGGCACCCCGAAACATCCGTTTTCCTTACACGCAAGCTGAACAGGCCAACATCAAAATGCAATTTGCAGCAATCGCCGGTTTTCCCAATGTAATCGGGGCTGTTGACTGCACTCATGTTGCAATAAAGGCACCATCTGAGAATGAATTCGCTTTTGTTAACCGAATTATTGGTGGTATTAATATGCAGAAAGATCATACATATTCAAAATGGGCGGTCTTAACCTCCAAATATGGTTATTTCGGGAGGAGATTGGGGTAAGGAATACGCACATGCACCTGCGCACAATATTCAGATCATTTTGATTTATAAAGCGAACCATGCGCAGGTTCTGGCGTACGTACGGTTTTATAAATCTGAAAACTTTTGTGCGTACGCAAATTCTGCCTTATTTGCGTACGTACACTTTAAGGATTACATCTACGCAAAGTTTTATACATGAGGCCCCTGGTGTCTGAGCACCATATACATACAAACTGTTTGAAAAAACAATGTGGTTCAATGTTCCTCTCTAACCTATCCTCATTATTTATCTCACCTCCTGCAGCTGATGCTGATCACTTGTTTGTTGTCTGTGTCACAGTTTACTAACCGTTTTCTACATTTGTTAGTTCCTGTTTTGTCTTTGTTTGTTTTGTTTTGTTTTTTGTTTTGTTTTTTCAGGTCCTGTCCGGCAAACCGTTCATCGATGGATTTTAAGTTTGTATGTTATTTGTGCTGGGGAGTTTATTGGCGCCTGCCTCAGTCAGCGAGAGTCCCCTCATAGAGGAACTCCTGTCTGCTCTGCCTGGTCCTCGCAGGGACTTTGTGAAGCTGCTTTGAAAGCAATTGCTAAAGAAGCGCTATATAAAAACTGATTGATTGATTGATTGATTGATTTATATGCTCAATATCCAAATCTTTTCTAGAAGATCTTTAAAATAACTTCCTGTCTGATTTGAAACCTTGATTTGTCACAATACTCCATTCCTGTCTTTATTGTTTATAGTCGAAAACTTGAAAATCAGATTGATTAAAATGCAAACCTTTTGTTTTTTCCTTAGTATAGATCTAATTACATTATTGGACACTGTGTGTCGACTTGGTGTAATTAATTATGGCAGCTTGTCTGATGTAACCTGGTATTTCTTCCTGAGGGAGATTAGTAGAGTTCAGTAGATCACCATGTCCATGTGTTGATGGACTGAAAAGATTAATCCTGTAAACTTTTTTGACCATTTTGTCTGCATGGCAAATTAAATGCTATATAATGCTGTCTAAGACCACTGGCTATCAGGTTGAGGCCCTGTCTTCAGTTGCTTATTTAATGTTTTAGTCTTTATATTCTGTTAATTTTATATGTTCCTTGTTTTTGTGTACCACTCTTCAGTCCAGCATTCATCTGACACTAGTTTGTGATGTGGAAATTACTACTTTAGCCAGACATTACATTTATTTATAACTTTGCTAAAGATTAAGTTGGTCATTCCCTATGAATTTCCATCTGTGATCTACTCGTGTACTCTAACCAATTGTGGTACTTGTTCCTCTGTCAGTTCACCTGCACCTGAAGCTTATTGTTACAACCCCAAAATGAAGATGCCAACTAGGGTCGGGGTATAAGAAATAAGAAGTTTGAAATGGAAACTGGTTTATTTCCATTAAATAATGGGTTTGGATCCAAGGAATTACCTCCTGCTTTCCCTCTCGATGTGTGATAGGAAGTAACTAAACTGCATTTTCCTGAGTTGAGCCACTTGAGACTGACTCCAGATGTATTCACTAGAATGTCAAACTTTGGAGTTAAAAACATGTTTCTCCTTCTGGTTTTGTTAGGTTTGTTGATTCAGATTTCTTGTTTTGACCTTCATGAACACTGAGGGTGGTGAATTATTTTTTTATTTGTTTGTTTTAAAAAAAGGTTATAAAACTTAAACCTTCAGCCAATCAGACGCCTTTACTTAGGCCATGTCCCGCCTCTGTGAATTCATTTTTTTAGTACTGGCTACACCCACTTTGAGCTTCATTTGATGTTGCTAGAAACCAATGGCTGATGTCACAAACACTCTGACCATGTTGTATACAGTCAATGGTAGGAACAGAACTCAACTAAAAACACGGGAAGTAAGGGGAGTTAAACTCAAACAAACACCAAAAACAAGCCAGTGAGCTTAGATCCATTCAAAAATCAGGGAACAACTGGAGTATCCTGAGGAAAACAAACAGCAACACATAAAACACTGCAAAAACGGCAGGGGGTCATAACACTTAGAAAGAATTCTAAGCACCAATCAGTCTCAACTAGTCACAGCCAACAATATTTCTCAGTTCCCCTGCACTTCCTTGTTTGGCCACTCATCCGCTTTAGTTGTTTTACAGATGTTTAATATACAAGTCCTGAATCTCACCTTTCCTTCAAAAGCAGTGGTTATTACAAACCAATATTACTCACCTGCTGCAATTCAACTAAGGCACACTTACCTGCACTGAATTCTTTTTCTCTAATCTCTTATTGAAGATCATCTAAGATACAACTAAGTTGCAGGGACAGCTATTCATTTACCCATTTGTAAATTCTATGTCAGTTCTCCATCTTTCGCAATTCATATTAATTTTAGCTTGTTTTCTCTCAATACAGATACAATAAGAAAGTTGCATATGTGCAATTTGTTATTCAACCCTTGCTCTTCATGTTTTTCCTCTCATTGCTTTCAACGCCACTGATGAGGGTTTATTTTTGTTTATTAACATAGCAATCAAACAAATTATAAACCACAAAAAAAACATTATGGAGACCATGCTTTGAAGCAAATATTTCTTTTTTTTTATGTGTCTTAGCGATGCTCCTAATAGTAATATCTTTAAGAACATATCACTCGGTGCTGCTAAGCAGGTAACTATATAGGTGTTGTTGTTTTTCTTCCTTTGAAGAAGATCAATATCTTTTTCTTCACCAGTAGTTGTTCATATTGATTTGGGTCTCTGGTGATTATCACCTCCAGAAGAACAGATTCTCGAGTAAAAGGTGGACATGTTATTCAATGACTTCCCATGTTTTCGATTTGGAAAGGTACATTTTCCTGACACTACGATCTTTTAATGCAGTAGTTTCTGCTGTGCTGCCATGTTCTTCTGAGCTTACTGACCCACTGAGGTCACACTGATGAACCATCTGGGTCTGAAACACCTCTATACACACAGGCAGACAAGCATACACATACACTCAGGATGTCAATGAATTAATTTGGAAAAAGTCACATTATACTGGATTATGATTTTGATATTAAGAGCCTTTAAAAGCTAAAAGGGTCAAACTCACTGCATTAGGTGGCAATACTGTATTTTTTAAATAACACTTTAGTACTTCAAAGTAAATAATAAAGTGTCATATTTAGTGTAATATAGTGACTTTTTCAATTTAATTAATTGACATTCTGAGTGTATGTGTATAAAATGTATGTGCTTCTCCCTGTGTGTATAGAGGTGTTTCAGACTCAGATACCATGTTTAAAGATATTAGTGCAAGGAACAGAAAAAAGGGGGATGTAAAAGTTTTGCCAACATATTCTTGCACTTATATCTTTAAACATGGTAAACACGGTAAAAGAGCCAAAGCTATTATATTCATGATATCGTTAGCTCCAAGGTTTATCTTATCGTACCTCTGTTTGTGATGTGCTGCAGGTGAGGTGCCTCACATAATTCAACATTGTTCCAGATGTTTCACAGATAGTTTTGCTTGTTTTCTCTTATTTGCCGCTGTTTGCAGACATTGTTTGTGTCTGTGAACAAGTTTGATTTGTGAAAGAGAAAAGTATTGACATGAAGCGGATGTACACACCCAACACTGTTCTAATCTGGATACTTTTCTTTTTATGAAAATATCACCAAAGTTTTAATTCACTATCTAGTGCATAAGATGAAGCACAATTCGAGAAAGACTGAAAGCACTTACTCTGCCTAGTTTTGTCCAAAGATCACAAGAAGGCTTGATGCAGTTAACATTTCAGAGGCATGCGGCAGGATTCACAGCGTGGTCACCAGGGGGTTATGTGAATGCGAAGCCTTCACAAAAGCTTGATGGAGAAAGTATAGATTGGCCTTTTGCTGGTGTTTTCTTGGTCAAGACCAATGATCAAGTCTGAGTCCGAACGCAAGCAAGTCCGAGACAATTGCAATTTCAAACATTGTTGAAGCAGAGACAAGATCAAGTCCATAGAAAAATGGACTCGAGCCAGTCTGAACTCGTGTTCAAGTCTGGACTCGAGTACTACAGCTCTGCTCCAGGTTGTTTGTATGCAAGTAAGAGCAATTTGAAGTGAGTGATAATTTATGGGTAACTATTTGAGGTGTTGCAGTACTGGAGTGATATGCTCAACATAAAGGGGTTTGTGTGTTCAATCTGTCTCCAGTATTTTGATCAAGCTGCAGTCCATGAAGAGATTTTGCTGGCAGGTCAAGCAGCTGTTCATTGCAGAAGTCTAATCGAAATGCAACTAGAGCATGAAGTAGAGCAGCAGTAGATTTCTGAGAGATATTAATGAAGGCAGTGAATTTTTCTAATATGGAAAAAAATCTGTTCATTTGATGAAGTTAATATGGACATCACATAATGGAGTCGAATCAGAAATGACTCAGACTCTTAACCTTATGATATATAGCAGATGTATGCATGTTTCAAACTATACATATAAAGTCTTGCAAATAGCCAAAATGGGCAATTTAAAGTTAGATAATATGTCAGTTGTTCTTTAATATTTTCCTCTGTTTTTTTGAGGGCTCAAATAAAAACATGTACAAAGTGATGTTCTATAAAGTTTCAATATTGTGTTATTGTTACCTTTCACTTAAAAAGTTTTTTTCTTGGTTGATATACGTGTTAATGTTTGTTTTGGATATCATTATTTTTGTAAAAACATGCCAGATTTAAGATCAATTTGTTGGCCAATCTACACTTGTGTGTCATGCCGACGAATTCCACTTTGCATTCACTTAACTCTGCGCTGACCCTGTTGTGGTACCACTGAACATTTCTAACCTTGTGTCAAGGCTTCACAGAGCACCGAGCTCCGGGATTAATCTGTATAATTATATACAGAGTTATATTTATATGAAATATGATGAGGTAAATAAAAAAAATCTTTTTTTAGCATCTGTGTTGGTTTTGATTAGCTAGTATTTAGCATTTTAATTATGCCAATATTAATCAGTGCAAAAGACAGCGTGTGACAGAGCACCGAACTATATGTTTTTGTTGACTTCTATATGTTTTTGTTGTGCATGCAGAGCCTTCGCAGAAAGCAGTTTATAGGCTGATGGACAACTATAGATTGGCCTTAACTCCTAGCAAGGTTTTCATAATGAACACTCTTAACTGTTTCGTGTTTTTACCTTTGGGCAGATGTGTTACTGTAGCTGCTGTTATAAATATAAATAAAGCGGAATATAGTTAATACCTTTAGTTTCTCTTTAGATCTAGTGATGGTTTTGTAAACGAGCATGAGTGATTTGAACATCAGTGCTGTAATGAGAGTCCAGTGGGATCTCTTTGGTTCCTTAAAGATCAGACGAGCTACAAATTTTTACAAAAAATTACAAAACACAGACAAAAAAAGATTCCAACGGAGAAAAAAACTGAGATGAAAGTGCTTAGCTTGTCACCCGTTGTCAAGCAATATAACTTCCTAATTGGATTAGAGAGACCTTACCTTTATGGGTCAGTATGTTAGATAAACATGACATGTTCATGGGTGGCCCTGAGATAACCGAGGGCCTTTCATCTGTGTTTATGGTATTGACTACACCTTAGGTTCAACTGAAAAGTCATTTCAGCTGATGTTTGACTGGTTTAAGTGACTTTCCAGGATGTTGAGAACATCAAATGTTGATAAATTCAATAACTTTTATGTGAAGTTCACTTGATACTCTGCAAACTCTGCACTTTTAAATGACTTCACATATCAAGTCGACTACAACTTACAGATGATAGACAAAATGTACTTTTGTGTATTGCAAATTATGTTGAATCTAAGGAGATGCAGAATAATAAAACAGCTTTTCATGTTCTCCCAGGGGAGTCCCTTGTTTCTGAGACAAAGAGTTTCAATTGGTACCATACTCCCCAACCTTGCATTTGATACTAAAACTATGAAAGATATTTGTAAATAATTAATTTATAAGTGAATCATTGGAAGGTTGAAGGATCCCACACTTTTTTCAGCCACATATACCCTTGACACAAATCAGCCTCTATGACATACCCCTTGTCTCAGCTTCAGATGAACAAACCATTGCATGAACGTGAACGTGGGTATAGCTAGTATTCGAAAACATGACTGCAGAGTTTGGACATGGCCGTAAGGAAGGTGTCTAACTGGCTAATGGTTTATATTTTAATCTTAAACAAACAAATTGTAAAACAATTCACGTCCTCAGAGTATTCATTAAGATAAAAACTCTGTATCGACAAACATAATGGAATCAGGGATGAAAACATGTTTTTTTTTTTTCAGCTCCGATGTTGTCCAGTTTTAGCAAGAGAGTGAATGAGAGCCTGCTCACTTCTGGAGTCAGCCTTAAGCAGTCATTATGGTAATGTCAGTTCAATCACTTCCTGTAATGCGAGATGGAAAGCAGGAGGTTGCTTCAAGAGTGCAGAAGTCGTGATGTGATTGGTTTGGAGTTTTTCCAGTTATCTGATATAATTAGAAGCCACAGCAAATTGATATTGCCATCTTAGGTAGATTTTTGTTTAATTAAAAAAAATCATAAAGGATGGATTTTAAAAATAAAAGCTTGGTTGTAGGCTATGATTTAAGGGGCTTTGCCACCTCTAATACATAGCATTGATAATACAGGTAAGGACTGTAAGGCTAATTTCTCTAACCACTCCTGGCCAATTTTGCAATGCTAATAATTAATCATTTATCTGACTGAAACATTGCTGATAGGAATGCACCGATACCAGAATCAGGTATCAGCCCAATTCTGTGCTCCAGAGCAGTTCTAATACTCTTAAAAAGCACCCCGATACCTGAGCACTGATACTACTTTAGAAGTTTCACACTAAACCTTAGAAATCACATTAAAGAACTGGAAGTGTAACAACCCAAAATGCCTTTACACACAAATACAGCTACTGCATTCCACACTATGTCTCAAAACACAGTTTTTTAATGGTGTAATTTTCATTGAATGCAGCCGCCTCAAATCTGATTTCCCACGCCATCGCCATAGTTGTTTTTTGAAAAGTGAAAAAAAGTGAAAGTGCCCAGTCATGGAGTGACCCATATCTGGAATTTGTGCTCAGCATTTGACCCATCCTTGTACACACATAGCAGTGAACACACACCCTAAGAGTGGGCAGCCATGTCTGCGGCACCCAGGGAGCAGTCAGGGAACTGGGGCCTTGCTCAATGGTTGTTGATGATGGGAGAGCAAGTATTTCATCACTCACACCAACTTCAACTCGGTGGATCTGGGGATCAAACCCGGGACCTTCAGATCACAAGTCGATCTCCTTATCCACCGGACCAAAAAAAAGCTCCCTTGAACGCTTTTTCTAGAGGTCAACTGAAAGAGACGTGGCTGCTTTTGTATACTTATTGTTAAATAGGTATGTATTGTATATGTAAAGTTTTGTTTTATGTGTGTATGTTCTTGTTTTTCTTGGCCCTGTCCCAATCATACTCACTATTATCAATCTGTTGCTCTAGCTCTCACTGCCTAATCACTCTCACCAAGGCTCCAGTCTTTCTGACATTTGTTAAGCATGATATCATTCTTAATTATATCCGATTACAAGACCGCTAACCACAACTCATTTGGATAAAACTCACCACCCACCATCTTTGAGTAAACACATACCATTATGTTTCATAGTAAAGTTGGTTTCTGTTATGTCCTATGTGGTCATCCTGCTTTACCAGTAGTTTGTTATATAACATTTTTTGGTGTGGTTTGTCCTTCTAAACCTCCTGAAGGGAGAGAAAGATAGATGTCACGTGACTTACGACACACAGGTAACCCAACTTATAGGTTATAGTGCAACTGTAAATAAGTGCTTTACTTTTTTTGCCCTTTTTTTTAACTAAACTAGGAATTACAAAAAATAGGGATTAAACAACATCACAAACATAATACATGGATGGAAGCAATGAAAGTGGTCTGCAGGGTAATCCATCAGAGGCCTTGGAATAAAGTCAATATAAAGTATAACTTCAACATCTCTGTTTGAAGGGTATGTAGTCACTTGCAATATCCCTACAGTTTATTTTAAAAGAACTGGGATGATACTTCCCTCATGTAAACTCGCAAAGATGAAGGGAAGTGTTAAGTGCAAAATAGAACTTTGTTCTTATGTCAGTGATAAAAAAGTAAATACATTTTTATCTACTTTTTTGTCAAAGAACATTTTCTAATTTCTTCCTTATAAGAGAAAATTAATTTGGACTTTTACAAACAGAAATATAAATTACATGTTAAGTACATATGGTGTAAATATATATACATAACAGATTTTTGTCTAGTGGTTTCAGGGCTTTTCTGCAGTAACTAATGAGTCCCATGGGCAGTTATGAGTTTGGATATCTGTGAAGTCTGAAAGTCCCCCATTTTTTGTTGAGGAGAAAAAATAGCAGACACGATATGGCAGACTGTAAAACAGGAGTTGCGTCTTTAGGCATATTAGGAGCTCAAGGATTTGCAGTGCTGGCTATATAATTTTTTTCACTTTTAATCTTGTCCTAATCCTTGCTGAAGCATGGTTGTGTCTCATGCCTGCTGGCACGTTGTTTCCAATGCTATGACTTGTATTGCCACTGAAATGCTAATGCTGCTGTCAGAACATTGTCTCTCTCTCTCTTTCTCTCTCTCTCTCTCTCTCTCTCTGTCTAGAGCTCTCGAGAAGCCCTCAATAATAATAGACAGGCCATGCTGCTCCTCACCCTAGTGAAGGAGCATCTTCATCCCTTTTCATATACGCCAATCTCTCTGGAAAACTAGTACTCATGGGTATTAATCAGCCGCCGTGTACAAATGCCACAGGCCTTCACCCAACTCTCTTTGTGTGGGTTCTTTCCTGTGTTGCTTGTAAAGGGGCTACATCCAAGAATAATGGACCTCAGGAACATAATGCTGATTTATGTAAAAAGTTAAGGAGATCCATTTTCTTGCATAATGTACTCTGGAAAATATAGAACGGGATGAAGCCTGCAGTAGAATAGTGTGGAGAAAATAGTCTATTTTGTAACTGGTCCATTCTTTCAGTGCATTGCGTGATAAAATTCCATCAAAATTGTTTAAATGAATGCACCAGAGTAAATTCTGCACTGAACTACCCAAACTGATTTCAAACCGAAACATTTCAGAGTGCTTTTCAATGCAGTAAAAAAAAAGAAAGAAACTGATGTTTATTCAAAAACGAACATTTGCTATATACTTGCCAGGGTGATATCAGGTCTTTTTTACTGTTTTGGAAGATATGTTCACCATGATTTTTTTATTGTATTCACTATAACACATATTTGAAATCTCACAATATTTTTGTATTGTATTATTCTTCTTAGATTTTATGTCACTTTGCACTTCTGGTTCAAAAGCAACCTTCTTTGTTTTCTTGTTGTCATGCAATTTAAGAACACTTAAAAACAAATATGTACACTGAGTATACTGCAAAAAAAAGTTATTCAGTTCAACTATGGTCTGCTTTTTCTTTTCTTCTTCAAAACTTTTAACATTTTGTTGGTCTCATTTCAAAATAAAATTGTACTAACATTCCTTGAGTATTTTTAACACCTCAATAATAATAGACAGGCCATGCTGCTCCTCACCCTAGTGAAGGAGCATCTTCATCCCTCTTCATATACGCCAATCTCTCTGGAAAACTAGTACTCATGGGTATTAATCAGCCGCCGTTAACAAATGTCTACATCATAAAACATCTAGAAATTGGAGAAGTTTTTATTCCCCTTCTAAACCAACAACTCTGTCACTGAAACTGGCTAATATTGACACTCCAAGCTAAACAAAACTCCAACCTGTGCCTCTTTATAAAGTGAATTTAGTAAACTCAAGGGGAACCTTTACAGTTAAGGTTCATTATGAAATTATTGAACAGTAGTTTGTCATCTGACCACTTGAGGCTGACTTAAGAAAAGAGAAGGTTCTCATTGACAGCAATGTAAATGGTAAATGTCTGACTGTAAAGATAAAAAAAATGTAACCCCTCAATTTTAAAAGCATATTGCTAAAAATTACCTTTTTATTACTCTTTTGTGCACATTGTATTATAATTTTTTTAAATCTTTTCAAGTTGTTTTGGAAAAGACCCTATAAACAATATATTCCCTGAAAAGCATTTTTTAATGACCTGAAATAAATGTGAGGGTCTTTAAAATGGTTTAAAATGCTGCTTGTTTACTTATTTAAAAACTAATATTTTCTGAATCTTTTTCTAAATTAGTTGTTAGGTTAGTTGGATTAAAAATGAGCCTTTAAACAATTATAAGCCTCATGCACACTCATTCTATGTATGCTGTGGCGGCAGGCTGATTAGTTGCTGTTGGCTCTTTTTAATTTCACGTCTCACTATGCAAATAAATGTTGGAGAATCAATAAACATCAGTTAGAAAAGCTGGACAATAGCTTCAAGCCTTTGAGCCAACATTGATAAGGAGATTGAGTCCATCTTTTCTGTTTATCCTCACAGCGCACTAGCACCAAAATATCAAGCGTATGACAAGATCAGCTAATGTTTATTGATTTATGGTATTTGACAGTTCTTTTTTATATTCAGCTAACAGTTGCTTATTTGTGTTATTAATGAAATTAGTGGAGTTGATGCAGCAGGTTACTTAAAACAATGAAAAGTAAGCTTGCCCTGTTTTTAGATGCACACATTTTATTTAAATTGTTTGGGTGACGATATCTATTGCTAGATTTACTCTATAGAACACAGTGTTGACTGAATACCAATGAGTTTCATTTATTTAGCCTGGGGAGCTTTTCCTTCTGTTGTCTTTCACCTTCCCAAACACAAATAGAGACTGTGCACTCTTATCTTTAGTTGGGCGGTGAGCTAGATTGACAGTTTAAAACAAATACTGCTTTTTTATTTCCTTTTTTACTCAGAGAACACAAGGACAAATAGTATCAGAGGAGAATCTGCAACTGAGGACATCTCTAGATTGAAAAAATATTTTTGAACACAAAAAAATGTCATGTTAGCGAAGCAGATGTTTGTAATGTTGAAACATGTTTTTAATGTATTTAAGTTTGTAGGTATTTCTTCATCTTCTACACCAGCAAGAAGCAGATCACATCACTATTTAAATGCCAAATTACAGTTTACTTTTTGTTTCATTGATGGTGTTAGTATAGAGTGCAACAATTGTACTTGTTATAACAAAAAGGGCAAACTAAATCTTTATACTTGTTTAAATAAAACATATTCTTGACTGGTAAACACAGCATGTGAAAATGTTCACAGGGTCATTGTCCTGTAAGACTTTTTTATGCAGTCAATAAATTAAACCAACTGACTGAGCTTTATTAATCTTTATTAATGGAGGGGGCAGCAGAAGTGCCATGTTGTATTGATGGGGGCCATCCTGATTGGCTGATGCTGGAAAGTTCCAACCTGGAAGAAAGAAGGGGGGAAGCTTAAGTTAATATTTATTTTGAGATACCCTGTTTTAATTATATTATTCTTAAAACATTTACTTGTTGCATAGTTATGCTGGCTGTACATATTATAATATGTTTGAATGAGGATGCGTATTTTGCTGCTCAATACAAGTTCTTTCAAATAAATGTAATGTGTTAATTTACCTGTGTTTGGTTTGGCTCTGATTGGCATCCTGGGAAACCAGCCCTATTTAAGGTCCTGAGCAAAGAGGATAGATGTGTTGCTGGTCTCCTGCAATTTGACTCTGGTCTGTGCAAATCTTCTTTTGAGAGAAAGAACCCCAACTGATTGCGTCTAGTTTGTTTATTCTTTAGTCCTCACAGTCTCATTTAGTGTAGGTTTTGCTGTTAAGCATTTATTTATTTATGGTTTTGAGTTCAAGTGTTTTGTTTTTAGAACTTTCTGGGGGTTTTTATGTTTTAGGTTTACTTTGTTGATCACTGGTGGGTCAAAAAAAGTACGGTTTTGGGAAGAAAACCTTTTGTACTGGCCTCTCTCTGCAAAAACATTAAATGCTTGGAAAACCACATTGCGACAGAGCAACAATGTTGTTTTTTGCTCTTTAATTTTACCATATTTGGAATTAATTGTGTTGACAGCTGGGGAACTACATATACAAGTTTGCTTCAACCCTTGTGCATAATTCAGAAAAGAGCCATAGGAATTGTTCACAAATTATGACATTGAGGTCTACACAAACTATTAAAAGATATTGTTTTAGTGCCATATAAAACAACTTTGTTTATTTATAAAGCAAGAAATCATTTGCTGCTAGGGTAATTTAGAACATGTTTAGTGATAAAGATTGGGGTTATAATCTAAGAAGCAATCTAAATCTACGTTCAGACTACAGGTCTTAATGCTCATTCAAATTTTTCAATGAAATACAATTTTTTTTGTGTGTGCTTGCTCACATTACATAAAACATTAGACAAAACACTTGTCGAGAATGCGATTTGAGGATATATTTACAGAGCTATCATCATTTCAACGAAACCAAAACAAATCAAGAGAAGACAAAGAAGAGATATTTATTAGTTATATTACTTTACTTTACTTCAATTCTCTGCTTTTAGCTCTTCTCAGCCATGATTGATGTGAAACTGGGTTTTCATTCCACACAAACTACTAAAAAGATCATTTCTATATATAAAAGTTCGGTAAAAGTGTAGATCAAGCTAAGGGTCAATTAATGATTATCCAATAGTGACCATATTAGGTTCCTTTTAAAAGGGCATCCCCTAATAGTTGTTTCTCGCAGATGTTGTTGCTCCTTTGTTCTCCGTTGGACTATGGACTGTCCTGTTTGTTGTGATTTATCTATTGTTGCCATCTCATGTGTGTTCCATCCACTCATTTGTCATCAAATAATTGGCACCTTTCATTTTTATGTTTTCCTTTTGTGGCTTTGTAGTCTGTATGTGTTTGAATAAGTCAAAAAGAAGCAGGTAATGGTTAGGAGACCTGTGGCACACACTGATTTGCCTCATTAAATGTCCTTTCGTGAACACACTCATACTTGTGACCTGTGTTACATTTTGCATGCTTGCTTTCAGAGGTTGACAGTTTTAATTAGGCCAATGCAAGTTTTCTACACAATTCTAAAAGTATAAATGTGTTATTCCAGTCAGAGGGTTTTTAAATGCTGCATAATTACTGACCCCATGGAACAGGATGAATTAAACTGCCATAATGAGTGGAGGTGCCAAAGCAAACAGGGACTTTCTGATCCAGCATTCCCAATAAGTTAAATAAATCATACAAACTGTTAATTAGAAATATACGAATCTGCTTTACTTGGTCAGCATACTGAGTGGCTTTCTTTTGATTTATAGGTCAGAGCTGATGTCAATCGTACTTAAGTCAACCGTTTTTTTCTCGCTATTATTCTAACATAATGAATTTAAAGGCCATCACACACCTAGATAAGTTTTGTGCGAATGCACTTTGAGAGAAAGCAAAGAATGGAAACGCAACTACACACAGTTGGCCGAGTGATGAGTGCCACCTAAAAAGGTTTCGCCTGCCATTTCTCTATAGTTTTTCACCAGCTGAAAACTTGCGGTCAAACAATGAAAGTTTAATCACATGTTCAGTGTGCTGTTGGGACATAAAACAGCAGCTGTCGCTTTTGCCGACAAATAAAATGTGGAAAATACAGAACAGCAAGCTCACCAGAAGAGCTGGAACTGCTGGAGCTATCTATTGTTTGTTTGCTAGTTAAACAGTTACAGCAAAATCTATTTAGCTCTCTTCAATATCTCACAAAGCCTTGCGTTTATATTCTTTGTTTAAAAGCGAATGTCAGGTGCAGACAGTTGTTTAGCGCCAAGCTACTGTTGTTCCCTGTGCCCCATCCAAAGTCAAGGAGCGTCATTGCATTAAGTAACATAAACTATCTGAGCAAGTGAGTGAGCAGATTTAAATTCATTAAAGTTCCTTGACTAACTTTTTAAGGCCGTAATTTTCTAATTGAGTGCACAGTGGCTATTGTTGGCTGGATTAAAAAAAATACATTCAGTCAATTAAAACATCATTGTTGATTCACTGTTGGATAAGACAATTAAGTCAACGTAAAACTTCTGTGGAACTTTTTGTTTAACAATTACTTGTTCAGTCAAGACAATTTGTAGGTGTAAATAGTCATCAAAGCTTTTTTGTAAACTTTGTGTAAAGATGTTTAGGTGAGCTATTTATACATAGCTCCCGATCTGGGGCCTGTACTATGAACGTGGCTTGACAAATTCAGTATTACCGGAAAGGTTTTGACTTGACTTTTGACTCAGACTTTGATCCTGAGGCTAAGATTCCTTCTTAAGCATGTAAAAGACTGATTTTGGCAAATCGTTTTTTTTTTTCTTAGTGGGGGAGGAACAATAAATTAAAGTTAGAAAATAAGATGAGTATTTTATATTTTAAATATATTTTTGTGTTGTAGTAATACTGTGACTGCTGCCAAAACCAGACAAGATTTTTGGCAGAAAATTGCTGATTTCATGAAAACAATGTCAAAGAAACTCATTGTGTTTAATGTAAAATTGAGTATAATGCGTGATATGTGTTTGATAACGATAGCATTATTATTTGCCCTATTAACTCCAATACTGTAACGTTTTTGTAGACTTGAGTACACAAACAGAGAAAAAAGGTCTGGAATAATAAGGTGTTTATTTCAGCGATGGAATATAACATTGATGATGCTTCTGGGTTGGTGGTTCGGGAGAAGTCTAAAAATGAGAGAACAAGATTAATAAATAAAATGGATGGGACATCAAGAACAAAATACCGTATGGGGTACTCACAGATGGTCAGGGGGGATAGATACCAGGAAGTGATTCGAGGCAGCGGATTTTGGGTTATTTAGCGGTGAGTCAAGCAAGGTGAATGCTGGCAAAAAACTGAGGTTCTGTCCGGTATAGTTTGGGCTTTGAGTCAGAGAGAGCGGAGTAGATGTGAAACAGAGGAGCGGTCAGGTCCAGATCCAAGGTTAAGCGATCCGCAAACAGGTCTTTAAAAGGGGTAAAGGTGATTCTAGCTGGTTCGGTCCAGGGTCAAAAATCCGGACTGACGGTACATAACAGACAAGGCAGGAGGCAGGGTCAGGAACAACAATCCAGGGTACGAGGCACGAACTCCGAATCTAAGGTAACAGGCAAGTTCGGAGTCCAGAGACAAGAAAGGGGTCTGAGCCGATGAATTCACAAATCGGGTCAGAAGCTCGGAAAAGACCAGGTGGTGCAGTAAAACAGGTATCAATTCATGAAGAACTGAGGGGTGGGCGCAGGTTATATGGAGCTAAAGCCAGGTGGAGAGAATGAGGCTGATGAGATGTGCGCAGGTGTGTGAGGTGACAGACAGAGCAGAGTGAGAAGACACAGACAGAAAAGAGAAAGACCAAACATGGTCATCCTCCCACAGGAGCCAGAGAACATCCATCCATCCATCCATTATCTTGTCGGCATTTTCCCTTTCAGGGTAGCCGCAGCGGAATGAACCGCCAACTATTCCAACATATGTTTTACGCACGGGATGCCCTTCCAGCAGCAACCCATTGCTGGGAAAGCCAGAGAATGTGACAAATACATTTGAATTTTTTATATGTCATGTTAACATGTTTATGGTTCTACTACAATATAAATTAAAGGCTTATTTCCATACAAATGCACGTTTAAATATAAAGGGTCTATATAGTTGTTTTTCTTCTTTTGGAAGATGTAACCTCAACCCAAAACAATCATACCATCAGATAAAAATTAGGTACTGGAGCAGGTTAGCCGTATAACACACTATCTGCGGTACAGTAAGGGCATGACTTCTACATGTCACTTTTGTATTGCAATCTCTAATCCTGAACATAGCCTGTTCTGGATCAGGGTAGCTGTGTGGCGTAAGTAACCAGGGTGACAAAGACTGATGAAATGCTAGATTGTTTCATAGTACACAAAATCCAGGATAGATGCAAACAATTCCTAAACTTAGATGGCTAACCAGGTAATCTGGCTTCATGGTACAGGCTCCTGCTCTCATACTAGCTGTAGCTGACTTGTTCATATAAAACATGTCATATTTTTAACTGATTATAATCACTATAATCGAGTAGATTCCTACATATTAGCCTACATCACTAACCCTTCTGAAAGACTAAAACAGCAGAGATGTTCCACCGGTGCTGTAAAAAGTTATTCAGTACACTTTAGCTGTACTTTTACTTGAGTGCATATTTTTTGTGTTTTTTTTTTACCCCTGCTACAGATAGCCAGATAATACTGAGAAGAAAATGTATATCTGACTATCTTTATCTTCTCTCAGTTTACCAGCGTTAAAACTTTCTGCATCTTACGCACTTGTCTTTTGTCTGCTTCAAATAGGGAATTAAACTCAACTGCATTTCTAAGCAGGAGTCCATTCTCAGACTTAGAGAAGTTATTTAACTAGATTTACCATTTTTAATGTGCTTAAAGATGTCTGGCATTTTCACATGCAGTCATGCTGACTGATGTTTGGAAAGTAATTGGAAAAAGAAACCTGTCAGTCAGTGTTCACATGCGGAGCGCTTTGTAGACAGCTGTGAGACCGAGATAAGCGGAAATATAGTGGTGCAGTTTAGGAGAAAACACAATAATATACTCACTTCAACTTCATTTCAAAATGTGATAAAAAGCAGTATAGTTGCGACATCCCAGAACACTACTGATAACAATTCTAATGCGTTATTTAGTGTCATGAAAGACCGCGGACATAAAACCAACTCTCAGGATAAGCTTTGACAACTTTTAAAAAAACCTTCTTTTTAAAAGTTTGTGGCTACCTACAGAATTATTCAAAAGTCAACCAAAAGACCAAGAAAGGGAGGTTGTTTAGTGTAAGAAAATACAGTATATGCATGATCATTTTTAGCTGGTTCTTCAGTCCATGAGTCTTTTAAGCTACATTTATTGTATTATTATGTGAAAGATGAGCACAATTGTTTTAAATCTAAATATGTGTTTTTAATAATTTTAATAATGCAGTTTTTTGTTCTTCAAATGTCTTTTAAATAGAGAAATACTAAAACAATTTTTCAAAGCATGATGATGTTTCACTTTCAAAAAAGAAAAAAAAACATGAAATGTATTTTACTGTTGTTGAAATTATTGAAGGGTTGTGCAAATCATATGAAAATAAATATTCATTTCAATTAGAAAACTGTAAGAACTCCTTTCACCTGCATAAAATAATGAATTGTCCATGCATGGAAACCAGGAAATATAGATTGCATTACAAAGCAGCAGTGTTGTATATCTTAAATTGATTAAAATGACACACCATCTGTAAATGCTGATAGCATCAGCACATCATTTCTGCCTAGCCTGTTTACTCCAGAAACCAGAAGGCAAAATTCAGTTGTGCAAAAACAGATAAGACTCGATAAGATCGGAATAAAACTAATGTAGCATCTTCACCAACATGCACTGGGATATGCAAGAAGAGACAAAAATACAGATCATATAAATTTGTTTGCAACAGTTTTGTGGGTGATTAGTGATTACTTTCCTATTGTCATCCTTTTGAAAATAAAGATTAAGTCCTGCTTATTCTTAGTTTACTGCTGAGATTTTATTTTATTTTTTCAGATATTATAGGCATGCAAATGTGCCTCTTGTAAGACAGCCTACAAGGTAGTATTGCTTAAAATGATTTTACGTTTATATTATTGTTTATCCAAATGGAAACCGGATGCTCTCTTATCTACAGCAAAAAAAAAATAAAAATAATGAAGTTGTAAAATATAAGTCTGCATTATATTTAATCAGTACTCATATCTGTCAATGCAACACAAAGGCTATCATTTGCGTCCTTGGATTGATTTGTGTATAAAAGTTTTTTATTTTACAGAATCATAGTTAGAGGTGTGCTTTTATTTTGAATTCCGGATTTACAAGTTTAGCATACAGTTTAAGAAATGTGATAATAAAAAACACCTTTCACTCTATTAAGTAACATATACTGTATATTGATTCTTAAATAATAGAATCCTTGATTTAAAACATCTTCCTCACAGTCGTCGCTCTTAGTTGCTTAATCTGAGCGTGTATCCATCCAAGACCTTGGTTTCTCCATCATTACACCAGGGTTAGGTCCTGCACTCTCCTGCACCAAACTTTTCAAGGATCAAAACAATAAGGCCATAGTTGTTCTTACATTTCTTGCCACAGCATGTTTTGGTTGACATTGTTACCCCTTCTTGCTCTTTCCAGGCTGTCGGTTGTCTCTATATTTGCCACCAGTCTGTTGAATTATATTTTCTGTTTGAAATGCATTTTAATCTGTTAATATTATTTCTTCATATTTTCACTGTGTATCAGACTTCTTTACAATGTCATTCATCATTCTTATTTGAATTATTATTATGTCCCTGTAATAAGGGGAACCGTGTAAATACATGTATTTTTGGTGGAGACTTTTATAGCTTCTGTTTTGGGAATATACACTTAACAATATTTATTTAGGTGCTCTGTTAAAGTCCTAGTATTTATTTTGCAATCTTCAGCTATATTCATTAGGTTCAAACCCTTGTAGTGTCTGAGTTTGTGGCTATCCTGTAAGGAGCAAACAAAGAGAGCATTCTGCATTTTCATGGGGATTGTGTTATACAGAAGAAACAATGGCTACAAAATGACTAGAAACCTTTCTGTGTTTGATTAGAATTGAAACAAGATGCGCACAAAGGCCAAGTCTGTTTTTTGACTATGGGGCTTGCTTGTATGCATGTTGACTTGTATAGGTGTAGACAATGAAAGAGTTTATTATAAAGCCAATTGAAATGAAAGAGAGATGAGCTGTGGAAGTTTACAACGCGGATGCTAGAAACTCCAGTCCATTAGGATCTACACAGAAGCAAGGAGCCAGTTTCCACATTTTATTTGACACTGTTACGCCCCTGCTCTTCAGTGAAGCAGATTGGCTCAAAGAGCGTACATTGAAGTAAGGTCAGTTAAGAATAGACAGCACCAGAGCCACAGGATTAGAACTTGCATATACTCTTTATTTTACAAACACATACCAAATATAACAACTTACGACAACAACCAAAAGATCTCCGAAGAGCAGGCCACGCACTTTACTTTAAGATTTTTATTTTAATTCCGCCGGGACTTTGGGGAAAAGAAAGAAAACAGTGAAATAGCGCAATAAATGAATAAAACCCTCTAACTGAACCCGACCACCTCCCCAATCTGTAACAAAACGAAAACCGGAAATCTTCAGCGACACGGCGCTCTAACTAATCTTCACTAACTAACCAAAATACAAGCACAAACGCTAATTCACTCCTATCTAGTGTGTTTAACAGAAAGTAAACTCCGTAAGGTGCATTTGAACTAACGAATAACAACCAAAGCCACTTGAATATAAAATAAATTAATAGAGCAAACTAATACAGCTCAAACAGCAAAACACACGCTACACTCGCTCTTGCTCTCACTCTCTAGTGCGCTTCTCCGGTCGCACGCACCTAACTTAAACACGCTCCCCTTACATTCACTAACTGATAAGCTGGACTACTTTAACTACACACTCACACATGAAACCAGCTGGCAACGTTCACGATACAAGCACACAGCAGCGCAGTGTTCGGGGAATGAAGCCGGCCTGAAGAGAGAGAGGGCTGAGTTGCATCGAACCCGGGCTTTGTAGAGCAGTCGCGCTTCTGGATTGGTTTACGAGCAGCGCGTCATCCGCTCTAACTCCAATCGCCAGCATGTAAAACATAAATAAAGACACGTGTTAGAGATCACAAAATAACACCAAACTTAATAACAATTACGATCTTGTGGAAATCGTAACACTCCCACCCTTAAAAGAAAATAACTATGAGGTTAAGATTGTACCATAGTTACTTTCACATTAAGTGCCTGCCCGGGACAAAGCATCAGCTATAACATTATCTTTGCCTTTCTTATGTTTAACCACTACATTGTACTCCTGCAGGATTAAAGACCAGCGCAGTAGTCGTTGTTTTTGGTTGCGCATTTGGGACACAAAAACCAAAGGATTGTGATCAGTCAAGACCTCAACTGGTAAAGCACTAGATCCCAAATAGACTTCAAAAAACTGTAAGGCCAGGAGCAAAGCAAGAGTCTCCTTTTCGATGGTGGAATAATTTCGCTGGGCCTTATTTAGTTTTCTAGAAAAATAAGACACCGGATGTGTAATTCCATCTAAGCTGTCTTGGAGTAAAACTGCTCCAACTCCCACTCCACTTGACCACTTCCAGTTTAAACGGCCTGGAAGAATTAGGGGCCTTAACCACAGGGTCATTACAAAGCAATGCTTTTATGGACTCAAAAGCATGCTGGCATTCTTCTGTCCACCTAAAAAGATTCTTTGGGCTTAACAATGAAGTCAATGGGCAAGCTACTATAGAAAAGTTTTTACAAAACCCCCTATAGTAGCCAGCCATTCCCAGGAACCTGCGCAGTTCTTTGTGAGTCTTGGGAATTGGAAAGTTGATGATTGCGGCGACCTTCTCACCAATGGGTCGTACCTGTCCATGGCCAACCTCCTTGCCCAGATATTTGATTCTGGCCAGCCCAAAGCTGCACTTGGAAAGATTCAAAGTTAGGGAGGCATTGGATAAGCGCTCAAAATCATCTTCCAGAGTGGTCAAATGTTGATTCCATGTACCAGAATAAATTACAACATCATCAAGGTATGCATTACAATGGTCAACTCCTGCCAGCACAAGATTAATCAAGCGCTGGAAGGTTGCTGGGGCATTCCTCATCCCAAAAGCCATCACATTATATTGCAGAAAATTGTCTGGGGTTACAAAAGCAAATATTTCAGAAGCTCGAGGCGTCAACGGAACTTGCCAGTACCCCTTTAACAAATCCAATTTACTAACATCCACAGGAGATGACAAGGAGACAAGCAGTGATCCAGGGAGAGACGAGAAGACCTAGAGGAGTCCAAAGCAGGAAGTCTCAACAATTAAAGACTAGAGTTGTCAAAGAGAGGGCTGATGGGAAATGGAGTCTTTTATAGTGAGAGTAGATGATGATTCTATGAAATCAAGTGTTATTTTTATTTGGATATCCATCAGGTGAAGTTTGTGAAGCAATCTTATCAGATTATGTTGGTGGATTTCTGACATAGTAAGGGAAGAGCTGTTCACACAGGAAGCATGATGTTCATACAGTTTGGTTTCAAATTATTTACCATCAAAATTATACAAGTTAAATCTTGTTGGAGCTATAATGTAACACATTTATTAATTTCATGATTATACAGCACATAAAGACATAAGCACACTCATACCAGTACAGTTTTTGTTGACCGTTGAAAAAATGTGTCTGTATATCAAATCATTTAGTCAACAGAAGTTAGTAAATGACAGAAATCTATAATTTCAATGTAAACTAAAAATCTTGCTAATTTATATATATATTGCCTCACTCACTGCTAAATTTTTCAACTACTGACCTGAAAGAACTGCTGAAAATAATAACAGCATCTAAATCAAAAACATGCTGTCTCGACCCTGTACCATCTGGATCTTACTGAGTTATCCAACTATAGGCCAAACTCTAACCTTCTGTTTTTGTCAAAAATAATAGAGAAAGTTGTTATAGCACAGCTCAGCTCCTTCTTACAGAAGAGCAACTGTTATGGAGACCTTCAATCTGGATTCAGAGCGCTAAAATTTCAAACAATCCCTTGATAGGGATCAAGGGAATATATCTCTTCTAGATCTCAGTACAGCCTTCAATATGATAGATCACAGGATTCTTCTGGAGAGACAAGAGAACGATGCAGGCATCCAGGGCCAGGCTCTAAGATTTACCTCTTACCTCTCTGACCGGAAACACAATAGCAGTAGAGTATGGAGTTCCTCAAGGATCTGTTCTGGGACCCATATTATTCTCACTCTACATGGTGCCAATTGGCAACATTTTTTAGAAGACATGGGTTTAGTTTCCATTGCTATGTAGACGACACCCAGCTTTATATCTCAGCAAAACCTAACGACCCTATAAAGCTAATTAAGATCTCAGAATGTGTCACTGATATCAATGATTGGATGAATGAAAATTTCCTAATGCTGAATCCTGATAAAACAGAAATATTACTTGTTGGCTCTAAAAAGCAATTACAGAATCTCTCAGTTTTAAATAAGGAGCTAGGGAATACACTGTTAATATTTCCACTTCAGTTAAAAATCTTGACATTATTATATCATTATCATGATATAATCCAGCTCGCTCTTTTTGATCCCAAGAAGCAGGACTATTGATTATTTCGCAGATTAGTAAATCCACCAGAGGGGGAAGAGAGAGCCCCAAAGCTCTGGAATAAACTCCCATATGTTGTCCGAAGTTCAGCTATGCCCACAGAGTTCAAATCGCATTAAAAACATATCTGTTTAATCTAGCAATCAAATAATTGTCTTCTGGTATTTGTCAAAACGGATATGATGTCTAAGCACTATATACATACAAACTTCGAAATAAACAATGTGGTTCAATGAGCCTCTCTAACTTATCCTCATCATTTATCACTCATCCTGCAGCTCGCCTGTTTGCTGTCTGTGTTACAGTTTTCTAAACATTGTTTTTCACTTGTTAGTTTCTGTTTTGTCTTTGTTTGTTTTATTTTTCCAGGAGCTGTCTGGTGAACTTTTTGTCGATGGATCTTGAGTTTGTATGTTTCTTTTTGCTGGGGAGGTGACTAGCACCTGCCTCAGTCAGCGAGACTCCCAGGGAGTCTCAACTGACTAAAAGGAGCTGTATTGGAGTGGAAAGGAGACTATATAAAGCAAGAATGACACATTTTTCAAATATAAAAATCACAGCAATAATTGCTAAACTGTTTAAGTTGTTTTAAGAAGCAGAGATACCACTTTTACTTTAATGGAATGAGAATGGGAAACTGACAATGAAACTATACAGTGTAATTCTGGATCTCATTTTAAAGCAAAATAATAAAAAAAAAACTTTAGAACTTTATTGATGATGTGAAGTAGAGTAGAGTAAACACCATTGGCATTTGGAGGATTTGCATTTAGAGTATTTTGTGAATTGGGTTTAAACCATGGAGTCACCAACTTCGGGCCTGGAGAACTACTGCCCTACACATTTTAGTTACAACCATGTTCTAGCTTCAAACAATATTACTCTAATTGGTGCAAGAGGTGTTTCATGATGGTTGAACCAAAAATGTTCAGGGCAGTAGTAACTCCATGACCAGAGTTGGCGACCCCTGCTCTCTAAAATGTGGTAACGCCATGCGGGCTTTCTTTAAACTAGCGGCCCATTACCCTAAATGTGTGTCTTTCAATTGCTGCTAACTATCCAGACTGGTACAGCATATCCTCCATTATTA
The DNA here is from genome assembly GCA_900490495.1 of Danionella dracula. Taxonomy (NCBI): domain Eukaryota; kingdom Metazoa; phylum Chordata; class Actinopteri; order Cypriniformes; family Danionidae; genus Danionella; species Danionella dracula. The sequence goes on from UELW01000600.1 coordinate 3,090,242, forward strand.
ATGCTGATGGACTTCTATTACTTCCGCTCAACTTCTCTCACAGAGCCATTCTGCAGTCAGAACTCTAAATATCCTGAAGAACTTATTGGTTTTTCCAAATGCAACATAATATCCCCTTAGTGAGTGTTTTATACTTTGAATTGATGTATGGCTGCTATGGTGCTAGGAAAGAATATATGTGTTTTGTTTTTTCTTTGTTTCCTTCTGAGCTCCTTGAAAATCGATAAAAACAAACGTTTATTCTTTTGCTCTGTTGTGTGTGTAGAGATGTTTGTGTGCCTCACCTTGACCTTTCGTGCATGTTTTGAGGGACAAATGCAGCAGAATAATCAGTCATTTGTCTCTAAGGGCTGATGGGGAACTATCGATCTAGCTGAACTGATAAGGTCAAGCCCTGGGCAAACACTCGCTGCTAATTAACTAAGCAGTGATGTTAAAGTTTCTCTTTATTCGCCGAAATTACTGGTAATTGTGAGAGTTAGTGCAATAGAAGAGCATTTAAGGGACTACTATTTTACTTCAAATTTCTGAGGTAAACTTTACTGTTTACTGGCATTTTGTCATGTTTTGAATTTCTGTCTACTTTTGTTGCATGTTGTGTATTATTTATATGCGCTTTGTAATCTTGTTGAGCTGCTCTGATTAGAGGTCTTATTTAATGTCAGTCCATGTCTACACAAATTCAGTGATTCTGCCATACTTAGTAGCAGTTTATCCTGCTGAAAGTCAGAGAGCTTACCGTGTTGAGTCTTGCCCATTGTCTAGCAGCTCTATCATTTAAAAATTATCTGTTTTTCCAATTGTCTTTCCAATTACGGTGAGATAGTTCAGCCAGAGAGAGCTCTGGAGAGCAATTTCACCCTGAAGAGCAGTGAATCTAGTCGACTCTGTGGTTCAGCTTATAGTTTTAAAAATTTTATTGATGGTTTTTTAATTCTACAAATGCAATGTAATAAAAGACAAATGCCAAAAAACTGATGTTGAGACTCCAGAGGCAGTTGCTGACAGGGCAGTAGTCAAGCGAACCAAAAAAGGTCTCAATAACTACGCTGAAGTGTCCTGCTTTTGGATATACACTTTGTACCTTAAGGGAGAGTCTATTACTGTAACAAAGTAGACCTTGACATTACCATCAGCTTTGTTGATTATGGGTTCTAATGTTGCAAAATCACATTAGTCACATTTAGTTTGGATAGAGTTGTGTGAAGGAATAGTGTGTCTACATAGCAAATAATTTTCATTTATTTTACAAGTCAATCACTAATCAAAATCCAGGGTGTTTTGAATTCACCCCGGCTGTGACAGACAATCCTGGATATATAATATATCTCCTTTTATTTTGATAATAGAGATTGAACTGCATGGATTGACAGCATTATTTTGTAGGTTTCCAAGTGTTGGATTCAACCTACCATCAACACTGTCTAGAGGAGCCCTCTTAGACAATCCATTCTGTGATTCTGCTTCACTCATTCATTCATCTTCATGTCGGCTTTCTTCCCTTTCGGGGTCGCCACAGCGGAATGAACCGCCAACTCTCTGGCATGTGTTTAAGTGGCGGATGCCCTTCCAGCCCCAACCCATCACTGGGAAATCTGCTTCACTCTTTAAAGTAAATAAAGTATTACTTTGGCATCTATCTTGTACTCATAGTGGTAAACTTCTGAAAAGTTACGATGTAGTTTGAATTTGATGCTTCATTTACATACAAAGGAACATTTTTTTTTAACTAATAGTCAGCTTGGCACATTCAGGAGAGCTGCAAGATTGTTACATTCAGTAAAATAAATCATTTGAGTCTGTGATGAATTGTCTAAAATCATGAATATTAATTAATATAAATTCACAAAGTGTCGCAGTGTTTCAGGGTAATATGTAAATATTTGCACTTAAATTTGAGATTTGCACATCCTTTAGCAGCACCCTGATTGGTTGTAAAGGTTATCACAATGTTTACACTTGTTGGCTAGAGAACACAAAGAACTGAGGGGTTGGTGTTTTGGAAAATGTTTGCAAAAGAGCTTTTAAACTTTATTGATTTAATCATTTAAATACTGAACTCAAATGTATAAACATACTAAAGGAAAACTCCTACCTTTTGCCATATTCTCATTCTACCGTCCCCTAGACTTTAGACAAACTGTTATTAACTCTAAGGCCAATAGTTAATAAGTTGTTTCTTTCTGCTTACTGTTTTTGATTCTGTTAGCCATTCTTTTAGCCTGACGATAACACTTTTTGTTTAGATTGTTTTCTTACCAGGAGCAGAATGATAAAAGAGTTCAGGTATTTGTCCTATGAATAACTTGATTCTTATTCAGTTATATTGTAAACTAGGTCTTGTGAAAATTGAAATGTCTTTTTGTGGTTAATATTGTTTGAAACAGCTCTACGTTGCATGACGGTGATTGTAAATATCGCAAGTGTGTTTGTTTTACTAGGCTCAGTATTTTACTGTAAATATCCAAAAGGGTTAGCGTGTAATTTTAAGTCATCTGAATTAATGTAGAATACACTTTACAAGGTTTAAATATTTTTATTTACATACATATAAAAAAGTGTTATATAAGAGTTATATATTTTGTCCAGTTTTTTTATTGTTAATAAAATGCATACAATGAAAATCTCTAAGAAACTTAATAAGATTGCATTTATAGGTGTTTACTGACATTTGACAGCTACACAACAAAACAGCCGAATTTCATGCAAAGCTTTAAGTGATTTCTTCTAAGAGACTGAGGTAATATGAGAGAGCAAAGACAAGTGTGAAGGGTCAGAGATCATAGATGCTCTTTCTCCTCTGCGATCCTAAATGTCTCTAATGAGCTTTGTTCTTCTGGTTAGAAAAATTCTCACTCTTCTACATACACTTTCGGGTCACCAGAGTACCTCCAGGCCATGGATCTCCTAGCTTCTCAGATGTGCACAAAGAATATTCATTATACACTCCATGTGCCTCTTTTATGTGTATTTGGGTGCTGAAGCCTTTGAGTCTGCATCAGATTATACAGATTTTTAATTAAAAATCACCTGCTTAGAAATGAGAACATGTCTACTCTCTCGTGCTTTGATTTTCAAGTATGAAATCCTTTTCCCCAAATTGTAAAATGTAAATATGGACTTGTTTTAAAATCTAGAATGTTTTCTTCCTTCTTTCAGCCTTTAGATAGCTCAATGAGTAATTGTGACACCAAAATCATGTCAACTATCTAAAAACTGTCAGGAAAATAACGGAGGAGGACCCAAATGCAGTGAGTACAAAATAATATTAACTAAAAACTACAAAAGCATTGTCGTCTGGGTGTCAGGAAATAAATGAAACTGGAATAACTAAAAGAGGAGAAGATAACTGAGAAGGCAGGTAGACTGAATACTCAAACGGCAGAACACTACACAAGCAACAACATGAACTAATACGCCAGTAAAGAAAAGGGAAAGGAGGAGGAAATAAATAGTGCGGCTATTTGAAGAGAACGCGGAGCAGCTGAGAGCAAAAGAAGTGAGGAGAGAGAAAACAGGCGTGACAGAAACAATAAAGCTGATTTTTTTTAGGTAGCTGAATCCAAGTCGAAAATATATTTTAACATAGCCACGGTATTACCATAAAGCATGTGCATTTCCAACTTATGTTTATAACAATATTGTGAACTTGTAGACTTGCTGGGTGCCCCTACTGTCAAAGAATGTTATTGTCTTTTGTCTTGCGTTCTCTGTCGAACCCTTCTGTTACTTTTACTCACTTCATCAGATTTTCCTACCGTGGTGACAGTGTTATCTAGTTTCAAAATACTGCACTAGGCTACTGCTTGAATAACTTCACATAGAGTAAATAGAATGTTCCATTACCTAAATGACTCATTATACTACTTCAGCTGTTCCTGTTCTCAGATAACTCTGTTTACCCGAACAAAAACAATGTCGTTAGTGCCACTTCAGGCAATAAAGACACTTGTCTTTATTATATATATATATATATATATATATATATATATATATATATATATATATATATATATATATATATATATATATATATATATATATATATATATATAATTAAGAATATAATATGAATGTCCTTTTTACATGATGTCATATTAATGTTAGGGCTTTGCTGAACATGGCAAGTTATGCTTCAATAAAAAAAATGTATTAATGCTTGTTTAAAACACTCTTTTTAAGCCGTGAATGATCAAAGAAGTGTCAAGTAAAACAAAAACCTGATCCAAGTATGGCAAGTAGTTTTTATATTTAAACACTTGACCTTACTATTATATTAAAAGACAATTAAAGATAGGAGTAATTGTTGTATGGTGGGTGAAGCTTATTTTAACTATTGATGATGATTTTTTGTTTACAAAAGATGTCGTTGTTATCTTATTAATATATACACTTTAGCATTTTTGTGTAGGACAGGTGTTTTTATTACTGTTTTTTAAACTCATGTTGTGTGCATGCAATCTTTTAAGAGGTTTCTTATATACCAGGTACTTAATTACTAAAACCTTACTAATTTGACGTTACTGCGGCTAATTGAGCTGGGACTGATGTTAGCTGACATGAAAAATTTTATAAGTTTGGTATCGTGTCCTGGTATGGTGTGGTAATAGCTGGAATTGGTAATTGTTTGAATTAATTTAATTATTTTCTAACTTGTGTGTTTTGGTCGAGATAACTAGATACTGGTTGTGCCTATAAATGGGAAAAGTGTAGGTTTTCACAAGAGATGAAAAAAAAACATCCTTCAATACTGATCAAAATATCCCTTTAAAAGCTTTGCGTGGGCTTCTTGCTGTATTTTTTTTTAACTACAGGAGCCTTAAAGCTGACTTTTGGTATCATGGAGGTTTTTCATGAAATATCTCAATGGAACCTGGATTCAGTGTAACATTTACATCAGCGTGAGAGAGTGTGTTAAAGTTTACTATTTAAGTTACATCAGAAAGGATTACTTCTGATGTTTGTGTATGTAGACCATGAACAAGAGGCTAAGAGTTTTGCTGCTGTTGGTTCTAAAACTACATGAGAGACTTGTCTTAGTTCTGAGAGGTTGTGATTTATTGATTAAGGAGATCATGCATTATTCAGTGTAGAAAGAGTGAGCGTATGTGTGTTCTGTAATAGTGCTGGATGTTTTCTAGTGGGAAATGATATGTTTAAATGTAGACATTGGTAAAAGTGTGGCTTGCGTTTTTATGTCAAAGTCGACTTGGATCAAATGTTGATGACTTAATATACTTAAAACTATCTATAGAAAGTCCTTGATATTGTCAGGCTACGAGACAGATGAGGACCCAGGAGTGTCCCATTTAACAGAGATTCTTTATTGAGTGATAAAGACAAGGAAAATGAAGCAGACTTCGATGCCCAGCTGACTGCATCTCGTGGTGCTGCCGGGAGACGAAGCCCTCGGGATCTTCACCGGGTAGTAGATCGAAGAGCCGGGGCAGGAGAGCAGAGCGTAGTTAGGAGCTGGCGATAAGTCGGTTAGCCGGGATTGAAGATCAGAGCACAGTCGGGAACAGGCAGGCATTGGTTCTATCAGGGCAGGAGAGTTGAGCGTCGTCGAAGCGGTCCGAGTCGTCAATGGGCATTCAGGTTCGGCAGACAAACAACAGGCAGTGGGGACAGAGAAACAGACAGGCAGGAAGCAGGTACCAAAACAGGAGAGGAGCCAGGAGTCATAAGAGCTTGCCTCAGCGTGCTGTAGGTTCGCAGACGATCTGACACCGACTCTCTGAAACCAGGCGCTTAAATAGGGAGAAGAGTGATTTAGGATAAGCTACCAGTGGGCGTGGCTACCAATCAAACTCAGGTGAAGTGGAAAACTACCGGGTGAGAGAGACATCGAGTAGGCTCGTGACAAACCAGAGAAGGCAGAGAAGTGGCCTTGATCTTGTTGAAAACCTCACGGAGGTCATGGTAACACCCTGAGGTATCGGGAACTGAACTAGCAGGTGCAGAGCGCGAGGGTAGCGTAGTGGCACGGAGACAAGTCTTGTGACAATCCCTCCCCCACTCTCTGATCTCCCCGGTTGCCCAATCGAGGTGGGGATTATGGCGTCGGAGCCACGGAAAACCGAAGATGAGGGGTTGGCCCGGGACCGGAGCAGGTGAAACTGAATGGATTCACTGTGGTTGCCGGACAGCATTATAGTTAAGGGAGCAGTGACATGAGTTACCGTGCCGAGCTCGTGCCCATCCAGTACTCGAACGGGAACAGGGGGTGTCAGTGGGCAAATCTCAACTCTCAGCTGACGGGCAATACCCAGGTCCATGATATCGGCCTCCGCTCCAGAATTCACCAAGGCTGCCAGAGAGTGCGTGGAGTCCGAGGACCTCAGGCGAACCTGCATCATGGGTTTCCTTTGGTTGGAGGGCTGGTTGGTTATCGAGCTCAGCCGGACGCCTCCTACGTCCGGTGAGCTTGGTCTTTTAGTGGACAGGTGGCCACGCGGTGTCCGTCTCCCCCACAGTAGAGGCAAAGGTTAGAGGAGATACGCCGCTGGCGTTCAGTGGAGGAAAGCGAGGTTCGTCCTACCTCCATGGGTTCTGGCTGGTCTGGATGACTGGATGGTGGAACATAAAAAGAGGAGTGAGCCCCGCGGAAACTGGGTGCTGGCTGACACCGGTGCTCTATCTCACGGCGGCAAGTCTGGATTCTTCTGTCGATCCTGGTAGTGAGAGTGATGGCTTCGTCGAGAGTGGAGCGAGGCTCGTGGGAAACCAACTCGTCCTTGATGTAATAGTCGAGGCTGTAGAAGAATGTATCTATCAGGGCCTCCATGTTCCAGAGATTGCACCTCGCCACGGTTCGGAACTCAAGGGCAAAGTCTGCGCCCATCTGTTGCCCCTTCAGGAGGCTAAGCAACGTCTGGGAAGCCTCTGCCGATGTGAAATCAAGTCCAAAGACCTCTAGCATCTCTTCGGCGAATAGATCGAATGTGGAAAATGCTGTCTGTCGTTCAAACTCTGCTGTTCCCCAGAGTCGAGCGCGGTCTGTCAGGTAGGTGATTACATACCCCACTTTAGATCAGAGCACAGTCGGGAACAGGCCGGCGTTGGTTCTTTCAGGGCAGGAGAGTTGAGGGTGGTCGATGCGGTCCGAGTTGTCAACGGGCATTCAGGTTAATGTCATGATATAGCTAGATCTTGGTTGTTTCTCCCAAAAAATATTAAAGATTTTTTCTCTTTACCATTCATTGAGGTTCAGTCATGGGGACAATTTTTATTTGCATCATAACATGCTAGCATGTTTCTCAGTTATGAACTCATTACAGTCATCCTTTTCCAAAACTCCCCCACACGAGTCCAGACAATTTACAGCTGCTTAGTCAATGCCAGTGAAGACAGCTTAACTTGAGCATAAATGTAACTTAACTTTTCTGCAGCAGTATAGAGGAATGCTATAGTAGTCCCACGGCATGCCATTATAGCTTACATTCTGCATCAGAACCCCTGCTGTTAATAAAAACTATTGATGTTTTGTCAGGCCAGTAATTTAATTGGACTTCAGGTTTACTCTAGAAGACCTATATATCCTTTGTTGTCGAATACAGTATTTTCAGCGTTAGGTAGATACTGACACTTGTTGTGTTTTAATAATGTTTAGTTTTTGTGCAAGTACATCTGTTTAATTGTCCTCTTAGCTCAAATGCACTGCAGGCTGACTAGCATCTCAAAGCTTCCAATGAGGATGTAGGGGAGATGTCCCAAACCATGTCTTAATAGATTGTAATCCTTTGTCAGTGGCTATTATAAAAAATTGTTTAAAAATAAAGACAAATTTTAAGTCATGGCACTTTCAGTGGTGTGTTATTGCTGCACATGACATGTCAAAATATTAAGGACTTTTTGCTTTCTTAGATCATGACCTTACATAATCTAATAATCTAAAAGCTTTTATCAGCTTTCCACATTAATTAATTTATTCACATGCACAACAGAACACACTAGCCAGCCATTATGTCAGCTTTAGCTGACTAAACTAGCTTGTTTATGGCTTACAGATTACAGGTTTTTTTTTTTTTTTACTTTTATTTATCAGACTTCTCTTATACAACTTGTCAAGCCAGTAGCTGCAAGTAGAGCAGTTGTGGCGTGTTGGATAAGGAGATCGACTTGTGATCGAAAGGTCACCGGTTCGATCCCCAAATCCATCAAGTTGAAGGTGGTGTGAGTGATGAAACATTTGCTCTTCCATCTTCAACAACTATGGCTGCCCACTGCTCCGGGTGTTTGTTCACTGCTGTGTGAACTAGATGGGTTAAATTCAGAGCACAGTTTCCGGGTATTGGCCACTCCATATCTGGTCACTTTAACTTATGCCTATTATGTGGAGTATAGATAATCACAAGGATGAATTTTGAGACCCATTTTCTTCTCAATCAGCATGCTGCCAATCTGCAAAGGTATAAGGCATACTGACAAGAAAAAGCTCTCTTTATTAGCAAAACTGAACAACCTTTCAACGCTAAATAACATATCAGAATGTGTTGCTGATATTAATGATTGTATGAAGGTTTTTACATGGAGCTCAGATGACATAGTCTTAATTTTCCCCCTACATTTAAAAATCACAGTGATATTATAGATAGCAAACTGAGTTTTAAGAACCATGTTTCATTTGTTAACACTCTCTTTCACATTTAGATCATTGCTAAAGTACAGAACATGATGTCTATTTTAGTCAGCATTACATAAGTAACTGTTAACTGTTCTTACAACAACAAAGAAATATGATCATATTAAACCAGTACTGTCCTCTCTTTATTGAATTCTTATTAAGTATCACATTGACTATAAGATTCTGCTTCTAGCCTTTAAGCTGCTAATTAGCTTAGCTAACACAACTCTTATCCAGATACATTATGACTTGAGCACTTTTAGCAAATGTTGATGAAAAATGGCAGGAGATTTTTCCTTTATCAAAGGTGGTGTTGTTATCTTTGTGTCAACTGCTTTTCCTGCTCATTGAAGAGAAAAACTTCAATGACATAAAACTGAAACTTAAACAGAAAACATATTGGAAGCTTCTTTTTTGCCGATGTCTATGTCTATGGAATTGACTGCTGATTATTAAATAAATACCCAGGTATGTGTGTCTTGTTTGCCCAAGTTGCCCTGTCTGTATAATAGGATGTGACTGAAATTTAAATGACTAACCACTTGAGACTGGCTCCAGAAAAGAGCAAATTTCAGTTGACACTCATGTTAACAACAAGATTTTTCTTTTTATCCACTAATGCCTTATCATAAGACCTTTTTTATTCACAACAATTATTTCTACTTTCTGACAAGGATTATCTTTTTTATTCCTTTTTTTATATTTTATTTATTCTTCCTTTCTTTGGGTGTATGACAATTAAAAAATTTGCATTATTACAAACTGGGCTACTTAAGTGAGAGCCACTTACCAAGCAATGAGGTTTAAGTCTCATAATTTCTGATTCACCAATGAATGTACTTTTTCCAGTTTTTTTGCAATAATGCTGTGTCAATGAAGTTAAGGAAGTGAAATTATTGGCCATGTATGTGTATAGCATAATGTAAAACCTAATAGTGTTCTAATACTGATTTCCATTTTGGTTGATATTTACCCACATGTTCTTGTTTGCTGATATAGTAAAGGCAGTGTTGTGCTGGATAGAGATTTGACTTTAATTAATGCAAAGCTGAATTTTCGAAAGCCTGGAATCAAACAGTGTTCATGAGGCTGCACATGTGGAATCCCTGGTGAATGGGATCAGTGCAGACTAAAGTGGCTCTTTTGGGGGGTTAAGAAGACATAGATTCTCTTCTTACAAAATCCCATTGAGTCTTAGGAGGCTCTTGTGAGGAATGTAGAGCACTTATGCTTATGAAAACATTAAAATCTTCTGAGGTCAAATGAGTTGATGATCAACCCCTACCCAGATGCAGATGTAACCCATCTCTGATCCATTTGCTCTTTAATAATTAAACCTTTGAGGGCAAGCCAGAATATGAAACACTGGAGTGTTGTTTGGAGAGGATTTACAGACAAATCATTTGGAGCACTGCATCTGTCTGGGAGAGAGATAGTAAGATTTCCTTCATGGTGCTAATATAAGAATGTGTGCTAGATGTGCTTTTACAGTTTGACCCTAATAATCCAAGCATGCAAATCCATGTAGAAAATGCTCCTTTTGTGGATAATCCATTTTTACTGACACAGAGATTATGACAAAGGATAAATGTCAACAAGCACTTTGGCTGTTATGGACATCAAACAGCAGAAATATGGTTTGTAAAATGACCTTGATTTTAAAAGGTTTTTTTTTTTTTAACTTATAGTCAGCTTAGAATCACACAGAAGAGTGCTGTTTGTGGTAAATGTTAACTCAGTAATTCATTCTAGTTCAAAGAATGACATTCATGGGTTATGAGGTATTTTAGCAGGAATGTAGCATTTTCGAAGAATTTGCTTTATGAATCTTAAATCGGTTGCCAATGTTGACAGTCACAAAAATAAATACACACCTAGACCAATAACACCTTATTAACATGTTCATAGCAGTTGCTTATTTTTTTAAACTGAACCTTCAAAGAGGGTATCCAAAATAAGCCACCATACAGATTAGCTCCAGCCAGAACAAAGCACACACAGTCAGGATAATTTAGGCCCTCTTAGCTTAAAATCTGATTTTGGATAACAATGTCCTAATGATCAGGAGCAACCACTATTTTTCCTCTCTCTTTAATACTGTTAATGTCTACCCTTATATTTTTCTCTTAAAAAGAAGATTTTTCCCATATGTCCTTCATGATTTGAAATTAAAATTTTAGATCTATTATTAAAGGAAATACATGTTGATTTAATAAAAATCTAAGATCTAATATATTTAAGATGTAAATAAACATTGTCCTATGCTGTTTCACTGTTCATCCACATGTAAAAGCTTCCGATAGTATTCATGAACTTTTTGGCTAAAGTGACATTTTTTAAAATGTCAATGTTGTCATGTGGATAGTGTAACCAAAGGTTTTGCTTGTTGTAAACCTGTTTGGAGGCGTCTTAATTGATTGACCTTCTTGATTTTTGTCTCGTCCTCTGCTGAGATTGAGATGAGATTTTTGTTTAAAAAAACTGTTTTTAAAAACATCCATGCCAAGTGATATAGAGCAGAAGTCTCCAAATTCGGTACTGGAGAGCCAGAGGCATTTTTGGTTCAACTATCATGAAACACACCTGTTGAACTAACTAAGGTCCTCTCTAATTGTTTGAAGCTAGAGTAATTCTAGAGCAGGGTTGCTAAATTTGCAAGACTGTGACCCTTTGGGGATTTGGGGAACCCTGATATAGAGCAAAAGAATGTGCACTGTCATTGTATGCAGAAAACAGTGAATGTAGGACTTCACAGGAGATGTTGAGAGTAGGAGACCAAGAAGTATAGAAGAATTTTAGTCGAGAAGTCCAATGTAGAGGAACTTTTGGAGATGCTGCGAGGTGAAGGATGCAGACAATGATCAAAATCATAATAGCCGGACGTGACTGCAACTGAAGTCCAATTTTGGTCTGGATGTGGGAAAAATAAAACCAGACACGACACAGCATGACAAACTTTGATAGATAAATCAAAAACTATTTGAGAGACAGAAATGTGTATTTTTATTTAGTGTGACCTGCCAGCGGTTTCTTGTGTTTAAAGCTTCCCTTTGATTGTCTTTGTTTCTGTCTTCCAAAAGAGATTTAAACTTTAAAGGCTAAAGGGATCAAAGAAAGATAGTGCTTTCCATTTCTTGGTTTCCCCAATTCTTATATGTTTAATTTTCCGGCTCTCTGGATGACTCATTGCATTGTGAATGCTGTCTATTTTTGATATTGGCTTGTTACTATTTTTCAGATCTTTGTTTTTATCATGATCAGGATTTGGATCTGAATATATTTCACTACTGCTAAGCCCTAGCTGAAAGTGTTCTAATTATTTAACAATGTGTGATTACCATTAAGTCAAGTAATAGTCTGTATCTCCATACAGCACTTTTCAAGGCGCTAAGGGTAGTATACATTTTTTTGGGAGTTTCCAAAACTATCACCAATTTTGTTTGTCCCCCTCAATGATGTGGCTATCAATATTCTGCTCCAGAACACAAACTCAAAAGGCACACTGGTGGAATTAGATCAAGAGATTAAGCCAATCATTAATCTCACATTATTAGCTTGCATCGATGGCAACCGATATGTGAGAAGAAAGGATGTTTTAATGCCTACAGATTCTCACTAGGGCCACAGCATTCTGGGATCCTAATGCAGTCACTATGTAGATAATACCTAAGCCTTGCCTGGCTTTGGTGTGTCTTGAACGTTTGAGAGATATTGATAGAAATTAAGTATCTTTATTAAGAAAGACAAATCTAAAACATATTCTTAGGACAATCTGGGATTGTTGGAAAAACTTTTGCTAACACTGAGATGACATGAATCACTACTAGTTGCTACAAAAATTGACCATTAAAGTATGACGAGTTAATGATGAGATAACATGTATTAATCATAAACTCATTAAACCTGTTCATGAGTCATATGAATGAATACCTTCATTTTTCTGTGCTTATTGTCAATTGATGCATTCATTGACACTTTGAGGTAAACAAAAAATGTGCTCTTGAGTTAATGATGTTCTCCATCAGTCGGTCACTACGGCTTATGTCAGTACAGTCTATGGAAAGCTCGGCTAGGGGCCAACTCTCGCCACACTTTTAAAAGGCCAATCAGCTCCCGCGATGGTCGAGTGATCACGCCATCGCTGATTAAGGGGACGCAAGTGTGATGCTCTTCCTGTTTTTTTGCTGGAGCCAATACTCTCAGACACGCAAACAACAGGTGAAAGATTTCACATCGGTGTTGGATTATATTCCCTTCTTTTGTGGATTACAGGGGATCTGGCGATTATGGCGAACAGCGTGGTTCTCTGGCTATTCATGTATGCTTGTGCCGCTGCAAGCCCTAATTCTTGTCTTTCACTGCCTTTCATCAAAACAAGTAAGACTTCTCTTGTTAGTAGAGCACTTGTTGGTCGGTCGTCTGTTTGTCGCGTGTTTCCAAACATGTCGTTAGGTCTAAACATACCAACACAGTGGTCGAGGGTTCAGGCTGTGTAGAAAAGTGCACTGTTCTGTCATGTAACGCACTTGAAGCTCCCAGGGACCTCACAAAAGGAATTTCTATTTACCCTACCCGATCCACACTTGAAATTTGAAAAGCATCTGTAAAAAAGCGCTATATAAAAACATTGATTGATTGATTGATTAAACAAGGCTGACATACTTTCAGGCCGCCACCGGAGATGTTGTGTGCGCACCTCAATGCATTCAAAGACATTGAGCTGGATTGCATTGCTCCCTTGATAGCTTGGTAGCTCTGGCTATTCATTTTGCTGTTGTGGGTCGAGCTACCGCTTACCTGCATGGTATGGAAACCTTGCGGGTATTCCAAGCCGAGGCCCTGAAAGATAGGAGGGGAGGGGAATTGTCACCCAGGTCTCATGGATGACCTGCTGCTGCAGACTTTGTGGTAAAAGTTGAGGCAAGCTCGTTGGCCACATGTTGTCTTTGCTAATCCGCAGCCGCCATCTTGGTTGACCCAGGCTGAGGTGTTATCACATGATCAAAAGCCTCAACACACATGTGGTCTCAGATGGCCTCTGCAGCATCGTGGTAGAGGACCTTATGACACGGGTCTCTATGATCAGGAAACAGATGGAGGGTCTGTGAGAACTCATGACGCCACATAGGTGGAGATGTAGCAGGTCCCCTACTAAGTCGGAGAACCCTCCTCAGTCCTCCTCTGATCATTGATGGAGGAGCGGTTCTGTCCAGGAAGCTAGATTATGTCAGTCCTGTTGGAAGATAGATAAATATCCGATTGAGACCTCCTCGGCTGGAACCTGAGGCTGCTCCGAGGTCGAGCCTGAACGTCCAGGTAGATCTCCACCTAGGCTCCCTTTGGACCCCAACTCTAAGTCCGCTATTCTGTAGCCCAGCTTGGGAACTATAGTCGAAGTGCGTATGGTACCATTAGGGAAGTTCAGGAAGCTTGGAGGGAGCTTCCCATTATGTTCCCTTGGCTCATACACACTTTCCTGCACGAATAACGACTGCAGTTCATCCTCATGCCGCCCAGGTTCAATAGGGTTCTAATGACCTCTCTCTCACCCACAGAGGTCCTGGGCCTGTGCAAGGAAATCAATTTCCTTACACAAGGTGCAATTGAGCCGACCCCTCTTGCAAACGTGGAAAGAGGGTTTACAGCCCATACTTTCTAGTACCCTAACGTAGTGGTTCTCAACCTTTTTCTCTGGGCCCTCCCCCTGAACATTTACGAAAATTTGAGCAATGACTGTGTGTACCAGTGTTTTGACTTTGCAGAAATTCCAAAATTGTATCTTGGAGTTCAAAAAAGAGCACAAGCTCTTTGCCACGTGACAGCCAGCAGCCAACCTCATGTGTAGCAGGAGAGTTTGGTAACTTTTTGGCAGCTTGTAACTGTGGTTTGTTTCGAGCAAATGTGGGTATGAGGGTATTGATGCAAGAGCAAACAAGTTTGTCTGCACTGAAAATTTATTTTTTTTTGCTCAAAATAATTTTTTTTACATGAGAAGGACATTAAATTTACAAAATGCAGCTAATGCGCAAGCAAATTAACTTTGTGAGCTCAGTAAAGTGATGCTTAAATTACCCCATATATTTCTCTTACCTGCTCCCACACCCCCTTGTGAACCACTGCACTAACGCAGAGGTGGTTTGCATCCAATCCTCTATCTGCGTATTCTGAATGCTCGTCTCCTGAGACTTCCTTTAGGATTATGTCTCCAGAAGAACGGTCCATTTAGTCCGTCCAGCAGATTGATTTGTCACAAGTGATCTGAAGGACGCAACTTCACGTGAGTATACTCTCTTGGCACAGACAAGAGTTTGGCCTCGAAGGTTGAGAGTATCAGCACTGCTTCCTCCCCTTCATCTTTTCTCTATCCCCACTCTCTTGAGAGAGAGCGTGCCCTGATCCTGCTGAAGGCAGCACACAGAGTCTGCACAAAATTGGTGTTCGCTCTGAAGAACTTCCAGAGGCTCCTGGGGCTTATGGCTTCCGCAGCAGCGGTTATTCCGCTTGGGTTAATACATTTGAGACCACTCCTGCTTTGACTAATGTTCTGATTTCTGTGGTAAGCATGGCATTTAGGGCAACTGAAGGTGAATGTGACACTCTGTTGCTTCCTTCATCTCTGTCTTTGAGAGAACATTCGGTTTCTCCGTGCTGGTGTCCCCCTGGGAGAACCTGTCTGGTGATCGTAATGACTACCGATGCTTCAAAGACCTGGTGGGGTGCTGTATGCCGAAAGCACAAAATCTCAGAGTTTTGGATGCTTCCTGGGCAATAAATTGCATAGAGCAATGTGCAGCTATATGACATTTCTTTTATGCTTGATTTTATTAAATTTACTTTATTTTTACTCTATATTTCCAACGTAAAGCACTTTGAATTACCCTGTGTACGAAATGTGCTAAACAAATAAACTTGCCTTACCTTGCCAGTGTTCCTAGCTGTAAAACACTACACGAGAATGCTGCAGGGAATTCCGTGTTGGTCAGGATGGCCAACATGGCATCGGTGGTGTATGGCCCATTAAAAATTAAGTCTATGACTTGAGACCAGGGTGGGGGAGGACCCGCTCTGTGCTGGACTATTGATGTGCCTGGCTTACCTGGCTGTCGGCCGATACTGCAGGACCTAGGTTGTGGCGTTTTTCCCATAGTCGGTTACTTTCGTAAACCTCGTTCCCCGAATAGGGAACGGAGACTTAAGTCCCCCAGCCCCAATTGTAAGGTCATGAGTACAACAAGAAGAGTATTATGCTTGCATCCGCTTCATGTGTGATTGCGCGGTCACATTACTCTCAGGGCGGCCGTTGATTGGCATTTTGGAGAGTTGAGCGCCCATAGTGGAGTTTCCCATAGTCACCAACATCTCCATTTCCTAATTGGGGAACTGGGAATACAAAAGTAACAATTATCTCTCCCCTACAGTCCAAAGTCAAGTCACCTCCTAATAATAATAACTTTGGAATTTGTTGTTTTGTATGTTGTTTTACTAAAGTTATGTTTTACTTTGTTAGGAGTGTAAGTCATTATGTAGACTTCGTTAACTAATTATTAGTTCATGATTAGTTCATTATTATTTTGTGGTGACTATTTTATAGGGCACATCATTATTAATGCTAAATTAATTACTCACTTTATTTAACTTGTTTTTAAAATTTTAGTTACATATATTGTATTATTTACTTTTTATTTCGTTTAATTAATGCATTAATAACAATCTGAATCCAGATTCATTGCGGCAGTAAATGAGAGATTAATTCATATGACTCATGTATAAGTTTAACGAGTTCATGTGTTATCATTATTAACTTATCATAATTTTGATGGTACTCCCCCCCACCCCCCATTGTCCCTTTAATTATGTTCAATAATGACAAAAAAGAATATTAAAAAACTCACAATCACAAAATGTCCATTAACAGCTGCTGGTTAACAAGTCATGAAGGAAAGAAATAAAAAGTCCATATACGTCAAATTTGCCTCAAATATTCCTTTTAATTTTGAAATGCATTCTCATAATGACCTCAAACACTTGCATGTACTCTCTCTCTCTCTCTCTCTCTCTCTCTCTCTCTCTCTCTCATTTTAAAGTATTTGTCATTTTTTGACCTCAGCTTGTTTGCTTCCTGTGTTCGGTGAGAATTTTGTCATTTCTGAGCTAATTTTGAGCACGCAAGCATTTCTAAGCACATTGTGGTAAGCAGTTCTGACCGAATTGTGATTCTAGCAACAACCATTGCCTCTGGAGACAGTCTGTTCTCAGCTTTAACAGCAGATTAACAATGACTAGTTCAGCCTCTGCAGTCTCTCTGCTAAATCACAAACACCTCAGTGCAAGCCAGATGCCAGGCCTGAACGGACACGAGTGGGTAGGCAGATGGTTCCACTTCTCTGCTGCCTATTATTTTGAGGAAAACAAGGACACTAGGAGACAATCTGGGCAAAGAAACTAACACTTTTTACTTTTCTAATTGGCAAGTCTCTCAAATACACAGAAACCATTGTGCTTGTGTCACACCTCCTGCACGTTCCATCAGCCCCGATCACCAGTCACAGTCTCCAGCCAATACACAACGCACTCAATCACCC
Organism: Danionella dracula; assembly: GCA_900490495.1. Classification (NCBI taxonomy): domain Eukaryota; kingdom Metazoa; phylum Chordata; class Actinopteri; order Cypriniformes; family Danionidae; genus Danionella; species Danionella dracula. The sequence goes on from UELW01000600.1 coordinate 3,107,450, forward strand.
GAGTACTAACCAGACACACCTGGGCACTCATCACCGTCATCTGTTCCAGTCATCAACACCACCCTATAAAGACTCACCCACGCCGTTCACTCACCGTCAGGTATCATCTTCACTGGATCGTATCTCACTCCGTCTTCTCATCCCGATCTTCTGCCAGGAGCTTCTGCTACTCGTTGCACCCAGAGACTAACCCCTGTCACCGGCTTGCTCTGCTTGAGGGAAGTAACGCTACTACCACTTAGACCCTCTACTTTGAACTGTCGCTCGTACGTCGGTACGAAGACTGTGTTGAATAAACACTGTGTGAATCACACCCTTTGCCTCTGCCTTCTGTGATCCGTGACAGGTTGATTGTTTTGTGTACAGAATCTGGCTTTCCGCCTTATTACGTAACACATTTCTTGGGGGATCAACTTTAAGTGCAAGTCAGATTTAGTTTTTTTTTTTGTAAGAATCTTCAAATGAGAATGGAACTAGGTTTCTAACATATTCTGTAAACTTGTTTGTTTTAAAAACATTGACAGGTGGAGAATGGAATTTGAGATATAGATGCATTTCATGTATCACTGGTAAGGTTTTGGTTATTTTTGTTTGTTCTGAAAATTTAAATCTACTTAAAAATGTACTTAAGTTGTGTTACAAAACTACACAAGTCGGTATAGAAACAGCTTTTGAGTAGGAACAAGTGTGGCAAAAGAATGCCAGAATTGTGTTATTTGCAAGGAAAATTTGACAGTTGCAGTTGATTATCCAACATTGTGGGGTTCGTTGGGGGTGATTGCAGATTTATGTCAATTTGGAGAAGATTTCCAATTAGGATGTAAAACATTAATTTTCCCACCACTTACTCACAAGTGATTAACATTGAACTGATGCACATGAATGTCCATTTTAGTGAATTAGTTGCTAGAAAGGATTGTCATGAAGTCAGTTGATTTTCAGCACGAGGTCATTTGGGTCCCCTCGAGAAATACAATGCACTACAAAAAAAGCATGTTATTTTGCAAACAATAAAATGAAACAGCAAGACATGTAAGGAGAACTGAGATATACTGAGGGACCACCTTATATAAGAAATCATATTACAAACTATAGTAATTGCTTTCTCACATTTATTTCTAACATATACTTTAAACAGATGTAGATTTCATGTTGGTCACAGATACATTAGGTGAGATTTGTTGTTCTGTAAATTCAGATCTACTGTCACTTGCTCAAGTTGTGCTTTGTACAAACCATGTGAGCAGAAGTCCCAGGGAGCAAAAAATAAATACACAAACCGGTGGAAATCCAAGATTCATATCAATGTGGCAAGTTGAGTGCATTCTGTATTGTGTAAGAAACACAGCATGGAAAGGTGAGAGCATTTAACTGTCCAAAAAGGCATTCAGAGCTTCTTTCGGTGGAACTAAGTTGCCAAGCCCAGCTCCTAAAAACAACCCCACACCATAATCTCTCCACCACCAACCTGCATAATGCAGTCAGACAAGTAGCATTCCCCTGATAACTGGCAAACCCAGACTGAAGTCCATCAGATGGAGAAGAATGTTTCATCACTCCAGACAACATGTCTCCAGTGGTGTCCAATTTTGGTGTGCTTTACCCCACTGATACATAGCCTCTTGTTGATGTTGAGATGCAGATTCAATGAAGTTCTCTTGTTCCACATGAAGTTTGTAGTGATTAAACTCTTCACAATATGCACCTCGGCATTTACTGAACCTGCACCATCAGTTTACCTTAAGTTGCTGTCTTCCCAAACATTAACATTTTTTATACAGTTATTGGTTGATTTAGGAATATTTTGTTGCATGAAAGTATCACAACTGTATTTGCTGCACAAGTGGCATCCTCTCAAAGTCTAACGTTGAAATTTGCTGAGCTCCTGAGGAACAGTCTGAATGCCTAGGTGCTTGATTTACAAACTTGTGGCCGTGGATGTGATTGGTTCCAATTGATTTGGAGGGCTTTTTTTAATATTGAAATGCAGTGATTACTTTTGATCATTTTAGTAATTATACATTTACAAAAAATCTATAGATTCATGGTTACATCTTTGAATCCCAAGCAATCAAACAACGTTATTTGTCAATTATCTACAAACAACATGCCACTATTTTTCACATTAATTTTATATGGTGATGTCTTGATTCATTGGCAAGATTATGAGTAGAAAAGCGACGCCTTGAGTGAAAAATCCATTACACTGATTCCAAGATAAATCTTTTTTTTAATGATTAATTGCAGAGAGCTCATAAGATTTTCAAACACTATGTTGACAATGGAACAATTGCATAAAAAAGAACCAGTGAGTGCTATGATTTACAACCATACTAATACAGATTTTTTGGATTTATTAATATAAAAAACATGTTCCTTGCAATTTTAAAATCCCATTTGAATTCAATGCAGACAGATCATCACAAAATAACTGTTAACTTTAAGATGGAGCGGCCCCTGCTGGCTTGTGAAGATGAAGTGCAAGGACTCAGAAATTAACATTAGCGTTATCTTGTTGCTGAAATCACAGCGTTTCAGTGTGAGGCCGTGGTCCCTGCTGGTTAGCACCAGTGAAAGCTCTAGCACACATGGCAGCGCTGAATGATTTACAGCCTGTCAGTCCCAGAGCAACTGGAGTAGCTGTGACTCTCATCCAGCGGCATCTTTAATGAATGGGGAGAGTGTTAAAAATACACAGGTTGTCAATTATTGAACGACTCATCTGGGAGAACACTTTCACTCACATTCATTGGTCCGCTACCTTCATGATTTCAGTTTCTTATGCCCTCATTTTAAACCCTGCTAATCGCTCACCAGTGTTTGTAACAATGTAAAACTCTATAGCATTTCTTAATATTAGGCTAGAAAACATGATTTTAGTACAAGACATTTAAACAGCTATGGTGGATATTAAAATGGTCTTTTTTTCTTCAGGGTATCTTCAAATAACACCTTAGATGACATTATTGTGAGTCTCTCAAGAGGCATAAAAATGGTCAGTTTCAGTAGCATGTTGATTTAATCACTCATTGCTCTTATTGGTTAACAAATTTGTTTAAAAATCTCAAATTGATCTGAAGTCTTAGTCCTTAACATTTTTCCAAATATGAGGTGCTCTAGCCATCAAAAATCAAGTAACCTTCACTTGGCAATACAGAAGTATTCAGAGGATAGTGACTAAAAATAATACTGCATTACTAACATTTTAAAATGTTTCTGAAATTGGCTCTTATAAAAAATACTTTTTAAATATTATTATTATTATTTATTCATTTACATTTTTTAACTAGTGAGTTTTTAGAAAATGTTAGTGTTTCAATAACTTTTTGGTTTCTAAATTTAGCTTCCTTTTTTAACAATAAGAAGAACACTTTTTGTCAACCATTTAAAAATCTGCTCTTCTTCAGAACACACAATAAGAAATATATATTTTTTATATTTGCATTAACTTTTTTTAAATTTATGCTTAGTGATGATTACAAACAAAGTTTTGGGAGTAGTTTGCATAAGGGTTCAGTCCAGTCTCATTGAGAGAACAACAGCAAAAAACCCTCCACCACCCCTTTGCCCCAGTTTAGGAGAAACCAGAGTGCCCAGAGTAAACCCACGCGTTCATGGGAAGAACATGCAAACTCCTAATAATAATGCCAACTGACCCAGTCGAGACTTGACCTAACGACCTTTCATAGGACAATTGTTGCCTAGTTGATAAAAATATTTACTGGTGATCAGTAGATTGCTGTGTTTATCCCCAGATTTGAAGGTGTAGTGCTCTCTCCCAACTTCGACAACCCCAACTCAGGTGCTCTTGAGTCATGGCTGACACGGCATTGGTGTATGTTAATGGTGTGCTTCTTCACTGCTGAGTGTGTTTAGCTTAAAGTTTTGGGTCTGGATATCATTTTCTTTCACTTCAACTAATCCAATCTAATCCTGTTTTGAGGTACTCGCAGATCCTGTTTACTTTTAGACATTTTCAAACATTGGTCCTTCAAAAACACAATATTAACCCCTTCAGACTAGGCACCCATCACAATAAACATTCAAGAACTTGTTTTATATTCAGGATTATTTCACTCAATTTACTGCTGTAATCTCAAATTGCAGTGGGATTTATTTTAATCATTCGAAAATTTGAGGAAAGTGTTTCTTAAATTGGTCATATATTTTTAAAACCACCTGACATTCACAGTAATGAATGAAAACATAACAAACCAAATGTATTTAATCAACAAATTATTTGATTATTCAAGAAAGAATAACTTCTACTTTTTATAGATACATTTAGTATTACTATTTATTAAGCTACATTTTTTTTTGTGGAGAAACAGTTCTGTTTTGAAGTGTCAATGTTATAATGGAGGTTTATTTTATAGTTTTTGGGATTGCTGTGTGGTTTTTACATTGATTTCAGGTGTGGCTGTTAAGGCTGATTGGATCCACCTGAGCTCGTTGGATACTTCTGGATATAAGCGGTGGATCTGCAATTTGCCGGTGCCAGTTCGTTGATCTAAATCATGTTAGGAGCAGTCTTTTTGCTTGGCTTTAAACTATCCTGAATTCTTGAGTTTGTGGTGATTTGCTGATCGTCTTTTCCTACTCTTTTCAGAGCAAGCCACCAGCCACAAGCAAGGCTAGCAGACCCTGGAGGACTTTTGGCCTAACCAGCAACCAGAAATCTGTTACGTTTTGATTTTCCACTCTATGAGCGTGCAGTTTTCAGTTTTTGGAATTTTCCCATCGTTTGTTCTTTTTTTTTTATTAAAAGGAGTTATTCTATATACCTTTTCCTGAGTCGTCGCTTGCATTTGGGTTCACCCATTTTCCCTACGTAACAGTCAAATTGCATCATTCTCAGTAAAATCAAGGACATCAGATATCGCATGCTTTCAATCGGTTTTGATTGTATATGTACTGAAATCAACCGGAAACTGTGTAAGTGCTTTAAAGCACAGTTGATCTCTGTATTATTATGTTAAAACTTAGAACATTTGTGTTCCGTATTATATGGGCATTCTACTTAGCTCAAACTAGCTAGCTGTAGGGAAGTTTCCCCCAAGGAAAAGCTATGAACAGATAAGCAACCTCCAAATAAACAATGCTAAATGCAATTTATCATGCTTTCAACAAAAGCACTTTTCTCCCCTTCGGGGGCTTCAGGTAGCCTCATTCAGCACAGTTTCATATCTCATCCCTTGCTGAAATTGCTTATGGCTGTTAAGTGTGACAAATAGCTCAAGGTGAGGTTGAATATATTGCTTATTACTATTTATTGTCTGACTACCCAAGATAACCATAAAAACAATATCGGCCACGCTGCAGTCATCTTATAAGATTAACGATTGGTGAGTGGGACATGCTGTATATTAATGATGTGCAGGATGGCACATGGAAGGAGTATTGCTCAATATTGCAGGATAGAAAAATCCTGTGCTTTACCAAATGAGAGGATTCACTGTTGAAGCCATCTGCAAGTGCATACTGCCCCCTACATGCCTGGATTCACCCAGAATTATATTATGAGGCAAACTCTCTTGTGCTTTATACTAAAAATCTAAGTTTTCTTTCACTGTGCCCGTACAAAGAACCAAACATAGAAAAGCGTACATTCCCTCCGAGGATGCCTCTCATGCTGTGGGGTTTGAAAAGCTGAGGTAGAGCTACACTTTTTTTCCTTTTCTATTATTCTATTATATACAAAACATGAAGTACTTTGAAAAATCTCCAAAGAGTGAGTCTCTTAATTTCAGAGAGATCAAGAGTAGCTTTAAATGGGAATAGCTAAAAGAAAAATATAGGTGTTTCACCTTAAAAATAATATTTTTTAGGAAAAATTATAAAATAATTTGGATTAAAAAAACACATATTTAAAGCCAGTCGTAGAGTATATTAACATGTCAGTTAATAGTTTGTGAGTTTTGGTTTTCATTTTATTGTGTGTGCAAGTTAAAGATCTGAATAGATTATATTTTGGAATCAATACACACACAAAAAATTGTCATTCAACTTCATATTTTTAAAGCTGCTTTAAAGTCACTGCTAAACAATAACTATATAATTACATTTTGATTGATTGGTTGATTGATTTGATGATTAACAGATAAATAAATTGATTGATTGGTTAATTGATTAATTTTTTTACTAATCAATGTATTAACTGCTAAGTTGATTTGAATTATTGATTGATTGGTTAATGGATTGGTTGGTTGGTTGATTGATTGATTAATTAATTGATTCATTCATTCTGCTCTACATAAAACAAGGAACTGTTTTGAATCAAGAATGCTTGCGTCATAGCTGAAGAGGATATCGTTCTCATTTAGCAGTTTCTTTGCAGCCAACCACCGTCACATCAACACTACATCTCTCAGAGTTTATACACATTATACACACGTATAACTTCTCCTGAATTCTGTGTCTGGTCACCCTTTACTTCAGGATTTATGCTACAGGCTCTCAGTCACATTCTTTGAATCTACCTGTACCTGAATATTTACTTACCTGTTTAGTCATCTCTGGATATCATAAGGCTGTGTGTAACAGTTTTCTTTTTGATTGTTGAAAAAACCTGAGATTGGTTGGTCATGCTCTGTCTAATACCAGGTTACAAGGGCAGCAGTATGTGTCTTTCTTCAGACCTCATATGGGCTGGACATGCCTGAAATATCTCCCTAAGATGGCAGAAAAACACAAAAACGGTTCCTGTGCCATTTCTTCTCACCTTGTAGTTACTCTACTTAGAGCTCTTCTTAAGTGACATAACTCCTCGAATCTAATAGCCAAACCCTTCACTCTGTGGATGAAATTTCTTTTATTGGTTGTCATGTGCCAAAGCTCAGGATTAAAGATGAGAGTGTTCCAAATAAATTGAACTATTATTTTAGTTTATGTTATTTTCGTATAAAAACTGTACAGTGAAAACTGAATTTTTTTTTTTAAATCCACAAATTTCTATTGTTAATTTAGAAATTATCAATGACTGGATTAAAACTTTGAACGCTTTTTAGTTCCATAAGCTGATACAAGCCAAAATAACAAAAAGGTTTCTCAATTTATGACCACAGCTGTGATTTTGCTGCACTCACACCTCAGTAAAAATTTGTGTAATAATGTTGACACTTCTAAGTTAACACTTTGTATCTGAAAAGGCACAGTGCTCCATTGTGCTGGAAAATGCATTGTTCTTCACCAAACTGTTGTTGAATTGTTGGAAAAAGTTTCTGTTTATGTAATTCTCGTAACTTTTGTCCATGACTGTATAGGAATGAATATATATCAGTCATATCGGTTTTGTTTAACTGGCAAAGATGTGACTTCAGTTGAATTCAATTTTATTTTTTTGCTTTAAATGACATCTCAAGGCATTCTCAGTGCTACTAACATTACAATTTTTGTTTAGCATGTCTTCCACAATTTCTTTTGCAAGAAATAGAGATGTGAATCTCTAGAATGAATGGTTTAATTTGCTAGCTTAATAATAAGGAGGCTTGTGCTTCATTAAACTCCAAAAATAGTATATGTGTTTAATTCAAAAGTTATTAACTCCACCCTGCATTTTTTGATGTGGATTCATTATTTGATTACCATCATTTCACAATTTTTCCATCACCACATCAAGACATTGAGTATTAGACTCTCTTTTTTTGCTCTTTTATGTGTCTGTCAAAATCTTCTAACAGCAAAGCAGACCAGAAAGGAGGGTGCAAGAGAGACCTTGTCTGTTACCTCCTGCTGAAGGGTCTAGGAGGGAAATTTCATGGGGAGTTATTCATGCTGTGACTTCTTCCCCTGCAAATCGCAGTGAGAAATTGGCTGAGCCTTGAAGTGACTAGTAGTCTGTTTGAGGTTGGAGACCCTTGACTAAGGGGAAAACTCAAAGGGCTTACAGCTATTCAGTCCAGTTTAAAAAAGCCTGAAGCCATGGTACAAACTGTTCTGTACCTAAGCCTAAATATGTTTGGCTTTCTCTTATCCAATTTTCAGACATTAATTATTTTCTAGGTTTCACAAAACTCTTTAGTTGTTCTTTTGTCGATTCCAGTGGACAAATTGACAAATTTTCAGAAATGGTAAAATGATCATATAAAACTTGAGGTATATGACTTTTCACTGTGCAAAAAAAAACTTTGTCAAAAAAAGATGAAAAAAAACACAGCCATTGATTGATTTTTTTCCTTTAGACTATTGCAGACTGAACTTTCCTCATGGTTTATGTTTGAAAAGTCAGGGAAAATACATTTAATTTCTTTTCTTTTTTAAACCAGACAATATTAGATGCAATGTGGTGTCCATTGGAATGGACGCAGAGCCTGAAGAGGTTAAAGTGATCTTGTTTCAAGTAAGCCTCTAAAATTTCAGCATCTGTGATATTATAGCATATTTGTGACATTGCTTTACATCTTGTTCTTTCAATATTCTCTAAAATAAAAATCAAAGTTCTTGTATATCACAACATCTTGTCAACAACACCTAGTGAGACAGAACTTGTTAACATCTCAGAATGTGACAACTTATATTGTATCTAGCCTGAGGGTGAAGCTGGCACTTAAGAACCTCTGTAACGTATGGTAGAGGCTCTTCTGAATTGATGTTGATGCAAGAACCCCAAAACATAACCAGTTTAAAAGTGACATTCAGAAAAGTAGCAAACTCTAGATGGAAGTCCCATGTAATGGTGAGCTCTCACACCTCTATGTCAATCACCTGCTCTTCCTTGTCAGTCACTTTTCTGCACTCAAATAATTTCTAATTAACACAGAAGAGCTCTGAGACAAAAAGACCCTGAGCTGCTGCACAGCCCCTGCTTGCTAGCCAACAAATCACTTACTATCTGTGACACAGAGGTGCTGCTGTGGTCCCATTAGCAGCTGCATTCTCCAGTCCCCGTACCTCCCGCCATTCCTTCTGTCAGTCACTGTCACATATAGGAACGGTTTATTCCCATCAGAGGTTTTTGCCGTTGACTCATGCAAATCAATTTTCTTGGCAACACCTCATAGATGCAAGCTTATCTTTTTAACATTCCTAGATTTCAGCTGTGAATTTTACCTACACTATTCAGAAGATGCAAGAAAAAAATACACAGTCTTCAAAGAGCCGTTATTATTGATTTTTGGAGTTGATATTTCATATGGTGAGAATCACTGCTGTGACTATAAGGAATATTACGTTTGAGTACTCAGTGTGTCTACTTATAGCCTTTCAAAAGAAAGAGTTGACTTAGTAACTGAAATTAATCAGCATTCAAACAGTTTTTCTTGTGCGGTGTGACGAACTCTCCATTGACTACAAAAATCTCATGACTAGTTGGGCATGCACATCCAGAAACTTGTATCCCTCCATAAATACCTCTCGCAAAGATTATTTTTCAATTGGGGGTCTTCTGCACATACTCGTAGCTAACTAGGTTTTTTTTGGAAACTCTTCCCACCAGCTTAAGCATTAAGACTTGATATGACCATAATTTAGCCAACCATTGACTCGTCTTCTCTTGTCTTTTCGGAAAATCAATTTTACTTCAGATAACAAACGAGGGGGGGTTTGGTTAGGGGTTGTTGAATGGCAAGTACAATAACAATTGCGCTGGTTTTAGTTGGATTTTTTTTAATGAGAGTAAAGCTATTTATAGCCATATGCTGGGAATCTAATCACAATAATCTTTAATAGCTCAAAATATGTAAATAGCTGAAAAGATATAATATATCAGTGACATAAATTCTAAATTGAAGCTTATCCTTAGAAAGAATTAATCAGCCTAATAAACAAGATTCAGTGCCGTTTCAATGATCCAGTTTTAAATTAACAAATAACCCAAACGACCAACATTACACATACAAAAACATTTAACATTTTCATACAGTATGTACTTTTTAATTTGTGTTTTTAGCATTTTACCCAATGTTCGGATTATGTAATGCGGAATAATATCATACATTTTGTGTGACAGAAATCAGAAGTGTGACATGTGAACATGTGAAAGCAGCAAAATACGCATACTGAGCTTTTCAAATTTCAGTTCAGCAGAACTTGGCTGTAATCCAGGGCTTATTTAGGTTTTGGTGCCTCTACGTTCATTCAAAGCTCTCTGGCTGTTTTCAACATTGTAAAGTCAAATCCATCAAAAATAATTAAAATCTCAGCTCTTGGAAATAACAGTGGTAACCAAAATTTTCTTTCACAGCCACTTAAGACTTACTCTCACTGGTTGATCACCTGGTGGCTCAAAAAGAAGTCACGATCAAATCTTAATTTTAGTTTTTAGTTGTGATCCGCTTCCAAATGAAACATCTGCTAGTTAGTTGCCTTGATTATTCTGGCTAAAAGTAGCAGCTGGCTCCAGTAGAGACTTTCAAGCCAACCATTAAATGCGTTTTCTCTCGAACGCTGAAATTCTCTGTGTGTGTTTAATTGTGTTTGGCTCATCTGAACTCTTTCAACCGTGAAGTTCATCAATCAGAATCTTCAAATCTCTGAAGAGCCTTGTGTGAAACATGCCAAATTTGTTCATAGCAAGTCTGTTTTTTCATGCAGAGCTCAAAAAAACCCAGAACACAAATCTCACTGTTGTGTGAGTGAGTGCTGCTTCTCCTGAATACAATCTACCTTGATCCAATACTACAGTCTTAAAAACAGGCAAATATTCCACCACTCAGCCACTGACTTCAAACAGACAATATCATGGCTTCCGTTAGTTTGACAGTCAGATGCCTCGCTCCATGGGATGAAAATGAAAGACTGAGCTCATTAAACTATATATTAAGCCATCGTTCCATTTCTCTTCCTCGTCATCATCCCAATTGCTTCGTGTCTCATACCTTGTTGATGCTTGCTAAGGATGACAAATCCTCTCTTCCACTTGAGAGGCGGAGGTAATGGGGCAGGCAGCACATAGAGACAAAAAGCCTCACAACAAGGACAAGAGAAAGACACTAAACACAGATTAAAGCATGTCATTAAAGCATCTCTTCACCACAGCTGGCTGGCCTTCTCCATGTAATGTTATTTTATTAGCCTAATCACAGCAAGAAGATAATTATCAACAATTGCCAACATTACACGCCATTGTAGTTTTATATCTTAAAAGGACAGTTTACAATATGGTGAAAGTCCTTACACAGGCCTTCAAGTTGTCATTCTCATTCACCTTCAAATGTTTAATTCTATATATAAAAGTTTAACGTGAATTGGGTAGTTGAAAACTTTTTTATTTAAATGTTAAATATTTGCTGATGGCGATGACACATAATGAACTATGCTATGCTCTTATACACTGCACTACTTTGCAGGACACTATATGACACTCTTCTATTCTTCAAGCACTAATATAATTCTAATATTAATGTTTAAAGACAGTGCTTTATGTAGTTGTACACTGTATGGCAGTATATGCAACTTCACAATCAAATACTAGATTATGCTAATGTTTACTTTGAAATGTACTACATATGAAGTTTACTGCTAATATGTTTACAGCTTATAGTACATATTACACAAAAAAAACTGTTCTTATAGTACTGTGCCATTCTGCGTTATTGTTACGCTCTACTATATTATAATTATAGGGCTGAGGAGTTAACTTGTCGGTCGGCCATTTTCTTTTGTAGATTATAGTCCTTGCTATCAGGCAGGAAATAGTGGGTGAAATTGTTTATTTATGTTTCCATTGTGTTTGCATGTTTATTTATTTGCATTTGAACACCTCTTATTTGGATGTTTCTCAAAAGCAAAAAACTTTGAAAAATAAGTATGTTGATAGAAATGACACAAATTGTACCTATCAGAATCTGATTGCTTAGTCTTAGATTATAATATAACCTCTTTAAGCCACCAGTGTGTGAAAGACATCTTTGAAAGCATTAAAATCATCAAAAGTTCATGTATTTTTTTCCTGTACAGGAATAAGAATTCCTTTCAGGATAAGAATAAAATTAAGACATTTATTTCTAAGAGTAATTTTGATGGAATTGGCACATTCTGGCAGAGGGAAACAGTAAACATAACTTAAAAGGAACTGTAGGTAAACGTCTATGCAAACAATATGGCGGCCTTGGACACTTTCTGCCTAGCTTATTTAGCGTTGTGTGACGACACCTTATCATGCCCTATATTACACTTTAAATACACAATGCAATTATTTTGTAGCATACTATACTTCTGCTTTACTTTTAAATATACACCTTTGTGTTCTTTGTGTATATGATTACATAAAACAATATAGAGCAGTATATGAAACTGTAACATGAAATAATGTACTATTAACTTTCCTTTACTTTTGATTACACTGTATGTTATTTTACCGTAAATACTGTAATATACATATCGAAATGATGCTGTCTTATTAGACTATATGAAATTGTATAGTAAACTATTCTACTTTTAATGTTACTTTTACTATGATATTGTTGTTCTATGCTATATTATAAGTAGTCCAAGATACACTACACTTTCAAATGTACTTTCCTTTATGAAGGTCTCCAGCAGCATACTGTACATTACGATACATATACTTTTCAAAGACACATATACAAATATACCATACTTTAATATTAGCATGCTACTATACTATATTATACTATACTTCTTCTTCTTCTTCTTCTTCTTTCGGCTCTCCCAGTTTAGGGGTCGCCACAGCAAATCATCTGTTTCCACCTAACTCTGGCCTCAGTATGCTCTACTCTTGCACCAATTACCTTCATGTCCTCCTTCAGCACACCCATATAACTTGTCTTTGGCCTTCCTCTTGCCCTCTTGCCTGGCAGCTCCATCTCCAACATCCTTCTACCAATATAACTACTATCCCTTCTCTGCACATGCCCAAACCATCTCAATCTGGCTTCTCTGACTTTGTCTCCAAAACAACCAACCTGAGCTGTTCCTCTGATGTGCTCGTTCCTAATCTTGTCCATCCTTGTCACTCCTAAACTGAACCTCAACATCCTCATCTCTGCTACTTCCATCTCTGCCTCGTGTCTCTTCCTCACTGCTACAGTCTCTAACCCATACATCATAGCTGGTCTCACTACTGTTCTGTACACCTTTCCTTTGATTCTTGCTGACACACTTCTGTCACACAACACCCCTGACACTTTTCTCCACCCACTCCAACCTGCCTGCACTCGCCTCTTTTCCACTCTTTTCACCTCTTTTCCACACTCCCCGTCGCACTGGACAATTGACCCCAAATACCTAAACTCCTCCACCTTCTTGACCTCAGCCCCCTGTAACCTCACTGTCCTACTTCCCTCCCTCTCGTTCAAACACATGTATTCTGTCTTACTACGACTGACTTTCATTCCTCTTCTTTCTAGAGCAGACCTCCAACTTTCCAGGTGTCCCTCCACCTGCTATCTACTCTCACTACAGATTACAATGTCATCTGCAAACATCATTGTCCATGGAGATTCCTGTCTGACCTCATCTGTCAACCTGTCCATCACCATAGCAAACAAGAAGGGACTCAAAGCCGATCCTTGATGTAGCCCCACCTCCACCTTGAACTCCTCCGTCTGACCTGCAGCACATCTCACTGTTGTCATACTCCTCTCATACATATCCTGAACTACTCTGACGTACTTCTCTGCCACTCCTGACATCCTCATACAGGACCATAGCTCCTCTCTCGGCACCCTGTCATACGCTTTCTCTAAGTCCACAAAGACGCAGTGCAGCTCCTTCTGACCATCTCTGTACTTCTCCATTAGCATTCTCAGAGCAAAAATTGCATCAGCAGTGCTCTTCCTGGGCATGAAGCCATACTGCTGCTCGCAAATATCCACTTCCCTTCTTAGCCTAGCTTCCACTACTCTTTCCCAAAGTTTTATTGTGTGGCTCATCAACTTTATACCTCTGTAGTTGTTACAACTCTGCACATCACCCTTGTTCTTAAAGATTGGCACTAGGACACTTCTCCATTCCTCAGGCATCTTCTCACTCTCTAGAATCCTGTTGAATAACCTAGATAGGAACTCCACTGCTGTCTCTCCTAGACACTTCCACACCTCCACAGGGATGTCATCTGGACCAACAGCCTTTCCACTCTTCATTCTCCTCAGAGCCTTCCTCACCTCATCCTTTCTAATCTTTTCAACTTCCTGCTCTACAATGTTCAACTCTTCCCCCCTTCTTTCCCTCTCATTCTCCTCATTCATCAACTCCTCAAAATACTCCTTCCATCTTATCTGCACACTCTCCTCACTTGTTAGAATCCTTCCATCTCTATCTTTAATCACCCTTATCTGTTGCACATCCTTCCCATCTCTGTCTCTCTGTCTCGCTAATCTGTACAATTCCTTCTCACCTTCCCTCGTGTCTAACCTGGCATACAACTCATCATTTGCCTTCTGTTTGGCCTTTGCCACCTCCCTCTTCACCCTGCGCTGTGATTCCTTGTAGTCCTGCCTACTTTCTTCAGTCCTCTCGATGTCCCACTTCTTTTTAGCTAGCCTCTTCCTCTGGATGATGTCCTGTACTTCCTCCTTCCACCACCATGTTTCCTTATCTTCTTTCCTTCTTCCTGCTGACACACCTAGCACCTTCCTACCAGTCTCCCTGATCACTTCTGCTGTAGTTTCCCAGTCCTCTGGAAGCTCTTCCTGACCACCCAAAGCCTGTCTTAGCTTCTGTCTGAATTCCTCACAACTGTCTTCCTTTTTCAACTTCCACCACTTGGTCTTCTTTTCCATCTTTCCTCCCCTCTTCCTGACCCCCAGAAACATCCTACACATCACCATCCGATGCTGTCTGGCTACACTCTCTCCTACCACTACTTTGCAGTCAGTGATCTCTCTCAGATTGGCTCGTCTACTAAGGATGTAGTCCACCTGCGTACTCCTACCACCACTCTTGTAGGTAACTCTATGTTCCTCCCTCTTCTGGAAATAAGTGTTAACTACAGCCATTTCCATCCTCTTGGCAAAGTCCACCACCATCTGTCCTTCTGGGTTCCTTTCCTTAACACCAAACCTGCCCATCACTTCCTCATCACCTCTGTTGCCCTTGCCAACATGATTGTTGAAGTCTGCTCCCACCACTACTCTCTCCCCTCTGGGAATACTCTCCATCACCTCATCTATATTATACTATACTATGCTGACAAATACTTAGCTGCGAAATTAACTATGCTATACATGCTTCAATATTCAATAAAATACAATACTAAACTATATATTCTATGTTTAAAACACTTTATGTTAATGCATATGTTTTTGTACTTTATTGATGTCAGTAGCGGATCTGGAGTCAGTTAACGTTTCCAATGTCAATGTACACTCTTTTTACCATTCCCTTATTCAATCCATTCCGCTCATTCATGTGTTTGCAGTTAACGTTTGCCCAGATTGCTTCTGTCGTGTTTATTTTACTTGCTGGCGGTGCCATACTATGATTTATGACATTCTCTGACCAGTTCCTCAGCAGGCTTCTCTTTAATAACTGTCATTAGCACATGTTTGCTATGTTCCTGAGCAGCTGCTTTGATTTGAGGGATTTAATAGACATTTAGAAACATAAACTGAAATGAGTGACAACAGCAACTATAACCATATGCCGTCTATAGGTGATCGTGTTTACAGGGGAGTCAGGCTCTCTCTTTCTCTGATTCTCTCTGTGTGTATATCGGTGTGTGCCAGCATTTTGTTATTGCAGTGGTCTGCTGAGGCTTTAAATAAGAGGAGTCTGCATGTTCTGAGCTATTCTGGTTTAAATGGTGGTTCACTCTAAGTAGACAGTGTGTCTAGGGAGGAAAAAGACCTGGAGACATTTAAACTCTCCCTCTCTCTACTCCCCCTCTCTCCCTCCCTCTCCCTCACCCATCTCCCCCTCTCTCTCTCTCTCTACTCTCCCTCTCTCTCTCTAATCCCTCTATCTCTCTCTCCCATCTCCCTCTCTCTCTCTCTCTCCCATCTCCCTCTCTCTCCCCCTCTCTCGCTCTCTCTCTCTCTCTCTCTCTCTCTAATCACTCTCTCTCCCTCTCCCTCTCCCTCTCCCCTCTCTCTCTCCCTCTCCCATCTCCCTCTCTCTCTCTCCCCCTCTCTCGCTCTCTCTCTACTCCCCCCCTCTCTCTCTTTTACGCACACACACGCACACACACACGCACACACACGCACACAACTTCTTTCCTCGTTCTCTCTCCTTTGTCAAAACGGACACAGTAAATGTGCAATTTAAATGGCATTCACGTGTGTGTGGGTTTTAGCTGTGTCTACTGCTAGAACATATTTTGTTACGAGGCAGTGTGCGTATATTTTTGTTCCATCTGTAACATGCTCGTTTCGTATCACACTGAGAGAAAACTTTTAGCCCGAATATACATTTTCAGTAGGATACACATTTAAAAATATTGGTGTTTTATTAAAAAATACACCTGGTGCATTGTAAGAGAGGATAATTGCAAGTTGTTACTATGTAAGTTGTACAATCTAACATTTATTATTATTTTTTTTTACAATTATCTCGTCTTAATTTGCAAAGATTGGAGTATTAGTCTCCATTATCATATTGCTGCATCTGCCCTTTAGGAACGTCGATTATTAATATATAATATTTATCCATTGCGTGTTTTGTTTATTCATTTAATATTCAAATAAACATTCATTTAAAGTCGCTTCATCACATTTTTCGGCGTTGCGTTTTCCTTCCACTGGGTGTCGCGCCAATATCCATCCATTCGTTTTGAGCTCAATCTTTTCGGCCACCGTACAGGGAGCTTGCTATTGCAGGAAGTAGTTTTGTAGCTTGAACCAGGCTTCAACGAACTGTTATAAACTTTTACTTGTTTACCAAACGATTTTTTAAACTGCGTTGTATCCCTGTGTAACTATGACTGAATATTCGCATGTAAAATCTACTAAACTTGTTCTGAAGGGATTAAACGATAAATCGTAAGGATTTTGGTTCACATCACGTAATTAACGTTAATGTTACTTATAACTTAAATATGTCTTATATGTATATGTTAATATATGTATATATAATATGTTTACATAGAAAGAAGAAAAAGAACAAAGACAAGAAGAGGAAGCGTGACAATGAAGATACAATGGATATTGTCGGTGTGTAATTATGAGAAACGTTATAACTTATTCGATGTTTTGTGAATTAGTTAACCCATTTAATGTGTTCAGGTTTATTTTTGTTGGTTCTAACTTAACTTGTATGTGTGTTTGTTCAGGAGGGTGGTGGACTGTAAAGAGTTTTGGTGAGATCACAGGCACAGTTGCCATTGAGATGCACAAGAGCTCGTATATCCATGCTCTCGACACGGGTCTCTTCACTGTTGGAGCTCCACATAATGGTGAGAACTCTATGTACTCAACATTTGTTGTTGTTGTTGCTTAAACATCAGAAAAGCACTTAAGGTTTTGTCAGGGTTCGAAATTAACTTTTTTTATTGGTAGCACTGGTGGTCACTACTTCCAAAAGTTAGGAGCGCAAGCAAAAATTTGGGAGCATCTACCGAAAATGAATGAGAACAACTACTACGAGTTGTATATTAACAGATTTCTTTAATTAAAAACAAAACAAATCACTTAAAAAAAAAACAATCACTTAAGGTTTACACATCCTGTGGCCAGGATTTGAAATTTGGTCTTCTGGCTCTGTCCCTTCTCCGTCCATCTCTCCCAAAAAAACAACAAACACATTTAGTAAGACACTAAATAACTTATTACAGGTGAAATAATATAGTACGCTAATACACAGCCATATATGTATATAACAATAACATATAATACTGAATAGGTTATAATGCGTTAAGTATAATAGAGAAAAAAAAAAACTCACCATCAGCATTAGCATGTTGAACCTCAACATGCCCGACGAGGATGTTTGTGGGCTGTCCTTCAAGCAGGATGCGGAGATACACAATAACGCACTCTTTGACAGACAGATCAGTGTCTTCATCGATCATAAATGAGATGTACTGGGCTGACAATACTTTAACTGCAGTGTTCTCACAGTCCCTGCTATTACGTCAATGATATTAGCACATGACTTGTCATTTTCATATGTCATGTGTCCTGCAATACCGTTCTTTTTCATGAGCTGCACACGGGTTTAAATTTCATGAAGGTAAGCTCTTCTTTGCCGATGATGTATGCAGTGTTACATTTTATGTTCAGTTCTGCCAATTGCGCGGTACGGCTGGCAGCATCCTGGCGATTAAAAGCCTCAACTATGCAATGGATAGAGCCATTTTTGTTTTGCATATAGCCTCTCTCTGAAAGCTGTACGCCTTCTTTTTGTCTGGTGGATCAACATTCACCACATTGTCACCATCGCACCATTATTTGTTCATTTAGGTGGCTCACAAAAGAAGTCTGTCAGTGTTCTTTTCATTTCCCCTCTTCTTCTACCCTTTACATTTGCCCGCGCTAGTTAGCACTGTTACCTGACTTAGAGATTGACAGATATCTAAAATCTGCATTGCAGAGCGGTCACTGTATCAGCATTCAGCACACAGAAGGCACATACACTGTTAACGTTTTGTTGAGAAATGAAAATGGGTCGCACTACAACAATTGTATGCAATCGCACAAATGCTTCCAAATATATTTGTCGTATAGGTGAAATTTTGGGAGCATGTGCGTAATTTCGAGCCCTGTATTACACAGGGTGGAGCAAAGTCATTTATAGAGGGCCTATAAATCTAACTAAAAAGAAATACTAAACAAAATGAGCTTATTTCAAGTTCCCAGAAGAAAATAGGTTTACACAAATGTGCAGGAATTACTCTGAATATGACTTGAGGCATTCATTTTATGAGAAAACATTACGAAAACAAGCAAAAATGTCTAAAAGGCAAGTTTACATGATACATAACCTTTATTTAGTAGGCTAAAGTATGCTGCATTAAAGGTTAAAGCAAAACTGTGCTGGACTCTGGCCCCTTTCCCACCTCTACTATTAATGGAGGTAACTTTGACCTTTTTGTCTGTCAAAGGCTAGATTGAAAAAGTATGTGAGCAGGCTCTGTATCTGTTCTTTTGTTAACTCGTACATAGTTATAAAAATGTAAAAAAATAAACAAAAAACTTGTGAAAAAAAAACAAAAATACCAAGCTGCCATATGTATGGTTTAAAGCTGTATTAAGTTATGAAACCTCAATTTTTATTAAGGAATTTAGAGAGAGGTGGGTTCAAGTGATTAGTGGATATGTGAAGAGATCAGGTTTCCGGAGACCTGATACTTTTCCTATCTTTTGGCTTTTAAACACAAAACAGAGAGTTCAAGTGACTCTTCTCAGCAGCCAGTAAAAACTTCAAGAACACAAGGCCTAAAGTAGCTCAAAAAAGTATTAAGCTGCATATTAAATAGTTACATGTGGAGAGTAGAGTTTTAGCAAGTAGTTAATTTTCAATTCCCTTTCAAATTAGGGGTTATATTTATCCTTATTTTGTCTTGTAGTTGGAGCAGTTATAAAAGAAAGATTTATAAGAGAAATACTTTTTATTCATTAACATGTTATATAAGCCTAATTTGTGACCTTTACACAATTGACATGGTTTCATATTATGAGAGATAAAAAGGTTGAGAACCCGGAGTAAAAAAAATAAAATAAAAACATAGATGAAGGGAATATGAAATCACTCTGTGAGTTCCCTCTGCAACATGGTTACAGGGTTACATTTGACCTCAAAAGTGAGTCAAGCAGAGCAGGTCTGCTGCTAATCACTTTCCCATCTTGCATCGCATCAGACAAGAAGATCCAACAAGGAGCAGGGGTTAAAATCCCATTAGATGTTCTAGAGAAATAGACACCTAGAATCTGATTTTTGTAGATCAAACTCATTCCTAACTCCCAACAGTCCTTTTATTTTTACTGTCATTACTTTTTAGACTACTTTGTTAGTCATCATTGGAGTTTAATAACATGCACAATGCCAAACTTTAGACCTTTAATAATATAGTTTTACTTATAAGAAATGCTCCTGCTCACATCAAATGGAAGGCATGGACATGCAAGATAGATCACCGATCTCAATAGCGACTTTGCTGGTGCAATTAAATTACTGCTTTGTATTTTTCCGCTATGCCATGTAGTTTTTATATTGCCTTTTAAATTGAAAGGGTCCCTCTAATAGTGCAGAACAAATAAGTCACAGAGGAATAAGAGGCTAGGTGCAGTACCCATTTTTTGGTGCTCTCACTGTGGAGGGATTTAAAAGGCTGACTAATGTAAAGTGTGAATCATCAAACAGTATTACCACAACCATTCAAGGAAGACGTAGAGCAATTTCACAGTCCAGTCAGTAGGAGAGGTGGTGTTTACAATAGCTTTCTTCTTAGCCTCATTTTCTGCGTTTCATTGACCGTTGGCGGTACAGTGCAGTCACTACATCAGTCTGGAAGGATTTGTGCAGGCGACCTGGAATTAAATCTATTTGGTGTTTGCAGACAGAAGTTTGTAGCAGACAGAAGTTTCCATCTCATGAGCGTTTTGTGTGATTAGAATAACTTTTAAACAATGTAATGTAGTCTGTATAGTACCAGTGAAAAGTTGTATGTGACTTTTAATTATATATTTTTGTCCCTCATTAGAATAAAGACAGAGTTAGAGGCCTATTCTAAGTGAACAAGCAGATTTATTTAACCAATTTTCTACATTGGTGGGTAATCACAATAGGCCACCTAATGTGTACAAAAGCCTGTTGCGATTAGCAGTAAGGCCAAGCTTACGAATTGCCCATTGCAAAAGGCTCTTAACGCAACCATTTGTCAACTAATCATCTATAGTTCTGTGCTCTGTCCTACGCTGTCTATTTACTTACCAATATTGCTTTCGATAAGAATGCCAATGGCTAGCAAGCCAAAACATAACACAGATGCTCAGAAAAGGCAGGTTTTATATACCTGTTTAAATGTACTCCATTATCCAGTGTTTAGCACAGAACGCTCGCCCTGCTCCACTTTGGCAAATGTGTAGACCTAATGACGTCATATGTTTTACATACGCTATGCAGCACATTTTGGATGAGGACACGGAATGCCACTAGAAAGCAAGCATGGCTTTGTGCTGTTCAGATGAAAGGTTAAATAAGAAAAAAGGACTGGCCTCATGATTTCAGAAGTGGTTTGGGTGCAAAAGAACAGATGTAGAAGACCACTCGCTGGAAAATTACACTAATTCAATGAAAAGAAATGAGTGTGCATGAATACCGATAGCGTGGTGAACATTATAAAAGCTGATAGACTGAACAACTGGATGAACTTGCTGTATATAAAACTACCCTGATGCTAGGTATTCTGGGTAGTGTAGTACTTGAAAAGTGAAAATGACCAATGGCCCCTACCTGGAATTTGTGCCATGCATTTAACCCATACCAGTGTACACACACACAGCAGTGAACAAACACACCATAAAAATACAACCGGAGCAGTGGGAAACCATGGTTAAGGTGCCAGGGGGCAGTCGAGAAACTGTTGTCAACAACCACAGCTCAATACAATTACTTGTATTGCAATGTTATCAGAGAATTTTTTTTTTCATCCAAAATATTGCTCCCTAAAATATAGGGATATTTTTAAAGAGCCATACAGCCCACCCATAGTGTTAAATTTGGGTGACAATAATGCTTTTGTTTCTCAAAAAGCACTGAGCATCACATGCAGCTCCTCGGCCTCTGCTCCTGTTCGTCCTCACTCAATCTACACGACTGTGCCTAAAATCTAAATTTAGAATAAATGAACATTTTAGCTCTATTATGATTAGCAAACAATTATTTTATTGATTATACTTTTTGCCTTCAGTTCACTGTTTAGACTGTTTACAGTAAATATGTAATGCATATGTTACAAGTGGGAGATTTTTTTTTATGAAATGTGCATTACATATAAAAACAATTTTTTTTTTCTTCCTTCCTTCTATTTCCTTCCCTCTGTGGTTGGTTGATCAGCTGATACAACCGCTAGTGCCAGCAACCTAAGTTAGACTTGGATTGTCATTGCATGTTGTCTCTCACCTGCTGTAAGTCGCTTTAGAAAAAAGCATCTGCCAAATGCATAAATGTACCTGTATTGGCAAAAATCTTGCATCAACTCTTCTGAAGTTTCTCCGTTAAAAGTTATTAAAATGTCTTCCTTTGTTTATTTGAGGGCTAACTTCAGGGAGAGCGAACACAGTCTGAGGAACTGAAAGCAATACTGACATGACACTGTTTTATTTTGCAGAAGATGAAGGCCCAGATCCTCCTGAACAGTTCACTGCTGTTAAACTCTCAGACTCCAGGTACTGATGATGACTATGCCCGGTATTTTGTTGTCTGTATCAGTAGCAATAGAAATTTTATTCAAATTATTCAGAGTTATGATCAATTATCAGATTCAGAGTGGTGATCAGCTACCAGTCTAACAGGACGTGGTGGGCATTCTTGCCCTACGGCCTCCTGGCCACCACCAAACAACACCCCACCAGTCACACATATCCATACAGGGCAATCTGGGTGAAGTGGGTTGTCCAGGGCCACAATGGCAGAAAGGCCCTTGTGGGGATTGAACCACCAACCTTCCTGTTACAGAAGGACGAAGTACTCCACTGCGTCATCTTTCTGCCTGTATCAATATCACGATATCAATAGATCACACTTAAACACAGTTGAAATGCACAGTTGAACTCGCTGCATCTTTAGTTATATGCGTTGATTCTGTGACTACATTTTTCTCTGTGTTTCAATGGAGCCTAGGATAGCACTGAAATCGGGCTATGGAAAGTATTTAGGGATCAACTCAGAAGGGGTTGTGATTGGTCGATCAGATGCTATCGGCCCCAGAGAGCAATGGGAACCAGTGTTTCAGGAAGTAAGTCTAAATCCTGCTTTTCTTCAGAAAAAAAAACATTCTTCTCAAATTACTTCAGTTTGTGACAAACACTAGTGTGTTTAGCCATGTTTTGATTTTTGTTCCGTAATTTCTTGCAGGGGAAGATGGCTTTGATGGCTGCCAACAGTTGCTTTATCTCATACAGCGAGACTGGCGACATTGTAGCTAATAAAAAAACTGCCGGAGACGAGGAGATGATTAAGGTTAGTAACTCCACTAAAGATGGATGAATTCTTCTTTAACAAGGTTAAAGTAGTTTGCAGACAGTGAGAAGAAACAAAAATCCAAACTCAGATTTTATTTGTCACATATATATATATATATATATATATATATATATATATATATATATATATATCTGAAAAACATACATGACATGCAGTGAAATGTTTTTTTTTATACGACTGTCCAACAAAAAAAGTATAAATAGTGTAGGTGATCCTATCATTTTGCAGGCCTGGTTGATTTTTTTTTTGTCCTGGATTCGTTTTCTGTTTGATGGTGGGGAAACTACCCTGATAAAATAATGAAACCCTCCATACAAACTTTCTAAACCGTATTTGTATATTGTCCTGCATCAGTAATACTGTCTTGAGTAGACTCCGGTCTAGAATGAAAACTAAAGGGAAAGGAAACATTGGAGAGAAGAGAGAAATCAACCCAAAACATTGTATTGAGGCACAGTGAAAAGATACGATAACACTTTATTTCTCCCTCAGTGGAGAAATTTCCATATTTTAGCATCACAATTTATAGATAAAGACCATAATAAACAAAATACATTTTTAAAATAAGAAAAAAAAAGATGTACCAAACATTTACTCAAATGGAAATTATACACGGTTTCTGCCTTAAAAAGTAAAATAAATAAATAAAAGGTTAAATATTAGTCCTTAAAAAGTCTAACATTTATTGTTCTCTGTCTTAAATAATTTTTTTCAGCTCTTATTTTTCTGATGTACTTGTAAAGCTCATTTGATAAGGGATTTGCTTTTGTCGCAAGAGTTTGAGAAAACTTCTGTAAATCCTTAAAAACATAGAAGTGAAATTTAGCAGTGTTGTAGTTTGAGAAACGGCTCAAATATATATATATATATATATATATATATATATATATATATATATATATATATATATATATATATAAACATCTTAAAAGTGATTTTTAGGGTTGTCTGAGATTGAGAAAACGCAAATAAATGATGAAAGTAATTTGTTCGGCTTGCCAGAGTTTGAGAAAATTCTCATAAATGCTTAACTTTGTAAAAGCAATGGTTAGGGTTGCCAGAGTCAAAGAAAACCTTCATAAATGCTCAAAAACATAAAAGGGATATTTAGGATTTACAACTATGTATTTGAAGCATACAGTTTATTATGAAAAACATGTGCTTTTGATGTTATGAAACTGGTCTTCAATTTGACCTTTTGAAACCTGCAGAAATCTTGTAAAATAAATATTAGTCTGACTTGCACAGGTTAAATAAAAAAAACATATGACCAAAATACAAAGTGATAATGACAAATATTTACAACACACGAGTTATCAGTGAATCTCTAATTGTTCAGTCTTACAACGATAGGTAGAAACGTATACAACTCTAACCGATTCTTGAAACCGTCTGTCACTGTTGGTCACTGAAGGAGCTACTCACACAAGACACCTATAGACAGACTTGCATCATTCTCCATCATGCATGATAGAATATATCTCCCCTGAACGGAGTCCCGGGCATCCCCATAACTGTGGTAGCTTTTCTACTCGCTTTTACAGTCTCTTCTCACCCGACGCTGAGATGCTGCTGCTCTGGCAGCCACTCCATAGAAGATGGATGATGTCACCACAGAATTGTAAAAGGTCAAAATGGCAAATAGGACTTCACTTGACCATTGGTACAAGGCATGAATGTGCATGTTTACTGAGTAACATAAGCTGTGTAAAACTGGATGCCGTTTGTGCCATCTCTGAAGAGAGATTGTGAATCTACAGGTAGGTCAGTGTTTGCCAATGATTTTCACTTACTACTGCATGGGCTTTATGAGGAGGTTGCCACCTGTGCTACAGCTGCTGATAAATCCAAATTATGGCCACCTTGGTGGTAGTCCTGGACAGGTCGCTAGTAAATCTAAGCAGCCTATTAATCATCCTCCAGAGGGTTATTCAGTCATAAATCCTGATTCCT
Source organism: Danionella dracula (assembly GCA_900490495.1). Taxonomy (NCBI): domain Eukaryota; kingdom Metazoa; phylum Chordata; class Actinopteri; order Cypriniformes; family Danionidae; genus Danionella; species Danionella dracula. Next base: position 3,132,443 of record UELW01000600.1, read on the forward strand.
GGAAGAAAATCAAACAGCCACAACCTCCTATTGGTACACCATCTGGGACTCGAAAACATCTATTAACAAATATTTTTAGAAATAAGTTTGACCCAAATAAAATTGGTTGTGCTGTAACCTTAGTGGGGTTGCGTTAAGCTGCTAACAGGATGAGAGAGCACATCGGAGAACCAGGTTGGAATGTAGTGATTGTAAGATGATGCTGAACACTAAAATCTAAAGAAGCATTGTTCTGCAGATAAGACATTAGAAAAAAAAACTGAAGTCATGCCATACAGGTTGATGCTGTACAATTGTTACTAATTAGGATGGCTCGTTCCACTTGTAATCTCATCAAAATATATTATTAAAAGGAAAAGAAATGGCTACCTTGTATTTTTGTGTGCAATAATTTCCTAAAAATGATCTTCTAAATGAATGCAAACTGGTCTAGAAACCCTGCTAGACGCAATACTGTACTTTAACTTTGTTACAATTAGCATGTTGTTTACCCAACCTCTACAGATCCGTTCCTGCACAGAGAGGGAGGTGAAGAAGACTGATGATATAGCGGATGAAGACCGAGGAGATGTCAAAAACTGTGAGATCAACTACGTGTGAGTGCTTCAGTCAGTTACCCTCAGAGATAGAGAAGTATGGAGTGTATTTAATAAATACATGTTTTATTAACGTAAATTTATAAAAGATTTTGGGAACTGTAAAAAAAATGGTTTGTTTGCAAAACCTGAATTTATTGTAAAAATTATTTAACTCAGTCACATTTTCAAAAACAAAATTGTTGTTTCAAATAGAATTATTTTTTTACAGATCTGTGAATTCAATCACACGATTTAATTTCTGCACTGTTCTCCCATCTGAGTTTAATAAATAAATCTTATTTGCAAAAAACTTTGTCTCATTTTACAGGCACAAACTGATGTTTCCACATGGATATTATTTGCCGTGTTTTTCTGCTTAGCAGGAACAAAACTTTCACATGTGCATCAGCCATTCCTCTTCCTCTATGATGCGGTGACGAAGCAACATAACCAGATTCACAAATGCACATGACTGAATTCACAAATGTGTAAAATAACATTTCTACTTGAAACAATTGTTTTGTACTTGAAAATGTGACTTTCTTTTTTTTTTTACAATAAATTCAGATTTTGCCGAAAAAAAAACAAAGTTATTTCAGGTACAATTCAAAAAACCTTATTAATGCTTGTGAAACATTTATTCATTAAATTCACTCCATAGAGATTGTTTTTGTTTAGTGTTTAGTCAAACAATTCTTTATTTAAATATTGGCCAACAGAAAGAAGTTCCAGAGTTTTCAGGATCGGAAGCTGAGGGTGAACGAGGGAGACAGCGGGTCCTTAAAAAAAGCCAGAACAGATGGAAAGTTCCATGAGGCCCTTCTGGACAGGTAATCAGATTTTAGCCAGAATTAAAAAATGTCTTATTCCTCAGGTTATATTTATAAACCCAGCTCGTTGAATTAGACCAGCTTTTCTAAGTTTAAATTTTTAAATATTTTATAATAGTTTAGTTCATTGATGTTATTTTTTTGTTTCTTTTCTAGGAGAGCAAAGATGAAAGCTGACCGATATTGCAAGTGAACCCTGAAACACAACTGTATGTTGTTGTTTAGATGTATTGATTATTTTTTAATGGACATATTTCATATTAAAATATGATTTTATCTTGTCAACAATATTTCTTTTTTTTCTGTATATAATTGTGAAACCAAAAGGAAATGTGTGATAAATAACACTTTTTTTGTTTTTATAATAAAGCAAACATCTCAAATGTATGATTTACTAAATTAATTCACAATTGTATTATGTTTTTATTTTCATTTCATAAGAATTTAGTTTTTGTTGCTATGTGATTGTTGTGGGGTATTTTTATAGTCTAACACATATAAAAATGGAACAAAACCTCTCCTTCAGATGTGCTGCTTTCTTTGCTCTTCACTTCAATTTGCTTTTTTTTTTTCTTTGGAATACATACCACAAAAATAAAATTGTATATATTTTGTTTACATATAGAAACTTTTTCTAATGATATTTTCTTCACAATTCACATACTTAAAAAGACTATAGTTAAAAACTGCTGAAGACATTCCCTTCAACCCCTTTACTAATATTCAGTTTTTCTTTGAAAGAAGAAATGTAAACACTATTATTACTTTGAAGTCCATCAGTTCTCTATAAGAGCTGTTAAAGGGCTTTTTATTTACAAAATTCAAACTAATTCAAACTTTCCTTTACACCCTACTTCTCAATAACCCTCCACTTAAGTCAGTCTGGTATCTTCTCCTCTTGGACTCTGCAGCGAGTAGTACTCTCCAGATGGGCTGTTGGTAAAATGTTGTACCTTCCGCAGCTTTCTTTAAAACTTGCAATGTGCCTAAAATTCCTAAACAAAACATATTTCTGCATTAACAGGTACTGTAAAGAAATACAACACACAAAAGTGTCATATTTACCGCTGACAGTTCTGTTGTTTGAGCTGTGCCTAAGAATTATGGTCAACATTATTCTTATGTAAAAGCAGTTTAATGAGAAACTGATTTGTATGTGATCACAGACTAAACGCTTTCTTTAATATTGCAGTTTTGGAGACTTTATTATGTGAATGTAAATACATATCTATAGCTTTAACTTGCCTGCGGATGATGGAGGATGTCAAATTGAGGCATAGTAAAGTTCACATTTTTCAATGGATCAAGAATCTGTTTTTGGTTTAGGCAACCATGTAATTTTCTTTTTTCTTTTTTTTGCATTGAATTATCACATTTTTGCAGTCAGATCACATCTATGCATCTTAAAAGAAATATATATTTTGAGAGACAACATAGTGTTAAATTAAATACAAAGCATACCATAAGCAATTCAAACGACACCTAAACAAATATTATGGTTTTAAGGTTTTGGGTTAAAATGCCCAAATAATAATGGCAGTGAAAAATCACTGAATTTATTTTTGTAAAAATGTTGAATAAAATCTACAGAAAGCTATAGTTGTTTACATTGCTTACACGTGTTTTATTATTTGTATTATTATTACTAATTTTCGCGAATAAATCATCCCTCAAATGAATTGTGATCATTGACTATTGTGACTGCTGTTCACGTTTTTACTAAATCCTTCTATAGCCGCCAGATGGCGACACGCACACGTGTGTATGAGTTTTAACTTGGTTTTATTTACTGAACGTATTTTTACCTACTGTTTCCCATTTAAAGCTAAACTTTCGCTAAAATCACTGTTGTGGTCTTCAACATCTTGAATTAAAAACGTGACAAACTTAAATATTACATTTAAGCATTTTTTTTGTTACCTGCGTTGCCGTTGTTTGGTTACTCCCCCAGTGTCTCGTGGGTTTGCGCACATCCCTCAGTGTCACGAGAATCCTCGTTCTTCACTTCCGCCTTCACTGGCTCCTTTGATTTCAGAAAGGGCTCACCGCTTCTCAACATGTTCCTGGATTTAAACTGTTGTTTTATCCTCTCGTTTGTACCCCTGTGTGGGTACGCTCAGTATATACCTCCGGTAAGTCAGAAAGTTGCTCATTTGATGTTATTTTTAGTAAGTCGTGTAATTATTTTCCTATTGCCGTTAAACATTCGCTTTATTGGCAACTCAGTCTGTTGTGAATTCTGAACCGGTGTATGTAAACACGCTATTTGTTTCATAAGTTAAAGTATAAGATTATTCCTTCTGGCTTATAAAAATTTCAGTAATATTAGAAGTTTACTGTAAACAACTCCTGTTTGACTGGTTTTATATGTTTCAGTACACAGAGGATTGCAGAAGTGGCATGTATCCACCAAACGGCCCAACGTGAGTGTGACAACTGTACTAAAACAAACAAATTAATGTACAGTATTGTTGAGGGATTTTTGCTGGGTTGGTGTTCAAGATGAAGAGTGAGGTTACACAAACTTGAGTCACTTTGGAGATAAACTGAAATGAGTTGTGAAAGTATACATTTTCTCAAGTGCACACAAAAGTATCTTTTGTGTCCATCACTGGGTCATTGAGCCCTGCCTTCTTTTGCTCTGACCACTTCCTCCAACTCCTCTGTAGCTGTTAAAGTGTCCTTTGGCTATTCTAGACACAGATTCTCTCTACTGTGTTCTGAGTCTTCACAAGGTCCTTAAATATCGTAGAAGCACATTTTAGGAAGGCGTCCAGTAGGCATCTGAAAACTGAACTCGAGGAGAATCGTCTGCCTCCTCTGTTTGGGGGTTCAGCTCTCTTCACCTATAGACCTATAGAAAGGCAGCAGTAGAAGGTCAAGTTGATTCCTTCCTTTCAAGAGAATATGCTTTTGGTCATGACTTTAAGCTGAAAAGGAGAAATGTAGAATAGTGGCCCTCTTTTGTTAAACATGATATGCATATTCACTTATATGATCATGCTCTCGTGAAATTAAGACTCAATAATTCTTGAACTCCTCTACTTGTGGCAGATTCTCCTACCATGTTCATAGACCAAGCTACCAGTGATAGGGCAACTACATCATTAATCTTCTGAATGTTCCATACTGAGTTTAAATTAATTAAATAAATTCAGATCTATTATTATAAAGTAAAAAAAAAAGTCTGCTTTTTGGCCTAGTAAAGCAAGAGAAACAGTTAGTACAATGAAATTATGCCATAACTGAAGTGTTAAAAAAATGCAGGAAGTAAGTCATTTAAATCTTTTGAACCAGATTCTTGTTTCTTTTGTTTATCTTTAAAATAAGGCCACACTTGTGTAAAGGTTGATGCAAATATTCACCAGGGGTGCGCAACAATTCAATCCTAATTTCCAAATAATGGGTATGTAAGGTGGAAAAAAGTTTGCCTCTGCCATATCATGCTGGTCTTTCGCAAAACGAAGCTCCACCAATGAAACTGGATCTTTTTTGATGTGTGAGAGGATGGTGATGTTATGTAAATGCACTGATCAATGTTTCTGTGATAAGAATGCCAACTGCTAGTTAACCAAAACACAACACAGACGTTAACAAAAGACAGGTTTTATTTACCTTGTCATAAATTGTTTCAATATAACTTCTTACACACATTCACTGCTGCTGTAGAAGCACTGTCTCTAAACTGATCAATATCACAGCGTGACGTGATGACTATGCTAACTTCTAGCTAGCTAAAACTCAGAATAGATAAAAAAGAAAGGTTATTTACTTTATTGCCAAAGTTTTACTTCATTATTCAGTGTTTAACATGGAGCAAAAGCCCAGAAAGAGCTTGAGCTCTGCAAAGCCATGACGCGTGATTATTAATTGCACGTCGAGCTCCATGCGAGGTTACGTAAGTACAAATCAGACTTAAAACTTTTCGTAGCTCTGACAAGGTGGCGTCTGGCCAACCCATTTTTTTGTGGTACATAGACTAAACAGACCTTAATAAAGGACCCCAGACGACATACTGCCAAATAATTTTCTAAGCTCATGACCTCATTACAGAATAAACTCTTATGTGTGTCTCTTAGATTTAAAAGAGAGGTGTCCTGGTATGCCGTTGATCTGGATTTGCCACCAAGCAAAAGATGGACAGATGTCATTGCAGACAAAAAGAATGAGGTGAATTTGAAGTAGACTGCGCTACCTTTTTCTTGTGACTTAATTCATACAGGAATGTATTTTTGTATCAAACTCACAGTCTTTGTTAGCTTTGTATTTTGAAAGTTGGATGGTTTTCCTGCAGTTGGTGAACATGATTCAGGCCATCAGAGATCTGGCTGATGCTTTTGTTCCCAGTGGGAGGCTCATCGATCTCGTGGATAAGGATTTGGTAAGTTTTAAGTATCTATGAAGCTAGATATATGTTTAAAAGAAGTATTCAATTGGATTTTAGTGCAGATATAAAGGTGAGTTCACACTATCTACAGCTGAACGAACCAAGCCTGAATGTTATTGTCTGCCCTGCACTCACATTAGACTTTTTAGTCAGTGCATGCTTACCACAATATCGCCACTGTTCTCTTGCATGAGGGACAGAATTTTTGTTTTAGGGTTTATTTTGAGTTGTTTTATGGCAAGTTCAGAATGCAAGTTTTTAGCCCTGCTTTTGAATCAGTCAGGTTTTGAGTAATTGCTGACAAATGGCTTAAATCACAGGCAAATCGATGCTCATGCATGTGAGGGACACTCACACATTGTGAAAAGTCAAAGGCAATTTGAGTAAATTGGTGACATCTGCAAGATATTTGGCATGCTAAATATGTGGACCTGTCATCGACTGAATTCTGATAGTCAGAAGTTCATTATCAAAGCACAATGTCCAAATTAAACAATACTGCTCTGCCGTTGATTAAAGTTATCCCTTTACTGCTTTTTGTTAAATGAGACTCACTTCAGTGATGTTCTGTACTCATTTCTTGGCTGAGGCTGATTAAACAAGCCATTTTACACCAAACCAAGCCAATCGTGTATTCTGGGTCAAACACGAGCAGGCAGAGCTCTAATTGCTTAGTGTGAGTACACCTTAGGATCATTTTAAATTCCTCCCAAAGTGTCCATGTTGGCTTTCATTTTTGACCCCTGGGGCCTCAAGTTTTAACGTTGAACAAAAACCATGCATAGGCCAGCTTCCATGCTCAAACATACTATCTCCGTTTCCTCCGTCTTGAGGATTACTTGAGCCCCTGCACTGTTATGATGTGTACTTACTAAACTGATTGTGATTTCCTCTTGTTCAGCCTTTGATGGTGAGCACGCTGCCATACCCGTTCAACGAAGAGATTCGAGGAATCGCTGAGGTGTCTGCAGTACCTCTGGGTAAAGAGCGGAACTATTCATTTGATTATGGAGTGGTTCTTCTGCATTTGTATCTGATGTGTCTGTGGTGCAGGTGAGGTGGTGCTCTTCAACATCTTCTACGAGGTCTTTACTGTCTGCACTTCTCTGGTCGCACAAAATAATGATGGTGAGATGAAACAATAATTATTTGTATTATTATTTATTTACAAAATTAATGTAAAACATTTTGAATGGTCCTTTTGTATTGAAGTTCGTGTTTTTCTTTAAGTTCCCTTTCAATGTTTGATATCTTAGTTTGAAGGTGGAATGTAAAAGTTGAAACAATATTTTTAGGTGACAGGACTGGTCTGTGCACAACCAAAACAAACTTGTTCCCATTAAGCAGAAACTTTCAAAATGGGAGAAGTAGATGATGGACGAGGTGTTATTGGTCTGCATGTTTGGGAAAGTCACAAATAGCACATTTAAGGGCTAATTTTGGGCAATAATGAAGGGCAGTCTTTGCACCGTCTACAGCTACAGTCTTTCAGGAAACAAAAAGAGTTTGATCGAGTAAAACTACTGTAGAGCAAGGTCAAAAAACGTGTAAAGGAAAATGTATTTGATGAATATGTATACTAATTCAAATAAAAAAATGGAAATAGCTTTTTAGTTTTAACTTCCTGAAACTTACATTAAAACATGTTTGTAATATTCGTACTTACTGTAGGAATTGTGTCTTTAAATAAATCTGATTGTATTCAACATATCAGATATGAGGATTTTTGAGGTTATTAGTATCTACAAGATTTGAAGATTTATTTTTTGGTAAAGTCAGTTTTTTTGTATCAATACAATTAACAACTACAGAAAACTAATGCAGTATTAATATATAAAAGAAGAAAGAACACATAATAACATCAAAAAGCCTGATCCTCCTGGAGCTTCCACTGTAACAATTGACGTACAGTAGTTCTTAAACTCTGTAACACTTGCACAACATTTAGACAAAATCTTTATAGCATAGTCAATGTTTTGCTTTCAGTTTGTTTTTGACTTGGCAAGTTTGACTAAATTATTAGAACTATCCACTATCCAAAATATATTACATAACTAAACTAAATTCTATATTCTTTACTAAATTTATCATTTACAATCATTTTAATTTGCTCAGTTCTACTTATTAAAGGGGGAGATGGGATTAAACGGGACTAGAGTAATGACAGACCTGAATCGTTTTCGTGGTATCAGTAAAACATCTGAAGACATGTATCTTGTTAAATCTTCCGTAATAAAATTATTTATATATATATATATATATATATATATATATATATATATATATATATATATGTGTACATCAATTTGCTTTTTTCAGGTTTCAACATAGAGATTTTCATGTACAGCTTTAAAATATGTTATTTCAAGAAAAACAATATTTTTATATTACTCCCAATTTTACAAGTGCAGAAATGTGATGTCCATTGTAATAGATACATGGTTTGAATATGTAGAGGTAATAGTGTGAGTTAATTACAATAAAAGTCCCCTGGAATATAATCTCAGAATATTTGATCTTGAGGATTCTTTATTGAAGTTTGTTTTATTGCAGGCAATCTCATCCATGCAAGGAACCTGGATTTTGGACTCTTTATGGGGTGAGTTTAGTATCATTAGTTGAATAATTATTTTGTTATACTTCCTCAATTCAATGTCTCCTATTATACAAACCGGTTCCATTTCATGCTTGCAGCTGGGATTTGAAGAACAGGTCGTGGGTCATCACGGAGAAGCTGAAGCCTCTGGTGGTCAACATCGACTTCATTCGGAACAACCAGAGCGTCTTCAAATCCACCAACTTTGCAGGATACGTGGGGATGCTGACGGGAATTCATCAGGTAATGATGCAGCTCACGGCAGAGATTCCATTCATTGCTTCCATCAATTTTACAAATGTTGAACACAAAGGAAAATGTTTTGAAATAATAATACCCACTAATAACAATAGCCACTAATGTCAAGGATTAGAGGGTATTTATTTAAGAGCTTATTTTTTTTAACTCTGCATTTAAATGAGTAAACGAGTATTCTGATGAAACATGTGATGTCACTCGCCACTTCCGGATTCTGTTGGGTCACACACACTTGACACTTGAAAAATATGTTTGAAAATATTTTATGAAAATACATTTAAAATCAAGTGGAACAGTATGTTCTAAACTTTTTTATGCCATGTTATTGGTAATCTACACAAACTGTTTCGCTTGATTTTAAACACATTTTCAAAGTTTCAGTGCCTTCTATCATTGAGTGTGTATGTGCAAGTATCATCAGAATTCGGAAGTGGCAAGTGTCGTCAGATATGTATAACTGATTACTTAAGTTTTCACTACAATACCCGAGTACTAAAATATCGGATAGCTACAGCCCTATTTAGCATCACGTGATAAACAAAGCAAGAATAATTTCATGAAAGCAAAAAAAAGTTTAAAATAGAATTTTAACTATTGCTAATTTTTTGCGTACAAAACTTTTCAAGTATTGTCTCACACCTTATATTACTTACAGTATAACTTACCAGTATTACCAGTATTTTCGCACTGGTCTCTTAACCATATCATGATGTAACATTCAAAGAGCAAAATATCAAATTTGTTTTAAGCGTTAGAATAGAACTTGTGCCTGGAACAGAATGAGCTCAGTTCATGACTGTTTGATTTTCTGCTGTCGGATGTGCTGATAGTTTTGTGTGTGTGTGTGTGTGTGTGTGTAGCACTCCTTCACCCTAACCATGAATGAGCGCTTCAGTCTTAACGGAGGCTACATCGGTGAGCATTCAATCTTAAATTGTCCTCTCTGATTACTTTAAAGTTTAACAGTTTAAGTTAAGCTCAGGGGTGATTTAATTAAATTTGGCACGACATTTAAAAAACAGAAATTTATAGTGTTTATAGTGTTGCTATGGGTCTGATAACTCGTTATGCAGGAATGATTGGTTGTTTTTGTCAGAGCGCTGATGGATATTTTGCATGCTAGTGTGTGATTGTGATCCTCAGGGATTCTTGAGTGGATCCTGGGGAAAAGAGATGGCATGTGGATGAGCTTCCTCACTCGCTCCGTGCTGGAAAATGCAACCAGGTACTTTTTATGTCCACATTTGATGTGTTTTGAAATCATTAGCAAAGTTTTAAAACAATTGATCCTTATTGTTTTAATGTTATTTTCACTGATGAGTTGTTGCCACATATTTTGTTTTTGTAATTAGGTTGAAATTTTAGTCAGGAAAGTCTTTTAGTTTAGTAAGGATTTTTTTCCCTCAGCTATGAGGAAGCCAAGGCTCTGCTGTCAGACACAAAGCTGTTAGCTCCAGCGTATTTCATCCTGGGAGGAAACCAGCCAGGACAGGCCTGCATCATCACCAGATCCAGAACACACAGCATCAGCCCAGTACAGTGAGTTACATAGAATTCACCACAAAATTGTCATCATATTAACCAAAGACAGGCAAACAATGTGATTAAAAAAAACAAAAACAAAAATAAATTGCTAAGAGAATGAAACAATATGAATTGTGCACTCTTTAATTGCTGATTGGGTCCTGTCAAAACCCAGAGAAAATTGTTGTCTACAAACAAAATTCAGACATGTGCGCTATTAGTCTTTTGGATGGGCCCTTACCATCAATACCAAAACATTACTTTTAATAAAAACTAATTTAAATAAAACAAATAAATAAGAGATCATAGTACCATACAGACTTTTTAAACTTTTGAATCAAACACTGGTTTGCTGAGCTAATGCTTTTCATGTTCCTCTCATTTTTGCCAACGACATTCCCAGATCAAACACACACATACACACTAAAACGGTTTTACTACTCTTTGATATGCAACATTTGCACACTACCATTGCATAGTTTCCTGGTTACTTTCATCTGTGTGACACCTGGGTGGTTTAATTAAAAAAATTCATCTCGATTTAATTTGTTTATGAAAATTGCTGTAAATGTTTATAATAGCTGAACATAATTGCATTTTTAATAACTTGAGTTATTTTTTCAGTTAAAATTTAAAGATTGAGGTATGATGTATTGTAATGTAATTATTTGTTCCTAAAGTTTTAAATTAAATGGACAATACCTAAACAAATTTTCTCATTTTATTATTTTGAGACCAAAATCAATACTGCATTTTATAAGCCAATAGTTTGTTACTATTTTAAACCTTACATCAAATACACCAATTGTTTTTAGGCTTGATGTGAAAAACGGTCGGTGGTATGTATTGGAAACTAATTATGACCACTGGAAAGATCCTCTGTTCTTGGACGACCGCAGGACTCCTGCTATGAAATGCATGAATCAGACATCACAGACTGTGAGTTTTATGTACAAATATACTTCGAAAATATATACTTTGCACTGAATTTTAACTCCTAAATTCTTCTAGAATATCTCCAAAAAGACAATCTATGATGTCCTCTCCACCAAGCCTGTCTTAAATAAGGTGTGTACAGTTATTTGCAGTGTTTCGATCATGTGTGTGAGTTTTCACTAACAAACATCTTTCTTCGCTGCCCAGTTGACCACTTACACTACACTCATGGACGTGACAGAGGGAACACTGGAATCTTTCGTTCGTGACTGTCCCAACCCCTGCATGCCCTGGTGATGGGCTTGCTAAGAATTAGCCGAGATAAGAAATGGGTCTGTTTGATTTGTGTTCAACATTTGCAATCTTTGCAGATAAGAGAGAATGACGAAGTGTTTAGGATAGAATGTGATTGAAATATTTGCACTGAGATATTAGTAACCTTAATTTATAACTATAAGTGTTGAGTTGAATATTTAATCAGTACATTTATCTAACAGAAAATTGAGCAAATTGTACTTGAAGCAAGCATTAAGAAGTTATTGTCAATTGTTATTGTAAGATTATAAATTTATGTTGTAATTACAGTTTAATTACTGAAATAAGGCTATTGATTTTTTTATTGATGTATTAAGTACCTTTGGCATAAGTTGCTGCTGTAACTACAGTTGGTTTACTTTTAGATTTGCACGTTCTGGGTTCAAAAATAATATAATCTTATTTGTGACGAATTTTTGAGAATTAGGTTTCAGGACTAGTTAATGCCAAACAAATTATTCATCACAATTTTTCTTCAGCATTTTAAAGACTGACATTGTACTGGAGTTTAACATGTTAACTATATAGGGCTAGGGGATAAAGAGAATTGTTTAAAAATAGAGCAAGCATGTGCATTACAAATTGAGTAACTCCTGTAGCAATATCTTAACATATAACTTAAATCCTGAATCACACATACCTAGTAAACTGGCCAGTGTGTCTAAATATATCATTGTTTAATTGTCCCTCAAAAAAAATTAAATATATGTGTTACAGCAAATGGTAAAAATCATTGCTTTATTTAATTTACATATCAATCTTAATGGAAAATTACAGAAGATAGATCAAGAACCCAAGCATTGACCAACATGCTTTAAAACAACCGAGTATAACAAAAGCAACAGAACTTTAAAAATAAGGGTGCAATAACCAAAAACAGGACAGTGCTACAGCTCAATTAGTATTCTACTGTGTTACACATTGCTGCAGGCTAGGACAAGTTAAATAGATCATTTAAATAAGGACTGCCAGATGCATTTCGTTTTATTTTCAAGCAGAGAAACAAACATCTCTTTACCTACATATATTGCAAATTTGCAAAACAAATTAAAATATTTTTTCTTTCTATCGCTTTTAAAGAGCTGTGGCTCAACAGATAAAAGAAATGTACTTACAGTTAAAAGAACAGTTTTAAAGATCCAAACAATCAAAGCAGAACTCCTTACAGAGGTTTTAAATGTTTGAGCTTCTAGATCACACGGCTGATGGGTCATTTCTCTTAGCATAGCAGTAAACTCCAAAATGTGGATTTATGAAGCTCATAAAGGAATCTTGCATTGCTGATGGATTGTAGTGCAGAACGTTGTTAAAGATGATCAAGCACTTTGGGCTCCAATAGTTTCTGGTGGAAAAACAAAGGGGACCATATGTTCAAGCGCTCAAATCAACCCAGAGTTCATTTCAATCCCACCTTTACATGCAAAGGCCTTTAACAAAATACAAACTTACTTTCTCAAATTCAATTAAATACCAACATTAAGCAGTACATTGTAAAATATATTCATTTCCATTTCTAACTAAATCTAAAAAATACAATTATGTTACGTTAATAGAACAATGACTGGCATTGTTCAACAATATTTGCTTAACTCCATTAATCAAGGGTCTTAAAGCAGTTGCTGCACGATGCGGACATACATACAAGTTTGCAGCAGATTTTACTCTGTGGAGAGTCAGTGGGAGAATCTGAAAGGATTCAAGTTTTCTACGAACATTGGGCTTTCCATGTAATGAGACTCTTCACTAAAGTCAGTAAGCTAGCATTGTCTCTGACTAGTTGGTGTATTAGCAGTTGAAGTGTGCCGAAAGATGTGAAAGGATAAAAAAAGAAAAAAAAAGGAATTGAAATTACTAAATTATATTACTGCATATAATGAATGCTTTTTATGAGACGTGTACCACTTGTTTATTTTGGTATGTGTTCTAGGCAGATATGTGAATGCATCCACCTATGGGAAGGTACACGCAGATTATCTGGGGGTTTTTTTTTTTTCAAGATCTAGGTCGGTTTAACACAGTACAAATATAAAATTCTTTCTTTACAAGTGAACTAAAAAAATATTTGTATTGTTGTGCACAAGCAAGAAATGCATGTAGTCGATGCGTAGGTGTTTCTGCATTTTTGCTAAATTTCATTCATTATAAAAGAATATTCCTTTTCTTTAAAAATCTATCTTGATCTTAATTCTTAAACAAGTTGCAATTGACAAATTTTTCAACTTTTTCATAAAAGCCAGAAGGGTAGAATGTTAACAATAATCATATTACAAATGTAATTGAAATATATTTTTTTTCAGTTAAAAAAACTTGGCAGGATGATTCTACACTTTTATCAGAGTTAACACTACATTTCAAATAGTTCCAATTGGTAAATGCAATTAATCCATACATTCAAGTGATAAACCCTTACCAGGCTCTTTGAGTGCCTGAGCACTTCCCACCAATCCGATAACTTCACTTGCATTTCCATTCAGAATTTCAACAGTTAGGTTATTATTCTGCTGCTCTTCTGAAATCCTCTTACAAAGCTCTTCCTGCACGGAACGAAACAGAAATATTCACATTGGAGATTTAACTGATCGGAAAGAGCTAATCACCCTCCAATCTTACCTCGCATAGAACGGACATCTGAAGAGGAAGATCCTCCACCTTCACAAAATCTTCCTCGTCTGATTTCTGGCTTGTGTTTCCAGAACCAGCCTCCTAAATATAACAAAAAACACAAGATAACTAAATATAGAATAAGTATAAAACCGCAAAGCAATTTGAGGAAACGTGGTGTGAGACATACATCAGTGTTGATCATAACTGGAGAGTCTGTGTCAGGGCTTTGAAGAGTTTCCTGTGCTGGAGCAGCACTACAGTTATTAACATCATGTTCATCTCCAGAAGCTTTTTGTCCACTCTCTTTGGGAGATGGTTCCAAACCTTTGGTCTCAGATTCTACACAAGGAACTGTTTGATGGGATTAGAAAGTAACATTTACATTATTTTTTTTCCCTCTCAACATTACTTTACTATAGTATAAATACAGCACAACATACATTGACCAATTCCAAAGGTTTGGGAATCAGCATTGGCTTCCAGAGGCGTTTCATCTTGTAAGCCAGAGTTCTGGAAATCAAAATATTGTTTCAGAATGCACTTTCAAGTTTAATTTTCATTAATTATGTGCCCCCCTCACACCTCTCTCTGCTCACTGTTGTCCATGCTGGCTTGTAATGATGTTTGCACCTCAACAGGTCCAGCTTCAAACTCCTCCATCTCCTCCACTTCATTTTCATCTTCTCCACTACCATAGTTGCATAGAGCCTGTGTCTCAGCTTTGGACAGGCCTGAAGTCAAACAGATTCTTGTCTAGCTCAAACACGTAACCAAACATTCCTAATCTGAAACTGATAACGTCTTCAACTCAGAATCACCTGGGAATTGTTTACAAGTTGTCAGACAAACAGAGAACAAAAAGGACATTCTATAGGTATCGCACACTATAGATAGTATAAAGTATATAGATAGGAATTAACACACTGAACAGAATTTTAATACTTCCAATAAAAATGTTCATTTGATCCCAATATGCTAATCCTGACATTCTGAATATCTTAATATACATATATTTGGGCTAATTAATACATTTTACAATAGCTAATTCAGGCACTTACGATCATAAATATAAAATTGAGAAAAACAACAATGATTATTGTCCTTAATTTACTGCCTGCATATGTGCTCAAAATAAATAACTCACTGCCAAAGCTCATTCAGAGGTGTGACCACGTTAATTCTGGGGTTTCCATCTACATTTTTTACCCACAGCAGATTAATGTATCTAGAACGCCTGTTGTTCAGTTATGGGTTAATGGCAGAAAAAAATAAATTTTTGGCTCAGATGAACCTTATTGCTTAAAACAAGTTTGTTTTGCAGGAAAATGTGAAAGCTTAGCATATTGTAGTTCTGTTGCAAGCGAACTCAAGAAAATCACTTGTATTCTTTCAAGAGAACTTCAAGAACTTTACCTTATAGGAGGAATATTTCTGTTTGATTTTATAATAATGTTCCTGTTGTGAAAACATCTTTATTTTTATTTACTTCTTATTCATAATTTATAATAATTTAATGAATATCTTTAAAAACTAAATGTTTTCACTTGAAAGGCCATCATCTTTTCCCTACTGTGTTTCTTTTACATAGACACATTGTTAGAGTTGGTAATAGACCAATAATTGTTTTTTTAATTTGTGGAAGCTACATATAAATGAATGCTAATCTAGTGTATTACCAAAGTCAAAAGTAATCTTTTTAAATGATCATGATTTCATTTTATTACCTAAATAAATGTGATTTTATTTTTCCATAACGGAGCAGCTCTAATCTGTATGAATTAATTTAGATCAGTATATTAAACAATACGAGGGCAGAACCTGTTTAATTCATTCATTTAATAAGATTACAAACCCCCTCCAATAACAATTATTACGAACGAAATCCCAACTTCTGGTTTGTATAATGTATTTCCAGTTCACACTTTTTGTGTCGTGTTTAAAATGCAGAAGATGAAGAGCATGAATAAAATGCAATCTTGAAGCCTCAGAAAAAGCACCAGAAGTTTAACCAAGAATTTGGGAAAAATTTTTACATGGAAAGATTATTATATGTCAACGACAAGTTTCTTTTGTTATTTGTAGATTTTTAATGCTAACCTCTAACATTACTTTCTTTTGTAACTTTAACATTAGAAAAATGTTTTAAAAAACATTTGAGATGTACACAGCATTATTGTATTTTTTATCAACACATTGATTGATGTATTACAGCATAATGCTAAAACATACAACATAAAAAAAATCTACTGTACTTTTGAAAATGTTAAATACTGGAATTGGAGGCTCCCTTTTAAGATAATTAAAAATATAATTTTATTGTGTACAGAACAGGAGTCTGGTCACTTTATTCAAATACCTTACAATGCATTAACCTTCCCACTGTGCTTTAATCATTTACCGTAATTAATAAATAAAACTACTTTTCTACTTTTTGTATAGTAAATATATTTATAAAAAAAAAATAGCTAAAACAAATAATCAATCAAGTAATTGAACAACACCAGGATACATTGAGTGTTTGAGGTTATTTTGCCTTCATTCAACTCACTTATAGAAAGTGGCAGCCCTTCATCTTCGTCTTCCCCCTCAGAAGCTTCACTGCTGTTCGCTTCCTTCTCATCTTCCTCTTCACTCTCATGAGACACCATCTGTTCATCTTCAACATGATACTGAATAAAAAAAATCTTCTTTTTAATATTTGATTCAATGCAAAAAGAATGAAAAACTCATTTCACAATTTTGTTTTCATTGTTAAATGAAAAAAAAAAATATCTTAATCTTTTATTAATGTGTCAAAAAAGTGTTTCTGTAACATATAAATGATCATATCATACCCCGTCATCATCATCAAAAAATGATTGTGAAAAGGTCTTTTCACACTCTGGAGATTTTAGCTCCTACGTAAAGAATGAACAGAACAATCACATTCTAGAAGATAAGGCTTTACAGTAAGAAGCAGTCTTCAATTACGAGTACTCTTTTCTACCTCAGTGCCAGAGGAGTGTTTCTGAGAGGTCTGAACACATGGTCTCTTTGCTCTTAGTTTGTTTTTGGAGGTGTTCTGGTCCAAATCCTGCATCAGTCTGAAGAAAGCAAGCTCATTGAAGAGAATCTCAGAAATCTCTACAAGCAGATCCTCCCCACAGTCCTGCAGAGTTCGTCCAACAAACTTACTCAAGGACTCCTGTGGACAACCCAATAACAAAATATGAGCAACCACCTTTATGACTAAAATAAAAGACACTTTTATAACATTTATATAGCCAGTTCAGGAAATTAATATGATTAAAGAATATACCTGCAGGATACCACCTAGCTGTCGATGGAAGAACCTGACAAACTCTTTGCTCTCATCATTCTGTTGAGTAAGTTCAAGCACCATTCGTCTCACAGAAGTGAGAAGCTGAGGTGAGCAAATGTCACCAACATGCTCCTAAAGGACAATGAAAGGAAACACAAACTGCAACTTTGAATGCTGTTCTTGTGCATTTAAAGCAATAAAATATTAAAAACACACCTTTAGGAAGGGAATAACTTCAGTCATGATGGCTTTGATCTGCCGGTCAAGCTGTTGTGTGTCAATCTGAGGACAATGTGCATCCGATGAAAGCACAGCACCTAAAAATAAACAGACACAACTATCAAAAAACAAGCAGTCTTTAAAGCAAGGGATCCAAGTCTGATAATATTTATATATTATCAGATTAAGTCAGGTATCTTCAGATGGTTTTACAGTGATGACTGTAAATCTTTTAAATCTGGAAAGGTTTAAATAACAAAAGATAAATCAATTCATCTTTTAGGGATCATAGAATTTTTTTTTATCACAAAAAAATTATTCATGCGATGCAGTCATCATTATGCTTTTTGCAAATTATGCCTTAAAGGAGGGAAATAGATGTGATCAATCATTTCATTCCCAAGGATGTAAAACCAAGATGTGCTAAAAGATATATTAAAAAAATCTATCATACAAACATTTTGCAAGCTATTTGGCGCAGACAGGCCATTCACATCAGTACCTTGAGAGAGTGCAGCAGAAGCAATAGCAACAGCAGCAGCGTTATCTGTTTTAAAGTCAGCCCTCAGTTTCTTACGCTCATACTCCCTCATCCTGAGTAAAGCCTTATCTAAATGGATCACTGTGTTCCCTAGATGAGCAGAGAGGAAAAAATGACAAAGAGCCAAAAAGGTAAGAATTTCAAAAAGGCACAATAGCATTTAACCCCAACACAGCCTTAACTACACACAAAGCAAAGACAATCTGTCGAGCAACACCAGCTATTGTTTGATTTCAGAACAGCAGATTTCATACAGCGCCGTCTCCTTACCCAGGTCATCATTAGCAAATGGTTCAAGGATGGAGGAAGTGGACAACAGGCTTTCGTCCATCGAGTCTCTGTCTTGCTTCAGCACAGAGTTAGATTTGACTGTTACAATCTTTTCAGATGCATCCTGGAAACAAAAATAATGATCAAGATCATTAAAAGCTGTTGGAGTATTGATGCAATAAATGACTGATATGTTTTTTTACATACAAGATTAATCCTGCTAGAGCTGATGACTAAAGTCTAATTAAAAACATCCACTAACAACTACAGATTTGATGGGTTAACTACATTAGGATATTTTTATGTGCACAAATGTTTTATGTTCTGACATGCAAAGAATGTTTAAAGTTGGCACAAATACAGAAAAAGTCCTACACTTTGTAACTATGAAGCTTAACACAGGAAATGGTTAACTGTTTATCAATCTCAAAAATACTTACATTGTCACTATTTGGCAAACTTTCACCAGGCGTGAGCTCTGACTGGGAGCCTGTAGCCCATACAGCAGGGCCCAAACAGGATGCCTGATCATCTGCTACACTCTTTTCTGTAAGGTGCCTTGTTACAATGTCCTGTAAGTACAGAGCAGTGACGATGTTAGTAAAAACAAAAATATAGGTACAAGAAAGTGTATATTATGGAGTCAAAAGCCCTACTCAGACAAGAATAGTTTCATAGGGAGCATGGTCGGAATTTGTTTCTCAGACATACTAATTCCTGTCCAAATCCAACATGAGCGTTTTCTTTTACATCCAATGCAACGCACTTAAGGCAACCTCAGACACTAGAGTCTCTGTAAAAAGCCCTGACTTGTTATTCTCATCTGAATCAGCACATGACAGACACACAACTAGTCCCCTCCGAATAGGGCTATTTAGCCAAACGCCCATTCTGGAGAACTATACCTGTAAAGAGTAGAGTGCCCTCTGGCGCAGATAGTCAGTGTTGAGCAGCTGAAGCTCATGGAAGAGCTCGATGAGAAAGTGGGGCCGAGACTCATTCTGGGAGATCAAGGTAGCCACTTCAGAGTAGATGGTTTCTCTCAGGGCTTCAAACAATGAGAAATCACTACTAACATCTGAGGAAAAATAAACAGCGACAATTCAAATAAACTCACTCAGACACACCATCAGTCTGGGAATACAACAATATACCAGTCAAATTCTTCAAGTCAATGATGAGATTTGCAACATCATAAACAAAACAACAAAATGTTTAGTTTTAAAGTATTGTTTTCAAGTAGAATGAACACCCTTTTTTGTTCCCAAGGTAACAAATTCATTTTTTAAAATCATTTTGGATCTTTTTAACTCTTCTCTGGTTCTGACAAGATTTACACTATAACATGCAATTTAAAACAAAGTCATATCAAATGCTTTGTCAGGAAAAGAAACTATTGTAGCTGCCCGAATAAAAAGAAAGAAATAGCATAATAGTAAACAATTAAATTTTTTGTTAAATTTGTCATATATAATTTAAAAATAACAGCTAACATTTTGTTAATCTTGTAGATTTTACAAGAACATAAATGTATGCTATAAGTGTAATATATTTTCAGCAACCTAACCTATTTTTGTAATATCTAGCCAGCCAAGCCTTCACCCTAAAATAATCAATAATAACCAAAGAACGTAGTTCTCAAGCATCGCTAAAACCTTTATTGCTCCATGTTTGCAATAAAAATACATTTCACTGGACACAGAGCACCATAAAAAGATGTCACGCCAATAATATATGCATTTTAAAGCTGCAAACTCACTCACAGATGCTTTATTTATTCACATCATTCAGTCTGCCTTGTCTTTGTTAATACCATCATTAACGTCATTGTGTTTGCCCTACAGAGGTGCTACACACGCCTTGAGTTATATAAAACCACATCTCAGCAGCTTTATACATGGTTTTCTATGGTTACTTCCCTCAACACGAGCCCACTGCAAGTGGTAGAGAAGCTGCAGGTAAGACACTAGCAGCATTCTGAACATTTTTATCTCAGGACGATTGTTATGAAATAAAATGCTAGTGGTCTAATCTAATTCAAGGGTCTGTGGTAAGCTAGTCTAACAATGCTATTGCTATAGTGGGAGAATTGATAAACATATATTCCAAATGGCAAAATGCAATTTATTATTGCAATTGAGAGACCACCAAAAGTGAAATAGCAATTTATGACAACCATTATTAAAAAGAAAAGGGACTCAGCTTCTAAATTCGTTAAAATAAAAATAATTCCCAAGCTAATAAAACTAATAGAAGAGTGAAACAGTGACTAAAGTCCCTAAAAACAGGAAGGGTGATATCAATTTAATGGAATTAAAAGGTTAAAAATGAAAAGGTCCATCAGGTCAAACGACTAATGAATATGAAGTTACCTGGGACTTCAGTGCATGCAATTCTGTTAGAGAGAAAAGGTGTTCTCCAAGCATATGCTGTGTGGAAACCGAAAACAAAACCCAATGTAAAAAGTGAACAAATGGAAATGACCAAAAATTAAACAAAGGAAACAAAATATAAAAAATACTTAAGATGAAAAACTCTTCAGTTATGTTATAGACAGGTGTTTGGTTAATTTGGTTAATGCTCTAATAGCTGAATCAATGAAGTTCATACCAGATGAAAGGTCATTAGGTTTGCTGGTTTTAGTTTTGCTGTCCAATTTTTCCTTCGTGAGCTTTTCAAGCAGACCCTGGTTGAGTTCTTTACACTTGACCGGAGTTGACAGTTCTCTCTCCTGATCAAAATGGGAATCACTTGAAACACAGTCACTATCCACAGAAGCTGAAAAGAGAAGACAATACACAACTCTAAAATCACAAGATTATTGAACCTGAATGATTAGTTTGTGAATATATTAAAGACCAAACAGGCGCACCTGTGTTCTTGTGTCCCCTGCCTCTCTTTCTACTAATCTTTGTGTTTGGGGTCTTGTCTCTTGAAGCCAGGCTAGCCTGTGCGGCTGCTTTGCGTCCTACTCTGAATGTCTTGGTCACCGTGGTCGGGTCTGCTCTGTCTGGGAGGCTGCTGGTGGACTCCTGGTAGTCTGGTATGTAACAGCCATCATGAGATGTGGAAGGGTAAGGAAGGGGGGATGAAGAAAGAGAATTCTGCTCCATCTGATTTTGCTGTTCTGAGGGAAGAGGTCCCTGACTAGAACTCTGGGAAGTGTTTAACCATCTTGAGTAATTAGTGCCGGCCAGATTATCTGTATGAGACTGAAACCTGGTGCAAGAAAATATTTTTTTTAAGTTGAGTTAAGTCTTTCAAGAGTGGATAATAAGATGTAAACAACAATGTTAAAAAGCAGACCGTTTGTCTGCATTGTTGAGAGGAGATCTCTGCAGAGGAGGTGGGAAACTCATGTACTCTGTTTTGACTGATACGTTTGGATCATGAAGTTGATCAGAACTGGCCTGATTCCGCTGCAAACCTCCAACTGAAGATGGGAACATTGGACTGCAATTAAAGCCTACAAGTTAAAGAAAGAGAAAATGTTTGCCTTTTGTTACAGAAATAAGTAAAATATGAATAACTTAATTTAATAGAACTCACCAATTGAAAAAGGGGACATGTTAGGGAGCCCAGGCATACTGAGTGTATTCAGAGGTGGACAACTTGGAAACACAGGAGAAGATGCAGGAACAGTTGTATGTGGTCGATGTCCTGGAAATGACTGGTACTGCTGTCGCAATAGGTCATTCAGATACTGTTTCAATCTGAAAATAAAAATGGGTTTGTGACATAAGAAGCCAAAACATTTTCTTCCATGCTCAGTTTTTCCACAAGACTTGTAAGCAGCACAAAATGTTCTTCTTAAATTAAAAGCCATTTAAAACATGTCTAACCTGAAAAATAAAGCTACAGCTCCCTTTTCATTCACATAAGCACTAAGCTGCAGATGGGAATGTGACTAAAAAAACATTGAGAAACAACCCATCTTTTTCCCTCTGTATGTGTGAAGGCCACCACACACCTAAGTGAACGTAAATCTCTGTGGGGTGTATTACAACATGATTGACACCTCTAACGATGCAGTGATGCTCCTTGCCCATGGGTGGTGCAAAATGTTAAAGTCAAAAAAAAATTCGTTCAAAATTGACCTCGATTTCCTTATGATTACCACAGCATACGTCCTTTTTAAGTATTCATGGTAATACTGTACAAGACAAGATCAAAATTTGAATACCACCCAAGTCTAGGCAAACAATTTTTTCCACTTGAAGGTTGTGTGTGTGTTTATTTTTGGCTTGAGGCATGTACACATGTGTAAATTTGCACACATATGTGGTGGTCTTAAAAAGAAGAGACAGATCTGCATTTCGCCTACGTGAAAACTCAGTGGAGTGATATTTTTTATTATCTGGTCTTAAAGTTCTATAAACGTAAAAACTATTTTGCAATTATGGGCACAACCATTCATTCTCAGTCAAAAGGGTCAGAAGATGCTCATTGGCTCGAAGTTGTTTTTATCAAATATTGCACTGTACTATTCTGCAATTCACTATATTTCATAAGTTACCACAAAAGTAAATGGAAGTTTAACCAAATGCACAAACAAGAAATCAAATAATTTAATGTTGCTTTAACTGATGTTTTTTTAACATATTACTGTTAATGTTACTATAAAATAAACGCAGATCTCATATTTACACCGAAAAAAAATGTAGGCCTCTTCATGTTCAACACGTTTGCAAACTAAAATATGCCTATTGACCAAACCTGTTGACATTGTTCTGTTGCCAAGCCAGTTGTGTGTAACACTGGTTTAGCTGATGCATGATGAAAGGGACCTGAGGAGGGGTCACATTATTGGCCACAGCACCAAGAGGGCCTGTGACAAGAGTCTGCAGCATGTAGGAAAGTGTCTGGAAATGAAAAAAATTCTGGTGTTAAAAAGCAGACACATATTGCGAGAGGATAAAATATATGCTACTCTCTGACCTGCTGGTCCTGTAGAAGAGTTTGGCACATGCCGGTGCTGAAGTCGAGCTGTTTTTGTAGGTGTGCGATTTGTTCTTGCCAGTGTGGTGAAGCAGCACCTTCAGAGAGAGACAAATCAGCAGCCCATCGCAGGTTCTCCTGCCTCTTAGCGGCGCTGGAACCACCTCTCTTGGCCCGCAGTGTCTGATGGGGAACACCTTTAGATCCTCGTTGTGAAGGACTCCCATTAACCTCTCGGTGAGATTTCAGACTGTGATAAAAATTACATTTATATTAAATTACAGATTATATTCATTTGAATACATTGGCACATTTAAAAGCTCCTACTATGCAGTACCGGTCTCTATTATTTCGATTGTAGTTCCGTTGTTTTCGGGTAGAACAAGCATGAGGTTCATCACTGGAACTAGACTCCTCTCCCTCATCCTTTTCATCATCCTCATTTTCTTCAGCCACCAATTCAGAGGAGTCATTATCCACATCATCACCAAGGGGACACTGCGTAGATCCTCCCCAAGTGGCAACAGTTCTGAGAAAAAGTTTGTATATTGCAGTACATATTTAATGATATTTTCAAACAAGTAGTAAGACATCAAAGCACCTTTCATCTCGGCTGTAAGACTGGGTCTCATGTGTGTCACTTCTGAATGGAGAGTCCATATATGAGCTTCTCCTCTGCTGTTCATCCATCAGACTCTCCAATTGTTTCCGCCTCTCCCTCAACTCCTCACGCAACATCTGGTGCCTTCGCATCTCAGACCACAGCTGAAAAAACAGAAGTAGAAAAGTTCAATCGATAAAACAATTCAATAAAACAAAGTCATCCCCCCCCCCCCCCCCCCCCCCCCGAGTCATTCTTAACAATATTATATGTGATTGACGTATTGTAGCCTTAACTAATTATATATTTCTGAACAAGAACAGACAAAGGAATCTGTTATAGGGATTTAATGGGTAGCTCTAATACACACTAACCTCGTTGTCAGTGACAGTAACAGAAGGAGGATCAGTAGTGGGTTTTAGTCCACTAGTATTGCCTTTAGCTGATGAGTGTATTGCTACAGGAGCAGGAGTAGAAGCTGCTGCTGGAATCTTTCTACCCATCTGCCCACTAGTACTACTGCTCACAGAAGACTTAAGAGAATAAACAACAAAATCTCAATTGCAATCAAAGAGAACCTCTGAACACAATCTCAAACTATAAACCCAAAGTTTGCTTGTGAAATGTACCTGGAGGTCAGGGCAAGCCCACTGCAGGTCTTGAATCTTCCCCTGAATCTCCATTAGTCTCTGCCTCTCCTCATGGAGCTGCTTTAATTCTTGCTGCTGCTGCTTGAGTTTCTCCTCATACAACTTACCTCTGGAAAAAAGCCATGTCATAAGTTCTCAAATAAATGAACTACACAACCTACTTCAACTTTAGTCTCATACACAAACCTGGCTTTATCAGAGAGGGTAACTTCTCTCTGGGGTTTAGGAGCTCCTTTTCGAGTGTTATTGGGTTGCTGTTGCTGCAAAGCCTCTTCCTCGTTAGCTGTGCCATCAGTATCATCACTCTATGATATCATGAACAAAACAAAAAATAAGTTTTGGTAAAGAAAGCATTAAACGTGACAAATATTTATGATAAATTACGAGGAGCATAAAAACAGACTCCTGATTTAAACTAAGAAAAGGAAAAACCTGCATTCTCAAAAAATTTTTTTTAAGTTTTAAAATCCATACACATATCAACAAACAAAGTTTGCTTCGTAAACCACTGATTACCAGGAACTGTGTGTTTGCAAGATTACATATTATTCCAGACAATTTTATCCACATTTGCCAAATGCAGCTCATGGCTAGTTATGTACATTATCCCATCTGAAATTTCTTCTGTTTCAATGTATATTATGATATATTATATTATGAAGCTGTTAAGAGACTTATATTTACAAGAAAAAGAAAATGATTTTTTCAATCCTGTGCTTATTAAAGGAAGCATATTATTAAAAGTCATTTTTTTGAATGTGTTATTAGTAATACTTGCGTTATACTATATTTACAGTATCAGGTCACATGTTTTGGCATACCCTGAAAGGTATTGAATTCATCTTGACCAAATCGTCAGTTTTTAAGAAGTTAGCACAAAACATCTGAAATGTTTTTAACAGAAACTTAATTTAACATGTTTAGGGGAAGCGCAAGGTTAAAACTCACAACATCTAAAAAGGCATTACAGTTCACTTTAAAGTCATTTTAATTTTCCAGAATATTTTAGTAATGTTGCTACACGGTTAAGCACTTTTAGTAAAGTAAAGCACTTTTAGCCTGCTTTAAGACTATGACGTGATATATAATGCTCTATAGATTATAAGTAAAATTTTAGTTAACATGTGTTTGCAAGCTCTGACAGTGAACATCATCACTGGATATTTCCAATGCCAACTTTCACTTGACACAAATGTTGATTTTTCCATACTTTGAACAAAGTTGTATTTGTATAAATCAGAATCATTGCATTGGAGGCCTCAGAACCTCACCTGCACCATAGCCACCAATTCTTGAAGCTGTCTCAGTTTCTGTTTGGCCGTTTGAAGGCGATGAACTTTCCGTGCATAGTCAGCATCACCACCTAGACTGCTTTGCCGACTGGACTCAGAGTCCTCACTGTCTCCACCTACTCCTCCTCCTCTTGCCCCATCACCTGCCATTGCTACATCTTCATCTTTAACACCAATATAAGACCTGTCTTGGTTGAACTGGCATTCTAAAATGTTTTAAACAAACAAACAAACAAAAAAAAAAAAAAACATTAGAGTTTTGTAAGATCAGCTCCTTAACATGCTTTATATTTTTCCCAAAAAGGGTGTTAAAGAGTGTAAATATTAACCTATGGACGATCCAATATTAAGACTGTGAAGGTTGGTTGCAGAACGATTGTTGATCTCACAATCAGTGTTTAGACGGCCATCTCTATTTTTAGCTGCACCACGAGTCTTCACTAAGCTGTTCATGTCCATCCAGTTCCCAGGAGTCTGTGGTTGAGCAGGATTTCTACAAATGTGAAACAGTTCTTTAGTTTTACTTGTATATTACACTGGAAATACGCATCAGGTCTTTGCATCAACCCTTTTATGTCAACACAACTAGCACAATCAGATCTTGAAGAGGCTCAGTACCTGATGTTAGTGACCGGTTCATGGTTCTCTTGCTCTGAATCAAACAAGTGCTCAAAAAGTGAACCATCTTCAGTCTCCACATCGTCCTCCTTAACGTTCTCATTTACAGTATCCACCACCATATCTGACGTTTGCTCGTAATACTGAACTAGCTCTCTAAGCTCATTCAAACGCTTGTGCACCTCTTTCAGTTTCCTGTTTATAAAACAAACCAGATATTAAACAATGCAAAACAAGTGTGGATAGGCAGTTTTAAAATAAATACTACCATTACTTTCAGCACAGAGTCACTCCAGAAATACAGTAATTATATATAAAGTAGAATCTTATGTTTGTTTCTTTTAAACTGTTAATCTAATTCGACACAAGGGTCGTTGAGGGGACAAATGCATCTCAAAAAAACCATGATGAGGTCACTCAGGAATGGCAGAAAGTCACAAGTGAAATGAATGAAGTTATGTGTGAGCGAGTGTGTGCTGGAAGTGACACAGAGAAAGGAGTCAAATCAAATAATTAAAATGTTAAATTTGGTTTATATAGGGTCAGAACTATGTTGAATAGTGGTTGAAACTACACCGTGTACACATCATTTGGTTGAAGCAGGTGATTAACTATGTAGGGATATGGTCCTCAAACATTGATTTTGACAGCTATGCAATACATTTATAAAATAGACAACAGGAAACCTGAGTTTATCTCCAGGATGGACAGTGTCAATCTCTGTGTAAGTGGAATCCTGCCTTGATGGCAGAGGGCCATTTTGCTCTCTACCCAAACCAGGACAAGCAGATACACCTGCACGTCCATGCTGGCTGACATTTGTACCTAATGAAAAACAACATGAATATTTCATTGAAATAGAATCAGAATTGAAACGGAAACAATTGACTAAATTCTACAATTAACTCAAAGGGAAAGGAAGCTAAATTCTGTTATCCGTGTGCTTTGTGGGAAACTTACAGGAACTGTTGTTCAGAGTCTGGTCTCTCAGAGTGTGGAGTTCTTGAAGGATCTTGTCCATAGTTTGTT
Source organism: Danionella dracula (assembly GCA_900490495.1). Classification (NCBI taxonomy): domain Eukaryota; kingdom Metazoa; phylum Chordata; class Actinopteri; order Cypriniformes; family Danionidae; genus Danionella; species Danionella dracula. The sequence goes on from UELW01000600.1 coordinate 3,159,930, forward strand.
TTTTGTCCTGTAACTCTTGTAACTTGGTAAGTTTAGAGCTTGATGCAGAGGTTGATGCAGTGGTTAGTGGGCCAGAGGAGGGAAACTGACCACGGGAATTATGGGTGGTGCGAGATCGGCACACCTCTCTTGAAAGAGAAAGGCATTCTGCTTGCCGACGGTTGTCAGGGACTGCCTGAGACTACGAACAATATAAATTAGGTTGCTATTTAAAATCAATTAAACAGTGAAATTTTTTATTTTCATGTAGTACCAAAAAGTAGTCGACTACCTGAGAATCATGCAGCTGATTATGAAAGCGCTGGATAAGATCATTGAGTTCCTCGTTGAGCTCTGAAGTAATGCTCCTGCCTGACACACTTCCAGTAGTCTCTGTAACAACTGAAAGAGGCATTATGACACAGAACACAGATATTTTACAGTTCTACTAGTAAAATCTAATCACCAGTGTCATCCATAACTGCTATAGCTTGTTCAGCACTTTGTTGCATGGCCAGGAGCGCCGCTTGGCGGCCTTGTAGTGCTCGGAGTTGCTCTTGCTGTTCTAACATCTTCTTGAGCAAGTCATGCTGTTTTCGCATATTCTCTAGCTCTTCCTTCTGCTCTCTACAAACCCCATGACCCTGAGGAAAATACAGTAATGGAATGTATTCAGACAAGGTCATCTACATAAAGTTTGCCTTAAAGAACATTTTATTAAAGCAGTGAAAACACCACCAGTACAACAAGAAAGCGGTTAAAGAAACTTTTAATTCAACCACTACATCTCCCAGTATACCTCTTCCTATTCATGCAAGTAAGAGCTCAAAATATCATTAAGTTTTCAAAGCAATTATGATATTCAAGAAATAAGCAACAAAAATATTTTTAAATGATGTCATGCATTTTAAGTACTTATCTATGTCATGCTGCAAATAGTGTCCCACAAAAAAAAAAAAAAAAATGTTCAGAGTGCCAAAAACAAAAAAATTAGAAAGAAACTACACACTTGCCTGACGTTCACTGGCAAACAAGAAGAGCAGGTAGAACAGTTTCAATTATTAATGAACAAGCAGCACTCCCAACTGATCATAGAATACTGCAATCCAAGCTGCCGTCTATGATTAACAATGCATGAGCTCAAGATCGAATAGCAGCAGAAAAATGTATTCGATATGTTCGGGTAACTCCTTAGCTCAAAACATTTTAAAGGTCATGTGAACTCCTCATAAATGTTTTTTTTCCCAATTTGTATACATCACAGTTCTTTGGTGCATGTTCAAAATCAGAAAATATTTAAGAGTGATTACACAAATTCAAAACCATAAAATACTTAAGAGCCATAATAAAGTTCAAATAAGAAAATTGTTTTGACTTTTACAAATCCATTGAAGTACAAACTATGGAGCTCATGCTTTGAATCATCCATTAGCAAAAAGAAAGCAAGCAATTAGAAGGTTCTGCTTTAACACAAAACGGATCCTTTAGTACTAAAAAAATTCTACCTAGGAGGCCCTGCACATCATCACCAAAGATCACTTCAGGTATCAAAGACAAGGGCCTTTCTGTGTACTCACAGCTGCACTAGAGGCTTCAGAGCGCAGCTCCATGTTCAGAGATGTGCTCTCAGCCACAGAGCCTGACCCTACAGCAGAGTCCACTGTAGCACCTTCATCATCATCCTCCTCCTCCTCCTCATTTTCTCTAGCCTATAAAGCGCAGGGAGCAGGGGGAAGGCTCAGAAAAGACCCAACCTGAAATTTCTAAATCTTCCAAAAATCTTAAATTGAAAGATTTAACAGTAAAGCCTGATCTATACTTCTGCTTCAACTCAACGAATTGTCCTCTGCGAATGTCGCACGCTCACGTAATATCGCACTGTCCCCTATGCAAAGCTTGACGAGCACCTCTGAAAATTTGTGACCTCGCATCAAGGCTTCGCAAAGCAGAAGCTCCGTGATTGGTCAAAGTGTAGCAGAGTAAGTGCTTTTAGCATTTTTCTTGGCTTTTGTTTCATGTTGAACACTGGATAATGGAGAAAAACTTTGGCAATAAATTAAATAATCTTCCTTTGTTGTCTGTGCTGAGTTTTAGCTTGATAGAAGTAAGCGTTATTGTGATATTGATCAGTTTAGAAACAGTGTCTATACAGCAGCAGTGTATATGTATGTAGGAAGTTATATTTATACAATTTATGATGAGGTACATAAAATTTGTCTGTGTTGAGTTTTAGTTTGCTAGCTGTTGGCATAATTATAGCAGCAATATTAGTCACTGCATAGACAATGAAGGATGGAGCACAAAACTATTGTTGACAAATGGGTGACTGCAGAGCCTTCCGCAACAGATCATTTGTAGGCTTGATGCACAAGTTAATCTTAATGTAGCTTAATAGAAAAGGACATGTTAAGTTTTTAACAGAGCAAAATCTCACTGAAAGATCATCAAAATGCAGTCAATTTCTGTTCTGAAAAATACAGCAAAGTTACCTTTACAAGAAAAAACACCTTGTATTGTAATTGCCAATAGTAATTTAAATGATTATAGCCTGATTGATGGTTAACTGAAACTTCACTAGCTGTGCTAAAATGTTACACATATTTCAACAACTTTGGGTAGCACTGACATAGAGCCACACCAGAAGTGTTCATTTAACACGGAATTTTCCCCCAAAGCTCTCTAAACTTTGTCAACATAACAGCAAAGTTTTTCATCTTTTGAAAAGAGGCACTTTCTTAATTATTAATGACCGCAAATGAGTATTTCCAGTGACACACCTGCCTCAAAGAGCAAGCTCAAACAGTATTTACTGGGAGCTACAGATTGCTTGTTTCAGTTTCAATGAATTACATGGCTCACCTCAACATGCTAGCAGGGGTAGGCTCTATACATGTGATCATTTACTACAAACAAACCCAATGTATGCATGTTAGAAGTATTTCTCTCAAAAGAACAAAAACTGAAAAACAGTGAATTTTCTCCTGATCATCAACACAGAGAGCAATTAGCAGCTGATGAAGTAACAAGTCCCAAGGAGTTTTCTACATATGGTTTTAGTGGCCCTCAGTACTGACATGACATTTGCTATCGGCAACACAGAGATTGAAAAGCTGAGTTCAGAATTCAAGCTATTGATATGGTTACTTAGGCTAAAGTAGATACTGATCACCGAAAACATACATTTATTTGCATTTGGCATGATAAAATTTCTTATTGAGTTGCTTTGTTGAAGATATTTCCACAAAAGGATTCTGTTGACCATCACATAGAAGAAAGTGAAGAACTTTGTATGAAGCAGAACTTTTTACCTGCCAGTGAGTAAAATACGTCTCTCAGGACAGCATAAAACTCTGTCTATTTTTTTTATTTCAGGAATAGAATTTATTACATGTGTTTATCTGCAAAAGTATTGTTGCTTAATGAATAGCAAGAGAGAAACTCTAGACAAAATCTAAAACCCCGCAAGTAAATGCCCCCACTGTGACATCAAATTCCTCTGTTTTTTTTACCTTATGGAAAAACTCAAAACTTAATTTGGAGGTTAATAATGTAGAAAGGTGTGAAATTTGTCAATACCTCTGCAATTTCCAAGCAATGCTGACAATTTGTTTGTTTCTTTCCTAATTTATAACTAGATTTTGAAAAAATGTAAACATATTTTAAATTGTGAAAAATGTTTTTCTTTAAGCACACATATATTGCAATGCAAAAGCTGCATTACAGGTAATTGAGTAGCCTTAAACAAACAGAATCCCAAACCTCCATAAAAGAAAAAAGTTAAATATGAGTGGGTCTAAACGAGATGAAACAAAGGGTCTGAATGAGATGAAACAAAGAGCCAAAACCTCATCATATTGATCATCAACTCGAAACAGCTTTATAAATTAAAATACTGACCAGCATCTTCTGAAGAAAGCGCAGGTAAGACTTCTCCTGCTCTTTCAGGTGAGTGATGAGGAGAGAAAGACGTTCCACATTTGCAGGCACATCATTCTTCTCCACCAAGTCATCCCTCATCGATGTGGCCTTGCCAATGTATTCACGAATTTGAACCAGTTTACTAACGACCTAAAGCAGAGAACAAAAGCAGAGGTGTTGCTTAAGCAAATAATGAACTAAAATCTGAGCAGACAGAGAAATACAGACGATAAGAAAAAAACTGAAGAGAACCGTTATATAGACCGAGGAAGCGTTCTCGTATGGACAGCAGCATATTTTTAAACTGGCCTAAATTCTGAGCACTCACTGACACATTCGTGCTCCAGTTTTTGCTCAGCAACAGGGAATGCTCTAAAGAACATGAGGTTACCATAACATCCCAACAGTTTAAAAATTTGTAGTGTTGATAATGTGAACAGTCAGAATAATTCACCTAATGAGTCCGTTCACATCACCACAGATTCACTACGGTTTACTAAAGGGCTTGGCAATTCTATAGGAAATAAAGACTGCTCCACCTTTATAGTATGTATACTAATAATAATATAAGAATCACTGGGGAAATATAAGCTGAAGCATTTACTAGTACTACTTCATATTTACAAATGTAAGAATTATTACGTAAAAAAGCAAACTTATTTCTAACTCTTGAATAAGATTTGGTTATAATTGTTGATGTTACGCACATTGTTTGAGTCAAGTTCATGTTGTCTGTATTTTTTACAATACATATTGTGTTATCTGACTCCCCAGATATATATACATATTCAGTGTGGCAGGGTATTGTAGTAATCTTGGCAACCAGGCCTGTAAGTAAGGCTTTAATTACAAATGAACAAATATGTGCTAATAACCCACCACCTGTTTGAAGCATTCCTATCTGTGCTTAAATAGACTAAAAATCTTTATTGCTGCTCAAAGACACATTTTCTACGCAACACAATTGAAAATATGCAGTGTGCAAGGTTTGAGCGTGTGACAAATTCTCCAAACAACAGCTACATCAATATGCAAAAGTTTGAATTCAGTGTGCAATTAGCTTTACAACTAGATATTGATTACAACTTATAACTAGGGGTTATCTAGAGAAATCATTAAAAACATTTAAGTGATGATTACCTGACTGCTATCAACAGAAAGCTCTGGTCTAGTGTCCTCCAAACTGAACCTCTGGGTAGTGTCCACACTTAATGTTTCTTTCTTCACCACGGTTGGAACTGGTGCAAAAAGTTCTTTTCCAGGGCTCTGTTTCTTAGGTTCCTTGCCCCCTAGCAAGGATAATGTGAAAAGGGCCGGCTCTTTGCTTTTATTAGTGTTTAGATGAATTGGAAGAAAGTTGAAAGGTTTCCTGGGTTCGGTAGACAGCTGTCTCTGGTTGTTGGCTGCAGTAACACGGCCTTGAGAATCACTACCAATACTTCTCTGCAGGGATAAATAGCAATATTTTGGTTAACTGACATGAGCAGCTTCTTTTAAAGCTGACTTGAGATGAAAGTCAAACTATATCAAAAACCTAACCAAGGTGAAACTCACTCACCTCATCCAAATCAGTGAAGTTTATGACCTGCCGTAGCCTATCAAGCTCAGTCTGGTCAGGCACAGACATCTGAGTGGTGTACTTCACATGTGGATAGGAGTGGGGAGTACGAGCCCTTCGTCGACCTGCTCCAGGTGTGGACTCTGGAGAAATATCATTGGTTAGCCGGCTCTCGGACATAGAGGAGAACTTCTTCTTGTTCTTCTCAGATGAGCGGTTGGCTTTCTTCTGCTGAACTCCCCAATCCTGGTGAAGAAACGTTCAGAAACCAAAACTGATCAGAGTTTGTAAAGGGTCTTGACATTGTCAAATAAACACATTAAACACATTTGTTCTTGAATGAGTAATGCACGAAAAACATTACAGTCTCCAAGAAGTGCAATACACATTTACATAAAATGAAACACTTTTACAAGTAACAAAACACTTTTATATTTTAGAAAACTATATTTGCATGTCATAAAACAGATTTTAGAAACCGGGAGGATAGGTACCACTGTCAACTTGCCACTGATTGGCCGACACTTCTGCTAATCGCGACGAGCAATCATACAAGCAGTCAATACTTTGAGGACAAAAGTCTCATGCAATCATTGTCAAGTTGTCAGTTTTCAATAGTAACAACCCTTTCCAATTTCTGAAAAGTATTAGTGTTTGGAATTTGTAAAAGTGTTTTGTTTTCTGAAATATAAGTGTTTTGTAATATTTACTTTTTTGTATAGTTTTGTAAAAGTGTATCGCACCTTACAGTCACTGTAAAATATGTATGACCATTTATTGTCTATGGGGGGGGGGGAGTGGGGTTGACACAAAATGTAAATAACACATGTGGGAAAAAAGTGGCTTTAAGACAGGAGTCAACCATCTTTTTAAAGGGGCAGAGAACTGTGAAGTTTAGCACCTTCTTCAAAACACACAGACAATAACATACAGAACTGCCATAGTTTAAATGGAATCTAACTATTGTGTTGAGGGATGATGTTAACATTACAGCTAAGAAACAGGATGATAACATTACAACTAAGAAACAAGTACTTTATATGACAAGTGCATTTTTTATTACACGTTTTATGCTTAAAAAATTATTCTAACTCTTACCATATTGTTGAGTCGATCATCTAAGCTTCCATTGGAGATGGTCCAGCTTTGCAGCTCTGCCTCATCCATGCCATTCTCAAATGGATTGCCACCCGTTGCCATCATGAACAAAAAAACTGCCAAAACAAAACCAAAAACCTTATTTTAAAACAAATTATCCACTTTCTATACATTTTGTAAGCTATATTTGTTTGAGTAAACTAGCTGCTAAGCAACATATCACATGCTACATAAGGCATACCAACATTAACTTACCTGATTACAATTTAAGTTAACATTACATGAAAGCAGATCTCCACTAGACAAATTTGTACAAGCTTTTAAGGGTTTACACCATAACAATACATGTGGACCAACATGAAAAAAGTAGAGTTAATAAACACTAAATATGTTGGTATGTTAACTTCAGCCAGCTTTTCTTATACGTGAACATAATCAAAATTCAAATTGTTTGTGTTGCAATGGTAATCACGACACAATAAGTTGGTAGACCTTATTTACCCCAACAAAAAAGTGTAAAAAAGAAATTCACTGAAACTTACTTCAGGAAACAAGACTGAATGTTTACAGTTAGTCCTCAAATATGTAAACTGACGGTTGATTAATGTTATCCACTTTATGAATGGTTGGTCCGTTAAAACCGTTGGTCAACCCACCCACATACATGTCTCCAGGTGACGGTCAAGGTCAACAATCGGCTCTTTTGTAAATAACGTTCAACTTTAGCCTGGTCTGATTAACAATGGTATAAACTGCATGATACTATCACAGAGATAACAAATTTTATATATAAAAAAAGGTACACCGATAAATGCTTTTATTTTCTGTGTGTGTGACCATAGTAACGCCAACAGAAGAAAACATGGCTTGAAACACCAGGTCCCCGCGAAAACTCCCGGGTAAAAATAATCCAACAACTGGGCCCATAAACAACTTGCGAGTGACTCATACTTTTGGTCAGACTAACGTTATACCATAAAATAGGAACTTGGACCTAAAAGATTGTTTTAAAACAACCTGGCATTACTTCGAGTTTGATTATGCTACATTTCATAAACTTATCCACCTGGCACACAAAGGCATCGTTCCCTGAAACTGCACGAGTCACTTCGGGCACATTCAAGCGTTTACATTTCGAGTATTTAAGTGTTTGGACACTAATTAAAAGAAAAAAATCAATGAACCACATTACACATTTTTGCGTTGAATTTGTCTGCGATAGATATAACCGAATAATGAGAACATAACAATTAACTTGAGAGGGTTACTAGCGAGGGAGCTAGCAAGCTAATGTCACCAGAAGTTGTAAAAGAAACTGCGAGACAACCGCTGTTTGAGATTTTAACCCAAGGCCAGTAACCTTACCTTGAAAATGAAAGCAGGTTAGTAATGGAAAGTGACACCTTCACTTAATTTAATGTCTGCAGAATATCAGAAAGAGTGTCAATGCGTAGTGTGATTTCTTGGTGCATTCCCCTCTCCTGTCGCGGCCATCTTTAGCCCATTTCCAAACAAACCAGCGGAAGGACACACGTCTCTTTAGCAAATTCATGTAACTGTTTATTTTGATCGGTGTTTGATAGTCAACTACATTATTATAACAAAAAGTAAATTTTACCATCGTTAAAATACACTAAAGCCACATATTAAGTAATTTAAACAATATGGAATGGGTACTAACTTTCTTCGCGGAAGCACTAGGGAGAGTTGGAGAAGTTGTGCGCGAAGTCATGCAGCTGCTGAGAATTTCCTAACTGATGGAATTTTTTAAAACGAATCTTATTGTACAAACATTTTCTGGGAAAACATTCAAGATCCACATAGAACGTAATATATGTTTTATTGAGCTCTACATGGTTGTTTCACTAAGATTCATATTCAGACGAACATTTTAGGTGTTTGGAACATTTTTAAAGGCATTGGTTTGGACATTGAAAAGACGTTTCATAGCTCTGTTTGACACATGAGAAATTATATTTCTGGCTGTATATGACTGTCCAATAAGATTTATCAGTAACGAGATTATAATTGAGAAATACAACTTAAACAAAATAATTAGGACTAGCATATAATTCAATGAAATCATATCTTAAATTAATATACGAACAAAATTCACGACTTATTTTTCAATTTCATTTATTTCCGCTAGATGTCCCTGTTTATCAAATAATTTTAGTTGCACAAAATAGTTTTTATTCGACAGGATTCTCTGGATCATGCCAAGAAAAAAAAAAGAGGAATACGCTTGATTTAGCTAAACTTATTTTAATGCTCTATAGATGTTTGAACTTGTATAGTAAGGTGATTGATACCTTCTTGTCTTCTTGTACATTTTGCTATCTATTACAAACCCCAAGATTTTGTCAAACCAAACCATGCCAGAGCAGACAATATGAAACGTCCAACAAAAATACAATCTTCACAATTCACCAGCAAGTTGACTTATTTATTAAATAAAATTGATTTAGGAAAAAAAGACAAGAGTGGTCTATATTCTCTGTAGCTGCCATTTGTGCAATAAATCCTCTCACACTACAAACCGGTCTTGCAAGTTATAAAAGCTTTATTCCTTCGAAAGTGCTAAAATAATATACATCTTAAAGCCTACTCTCAATTCAACTTAATTTTCAACAAACACATGAGAGAACTTGATTTGATGAGTGCAAGGAAATAAACAAGACAAGATTAAAGGATAAACATCCAATCATTTTAATGCATACATTAAAAAAATAAACTAACAAAGCAAAGAAGGACACTGTGGTTGAGAGAGGGACATTCACACCAAAACCATTCTGGACATGAGGGTCACCAGTTACAGTTTGGGACAGAAGTCAATACATTCCACAATATCAGGAACCAAGTCTGGGTTCTGGATCTATGTGTATTCCAGCTAAAGGTGAGGTGCTCCATTCCCGTGTGCCAATATTTTCTCCCAAACCCTTCAGCAATTCATCCATTATGTATTTGGTAAAACAAGTGACATCTTTTACTTACTATACACATTTTTAATCAGAACCATGAAAATAAAAACACAGAAAATGGCATTCGTAGGAAAAGATACTCTCTATACAAACCCTGAGGTTTATGTTTCCTCCTCAGATTAATATTTGTTTATGTGTGTGTGAATGATATTGAGGAACAGACAGGCAGAACAAAAAGTCTGTAACAGAACAAGGTGAATCCTTGAACCTGAAGTGCAACTGTGCATCATTGTCTTCGACTTCGAAGGGAACAGTTATTTACATTACAAGTCTTTACAAACTGTACAAGTCCTGCTGTAAGATTCAAACGAGCCCCAGGAGCAGAGTCATCTGGGAGATACTGGGGCTGTAGAAAAGGAGCCGGAATTTCGAGGTGAAGGGAAAGGGGAGGTAGGGGAGAGCCGCCGAGGGCTGCAGAGGTCTCCGTTGTGAAGTTTCCATAGCAACTCCTCGTTCTCCATTGACAGTCGTTTGTTGACCTTTGACTCCTTCTGTAGCGTCTGCTGAAGCATGGCCTGCTCCGTTGAGAGTTGTCTAAGGTTAAAAGAGATTAAAAATATTGAAATATACGAGTTTTGAAGTAGATTTATTTTATATTGCAAAAATGTAAGTGAATATTGAAAATTACTCAACATTTTGATACCAATTGTTGTTAACATGGCACTGAGCTGATGAACCTGCACTTACTTTGAGATTGCAGCGTGCTTGTCCATCCTAGCCCTGTAGTCCTCGTTCTCCTGCTGGACTTTCTTCAAACACTCTTCCAGCTTTAAATTATCCTCAATCTGCGAATGAATATTTTAAGACATAATCAAAGCAATGCATCGGTGATGAATGTTTTTTTTTAATCAAGTACAAGCTGGCTTGAGTATTTTAAAAAGAATATTTCACACAGGAGGACAACATTCATTGTTAATGTTAAACAAAGCTAATGATTATTAAATGCCACTAACATGGCATCCCATTTTAGATCCTTTTGCAAATATTTGTTTTTATGTGAATGACGACTAGGCTTTTAAAGAATCATTTATCCATTAAACAGTATAATGTAAACTCAACTTTTCAGACATTTCTTACATGTTTTAGTACTGTTCCCTCATCAAAACATGTCTCAAATCATATTCCGATGGTTCAAAAATGTTTGTATAATCCTTTTAAAAGACTTGATGACTATAGTCAAGCGCATCGGCCGTAGCACCACCCTCTAACCAATCAGATGAACCACTAATGCATCTCAATGAAGAACGTGCGTACAGACTGACCTGGATGTGTAATCATAGAGTCTGCATTGGACAAAAAATTAAAATATAGTGTGTTTTTGACACTCTGGAACATTGTTTTATTTATTTATTTATTTTTTTGCTTACAAAAAGTTGAATGTATTAGTCAGAAATGTGTGACAACAAACAAAATCCAGCAGGGGATGTGGTGGACAGTGGGATGGCATGTCTAGAGAGGTCAAATATTTATAATAAATTTAAAAGGGGCATTATTTCTGAAATATATATTTTTGTTTTAGCAAGCTTCTTGAAATAGAAGGGCAAATAGACATGATTTTTAGGATATCTATAAAAGGTCTGCAAAAGACTAAGGTTACATTTCTACTGTTACTTAATGAAATGAAGGTTTGATTTTTACCTTAATAACTCTAGTTTAACACATTTTGGTGATTGCTCTCCATGCCACCTTTCCACTGTGAGACACACATTTCAGGCTACTTTTCGGGTATCGGGTACTTTTATTGTGGAAAGAAAGAAGATAATGTAATTGTGATTAATTCAACTGACTGAAGAAAGTTACTTTTTTAATCTTAACTTTTTAAACTTAGTTTTCGGACTTTCATCTTTAAATTAAAATCCATCTTCATCCCCCCAAAAAATGGTTGCTATTTTAACCATTTCAGAATCTATTTATCTGCAGAATATAAATAGTACACAGCTGGGGTTCATTGGGATACTTCTTTATTTATAATATGGTTGAGATACACTAAGCGGCAACACTTTCCCTCTCTGTGTGAGTAATAGGAAGTGACTAAAGTTGTAACTCCTCGACTGACCACTTCAGGCTGGTCCCATTAGGGAGAAAATTCCAATTGACACTAATGTTAAAAATGTATAGTTTTACATCTGTAATAATAATTTATTAATAATATTAATAATTTCTCCTCAGTGACAACAGAGGTAAATTCTTTATCCCCTTTTTTGCAAAACTTACATATAAATGCAAAACAAATATAAAGATTCCAGTCTGAGGTCTCATCCTCACAATTTTTAATTCACCAAATTGTGTGTTTTTGCCCATGACTGTCAAGGAGGAAGTTGCAGAATTACCCAAACCCTGAACCTCATATGCTGTTTGCAAAAGTCTACAGGTGATGTGATGCACATTGTGTCCACCTTGTACAGAGTAAGTGAGACACGCTAATTCTCATTGTGTGGCACGAGCGAAGTCAGAACAAGGAAATGTAATATTTTTACCGTAAACAAACCTTGTTGTGAGTCTTCAACACTTCAGTTGTTTGGAGTACATAAGCACAGTTCTTATTTTTACGTTTACATCTTTAGCAGAATTTTTAAATCTAAAGTCAATTACATTGCAATAAAGGAACAAAATAAAATTATTGCTTTTCTTTCACACAAAACCCACAACCTTAGCATTGTTGCCTCTATGATTTACCAACCTATTTTCCTTTAGTAAAGCACTTTACACCAAACAGCTTGGCAAATCAATAGTAAAAAAAAAGATAGATAATTGTTTACATCCAGAGGCAAAGGTCAAAATCACGTGACTTGACAGTTTTGAATGAAGCTTCAGATCAAGGTTCCAAATCGTCTAAGATTTGAGATCTTGGCACAGTGTCGAATTGTCAGTCGCGCGGCAGCCATCCCTACTAAATAAAAAAACTGGCAACGCCCTGCTAATTACCCCATGCAATACCAGGAAAAGTACGATTTCTTATTTACGTTCATGCAATAAATCTCCCACGATGAAATGTATCATATGAAAGGAATGAAGAGAAATACTTGTTCTGATGTTTTTACTGAACATTACATAATAAGACCTGCTGACATATTAATATGGATGCTTCCAAGCTGAATATGCGAATCAAGTGTCACTAACTAAAATTGTTTTGATTAAATCTTTGATATAGAGATGCTCACCAGTTTGTCCATCTGCATGAGTTTCTTCTCTTGCTGGTGTATTTGGTTGGTCTTTATTTCCAGCACGGCTCTGAGACTCTCCAGCTCCTGTTCCAGATACAGTGTGTGGGCGTCCTTCTGTACAAACAGAGACAGGTGCTCAGGTTTAAGTCTGATTCAGGTCCCAAGCTAGGTCACAGAAAATGGCTTCATTTAGGTGCTCATGCCAATTAAATGAGATATTGCCCAACACACGCTTGCATAAAATGACTCAACCCTGTATTGCTAATAGCATAAATAAACTAGTAAGATAAATTAATAAAACAATACCGAAAATAAAAATTGAAAAACTATTTTGAAAATGCAAATGCATTTATCAAACATACATCATGTTCTTTTTGGACTCTGAACGATTATTAATTGAAGGGAGAGTGTACCAGCATTGATTCTACTGAGAATAAAGATGATATTAATAATATCTTACCTGACTTTTATCAGCCAGTGCTCTTCTCCGATCCTCCTCGTCTCTCACTCTCTTTTTTAAAGTTTCATTTTCTTCAGTCAGCACCTGAATTTTCTCCTGTAGACAGATGTTGTTTAGAGACATTTAAAAGTCAAACCATCAATTAAACTTGTGATAAGTAAGCTAACGATACATACATTTAGCATGGCTTCAGAATGCTTGACCCTTTTATTAAGCTCCTGCATGTCATGTGCCTGAGCCTTCTGGAGCTCTAAAAAAAGAAGAACAAAAAACCGAATCGTTTAAAATTGACACAGACAAAAACTAAATCCAAAAGAATGTTAACTGAAAGAAAAAATGTAATTTATTTGGAGGCAACAGTGAAATTACCTGTGATTGAAGAGTCATGTTGATGCTTAAGGTTTGTTATCTGCTCAGAGTGTATCACTTCCTGCTGCTTCCTCAGGGCTTCCTGCTTGCTCCTCACATCGTCAACCTGATAATGGAAACCATATTCATTATGGTCACCTAAAAAGAATATGGTTATTCTAAGACAAACTTTGTCTGTTAGCCCCAGGAGTAGGATAAACAAGCAGGATATTCTAAGATGTACGTCTGTTTTATGGTGTAAATATAAAGCTGTGTAGCAAATCTCATTGTTGTTAAATTCGGAAAAGTATCAAATTGTTACATCTAAGTATATTTTATATACATGTATATGTTTATATTTAAATGCATGTATAAAGTCCCCAAGTGGGGCTAAACTGTAACATGAGATGGGGAAGAGAGTGTTGTATTTTTAGTTGTTGCCATTTTTTTTAATTTGACTACATTTATTTTGTGCCATGTGTATTTGTAGCACTAGCTTTGCATTTTATAAATTAAGAGAAAGCTATGAAGCTGTAAGAATGTTATGAAATATGAAATGGGATGAACATTTGAGAAACCTAAATATATAACATTTATGTTCTTAAAAAAAAATCTGGATGAGATTTTCAGTGTATCATCCAGTTCCAAAGAAATGCAAAACAATCTCATACAGTTAAAGAATGAGATCCTAACTTTTTCCTATCCTAAGTATCCTATTCCTCAACATAAACCTCACAAAATAACATTTGCATTCCCTTGTGCTCGTGCTGGAAGGGTATATTTCAGCCTGTAAAGCCAAGTTCCTAAACCTAAACCTGCCCCAAAGCAGGGAACCCTTTGAAGATCAATATTTGATCAGAAATTAGTAAAATAGAGAAAAAGAGTGTGAATTTACTTCACACGAGACAAACAATACAGAGCAAAGGACTCAGAAACCATCTGAATGCATTTGGGGTTTCAGTACACAAAAGCCTTGTTTTCAATAAAAAAAAAAGCCTCTTAGCGTTTTTGTTGTTACCTCATGAACACTTTAATTCAAAAGTAAGCGTAAAAGCAAAGATGTAGAATACTTGCTATACAGGCAGAGTATGAGTCTCTTATACATTTACACAAAATAAACTTTTCTTATACACTTCCAGTCCTGTCAACATGTGCTGTTTACAGTAAAATCTAATACTGCTTAAAGAGACAGGCAACATTCATTAAAAGAGCTTTAAACAAGCAAACAATTATGCATTGTGTGAAACTCTTATTTGAGAGTGCAACAAACGGTGCATCATTGCACTTTACAACTATTTTATACTAAAGGGCTCTCTTGGGTTCTTTCAAAGTCTATTTTGGGTTGTTAACAGTTAAATAGAGAGGAGATAGAGCTTTAAGAGCAGTGTGAATCTTTACAAGTAAATCTTAAAGATTACGCAAGTGTCTTTCACAAACATAGAGATGAAAGAAAAAACACCTAAACATAAAGTTATTTACAGTGGGTCAGTGTTTTACAATCAGTCGGTCATTATTCACTTTTGTGATGTTTTTTTTATGTTATGATGATTGCTAATGAAACTGCTGATGAAAGAAAAAAAATAAGCAACTATTACACCTTACCTTACATTTTAGATTAGACTCCACACCAGGTTTTTGGAGGGCAACAATTTCCGGACTTTGGTGTTCACTAAGCTCTGAGGGATCCCCAATCCCCAATGAGAGCCAGTTTAATAAAATCGGGAATGCTAAAGCCACTAAGACTACTAAGGTGAATTAATCCATCTATTATATCTATAATAGATGTAGATATAATAGATTTAATCCATCTATTATATCTATTAGCTCTTACATTCAATCTCGAGAGCAGTTTATAGACTCAGGGAAGGAACCCACACAAACACAGGGTGAACATTCAAATTACACCCAGAAACTCTCTTGACTAGCATTAAATTTGTTCAATTTTGTTTGGCTGTACCCAATTTGAAAGAGGCATCAAAAAAAAGACACCGGTACTTTTGTCTCTTGCTTTGGAGACTACAGATGTCAAACCTAGCACACAAAAATTGCACACCACACCTTTAAACTTGATTTCTTTGTAGCATACAAAGCAAGCCCAGTTCTGAATTTACCTGCTGTTGCATGAGTGTTCTGCATTTATCTGCCTCCCTCTGATAGGCCTCATGGGTTTTGTCCCACTCTGCAGAGTAGAAGTCCCTCAGGCTGTCCTCAAGCTGCTGAAGCTCTGCCTGATGCTGGTCCTGTAGTTTCTGAAACAGCGCCTCTAATGTCAACCTTACATCCTGCTTTTCTTTTTCCAACTGTTCACAGCATGAGACAGAGTTACCTGGAGGGGAATGAAAGTTTAAACATTGATTGTTTGGTTCTTGGTAGCCATTATATTCACATCCACTAAGTATTAGTGTAGTATGGTAAAGCAAAAGTTAGTTTGTCACTACATACTCCAGACAATAAAGGCTTTAAGTATGGATATTTCTGAAGGGTAAAAAGTCTAGTATGTCACAAAACTTAATTCTGAATTTAATCTGGAACAATCTATCAAATCGGACTGCACCAATTTGAATTGACAAAAAACTAAACCAGTTATTTTCTATGGAACTTTTCACAGTTCAGTCTCCCTTCAAATTTCTTATAACCATTCAAGTCTGTCATGTAGTTGTGAGGGGAGTTTGTTTCTGAAGCTTTCACTTTTTTTTGTTGGGTTCTGTAATGTAAAGTCAGTGAACTTTAGGAGGAAGGTGCCATTTGGACTTACAAAGAGAAGTCAGTGTGAGTGAAACATTCCTCACACACCACACACTACTTTCACACTTGTCCTGAAGCCAAAGGCCATGACAGTAAGGTCAGGTTAATTAAACATAAACAGCGCATCCTTAACATTCTGTGGAATTAGAAATCCTGTTTGTCCGGGCTTGCAAAGAATTCCTCTCAAGGCACAGTCTCATTGCCAACATATAAAACAAGAAAATGAACTCCAATCTGACAAAGGAGCTGCCAGATTTCTTGAGGGCACACTATTGGTGTTTAGGCTTGTGGTTGATGGCTGTAAGCTTTATGGTTCGATCAACACACGCTCATCAACAATTACTGGTCATGGTAAAACATGACAGCTTGGAATGTAAGGAAAAATAACATTTTTGACTTTACTAAAGTGCTAAATAATATTTAAATGATAATATACATTTAATCAGTATGCTTCTCATTATTTGTGGACACAGTGTGGTGTCAGTGTTCTGTGACCAATTCAAGCTCACAATTCTACATAGTTCAACAGTCTATTGTAGGCCATGCTAACTTGTAATACTTCCTCCTATGCAGAATTCAAGTAAGTAACCAATCAACCAGACATGAATATGTTTTGATTGTGGGATGAAATTCAAGTCATACATTTAACTTTGACAATTTAAACCCAACTGTCCTCTTTTCAGAACTTAAAAAAAACTTTACAGCATCTAGGTTTTTTGTCTGATTTTGGTCATTTCTAGATAAAAAAATAGACTGAAATTAACTTTAGACCCTGCCAAGATAGAATCTAATAATGATACAATACATCAAATCAAAGCAAAAAAATACATAAATAAACAAAACAAAAAAGAAAAGAAACAAACAAGATCATAACAAGCAAAACTAAAACAAAAAAGCTAAATGAAACAAAGCAAAGTGAAAAACATCTAAACAAAACAAAAAGATAAATAAAACAAAAAACAAAGCTAAACAAAACAAAAACTATTTGTTTTACTAGCCCAACTATAGGATGCTGTAGGCTACTAAAAAATGCATGTTGTCCCAAATGGGTGTAACCCCAAAACCATAAACACATACATGTTATAGCAAGGCAGTTATTCAATGTTTCTCAGAGAGACTAGTTAGTGTTCTAGATTAGTGATCCCCTGGTCACTCTGAATAAAAGCAGCCTCTAAATGACAGCCGTGAATGCAAGATGAAAGCTTGCGTTCCGACCACCTTGGGAGTGGACATTAGACTCTGTGTATCCACATTTATTTTACTTACTGAGCTGCTCTCGCAGGTTGTTGATTTGGACAGAAAGCTCTTCCCTCTGTTTGATTGCTGCTTCACGCTGTAAAAAATCAATAAAAAAAAAATATAAAACAGAAAATGAATGGTAATTCGGGCCAGATAACTCAACGAAAACAATCCTATAAGCATGTGAAAGACAAGAACATCACCATTTCTGCATTAAAAACTAAACTTGCTCTACTAGGAAATCTTAGGAGTTCATAATTAGACTTAAATTTAGCTTTTTCTTCAATTAATCAACTTTTTAGAACTTTTTATGGCCAGCTGCTCTAGTGGTGAAGAACAACGCTTGATAAATATTTGAGATTTTAAACAATTATCTTTCCCCTCAGTGCTATCCCGCAATATCATGTTTTTTGATTGACATTGGATGAATATTTTCATATTTTTTGTATTAAAGCCAAAGGCAACATAAGCAGTCAGGAGGAGAGTAGGTCTCCACAAAACATATTTAAGCAAAAGTTTTCCAATAAGGAAAGGAACGTTACAATCTTATAGTAAAAGGTGGAAGGGAGGTGGAAAAATGAAGGGGAAAAGCACTAAACAGGGTAAGATGTATACATAGTTTATGAAGAGCTTTGTGACATTAAAGTTTGACCTCTTAAAGTGACAGTGTCTCCTTTTTTAATTTGACGTGCAAGAGGAAATGTTAAGATTAATAAATAACTATCATTAACAATGTTAATGTAACGTATATTATATAACGAAACGTAACAATATTGTGTTATATTATCTTTTTACATAGATCGAGAATAGTTTGCACATAGAACTCATTCAAATATTCAAATGCTGTAAAATCAATTCTCAAAATGTAAATTGTTGTTTTTACCAACAATTTTTAAATAGAGATTTACTTAGCATTACATGTACTCATAAAAAATAAATGTAAACACCTGTATTTTTATGTTAAACTACAATACTAAGAAATACAGTTACAATGACAAAAAAGGAAAAAGGAAAATCTGAAAAAGTAAATTATTAAAAAGTATTTAAATAAATGCTCAGGAAATGAATTCTAGATAAAAATGTGTCCTTAAACCGTTCAACTGCTTAAAGTAAAATTTGGCGAATGACATTTTTTTTCCAAGATCCGTGTATTAATGTATATATGTATGTGTTTATATGTATACTACACCAAACTAATGCTGAAGACATCTCAATTGCTTTTTATTGCTAGACATGATCAAGAGTCATTATTAAGCTTATTGAATTGTTCAGTACAAACTTGTATGCCAATCTCAGAATAAACAATGAGAAATATTACAGTAACCTTCACTTCTTCGATGATCACATGGGCCGAAAGAGATAAGCAGATTTCTGATAAAGACTGTCAAACGTGTTATGCACAGTCTCATAAGAACATGCTGACGCACAAATTTGACTTCCATGCTGTTATGGTTACTTCAGAACACTCAAGTTCATTGGGATCATTAAGATATCAGGACAGGAGTTTACACTTTCCAACTGCTTAAACTCACTCACTCTCTGTCTAGACAAACTTACAACGTAAAGACTCAACACCACATGAATAATTAACCATCAAGATTTTCACTGATAACATTGTGTGTAAACAACAAATGAAGCTATTTTAGTCATTTTAAAGCAAACTGACAATCAGCTAAACTACAAATAGTCCAAACTTTGTAAACAAGTTACCTCATCTAACTACTCCATTACCAGAAGTTTAAAATAAATCTCTCCAACAAGTTAAGAATTGCATTGAACCTTTTGAGTCTTCTTGGTTACAAGGTGCTTCTTCAATGCAGGTTTGCTCCCAGAGGAGCCCATTTTCTCCTTAAACTCCTGTTCCCGCTCTCCCCTTCCACATTCCAGTCACAAAACTCAGCAAACTTCAGTTAACTTTCTTCTTTGCTAATCTAAACTGGTCTGACTGTCAGCATCAGTCTCCAAGCATGCTGCATTAGAAACAAGTCCCTCCCTTTCAATGCACAGTACCATAATCCTCCTAAGAGAAAGGAAGTTATTTTTTTGTGTGTGTGATTAAAAAAAATGTAAGGTCATGATCACATAATGATAGCTTTATTGGAAAAAAACAAGTCAATGAGGGAAATGATGGTTATACATCATAGTTTTTCTATAAATAATATTGATTTAAAAATTAATTTATGCAACAGAGAATATACAAAATTCCAGCTTTTGTTTTGGATAAGAAGGTATATTTTCAATGTAAAAGCACCGATTGCCCAGTAAAAAGTGATAATTTATGTGATTTCATAAAATGCATGCGATTTTTGGTACTCCACAAAAACAAATGAAGTATATACCATGAACTACGGTAAATGGATAAAGGTGGGTGGGCACAGAGAAACACTGCACTACTGTTATCAGCCAAACAGCTGTAAGGTAGTAATCAAGCCACACCTCCTCTAAAACCCCACCTCCCGTGGCTTAGCAGCAACTGGTACATTCCTCAAAGCAACATCCCTCCTCCTTTCTGCTCACTATCAATCACTCTGTCAAGAGAGAAACTAAGTGAAGTCTTTTTTCATGAGCAGGTCTTTTTGACAGAGTACCCAGTGTGTGAGAGCTTTTGGAGCAAAAGTGCAATATTTTTCAGGCATCCTAGGTGTGCTTAGAGTAGAAGACTTACTCTTTCTGAGAGACATAAGGGGATTTTCATAATCAGCAACATTTTGGGAATACATCAAATCAGATGAATTTATAGAAAAGCTAAAGAGGGAAGAAAATGCAGGTTGTTGGGATCAGTAAATAGGAGTCTAGTTGGCTAAACTTGGTGAGGGATAAATATTGAGTAACCCATTAACAAGGTAACACTAACACTAACTATTTTAAACACAGCAAATCATTCTAGGTAGCTTATCATTTACCTATTAGTGAATGGCTAAGCTAATGGTTTAGGAGTGTTTTTTTTAAAGATCTTTGTCCGGTAGAAAGTAAACATAAAAAAGTACAATATAGTAACAATATAGTGCTAGGATAAAATATTGAAAAATTTCAACTTAAGAGGTTTCAGAATATGAATACAGGTTATGCCGTATTAGAGTTCTTTTCTTCATCTCTTCTGCAAAACTTTCTAAAGAACATCCGAAACTGTCCATGCTGTCACAATCTTTTTTGGTAATTTGTAGGTAAATACAATTATGTAATTATGTATTATGTAATTTATAAAGATAAATTATGTTAAGTGTGATAAATTTACCCACAAATAATATGAACATTTATAAAAAATCTTCTTAAAGAGATAGTAAAATAAAACAAAACAAAAACACACAACTTCTTTTGAATTCTAATACACTTTAGAGAAAGTAGAGGGTGCTTTCCTTTCTGTTTAACATCAAATGTGGCATAACTTTAATTTACAACTTTAAATGTGAGTGAGTTTGGTTCTCCTGAATATATAGCATAAACATGCTCTATAGTTCTAAAATGTGCATAAAGCACACAACATGTCCCATTAGAAAGCCTACTACTCAAGAGACCTCTACTGATCTCTGTGATTTTACTGCCAAAATGTGTGCCTCAGGCTTCATCAGGGCGGGTTCACACAAATACCTGCTTAGTCACAGCAAGCAAAAAGCAAATCAACATTACTAAACGCCCTGGGAACAGAACAACTGTAAAACTTTTCCGAAACTGTACTAAAAATAAAAATAATATGTGGATGCCTATGGCTCACCCAAAACCAACTACTCATGTGATATAACTTAACAGTCAAGCTAACATCATCCAGCTCGCAGTGGAAACCCCTAGAAGTAACCACACTTTTATATCGATGTGCATAGGTGTGGTACTGAGATGCATTTAAACTCTTATTGAGTGGAACTTTTTTTAATTTTCATTGTATGTCTTTAAAAAGCAATTTAATGTAAATGAATTCAGATATATGCAACTAAAAAAGTAGTATCAGGCCAAAAATTTAAAAGTGCATGTTTCGCCGAGACATGGTATATTGTGGTTTTCTCTAACGGCCTCAAAACATGCTTAAGGTGACATGATGATTCCAAGTAAATATGAGCAGAAATGTGGCGCTGCAACTGATTGTTGAACTGTTCAGTGCATACCTTGTCTTCCACTTTCTGTGAGCTTGAGATATCTCAGAAAACAAACTGTATGACTGTATGACAAATTGGGGTGAATTTTAGCACAAATCTTCCCCACACATGTGCAACAATTCATTCCTATTTTCCACAAAATGGGGGCGGATGAGCTGTACAGTTAAAATAAGTTTGCGTATGTTATCATGTTGAAGCTCCACACTCGATTAATGAAACTGGATCTTTTGTTCACGTGTGAGGGTTCAGGTATATGAAGACAAAAACAAACTTAATTTGTACCAATGTTGTGCACAAATATAACTTATTCATAAGAAAAGAGTGGTTGTAAAAGCTGCTATCAAATTCTGAACTGCTGCTGCATTTTACCTGTTAAAGTAAAAAAAAAAGGACCTCAATTATTGTTTTTCAAAATAGTCTATTTGCAGCTCAACTAAAGTAGTGTGACACTAAAAACATTGACATGCAAAAGTCAAGATGCTAAAACCTTTAAAAAGGCAACAGATCAATCACTAGCTGTGTGATATTTGAAGTGATTTATGATTATTTTACTGGTTAGACAGGATAAATACAAAAGGCTTAAAACAACACAATAACGTTTAAGTTTATCCTAAAGTGTAATTTGTTCTTTGAAGTACAGTATGTGACTACTCTTCTCTTGTTTTTTAGTTGTACAAAACGTCACCTTGCCTTTGGTGGATTTCTTTAGTGCTGTGAGAGGATTTCTTAGAGACCTCTGCTTTGATTGGCGGTTCTATTGCTCTGCAAATATTTGCATAACGAAACACAGCAAATGGAGATTAGCAGGGAGTTTGTTTATATCCAAGGGACTGTGCTTTAACAGACACTCCCTGGTATTTGATAATGCTAAACCTTATATTTAGAGCTGGATAACGATGACATTTAAAGGTACCTTTAGCTTCTGTAAGAGATCCCCTTGAAACTCTTGTAGCTTTTATTGAGCAGAATAAAGTCAATTATTTGATAAAATACTGATTAAATTAAGATTAAGAAGAAGTTTAAAAAGGCTTAGCAATGCATGAGTCTTTGAATTTTGGATGGAGGGTTTTGAAGGGATGCAAACTGATGACATGATAAGATCGGGAAAAGCTTGGTCTAAATCTTGCAGGAAGTCTAGAGTAAATATGAGTGAATAACCTCCTGCAGCTATTTAAGTTTCAGCACACCTGGATATGCACAATAATTCTTCAACAGTATAAATCATCTCTGGTTCTGTGGGGAAAAAAATGCTCTCACTTTAGAACAAGCATTTTCAAAATTCAGACAATATAATTTAGTTTAATTGAATCTAAACTCATTACACTTAGAACTCCATGACATTTGTAAACCAGTGGCCTAGCCAGCCATTGTTTTAAAACAAAAAACAAAAACAAAAAATAGGTCACTAATAGTAATTAGTAATAGGCATCTTAATTTAAAGCAAAATGTTACAAAAAAAAAAAAAAGATTACCACTTTTTCCTGAAATAAATCAAGTAAACTGATTCTAATCTTGATTGTGCACATGAAGTGATTATATTTTTGTTTTGTTTAGTCACTTTTTGTCTTTTATTCACTACTATGAAATTATTAACATTAAAAACAAACAACCTTTTTACAAATCTTATGTCACAGCGAAACATCACCTGATAAACACTCAACTTCAAATTAAAAATGTTGTTTGAATAGCATAACTTATTCTGGCAAAAACAAACAAACATAAAATGCTCAGGAACCTTGAAAATAACAATAATTCCCCTAAAGCTAAGCAAGTTTGCACAGCAAAAAAATACCTCAGTAAAGATGTGTTGCACTACCAGAGCCAGAGCTTCCAGTTGCCGGTTGCCATTAACAATGAGTTTCCGGAGCTGCAGGATGCATTGACTTTTCTTCTCATTTTGAAGACGAAGATCCCTCTCCTCCTCTTCCTCCGTTGATCCGGTATGACTCGGAGTGTGTTGAGCAGTCCGTCCAGCTGATGCTCCTGCAGCTTTGGAGCCTTTGGAGCTCTTGTCCACTGTAAAAGAGCGAGGGTTCAGTGCGGTCATTACATTAAGCATATTAATCACTTCTACTCCTCAGCCAGAGTCAGTGGAAAAAAAACACACAAAATAAAAACAGACTGGATGATGATATTTGATGTTTCCATATAAAAGAAATCAACATGAGAAATGATTTGAAAGATTTGTTTGAAGCAACAATCTCAGACACACATAAACAACATACGCCCTCGCATGGCTAGAAAAAAAAGAAGAGTTGCAGGGCATTCTGGGATTGAATCTTAACGATAATGCACTGAGGTCCAGAGAGCACATTAGGAGTGCATTAGAATGAAACAAAGAGACTGTGTGTGTGTGTGTGTGTGCGTGCGTGCGTGCGTGTGTGTGTGTGTGTGCGTGTGTGTGTGTGTGTGTGTGTGTGTGCGTGTGCGTGCGTGTGTGTGCGTGTGTAGAGAGAGAGAGTGCATCCTCTGCAGTGACCACGGAGCTATTATCTCTCTTTAAAAGTGAGACTCGTACAATGTTCAGTGATAATACATGACACCAATTACATAACATATACAAATACATGACATAGAATGTTCTGTATGTGCAGGGAGGGTCACTACATGACTGACAAAAAAAAAGGTCAAAGCTCAATATCTCACATCAATTATAGGGGTCAGGGAAAAAATGGTAAAAATGGGGTCAGTGACCTCTGGATGATCTATAATATTATATCATTGATACTAAATAATATTTACAGAACACAGCACTATATAAAGTGCAGTTGCGCATTGGGAGACTCAAGCTCGAATCCTAAACATGTTATTCTTTTCCAGCCCTCCCTCCCTCTCTCTCTCTCTCTCTCTCCCCCTCTCCCTTTTTGAACCCTACCTGCAATGTAAATAAAGATAAAAATGGTGAAAATTATTAAAATTACATTTTAATTAAGATGGCAGACATCTCTTTGGCTTGCTGCTCAGCTCAGGTCCCTGGTTCAAGGATAAGTGGAAAGCAAAGTGGATGGATGATTATAAGCAACCACTCAGCTAATTAAAACTAGATCTCTTTGACAAAAAAAATATTTTAATTCTCTACAATTATTTAGTTTATATATTTTGTTTCATTTGGGATCTGCATGTAAATAATACATATATAAACTAAACGAGCCCTATTTATATTCAGGTTACATACAAGGCACATGGCCATCTTTTCAAAATCAAAACCTTTCTGCATTTTTCATTATACGTCTAGATGCCCAAAACCAATAGCAAAAGTGATTTATAATGCAAGGATGACATGGTGAATGTCCCTGTTAAATTATAAAACTCTGCCTGAAATAGCAGAATTATTGCAGTCTCTCTCTCAAGTTGAGCTGAGTGAGATGTGCTTTGAACTGAAAGGCAATGTCCTTATAAAACCTGTTCCTCAGTGCCCTTGCTAGTGGTCACATGCCCACATCTGGCCAATCTGGCAGCTCTCATCACATCACTCCAAACAGCACTGTGGCAACTCTCCCTAAATTCCTCACTGAGCTCTACATTTATTTAACAATTAATAGAGGCTAACCATCAACTATACTTTCACTAATCCAAACATTGCTGTATAAACATTTACATAATTGAATGTTTTACATCATTAAGTTATGTTATGTTCGCACTGTTTGGCAGATCAGAAGATTACGTTTGTCTCTTTTTAAAGACGTAAGAGTTTTAGCCTAATTCATGATCGAATACCGTTGACATGTCTGAGGACATTAAAATGAATAATGTTTATTTCAAGCTCTGATTTCACTAAAAGTTGTAATCCGGCTAGAGTATTACTGGATTTTTTTCAGGAGAGGTGACTCCATGCTACAAAGTACTTAATGTTATTGCAGTACCCATTTTTCCCCCAACGCACACTGCACCTATAATGTTTATTTGTGTGCACCATTTGGTTGTTGCCCTAAATAACACGAATAAACAATATAAACAACACAATGCAAAACAATACTTTTGCACATTCATTGCTTAGTTATGCATCAAAGAACTTGATTGACCAGGTTGCCACAAGGATATATGTGCAAATATGAAATCTAAATGGAACATTTATAAACAAACAAAAAAAATGTGAGCACATGAAATTGATATCATATGTTATTGGTTTTTGTTTTTTAATGTTGCATTAAATATTTTTATCTTGCACTATTTGAGAGTTCTTAAATAAACAAAAAAGTTTTGCATTTCTACATTTTGGACTTTCATTTCTATAGTCTAGCAGTTATGGAACTAAATAATTGTATTAATATATAGTAAACATGTGTGTATATATATTTATATATATTTACATGTATGCACGTACAAATGTACACACTCGCACACACACGCACACGCACACACACACACGCACACATGCACATCCATGCACACACACACACGCGCACACATGCACACACATGCACACGCACACACACATTTAATATAGGAAAACGATCTTTATCAAATCCTTTATTGAATCATATTTGTTTATATAGGATATTTTCGTGTGGTTGCTAAAATTATGAACACTTTGGTTAGCTATAGCCGCAAAGGGATTTATTATTAGCGAAAATCTCATCTCTAAATAACACATCTCAAAAAGCCATGACTGCTCCTTGTGAAGTGGAGTCTACCACACATTATGAACAGGATGTGTCCACCAGCAGTGTGTAATTAGTCTGAAGTCTAGGCCTCATAATAAGTGTTTATTTCCTACTTTGACCGGAGACACACAGTGATTGGTGTCCTCTAAACACTCCACTGGAGACAGACCGTGACTGGCTATACCACCCAGCAAACTCAGTGAAACACACTCCATCAAGCATGTCCACAAACACACTGGAGCCGGATATATTCATGGTTGTGCTAACAGACAGAGTGGTGTGGTTTATGGTGGTGTTTCGCTATGAAATCCTCTTTTCATTCCACAACATCCCACACACATAAACACAAAGCACAACCCTCAAAAGAAAGAAAAGTGTTACGACTAATAAATAATTACTTCAAAGCAGATGTGGGAATTAGAACCCCTTCTGAAGTCAGATCAATGTTTCAGCATTGTGCTTAAAAATTATACCCCTTTGACGGAAGTATTCAAATCAATTTTGAAGATAAGCGCCACGTTCTTTACTGGGGTTCAGGAGAAACATTTTACAATAAGGCTCCATTAAAATGTTTCATACAGACATCAAAACTCACAGATGGCTCAGCTGGTCTTGAGCAAACTAACAGAGAAAACAGCATTAATGTAAGTTCAATAAACATTGACAAGGTTATAAAGGATGATTTTTTTATTTTAACATTTATTTATTTTAATATCAATTTTTTTGTGTTTTGTGTTTTGTGACACTGATTCAGTCAAGTGTATTAATTACTCTGGCTAAAATGTTTGAGGCCAAGATAAATGTGACTTTTTAGTATTTATAATTTAATGCTGATTCAGCATTTAGCTAGCTTCAATATTTTAAATTAGTTTAAGGAACAAGACTTAGGCAATCTAGTCAAGGCAATTTTATTTGTGTAGCACATTTGCTACAGTCATACAAAGTGTTTTACAAAAGAAAATAACAGATCAGAGATAAAATAGACAATAAAACAGATCTTAGATAAAAAGAAAAATCTATGCAAGACCATCTATTAAAGAAGGCTTAAATTAATTGTCAAAATTTAAAATATATATACATTCTTTTATTTCGTTTTTATCGGTTTTCCCACAAAATCAACAAAACAAGTTTTTGAATTTTTTGGAGACATTTTTTTTTCTAAAAAGGAATACCAAATTCCCACTTTCACAGACTGATGGTACGTAACATACTAAGGTAAGTGCTGATTATGTACCAACCTTTAAAATCAACAGCTGTCCTATAAAATATTTTGTATCATGCAGAACTAGAAGTGTATATCACAAAGTAAGCGTCTTGAACTATGCTATACCATATGGGACTTAACCGCTCACATGATGGAATGCTATTAGGAAATGCCAGTCAATAGTCAGATTGAAATCTGAGAAAGTTTCATCTAGTGATTATTAACAAAGAACTATTGATTTTGCTACCCCTCCTCCTTCCCCAAAAACCCACATGCCAGATGAATTGGGGAAAATACAATTGAATGTTAAACATTTTATGTCAAAAAGTAATCTATTGTGACAGTTTGGAGAGATTACTCATCCAAACATGGCTGTAAAGACAGACAGAAAGCATCCAGTCTGCAATCCAGAGAAAGCGACATCCAGAGCCTGAGGCAGAATGACACACCACAGTTAAAAAAGTTTGGTCTGATAAGTAAATAAATGTATTCATGTTAAGGGACCAGAAAAGAGAAAACAGCTTACTAGGAAGACAAAAGGAGAATTTTAAGATGATGGTTGCACTTGCACTGAAACTGTACATTACATATACATATCAGCTGATACAGCAGCATTGTGAGGCTAGTGTTCAACCATGTTTAATTAGAAAACAAAAGACTTTCTGTGTCGTTTGTAAGTGGATCCAAATGGATGTTAGTCCAATAGTCTGTCCAAAACATGATTTTTATAATTGATTTGTGCCAATGCTGAACAAGAAAGAATGAAAGAAAGAAAGAGCAAGGAAAATTAAAGGAAAAAAGGAAGAGGGAGGAAAAGGGAAAGAAAATAGAAAGAAAGAAGACATAAAGAAGAAAGAAAAAAAAGACAGAAAAATTTGAGCTTAGTGAAAAAACCTGCATGAAAGCTGAATGGTCTCTTCCCTTTTAGACTCAAAAGAATGCTAAAAAGACAAAGTTGTACAAAGAGGAATAATCTGGATTGGAATTATAAGAATGAGGCCATCGCACGGGTTTAGATTAATTCTCACGATGGCCGCTGAAAACTCCACAGCATGCCATCAAATCCAGATGAATAACATAGATTAAAAGAAGGCTGTAATGAACGTCTGAGTTCAGTGGCCCACTTTTTGTTTACTGTCTTTCTGCAGCACACAAACACAAAGTAATTCCCTAAAACATGGTTTGGAGGGAATTTGTATGATTGTGTGTTCTCAAAAAAGGATTAGAAGGAATTTCAATCATATGCGTTCAGAGTGCACGACATCAGCTCTCCCCTGATGCTCTCGCACACAGGCTGCTCAGGTCACATATATCAGTTCTGTTACTAACAGCACCACGTGAGCCAGCATGCTAGTTTCTATGGAGACAACCATGAAGAGAAGCTGCATTCTGGAATATTCCAGTATTTTCTAAAGTATCTATCGCAAGCAGAGAATAACAATGATCAAGCCTGTTTCTCTCAATTCAAAAGAAATGTAGATTTGTGGCATAAATTGGCAATGTAGACTAACAACATCCATAAAATTCCATAAAATCATGTGTAATTGTTTTACCAATATCATTATTATATATATAATATATATATATATATATATATATATATATATATATACAATATAATTAATGCAGTTTTTGAAATTAATTGGCTGTTTTGTTATGCTCTCCAAACAAGTAAGATATGCACTTTATTTATTAATGCACTTGATGCAGATAGAGCAAAGGTTGATAAAGCTTCAGCAGGGAAGACATAATAGTACGCAGTAGAAGAGACCGCAGCACCCAAACTATCCACTAAAAACGATGCATGACATTAAACCCATGAATAAAATTCTCCAACAGATTCCCAAAGAGGGAGAAAAAAATAAACCTACTTGAACCCTAACCTAATTTACCACTTCACACAGAAAAGAGGCCCGTGGATTTTTCAGCTAATTGGAAATTTGCCCGCCATATGTTGAAAAAAATATGTATTTGGGTTATATAAAATTCTTTCCCATTTGTTTTCTACAAAGATTCCGTAACACGCAAAGATTGGCCTGGAACACAAATGTGTTTTTTTTTTAGAACACCATTGGGTGTTTTGTAAAATACAGGATAAAGCTGTTAATTTCCTTTTATGGGTTGTTTGTGCTGGAATAAATCTTTAAAAAAAATGCTTATTGAGTGTACTACGTCAAGTTCTGTGAACACAATTTCAGGAGAAGCAGTCTTATAATTTGAATCTACAGGTGATTCACTCCCAGTTATAAAACTGTAACCACCTCACTTCCAATTTGGCGATTAAATCCAAAACTCCTCCCTCCCTCCCTGTCTCCACATCTCACGTAGGTTGCCCTCCCACGGAGAGCTCGCTCAGTAAGCTTAGCCTAATCTCGCCACATACGCTTGCATTTTCTGTGCTAATTCTTTTTAGGCGAACTCGTGAATACTCGTACGTAAAAACTCTTAACGCAGCAAATTAATACTTAACTATTTTTATTTCTTATGAAAAACAGAGGAAAAACTTTTTGCTCTTATATTTATTTGTCAGATATTATTCCATTGACTTAACTTTAAAAACTAAAAATCGCATGTAATAAATCTCTACTATCATTGGTACATGACAAACCTAACCAATAAAGACAGTCTTGGGGAAAGGAAATCACTTGCTTTTTAGACAGTCTTCAGATTGGAATGCATTTTTAAGGTCATAATGTTGTTTATCATGTGGTGTTTTTAAAGAGGCATTTAAAAAACTGCTCATGCTAATGAGCTCATAGATCCCAGAAAAGGTGTAGCTTGCTGTAACTAATCATGGTAAGTGAAGTAGCAGATGCCTTCACCAGCTCCACTGAGTTTAGAGATTAAAGGATACTTTTCACCAACATTTGATGTTAATGGCAAAATGAAAATTGAAAGTTTGGGAATACAACAAATGTGCAGGGCATCCACTTGACAACTCTCTCTGGTTTGTATGTTTAGATTTTTTTTACTTTGACAAGCCAAACAAAAAAAACCAACAAGATGCCAAAAGGACACACATTTGAGGTTCTCAAGTAGAAAATGGTATACGCAAACCACCTTTCAAACGTAGAGATACTAAGACAAGATAAGAATGGAAGTGTACAAAGCTGTATAACAAACAAAATTATAAACTAAAGGGAGTAGTTGTTGCCTTTCGAGAACACACCCTGCCTCCCAATCAGCGTACTATCCACAATTTTATATGTGCTAAATGACAATTAGTCTGTCCCAAAACGTAGTATACAAAAAAGTATCTGAGAAGTGCCTGGATGTGTACTTTTTCCACTTAGATTCTGAAGTGCAGATAGATGAATGGTCAACCAGCTGATATTACCCACAATCCACTGCCCTTGGGCATTTTCTCTTGTACTCAAACAAATGAATCATCCATTTAATATGACTCATTAAAAAAAAAAAGCGGCACAGAAATTAATAATAGCAATAAAGAGAATAATATATCTATTGTTTGAATTATTTTTAAAGAAAGAATGAGAAAGAAGGAGTTCTCTCACATGTCGTGCGTAATGACATGGTCAAAACTACTTCCATCATATGACGTTTAGGGCATCCCAGATCATGCATCCGTACATGATCTTACATACTAAGAGTAAATATACAAAAAGGTTAATACTTGTCTAACTTCTAGACCTTTGATTTATTATGATTACTTGAATAAACTACTTAATTTGAATCGCCCTTCTATCTACTTTCAGGATGCAGAGTAAGTATTCGGATTGGGACAATTTTCAACATTCCTCATATCACCAGTTGTTGTCAACCTCAGAGTGTTAAAGATTTTTGCTAGTCAAATTTGACAAAAAATCACGTTCAATATTTAGTCACATAACACCAAAGTTATATTTCCCATCAAAAGCACGAAATATCATTAAAAGCAGCTTATTTAACAGTACAACAATCAATAATACAGCAAAGTCCTGCCCACACACAACGTCAAATAATGTTACACAATATAACTTAAAACAGCAAAAACTAACACAAATTTGAAGAGGTTTTTCAAAGCAACTATATTGAGCCCGTTCAGAAGTAAATTAAACTACTTAGTTTCAAACAATTGTTGCATTTTACTCTTTTAAAAGTACTATGTTGGGAATTAACAAATAAGAGAATGAACATTTTGGGGGAAGAATTCTGTTAAAAGAGACCCAACGTGGAATTAATTACCAAGACATAGCTAAAAAAATTCACATAAATCTTCACCTACAAACATATGTATTGTGTTGTTTTGAAAAATAATGCGCAAACTACAAATGATGAACATACATAAACACACACACACACGCACGCACGCACATGCACACACACAATCTCATATAAACACAGCTAGCACTGTCTATTTATGGCATGGCACATGATTGCCCCTGGCACAAGCATCGCTCATTAAACATCACGCGACCAGCCTTTCGCTACATTAAACACACAGAGACAAACATACGCACTCACACACTCAATATCTTTTGTGACAAAGACAATAGTGAAAGCTGCCACACGCTCCTCAAACCACAAATGTAGCAACAGTAACTATGGAGAGCTGGGTGATGAAAGGAGAAATATGGGAGGGGGAAGGGGCGCATGGTGAGACTGAGATGAAGGGAGTGATGGAGGAAGGGAGACGACAGGTGAAGAGAGCCTAGCCAACCTGCTTGAAAGACCATCGTTGTCTTCTTGCATCCTGGCAGGAGCTGGAGATTGCGAAAAAGTCCTTTAGCTGTGAGCTTCACGTGGAAGTTTGAGAGGGAAAGCCTCGGAGACCATAACATGACCTTCGGTGTCCAACAGGAGGAGAGGGAATCCTCCACAAAATATATAGAATTTGAGCTTTGTGACTGAAATTGAAAAGCTGGAAAAGTTTAAAAATCCTTTCCGTATGACAAATTCTAATCCATTAGAGTAAAGTGGGAGAGTCCAAATCAAGTGGAGAGGATGATTTGTGGAAAAATAGTGTTCAAATGCTCCAAGAATAAAATATAAAAATGGAAGAAGAGGATTGAGATCAAAAAGGAATTATTTTAGCTCTTGTAGGAATGGCCGCCTTCTCCAGCCGTCTCTGCTTGGATGCTGAAAATGCCAGTGTCTCATAAATTCAGCCTCTCTCCTCCCTCCCTCCCTTGCTCTCTCTCTATCTCTCTCAAATGTGCCTATGCTAACCCTGTATGTGTGTTACTTGCACACACAGACACACTGAGGCAGTCAGAGGAGGGTTGGAGGGGGAGGTGATGTCAGGGAAGGGGGTGTGTGTGGAGCAGGAGCAAGCGTTTTCTCTGAGTAATCACATTCTCTCACTCTCCCCGCAACTGCATTCATATGATTATATTATGAGGGTGGAAGATGCGGCTATATTACACTGCAGAAAAAACTGCAGCCAAGCAAATCTGGTTTTTGAGCGTTTAAATATCCTCCCTTCAAAGACAACATTTTATTTGGTGAGGAGGAACTACTTTTGGCTCTATATTTATGAAGTAATTTTAGTCTTATTTATAAAACAGCAATGACAAAAACATACTAATAATAAATAAAATGGTAAAAATTCATTTTATGGTAAGATATACCAAACTTTAAATAAAATGGTTTGAAATACCATAAGAAACTAAAAACGTTTTGATTGTTTTACTACCGTTTTTTTATTATAGGTTTTATTCTTTTTCTCTCCTCTTTTCAGCCATCTATTCAGTTCTGGATTGTCCATGCATCAAGCTCACTGAATGGACGACTTTGTTAGATAAGAAAAAAACAGAGCGGGAGTTTGAGTGAAAGAAGCGATTCAGAATACTGATGAGTGACACTGTTGAATAAAGAGCAGCTCATGAACGCCTGAGTTCTGACGCTATTGTGCTGTTTTATTCATCACTATACCGGCTGGATGAAACAGATGCAAAATAGCTTTATTTTCAAGTCTAGAAAAAAATACATCAAAATTTGAACTGGTTGAGAAAACCTGATGGGTGAGATTGGAATCTTGGCCTTAGAATGTTTATAGCATCTACGCCCCAAGCATGCAACATGGAAGTCACGAAGTACTAAAGGTAACGAACAAAAATAAATCATTGTTTAAGTTATTTCTTTAAACATTGCCTCCCTTCAATAACATAAAACCCTTTTTGTAACAAAATGAATCAAAGATATTGAGATCTATAATATTTAGGCAATTTTAAAAGAATGATTTAGTGAAAAAGTAACATAAAACATTTCTGAATAAAAAACTTTATTTTTGGCTGATAGTTACTTTTAATTGCTTAGCGTTAATCGACTGTATAGTGAAAACCAGATCATTTAGATAAAAGTTTGCAGAAATAAAACAAATTTTATGCCCATCAAACATTAGTTCTTGTACTTGTAACACTGCTAAACAATTTTATTGATTGATTGATTGATCGCTTGATTGATTGAAAATAACAGTGATTGTCTCAACACAGTCTATGTAACCATTATGAGTGAGATACTCCTTGCATTCCGTGGATACCAGTAGTAAGAATCCAACTGCTATGGAGAAAACATGATCTGCTCTGAATTTGATTTTAAGCAAAAACTCTGAAGTGTTTTGTTAAGAAAGTATTCCTCCAAAGGGATGCTACTGGATTAGCACCAGAAGCAAACAAAGAGAGTCAACACTGTACATTACAAGGAATTAACAACTTAAACAAGGAATTAACAAATTAACAACTAAAACAAGGAAAATGTAACAAGTCCCAAATATCATTCAGTATATTTTGCCAAAATGAACAGACAATAAGTTAATTTTACTTGTATTTGGCTAACAATTTTTGACAAAGTATATTAAAGGTCACATTTATTGCATTGTTTTGAAATAAACATTTAAAATTGATATATTTTAATACAGTATTAATTTTTTATTAATACTATATACAAGATTAGATATTAAAAATTCAAAACAATTAGGATCTTCCTCAAATAATTTGTTTTTTACATCTCAAAAACAAATTTTTTTAGTTACAATTTTTTTAAGAGTGCACACCATAATTAACTCCAGAAACAACTCCTCTAAAAATAAATGTGTAAAGGTGCAAAAACTAAAAATGAAATAGTTATTTTACCAGGTATAGCTGCTGAGCGGTTGAACCTTCCAGATCCGCTGCGCTGCAGAATATTTTGGTTACTCCTGACTGTTCCAAGGTTAGTCAGAGCTGGGGCTCTCAGGCCTAAAGAAACGGTGCAGAAGAAGTCAAACTTCATGTTAAGAGGTGATACTGTACTCTATCTACCGATCGAGTGAAATGACTTAAACATGCACATATGAAGGGTTTAAATGGCAGAGGGAGAGAGAAGGCGGGTTGTACATGAGAATACTGTTAAATGCATCACGATACTTAAAGTCTCAAAGCAATTAGCAAGATCATTAATGATCAGAAAAAACTTTCACACAACACAAACATGCTACCTTTAATGCAAGCACAACCATTACCAACACAGATAAATTATTATGGTAATAATTAATCATTCAATAAAAATAGTTTTCAAAGCTACTTCACAACAAGCTGCTTCACAGCAATGTTGATTAAATAATATTAGAATTGCACCATACAAATCATTTAAAATCCCTGGATTTCCTTTTATAATAAAGAAACATATTTGGCCTTGTTTAACCTAGCACAGAGGCCAGGCTAAGATTTAGAAGAATGTCCTAATCTGCCCCAATAAAGATTGTAATCATTGTGTTATATAAGTCTACTATATTTTATGAAAAATGAGTAACCAATTCACATATTGACAGGTTTTCAAATTGTGGGTGAAAAAAAGTTAAGTCAGTTTGCATTTTGTAACAGTTGAGAGATTTCTATGATTTTGAAGTGCAAACAACAACAAAACAAATATTACTGTAACATTAACACAGATTCAACACTATTAGTAATATATTTATGACTTTTCAATCTAAAATATCATACGTGTTGTTAGCAACAAATCTAACAATACATGTATTTCATAACATGCAATTGTTTTATAAGTTTAGTGTCATATTTAAACTGAAAATGTAATGATCCATAAGCTTCACTTAAAGTCTATTTCAACTAGTTTCACCATTTTTATATATATTGGTATTTATTTACTACCTCACGGTATATGCTACATGTATTATTCATGTAGGATATACCGTGAGGTAGCAAACAGATTTGAATTTTAACTGGAATGAAACTTCTAAGTACATGAGACAAATCTCCATTAGAGGTGTTAAATGTTCAGCCATTAGCTTCAGACAATTAGAGCTTTTGTTGCTGATGAATGATCATAGCTGATCTAAACACATGGTGAGCAAGTTTCAGTTTGAGCCATTGTGTAAACAATGTGAGACAGATGGTCACTAAGAAATATACAAAAGCAAGGGTGTGAGATTCTCAGATTAATGCTCATGGTGTGTTATATGTTTCACTCACTCGCTGCTGGTTTAGTTGATGTGGAGCTGGTTCTGCTCCATTGAACTGTTACTGGCCTGCTACCAAGTGACTTTCCTTGAGACTGCGATGAAGGGGAGGATTTCAAAGACTTCTCCTCACACTTCAATACACCAGGAACTGTTTCATTAAAAGAAATCGTAGCATTATTAACCAATAAATGTACAATTATATTTGATTACTATGCCATCCCACCATTTATTTTCAGTAGAAGCAGCAATGAGGCTAAATGAAATAAAATCAGTTGTACATGACGTTTCTTCATTATTTTCTCAATTTCTTCTCTGTTCTCATTAGCCAAATACCTTCATATGTATGAATATTGTACAAAAACTAGATTTTATTGTTCCAAGTATTCATTACAACTAAAAGAAGATATTATTTATTATTGTTATTTTTACTCAAGAATGTGATTGTAAGACCAGCTAACAAATGTATGTTCCAAGAACGTTCTGGGAACGTAACCGCTAACGGTTCATAAATATTAGTTTGTCCAGTTTTTTTTTAACTCAGTGAATATTCTCTCAATGTTAATAATTTTTTTAGAACATTCATCACTGACAAAAACATATTCTGGAGAATGTTCTGAGAATGTTTAGATAACGTTTTTAGTTTACCATTATTAGAATATTACTAGAATGTTTTTATGGAAATGATATGAGCTAACGTTTAGACAACCTTTAAAAATGTTAGTGAATGTTACGAGAACGTTCCCTGTTAGCAGGGTTAATGTTAAGCTGAAGCTTGAGAAAAGGATGCTATGATTAATGTCCAGAAAACAAAGCAATGAAACAGCTGAAATCCTGCCATGAAATTCTGAACAGATGTGTCCTATGACCTGAGCAAAGAAATGAGGGCAGTCTAAGCCCTGATGATTTCATCAAAACGATCACAGAAACTCAATTCCCAAAGCACAACGTTATTCTATTTATTTTGCTAGGTAAGTTTATTTCCTTCTTCAATCCATCCATCAGTCCTCCCTTCTATCCATTTTCTTAACCTGCTTAGGTAAGGGTTGTGCATTTATGTACAACTGCCATACCATGCTGTCCATATTTCGAACGTGCTATTTTGGTAACATTTGAAGTGCATGCCTTTGTGATCAAGTCAGTACTTTTAAACTGCTGGTGTCAGCATATAAAAATTGAGTGATTCTATAAAAGCAGTTTTATATGAGAACTCACAAGTCTCTTGTATAATTTTTATAGGTTTATATCCAAATAAAGAATGCGTGGGTAATAGTCTATACAAACATAATGCAGATGAAGATTATGACTTGAGAATTTTCAGACCTTTGTTTCCTGCAGTAACGCTGCTTTCAGCAGCTGTATATCCCACTGAGGAACTGCTGGGGCTTCTGGGTAGATTTTTAACTGGTAGTTTGGACGAGGCAGATCTCTTAGAATTCTTAGATGGAGAGCTTGAAGCAGACGAGGGGTAGTAGGGAACTGTGGGCTTTTCTGTGCCACGCATTCGTGAAATACCTGAGCACAGTAGACTTTCAGTTATTTTCATTTCAAAGCATTGCCTTTATGATATTTCCATTTAAAGTACAAAATAAAGAAGAATACAGATTGCCGTGTGAGAAGCATTACGCTTCTGTCTTTTGTTGTTGTTTTTTACACATGAAGATATAGTTTTTGACTTATAGGAACATTTTCATTGTTGAAAAAAATGCTCTAGGGAGACTGGAAATATTGCTCTGTTTCCTGTATCCTGTTCCATACTGAACATCTTTGCTGTGTGGAAGAGAACAAGTCTAACTTGCACTAGTAGAAATGGTTTTGTTTCTGTAAATTAAAAAGTTGTGTGGTAGAAATTAAAAACTGTGTGTCACCTTCTACATAAACACTAGCTGGCAGAGAAATGTATGTATATATATATATATATATATATATATATATATATATATATATATATATATATATATATATATATATATATATATATTCTACTGAGTGGAATGTTTGCCATCTGCTGGGGAATTCTACACATTGCTTGTTCATCTTGAGTTAAGCCAGGACACTCACAATTATCTTAAGATTAGATTAGGTTTAAAAGCAAACAAACACCGAGGTCTTTTCACAAGAGGAGGAACGGCTAAATAAGGCAATATTCTTGTATAAAGAAAATTTTGCTCAAACTATAATAGACAACCAATCAAAATATTCACACCCACAATCTTTCATTTCTTTTCATCTTGATATAGTTGATCCTCCATAAAAACACCAAAACATAAAACTCTATAATCTAAAATCTATATTTTGACACTTTCACAAAGAAAATCTAATATATAGGTTCATCACACACAGAGTGAAATATTGAAAAAAAGGCAAACTGATTGACTAGTAAAATAGTGAAAAAATGTAAGCTTACATATAAGCAATAGCCTTAGACAATTCAGTATAAGCCAATATGCTACACAAACACAGTGAAGACTACTGACCAAGGGGAAACCCCTGCTCCACCTGCCCCAGCTCTGTAGGAAGTGACTGAACTGTAATACCTCAACTGGGCGCAAGGAGGGGGGGGGGGGTCAGAAGTGAGCAATTTCTCATTCACTCCAATGTTAAAAATATGGAAGCGCATTTCCACCAGGTAAAAATAAATAAATAATGGCTTAGAAAGTCTAAATTTTGAGATAAAAATATTTGGAGATATAAAGTCAAAATTTTAACATGTCTGTACTGAGTTGATCAATGACCTCTATGACCAAATGTGGTCATGGTTCATCACTAACATGATAAACTGTGAACAAATTAAAGAATATTTCAAACGTGGCTTCACCAATGATGAAATCGGTGTATTGTTAGCAGCGCAGCATGAAATTTATCTAAGCAAACATTCTCTTGAAAGGATTTTAAGCAAGAATCAGTTGTCTTGCAGAAAAAACAAAATGGACAAGGAAGAGGTGGCGGCTTTCTATGTGTTCATGTGGTTAGTGCTATACCATGTGATAAATTGAGCACGCATTTGAGATTTTTGTCTTAAAATGTAGACTTCTTTTCTAAAAAAGTAAAAAAAAAAATTATTTTAAATTGTGTATTTTTTTTATCTTAAAACTTTGACTTTCTAAGTAAATATGATACATTAAACATGAGATTTCAAAGTACAAGGCTACATGCAAAGACAAAGAAAAAGTGTGAATTAAAAACTTGCAAACAAGGTTCATTGTAAGCTAGAGATAGAGAAAAGCTGATTACTTTCAGCTCAACCCCCTCAATTCTACTTACTGATTTATTTTTATTTGTTCGTTTATTTCTTTATTTCACAGATTTTAACCCGTTTTCCTTCCTGATCCCCACAGTGGCCAAAACTGTTCAACAAATATGTTTCCCTGACTGCTTTGATTACGTTTATGAGCTAAAAGAGTATCAAAAGAGTGAGTCTGTGGTCTCTGAAGAACAACACAGCGCTTGTCTCAGAGGAATGTGAGCAGATTGTGTTTGAAACAGACGAAGCATCCACAAGAAGAGAAAAAGGAACAAAGACACAACAACAAAAGAAAAAAACAATGCTTTGTAAAAAATTTTTTTTAAATATTAACAGTGAATTGATATTATAATTTACATAGAAAAACTAAAGCAACATGAGTAAAACATAGAAAAAGTGTATTAATCTTAGAGTAAACGTAACACTAAGCAAAACAAACCAAGCAAAATATTAACTCAATTCTGAAACACATATTCTAGAGTTTGTGCTAAAACAACCCACTTTCACCTGAAGCCTGAAGCGTTCGTCCTCCAAGTGCAGCGGGACGACCGGCAGCACGCACATCTCTGTTTGAACCTTTTATTGCAACTTCTGAGGTACTGTCAGTCCCGAGACAAGCCGGTCCCATGCTGGAAGATACAGTCTGGAGAAAGAGGTGCCCATTAGCGACAGCATCCCAAGAGAAGGAAGCCAAATGTGTATGTTGCAGGGTGACCATGGTGTTAGCCATTCCATAGAAAACAGAGAAAATGAGCAGTGGTAAAAGAAACAAACACAGAGAGGAAGAAGGAGGGAGGAGGACCAGAAAGAAGGAGGGGAAATAAGACTAGTCAGAAAAAAGCAGAGGGAAAATCTTTTCTATTGTGTGATCCCCTAAGGGCGACTGATGCCAGGACCAGCCTAGATTTCTTCCTTTTGGAACACTTAACACATGGTGTGAGTTTGTGGAAACATTAAGTTGTTTGAATCAGTGTTCCCATGAGTCAAACTTTTCTGAGGAGTTCTTACAAGCCAAACCATCTCATAATGGCAAAACATTTTCACAAATGTTCTGAAAGTTAACCAAGGAGGCAGGAAAGTGAGAGAAGGAACTTTTTCAGAGCAATAGTTAAGGAGAAACAAATACTGCAGAATTGCGTAAGTGTTCTAATGTGTTGTAAGAGTCTGAGCCGTGAACACATGTAGAAAACAAGGTGTTAACCGACAAACGAGTCCCTGTGTTCGGCCTTAATTACAGTGTTTACATTCCAAAAATGTTTCTAAGGTTTATATTTACTCATGACGTTTGGTATATTTGAGGCTAACCAGGCATTTGTGGCTGAACAACAGCATAGCAGGATCCTGTGATGACAAGTGTTGGACTGACTAGTCGAAGCAGATCTCTAAATGAGAATATTGATATAAAACAGACAGCTTGTGGTGTTAATTTGATGCTTTATGATCATTTGAAATGTACGTGAACTAAGAGTCAAACGTTTTAAATCACTTAAAATGTATTGTTAATATCTGGAAGATGTACCTCCAAAACATTGGGCTTATCAGCTAGTCTCTGAATGTGTACCCCATTGAAGTATTGAGGTCAATAGTTTGAGAATAGGAGAGAGACCATAGGCATAGTATGACATGTGAAATTTCATCAAATTATCATTAGAAATAACTTGACATCTATACAATTTCTAGAATTGATTTCCTACTTCAATTTGGTTTAATGTGGATTTTGACGATGTAATATCATGCCACTAGTACAAAGAATGTGGAAATAAGTGGTGTCAAAATTGCTGTGTAATCACTAGTGCTGTTGATCAATAAAATAAAAACAAATGAAACACAGCTCACAATTCTGTCTTTTCTTAGATTCAGCCAGTTGCTGAGTAAAACAAGTTATTTTTTAACACTTGGGGATATTCTTGCTCTCTTCTTTTGGATGTGACATGAGAGTGTAAGCATCCACTCACAAGACATATAATGTGTTATTAATGTTTTGAGAATTTTTGACAGAATTGAACTTCCATACTGATTTCCTGTGGTAAGAACAATGGTGACTGAAACTAAGCGTATTGTGTTGAAGTTGGAACTTCTCAACATAGAAAAACCGAAAAGACGGTTACATTATCAGAAACCATCTGCTGCGTCACAGGTAATCGCTCGCTCAGGGATCGGTGCAGGGGTAATGTAAGGAAGGACACACCACATAAAATGTAAAACCTCTATATTCAATTGTAAACTGTCTTCTACAAGCCACAAAAAAATAACTCCCCATTAATTAGGTTAAGTTACAAAAATAGTTTGTAATCATCAAGAACAATTGATTTGAAACTTGAACTCAGACTTTTGTCATAAAAGATGAAACATTTGATTTATCATTTACACTATTAGATGAATTCTGATAATAATATAAACTGTCCTACATTCTGATCCTCTAACAGTGAGCCTAAAATAAAAAGCATACTTTAAACAGGTTTGAACAGGAATGTGGCTTGTATATGCAAACGCCCCAAAAAGCTCAAGAACTTTCTTTAATTTTAATTGATTTAACAGGTTTACAAGGTGAATTATAAATTTGATGTGTTTCATTACTGGACAAATTATTTTGCATCTGGATGTTAGATGGATGCTTGAATAAAGTTGCATTCAAATGAGAAATGAAAGCTAGGAGTGTAATGTTCAATGGAGATCCTACAGGTAAGAAACCAGATCGGCTTTGCAGGAAGACAGAGAGTAGGTGTTGAATGCGCTCCAGGAGAATAGCAATCCAGAAATGAGAATGGACTATTTATTACAGCAGCTTTATTTACTTTGTCCAGTTATGGAAGGAATTTTTCCCAACCATTTTTGAAACATAAAATATTTTAGCATAAAATATTTTAACATTAATGATTACATTGTAGGCGTCACGGTGGCGCAGTGGGTAGCACGGTCGTCTCACAGCAAGAAGGTCGCTGGTTCTAAGCTCGGCTGGAGCAGGTGGCATTTCTG
Organism: Danionella dracula; assembly: GCA_900490495.1. Taxonomy (NCBI): domain Eukaryota; kingdom Metazoa; phylum Chordata; class Actinopteri; order Cypriniformes; family Danionidae; genus Danionella; species Danionella dracula. The sequence continues at coordinate 3,201,931 of UELW01000600.1, forward strand.
TGTGGAGTTTGCATGTTCTCCCTGTGATTGCGTGTGTTTTCTCCGGGTGCTCCGGTTTCCCCACAAGGTTTCCCCACAAGTCCAAAGACATGCAGAATAAGTGAATTGAGTAAGAACAATTGTCCATAGTGTTAAAGAGTGAATGTGTGTGTGAATGTTTCCCAGCGATGGGTTGTGGCTGGAAGGGCATCCGCGGTTCATTCCGCTGTGGCGACCCCGAAAGGGAATAAAGCCGACTGATGAATGAATGATTACATTGTACTAAAGCTAAATGCTAGCCATTAGATCTTTTGAGTTAAGCCACAAAGCACAGAGGTCTTGCCTAACATCACAAATCGAGTGAGGAACAAGTGTGGCAGGTGATGGTAGATGGAACTGCTAGCTGCCAATTTAGGACTAAAGGCCAAAGATAAAAGTCCTCCTCTCAGCAAACTCTGTATAAATAAACATTTCAAAAATACACTACTAGGAGAACAAAATAGACCCCTAAAGATAAGATGAATAGCATAGTGACAGATAAGAAACAGTTTGGAACATTTTTCAATGTGGACACTGGGGGGCTGTAACCGCTACTACTCCTCAGTTACAGAGTAACATTCCACAAAATTAGAAGCAAGTAGAAGTTCATCTGGTCAAGATGGAGGAGTGAGCTAGACATTAAAAGAACGAACATTAAAATAACTCAATTCTCACAGAAGTGTTTTTGTTGAGGGATAAGGGTGCTTTAGAAACAGAAAGAAATTTAATCATATTTATTATACATTACATATATACCATAAAAATAATACTATCAACTTGTACAAAGTTGTCCCCTTTAAGGTGTATAAATTATTGAAAAAAATGTAAAATTATCAATTAATCTGAAATGGCTTAAATCAAAGACAACTGAGCAATCACTGACCTCATTGGTAGTCTCCAAATTGCCTTCCTGAGTTTTCCTTTCAATTTGAGGCTCTTCTTCATCTTTAGAGTCAGTTTGAGAATCAACTCCAAATTTCATTGCTGATTCTTCTTCTTGTGATGGAGGAGAGAATATCTTCACATCTTTCTCCTCAACTCCATGGGAGGCTGCTTCTCCAATTGAGGAAGTCTCTGAGTCATTCCCTCTAGTAAGACTTGATGACAACCTTCTTCTTTGCCCAACACTTTTATCTTTCACTTTACCATTAGCAGGAACTTTCAGACTTCCTGACTGGATAACACTAGTGTTTGTTTTCATGAGATTAACAGATCTTGATGCAGAAGCCGGTCTGGTTATTATCCTGGCCTTCATGTTTCTCACTTCTGACCGGGGAAACCTCTTCACTCCAGGGTTACAGGCTTTGGATTGGGTGAGCTTGGAAATAATTACATTATTGGTCTTTTTGGCTGGAGATTTTGGTTTGTTGTCAACATTTGAGTGGGGAGAAGCTTTTGTTTTGGTACCTGCTTTTGGAGAGGAAGCTTTTTCAATTTCTTCAATTTTCTCCTGAACAAATTCACAGTTGGGTTCTATATCAACTTCCTCTTGTTGGTAATTACTCTGGACTTTGGACTCAACAGAGAATTCCTTGATTTCAAGAACAACTGCCCCTGGCTTGTTCACAACAAGTGTGTCCATTTCTGTAGTTTGGTCTTCAGACATTAGCGTGTTGTCCTCGTAAGAATCCGTTTTTGGAAAGATGACTTTATTATCCTCTGATATTTCCACAAATTTCTCGTTCACACAGGCCAAAGGTAACTCATCAGTGGTTTTATTTAAAGCAAAAACATCCGACTTGTCTCCTGACTTGTCTTCTGAAAAGTCTTGTTCAAAAGTATTAGCTATTTTCTGATCAGAACTGATGGAGACTTCTAGATCCGGAACCACAACACAACCTTGCATAGTGAACTCCCCTGAGATAAAGGAAATAAAATTGTCTTGTTCCTTTTCTTCTGCATCTTCCTCATTTTCTGATGAAAACAAAGATGTTTCATCCTCATCAGTTAAACCAAATTTCTCCACAACCAGCAAAGTGAGATTATGGTTATCATTGTCACTCCAGCCATCATCGATAGCATCCAGGTAGATGGACACAGAGTGTTCGTTGTCTTCACAGCAACCATGGTTACATTCTGGACTCTGAATCCCTGAATCATCACTGCTAGCCTTTTCTCTACCAATCTGGACTTCCGGCATGTCTACATCCAGAGGACTATCTGTTCTGACACTGCTCAAACTACTCAAGCTCCGAACCGAATCTGGAGATGCCTCACCTCTGTCACACAGAAGTGAGGTTGATGAGGAAGACAGAGAGGAAGGATCTGAGGCACAAACAACGTTATTGTTGTCACTATTTTGTAATGGAAGACGCATCTCATATTGAGGGCGCTGAGAGGAAGGTGGAAGTTCAGACTTGTTTGTTGATAGATCCATCAGGATGGAGTTTAATGGACTTCAGTCGCAAATTACAATTTTACTTGGTAAAATTGAGTGATGGACAGGACATACTGGCTTGTCTCATCATGAGATTTCTTTGTTTTGTCAATTAGAAGATGATGTCCTTGGTTTCTTAGACAGCCTCTTATTGGTCTGCAAAACAAGAGAACATTGTACATTGTTACAATGTAATATTTCTGACAAACCACTTTTGAAATAGTTCAATGACAGATAGACTAATTAGAATGGATGTTAGAACAAAAAATATTTCACAACTTTTCAGATCCTCTTGCAACTTTTTTTTACTTGTTCAAAGCTACTATCCACAGAAACAATAAAACCTGGTAGTGGTAACCTCCAGCATCCCTCTCGACTCGATGCTCAATGGAAAGTTTCTGAACTGTAGTTCCTCAACTGACAGCTTGTAGCTGACTCCTATATATTGACTATATTGACTGTATATAACATGGATGTACCATTTGTGATGTCACCCATAGGTTTTGAATGAAGTATGAGGCTTAGAAAGGGTATTGTCAGCCGTCGTCTTCATGAATGTGTGTCACTTCCCGGGTAACCATAAACGGGTCCACAGAGGCAGGAAATAACGGTGGCAATGACGTCTCATTGAAGGTTTAAATCTTAAAATATCTTAAATAAAACATTCTAAATTAATTCACCTACCTAAAATGAAGGTTAAAACTAGTGATCTGGATTCACCAGAAATGACATGTTTTTTCAGCTCTAAAGTTTTAACATGAGAGTAAACAAGAACCAGCTCCCTTCTGCCCACAGCAGCTGGTTGAGTTACTTCAGTTCAGTAAATTAATTTTTACGCATTGCCAAAGGGCACCGTTAAAAATGTCCAAATTAAAACTAAGAAAGCATGTTAACATCAGTGACTACATTACAATTTATTTACCCAAATAAGGGGAGTCTTTTTAAACTCATTTAACTAGTCATTTCCAATTCAGCAAATTTACTCTTCAGTAGTCAGTAGACAGATATCTAGAGACTCAAACCAATTATTAAATTAATTGCAGATACAAATGTTTAATTTGGAATTTAATTTTAAAATTAATAAAAATCTGCATAATTTTTTTAACAATTCTCCATTTATTGACCCTGTTCATTTCTGGGGAGCTCCTCAGAAAAAGAAGAGATCTAGGTGTCTTGTGCTCCGGTCCCAGAAGGAGGATAAAAAAAATATGGCTTTTGACTACTAACACTTTTGACTCAAATAAACAAAGACCATAAAAGTAAGTTTTCATAATTTCTTTTATTAGTGAATGTAATTGTTGGGGGAGTGTAAAATGTTACAAAAATTACTTTATTTCAACCTAAATCTACATGGCTACATATAAAAGAGCACCTTTTAAAATACTTAAAAAAGTAGTACACAAAAATACTGCTCAATTTTTCAGTGTCTCTATCTATCGCCTCGGCTCATGAAGTGAATTCTGCTCCCAGGATGGCAGATAAAGTACTTTGAATATTTGTTGGGACATTGTCCTTGTTACCTCTTTTATGGGTTTCAATAGAGAATGAAGTAACCCTTAGACAAAAACTTTAAGTGTTTGGATTGTGGAAGTATTAATTTAAATACAAAATGTACTATATAGAGGCCAAAAATAACAATGCTCTTTCTGAAACTATGCATAGTAAAAAAAAAAAAAGGAACATAATGGTTTATTTCCATTCGGCGGGTCCTGTCTACTGGTGGTGGATTAGGAGACTGGCTCTAGATGTGAGAATCTCTATGTGTAGAAAAGTGGTATATACATTTATATAATTTTATATAAAACTATATATGTGTAAGAAACAATTGTACTTGATTTTGTACATTGTGATTTTGCACATGTCTAGATCATGAGCTTAATTTTTCAGTAAAAAAAAACTGAAAGTAGCATTAGAAATCATTGAAAATATTCAACAAACCAACAAAGAAAATTGGTCTAAAATGTTTGCAAGAATGAGTTTTTTTGTGGATGTCAAGGTGTCCCAAAAAAAAGAGCACTGCTGCTCCCTACTGGCAACCACTCTCCAAAAATCACTGTATATTTGATAGTAAAGGGTGGTAAATACCTTTCTCAGCTCTCTTGTGTGTACGTTGTTTTCTTTAGAATTAAATGATTAATTGGCTTTCTGTCCATCATTTAATTTCTAAAAACACTTTCATAAGTTTGTTTAAGTTGCTCCTAAATCTCTCTTCACTACCATGTTAATGAAAGGTTTGTGCATGCACATGATTCTTCACCTGCAGAGATGCTGTTACGTCATGGTCACATTTTCAATTAAATGTTGGTGATAATTTAGGTCAGACAGAAAGCTAATTAAAGCAGCTTTTAATTTAATATTGAGGGCATTCTCTCACCCACATGCAATGATAGCAAATTACAGCCACAATTGAGGTCTTGTGTTGCCAGACCAATGCTAAATGGTCAAAAGCAAGAACTGAATTGTTCTGCTCATAAAACGCCCTCTGTGGAATGCTCCAGAAGTCAATCTTCAAGAAACAAGCTGGTATCAACTGCAAGGGTGAGTGGGAGAAAAATGTTCTCTATGGGGATCTGGTACAGTGTCTCATGTACCAGTAAACCATAAAATAGTATGATTAAATGATATGATAAAATTGCCTGTTGGTTGAATTGTTCTAAAAGTGTTAATAATTATCTCTATAGAAAAACACAGACAGCTATAAAATAGTAGAAAATATTTGCTTCAGTACATTCATCCATCCAGTTTTTTTAATAGTTCAATCCATATTGTGTATTGATCTGTCTACTTGTAACTCAATAGGTAATCTATTTCAGGTGTATCTTTTGTGATTCATTAGCATGCATCTTGATTATGTCTCAAATTTGATTGAGATTATAGAGATTGACAAATTTTTCTCAATCTGTAAATATTTTCCACACAGAGCAATGCGTAGGTTTGAATTATGTTAGACATTTTTCCAAAAACTTTAATTGAAAAATAAATGTTTGAATAAAGGGCCATCAAATCATAGAAATAAAAATTATATGATTTTTAGTAAATGTTTGTGTTGAACATTTTTGGAACAGTTTCTAATTTTTCATTGATAGCGGTTGTATTTGTCTGTTGACTTTTTCAGTTCACTTTTCTTTCCAATATCACAAGATCTAAACTTGGGTGTACTAACATTCTCTAATTCAGAAACCCTTTGCTAATCATATTCTTACCAGTAATCGAAACTTACCACCAAACACAAAAGCATTGAAATGATGTCTTCAGGCTAGTTTTGGGAGTTCATGAAAGATAATTAGCCTGGGTGGTACACTAAATTAACCTAGTCTTCCTTCCTACATAAGGCATCATCTCCCCATCTCCACAATATTTAATGGGGGGATCTCCAGGGTCCTGTCTGCCCTCTAGGACTCAGAGCCCTCTCGAAAAGCTTGCCTTGTTCCTAAATACTGGCAGGTATGCATGCATTTCTATGTCTAATTTCTTGCGTGTGCACTTGTGAAATCATATCTAAATGTCTTTTGGTTCAGAGGTTGTTAAGCAGATGGGGATTGCTCATTGAGTGATAGGCATAAGGGTAAAAATGAGTTCTGTCAAATGATTAAAAATTATGAATTACTTAATTAACACTTTAAATCAGTAGTTGGACTGAGTGTTTTGAAATATTGTCAATAAAAATGTGTTAATAGTATTTATGTCTGAATATCCAGAGGTACCTATTTCACAGGATTCACAGAATTTAGATTGAATAGGTTCTTGAGAAAAACAAGTCTTAAAATTTTGGGGTATAATGTTGCTCTTATTTTGGATCATGAAGAAGAAGAGTGAAAACCTCCTGGCACTTACTATGGTAACAAAGGTTGACGCATCCAAGCACATCCTGGAGTCATCAAAAACATTTATTCTAACTCGCAACTTCAAATACTGCTTAGTTCAGTTCTGTTGTTTAGGTTTTGATGTGTGGAGCCTCAAATAACATGTGAACAACAAAATGTCTACTTGTTCTTTTTTTGGGTACTTTTAACAGAATCAACAAGTGCATTCAACACTTTTTTGTTAATTGTATTTAAATAATGTAAGCGTTAATGCATTTTCATAATTTTTATTTTGAGCTATTAAAGCCATACTGATCACAACACTGTCTGGATATTATCGGGTATGGTAAAATGACATGTTTCTGGAAATCAAATCATCTTATGCAGGAAGTCCCTAAATTGGACCATTCCAACCTCATCAGAGCTTTGTGTTAATAATACAGATTTCTTGATCACAAAATTTTCCTCAAATTATTTGTTATACCCCTTAGAGCAACTTGTTTTTGTCCTGTTTATTAACATAAGTTTTTTTATTCAGTTGCAACCCTGACATCAGACGAACTCGACTTCAAGATTAATCTAACATCCACTAGTTAAACCAGCAGCTTTGTGCAACTCAGATTCTTTGATTGTTCTATTATGCAACTAAGTCTTGATTCCTTTACTCTGCACAGTTCAGCAAGCAACTGCATGATAACAGTCTTCTGCTAATTGCACTTGAGCTAACATTTCTGCCAACCCGGATTATCAACATAATTAAAGGAGGAGGGGAAATAGTGAATCATAGTGCAGTAAAGTCGTTTGCCCAGAAACCATTGATTGAGTTGGGCTAATATTTTTTAGGTTACAAGACATGTCACATTTCTGTGCGTGCTTGTCCTGGTTTACCCATTGTCTAACAAAAAGTAAAAGAAAGAGCCCCGTAGTGCCGCTCTGTAGGCTTGTCAACCGAAATCACTCCAAGCGGATATCATGGAGGGTAAGGATTTGAAGATTTTTAATTCTTGAAGAAGACATATTTTTTGAAAATTAAAAAAGCCCCCTTTTAGTTTTATTAATACTTAAATATAAAAATGTTAAAAAAAAATGTAATTTTTTAACAAGAATGTAAAGATCTTGGAAAAAGATAAATTGTTTGAAAGATCTTCTAAAGAAATTGCGTACTTGAATTTCTTTTTATTTATGTTCAAAATCTACAGAGACCCATATTTAAACAATGGTTTCTATTCGTGGAGTTACACTGTATTACATCAGAAAAAGTCTGAGATATCAAACATTTACTACTTTTACTCTGCATATTCGAGGAAGAAAAGCTCTTTTATTTTGTATTTTTGCTCAAAATATATAGCTTTAAGCATATAACATATCATCAAAATATACATTCTAGTTATCACGTCAAACCCTTGTACATTTATCAAGTTCAAGTGATTTATCAAGTGATCTTCAGTTTCACAATTAATAAAGCTTTAATGACAATGAACAGTAAAAGTTCTACAAAACTTAGATAAAAAAATAAGTAGCATGCTAAATTGTATTTATGCTAACAGCTTTAGCCCTTTAGGGATGATTGTAAAAATAAATTGGCATTGATGACGACAAATTATAGAAATTGTAAATAGAAAGATACCCCACTGAGGATGATCTGTGGGAACACTCTTTTGAATGTAAATACATTTTCAAAAGATCACTTTTTAGCATATATATGCAGTATAGCAGTATTTACCTTTTCTTCATGAATGTAAAGTGGTTTCAGAATATTTCATGACATCAACCCAAACAGCTTTATTTCAACCCAATTTTTTTTATCACCTAACTCTCCTCCAGGCAAAAAGGACAGTGAAATGAAGGGTAGCTAATGCAGCCTTCCCTGCCAGAAAGAAGCAAAGAATCATTGTGATGTGCTCTGACTGAACTGAGTGGATTTCTGGGACAGTCCCTCAATGCCTAAGGCTCCAGCAACATATAAGAAAGCTAGTGAACTTATATAATCAATACAGAGCAGTTTCAGTATCAGAGAACTCTGCACTTAAGTTTCAACATGACCTTCCAAAGAGTCAGTACGTTTTTGTTATTTGGAAACACAATACATCTGCTTCTCCAACAACTAAACTGACAACATCCTCCACCTTTATAACCTTACACACAGACAGGTCACATTACAGGCCACATTGCATTTAGCACCTTGTAGATCGTTAGGTTCATTTATATGAAGCAATATGCCTTCTGGAACACTATTACAGTTGCAAGAAAAATATCAACTCCTTGTGATCCTAAAGGGTTCACATACTTTTATTGCAACTGTAACCTGAATTAATATTATTCCGTAAAGCCATAATTATATTTTAAAAACGATTTGAAATTTTCTTTTGTTAATTTCTGTGCTGACCAGGTTGTCTAAAAATATTTAACAATTGATATAATTAATTTCTTTATTTTGCATAATATTGACAAAAACATATTCCATCCATCCATCCATCTTCATGTCGGCTTTATTCCCTTTCGGGGTCGCCACAGCGGAATGAACCGCCAACTCACTGGCATATGTTTTACGCAGCGGATGCCCTTCCAGCCGCAACCCATCGCTGGGAAACATTCACACACACATTCACACTTTAACTTTATGGGCAATTGTTCTTATTCAATTCACTTATTCCGCATGTCTTTGGACTTGTGGGGAAACCGGAGCACCCGGAGAAAACCCACGCGATCACGGGGAGAACATGCAAACTCCACACAGAAATGCCAACCGACCCAGCCGAGGCTCGAACCAGCGACCTTCTTGCTGTGAGACGACCGTGCTACCCACTGCGCCACCGTGACGCTTCGACAAAAACATATTAAATATAACAAAATAAAATTACTCATATTATGTTTTGAGAAAATGCAGCCTCTTCTTTTTTCCTATGAATTAAGTGAAATTGTCCAGAATATTAAACAAGAGCTGGATTTTTAAAACTGTTTTAATCCACACTAGGCCCTTTGAAAAAACTACCAAAATGTGAAATACTTTTTGATTGACTGAATGTGGGGTCCATTTAAATGGGCGCATGGACTGAAAAGGTTAAGAGAAATCTTTCTGAGATCTGAATCTTTCTGCCCTTTTTTAGATTGAAAGCATGTCATTATATCTTCAACCATTGACTCACAAATTGAACATCAATCCTTCGGAAAAAGAAAATTATGCATAGTTGTTTATCTGTTATTCTATTAAGAATATGATCAACAAATGCAGGATATATACATGTAGTGTATGTTTTAAATGTCTTGATCTTTTGGCTCAAATCCCTTCTGTATGATGACTTCGATAACTGTAAAATATAAGAGGGATTCAGCACCATCAAATATCGCTGTCATTCTTTCCAAGATAATGATGTGATTGTGCAATAGTATGAAGTTATCCCTTTATTATGCCTTTAGCCTCCTTCTCCTTCTCCATACAAAAAGCGTTCTACTCTAGCTCTCCTCTAGTTTCTCAATGTGCCATCATTGCAAAACATAAACTATGCAACACAACTAAAAGAAAAAGCTCTCTCTCTCTCTCTCCTTCATGAAGAGACGAGAGCGCGCGTATAGCGCGCGAGAGAGGAGGGATCTCTCTCGCTCTCTCCTCTCGTCTCTCTCTTCTCTCAGGCTGCTCGAGAGCATATCGCGGCTCCTCTGCTGCCTCTCTATCTCTCTCTCTCTCTCTCTCTATATATATATATATATATATATATATATATATATATATTTATATGTGTGTGTGTGTATTAAATTTTTCACTTGGTGGATTAACAGACCATTAGATTTGCTGCTGCTGATTGTGATGAAGGTGTTTGATCCTCTTAGCTACTTGTGATGCCAAAACCGATCTCTTAGGCTTACTCATGCCTAGGCATCTAGTACAGATCTGCATGGGTCTATATTTGCCCTGAGGTGACTAGAAGAAATGTTTAACATGTTGTGTCAGAGCCAAATACCTACTGAAGCATGAATTTAGGCAATCATCAATGAAGTAAATGTGTAAGGATATGCAACAATTTTTAAACACGTTTACTGTGTTTATATATCTTGTTTTTCCTACAAAAATCTAATATATTATTTGTTTATGTACAAGTACGTCTTTATATATCAATATATACCAATTTATATAATCAATATATAAGAATAAACTATACGTAAAGAATAATAATAATTGTGGAGTTCATAAGAAACAAATTCCAGGAGGTACAGCACACTACAAAGTTCTGTGAAGAAACATGGCTTGTTACGATCCTGATTGACTGTCAGAGTTGATGGAGCATGTGGCGTCCATGAAGCTGAAGACTGACAGAGGTTCGACTCATGTCTGAAACGTCTTTAATTGCCTGTCAGTTAATTAATATTTATAAAGAGAGAATTATAAAGTGTAACATTGTGCACTTTAAACAATGTTTAAAACTCTCTTCTACGGTAGGTGACCAATAAAAATTTTGCTTACCCACATATGAATGTGGCACAGTACAATTTATGTACATTTTACGTAATCCAGGTTTCCAAAGTCACCGATAGAATCTGTAAAGTGACTGATGTTCCCAGTGAATAAGGGAGATGTAGGGTAAAAGACTGTGGACGTTAAAACTAAATCTATAATTATAACAATCGAACAAATAAACTATGTTTTAAATTCTTGACTTAACTAGAAAAACCAGCAACTCAGCAATCACCAGATACTAAAACATTCTGCTTCTGCTGCTATGGCAGTCTTGTTGGCATAATGTGTCAACCCTTGGTTTAGCAAGTAAAAAGTTATAGGTTCAAATCACTACAACAGCGATTTGCAGTGATCTTTTATTTATTTGCAAAGCAGCAAGTTATATTTTTAGTACATTTAGCATGTCACAACTACATGCTTAAAGCTGATCTTTTCGTTGAAAGGTTTTAATTCAAATAAAATGTTAATGCTGTAATACATATTTAATATTCTAAAAATACAATCTAACCTCAATACAAAATGTACAATACAAAATGCATTTTTCCAACTTGTGCAAACTTTATTAGTGCATCTTTGCGGGGTTTTTTTTACACTGTATGTCTTTTCAAATACATTCACTGCATTCCATGTTCTGACTTCACAAGTGCTAGGCTGCCTTCAAGCGCATGTATATTACACATCCCATTACAGCTGAAAACACCTTGACATTCTTTGCTTTAAAATGTTAAGTGTGTACCTTTCCAAGAACAGAGCTGCTCCATTGCTTTTATTTCAGAAAGTTCAGCTTCAACAATGAAATTTAACATAAGGTAGTTGGTATCTAAATGAATGTCGATTAACAGTTTGAAAGCATATAAAGCACTTTAATATCAATTGACAGTTTTGGATTTACCAATTGTATCTCAAGTTGAGTGTTTTCTTAAACCGTTACTGCTAATGAATGCACATTTACAACAAAAGTAGGAACATATTATTTTATGTGACTTGATATGGATTTTACTTCAATTACAAATTCAGTTCACACTGTAAAAATTCAACAACAAAAATCAACAAAATAAAGTTTGTTGGCTATTTAATTTTTTAAAGGCTTAATTCAGTCAGTGAATAATTTTAGTTCACTCAATATTTGCTGAAGTGTTGTTGACTGAATTAATATTTTTGAATTGAGTTCACATTCTCAGTAATTGTTGACTGTGTCAAACAATTTTGGAAAGAAAAATTGACTTTTGGGAAGAAAATTGTCAAGTTAATTATTATAACAGTTGAAAATATGAAAGAAAATGGTGATATGAAACCACTGAAGATGAGTCCCTTTGAATGAATGATTACGTAATTTTTATTCTTTACTTAAGTGACGTGACTGCTTAGACATAGACAAGCTTGTACAAGGAGCAAACATGTTTACCTTAAATAAATGTTTCTGTGTGGTTTAAAGATAAATTCTAAGACAAAACTGCATCTTTCTTTAAAACAATTTTTTTACCAAGGACAATGCATCTGAAAGTGACCAGACATAATATTGTAACAGTTACAAATCCTGGTATCTCAACTATAATAATAAAAAAGGCTATAAATATAATTTTTCATAAAGGGGTAAATCAAATGAAGCTACCCACTAATGTATTACACATAAGTTTTAACACTTTAGAGCAGCAACTTCGCATTGGACTTTCGGAATTTAATGATTAACTGTAACCTTGAGACACTCTCAACACGAAAGATCAATATATCGCCCTGCTTATGTCAAAGATTTCTGGAAAAGGTCCAAAAAGAGGATGTCCTCTAAAATTTCATCAGAGTAAGTGATCAATACCACCATCACACGCACAAACCAATCTGCGCTTCATTACATAACTGTGCTTGTGCCTCAAAAATACATTGATTAACTCATGATCTATCTCAATATAAACAACTCTGGCGTCTATCTAAAAGACCCACGCTTACACTGTGGTTTAAGTTATTAGAATGATTTAAACCCCAGTGGACCTGACCGCACAAACACTCTCTCATACAGCAGACCAAAAGTTAGAGGATCTCTCACGGTACTACGCAATCCATGATTGAAACATGACACTAAAAACATACCTGCTGTTCTAGAGTATCCAAACAATCCAAGAGTCAGTCCCACACTAAAAAAAGCCCACATTTTCTACATCGTCCCAGACAGAACGTCCTGTTTCATGCAATCTTGCCTGGCGAAGCACTGCACTGTTTCAGCCAGAGCACACTCCAGAGAGGAGGGAGAAAAAGAGAGCGAGAGAAACCCCTCCCCTCTCACTTCTGCAGCCAGATTGTGCCGCAGAAGAAGTAGAGTGTATGCTTGTGTGTGTATGTGTCTGGAAGCCAGTGACTTTTCTGAGGTAGTCCTGGAATGCATTTTCCTCCCCTTACCCAGAGCAATCCATGCCAGCATAAGCAGTGCCACTGGCAATTCTTCATTGCTTGCTATAAACACATGAGTGGCTCACAGGTTTAGCCTTACATTTGAGATGTTCATTACAAAGCATTGAAGGATTTGGTTTATGTGGCAAATAATGAGTCATGGAGCTTGAAGTTCACCGCTGCTAAATATGTAGTCTGTGTAAAAGACTGTATGGGTGGGCAGATTACCTCCTTCTTGAATTAAGGGGCCCTCCAGTGTGTTTCAGAATGCATGGTTGCTAAGTAGCCAGTAGTTCCTTGTTTAAATAAATGGAGGTGTCTGTGCCATTTTAGACCTGGTGAAAGAGAGCGGGAGAGAGAGAGAGAGAGACATAGAGGGAGAGACAGAGAAAGAGATTGGGGCAAAAGACAAACAGATGACAATGAGCAGTTTAACCAAAGTTGGTCAATGTAAACATAAAAATGGAGATTAAAAGCCAACACAAATCTGCTCAGATTAACGATGATAATCCTACTGAACTGAATCCACATTTAAATAGAGTTTTCTTGAGAGGGTGTGCATGATACAGTTTATTACCAACGTCATAGCCACACCCTTGGCCAAAAGTGTGTGTGTGTGTGTGTGTGTGTGTGTGTGTGCGTGTGTTAATAAAATACATTTTATTTTTAATTACCAAGAATACATTCTACTGATCAAGTAATAACAATGTCACAAAAATCAGTTTGAAAAGACAATGTTTTAATGTTAAACGTTTTACAACACAGTATGTTCAAGTAAAAAAAAAAAACTTGTGATAAAACATTTTCATAAATATAATGTATTCAGTAATACTTTATTCATTTGTGTTTATTCTAAGCAATAATTTATTTGTATTATTCTTTTGTATTTAAAATGAAAAAAATAACTTACATCTCTGACTAACACTCATTTATTTGATAAAAATCCTATCTATTTCCAAAAACTTTACAAAAACTTTAGTATACCTTCACTCTCAAAACAAAAATATATAAATAAATTAAAAAACTGCTTCATTGAAATCTCACACTCTAAAAAATGAACTTGAGTCTCAACATTCAATAAAAAAAAAAAACTGTCAATTTTGTGTCAAGCTGTGTCTGAGTGATGCATTGATTCAATTGACAAATGTTTGTTGAGTCAAATTTTGGGTAGACAAATTTGACTAAAACTCAAATTTCTGTGGAACTTTTTGCTGAACATTTGTACATTGAGTCAAGTAAAAAAAAAGGGGCAGAACAGTATAATATCAATTAACACAATGCACAGCATACCCAAGTAGGGTGGTGAAATGTGTAGCTCTGACTGGATCCCTAGCTAGAGTTTTCCCTTGTCTTTCACTTGAAGGTGCTGTATCATGTAAACATGACTGTTCATAAATTTGTGCATCTTTTAATATCGTTTCAGTCACATCCTCACCCGGCTCAACCCCACAATGCACAGTCACACGACCACAATCACCAGAATACTGAGCACCTGCGTCTTCACCAATGATCCCCAGCTGCACCTCGTCACCACTGCTACAAAGACTCAGTTCACTGATCAGTCCTCAAGGTTACACACCCGCTGACGATCGCATAACCGCCCATGAGACTCCTTCATCCTTCATCAGCCAGCCTTCTCCTGCCTGTCTCCAGCCCCTCAACACACGGCTTGTTTATCTCCTCTGTGGACTGTTAAGTTTTACGAAGCCTGTTCTCCATTTTTTTACGCCAGTGGCATTCCTCTGTTCTTCCTCCTTGAGTTACTGATTAAAGCCACTCCCTTATAATCCTTGTCTTGTCAATCCCTACTACGAAACGTGACAGTAGGACCAATCCGAAGAAACAAGACAGACGAGAGAGGTTTCAGAGATGGGCTGGAGACGCTAGTCGACTCGGCCCATGCCCCCAGATGGACTCCCACGGAACAAACACATTGGCACCTCCAAGCCCTGCCCCTGCCATGCCACTGCACGCCATTCCCATTGCACGCCCCACTCTATTCTCCGGGGAAGCAGAGAGGTGCAATGAATTTCTGCTCCAGATCTCTCTGTATATGGATATACATGCAGCTGAGTTCCCCACCGAGCGATCTAAGGTAGTGTTTGTCATCTCGTTACCCACCGATCGGGCTTTGAGCTGGGCGGAAGTGTTGTGGAATCTTCATCACCCTCACATGAACACCTTGGAGACCTTCTTAAATTACATCCGTGAAGTCTTCTCTCTGTACACATCCAGCTCACTCCATCGCCGAAAAATTACTTCAACTCCGGCAAGGTAATCTCACTGTGCACGACTATGCCATTGAGTTTCATACGCTTGCCACCCACAGCAGCTGGAACTCCGCTGCATTGCTGCCTGTCTTTCACCGGGGTTTAGAGGCACACACAGAAGGCCATCTACTAGAACAGTGCAGATCTGGACATCAATCGCCCATTCTTGTAGCCCAAAATCTACGAATCACTGAGTCATACGTCCTGTGAATCACCGGCTCTCTCTGTTCCCTAACCAGCTGAGTCCGCCCTTCCAGCACCAGAGCCTATGGTTACGGACTCATACCTGCTCAGTGCGACAGAACGCACCAGGCGCGTCACTCTCAACCTCTGTCTGTACTGCGGCACCCCGGATATCCAACTTGCCTCCTGACCCGTGCCACCACCATGCCCAGGGGTGAGTACCATCATCTCCACACCAAAGATGACAGTTATACCTCACATCTTGGGCAGGTTGATCTAACACTCTCAATTCTTCCAAGTCCATATCCTCCTCGATTCAGGTGCCATGGGGAATTTCATCTCATTCATCACCCTCGAGTCGCTCCGTCTCTCTCGCTTTCGCCAATCCCCACGCTACCAAATCACCACCATTCAGGGAAAACTGCTGGGTCAAGGCTTGATACAGTTTTGCACTCCGGAGATGGAACTCGTTGTGGGGGCTCTACACCACGAGAAACTGGAGCTGGTGGTGCTGGAAGGGGCCTGCATTGATGTTGTCCTGGGACGTCCTTGTCTCCAACACCACCAGCCGTTAATTGATTGGAGCATCGGAGAGCCCAAACAGTGGAGAAGTATTTGTTTTTCTAATTGTCTTCGAAAAACCTACCTGCCGTAATCCTCCTTCACTCACCCTACCTGTCTCCTCCACTAGTGTTGAATCCTCCACAGCAGACCAGTTCCCCACTGAATACCGGGCGTTCCAGGACATATTCAGCAAGACGGCGGCCACTCGTCTTTCACCTCATCGGCCATGGGACTTTGCGGTAGAGTTACTGCTAGACGCACAACTTCCCAAGGGCAGTGTGTATCCCTTGTCGGGCCCAGAGAGAGAGGACTTGGAGGAGTACATCCAGGAGGCTCTACGCCAGGGGTTTATTCAGCCATCCACCTCGCTGGCCGCCTCCAGCTTCTTCTTTGTGGCCAAGAAGGATGGCGGGCTGCGGCCATGCATCGATTATCGGGCCCTAAACAGCCAAATTCGGCAGTTCCCTTATTCACTTCCCTTGGTGCCAATTGCTCTGGAGGATCTCCTCGATGCATGCGTCTTTTCCAAGGAAGACCTCTGGAGCGTCTACATTCTAATCCGTATCCGCCGGGGGGACAAGTGGAAGATGGCGTTTTTAACACCCACGGGGCACTACGAGTACCAGGTTATGCCGTATTGGCTTTCCATCAGTCCCTGTGTCTTCAAGAATTTCATGAATTAAATCTTCTGTGACATGCTCCATAAATTTGTAATCGTCTATATTGATTTTATCTTAATTTATTCCCCAGATCTTCACACCCATCACCAGCACGTCACCTGCATACTCCAGCGCCTCCATGAGAACCACCTCTTCTTCAAAGCTGAGAAGTGTGAATTCCATAAGACCGAGATCCACTTCCTCAGCTGGAGTACGGATGGACCAGGGGAAGGTGGATGCCATCCTCTCTTGGCCACAACCTAGTACCATCAAGGATCTGCAACGCTTCTTGGGGTTCGACAACTTTTATAGCAGATTTATCCCGGGGTACAGCCTTTTAGCTGCTTCTCTCGCTTCCCTGCTCCGCGGCAAACCTAAAAGACGGTGCTGGAAACCCGAGGCCCCCGAGACATTTGCCACTATGAAGTCCGCCTTCTGCTCGCCGTCTCTGTTACAACATCCCAACCCCAAGAGCCGGGTTCAGGGCTACCCGGGGGTAGGAGCCGTACTCTCCCAGTGGCACGAGAACCCTCCAGTACTCTATCCATGCACCTACTATTCCTGTAGGCTCTCCCCGCCGGAGCAAAATTAAAATGTGGGCAACTGAGAACTGTTGGCCATCAAGCTCACACTGAAGGAGTGGCGCCATTGGCTGGAGGGAGCGATCCATCCGTTCGAGGTCATAACGGACCATAAGAACCTGCAGAACCTCCGCAAAGCTAGACTTCTCAAGCACGGTGGGCTCTGTTCTTCACACAATTTAAATTCAAGATCTCCTCCGGCCCCGGCCATCGCAACACCAAGGCTGAAGCCCTGTCCAGGATTCATTCCCCTGATTCAGTTCCGGAGGTACTTGAACCCATCCTCCCTCCAGCTCTCTTCAGTGTGCCAATCCTCTGGAACATCGACGAATGGTTTGCTGAGGCCAAATGCCAACGTCTTGCTCTGCCAGGAGGTCCAGAGGGGAGGTTCTTCATCCCTGAGGAACTCTGCATACTCCTTCTGGACTGGATCCATTCCTCTCAGGGCACAGGTCACCCTGGCAGTAACTGCATCCTCTCACTGGTACGCCGGCACTACTGGTGGCCCCAAGTCCGTCAGGATGTCCTCCGGTACATCCAAGGACTCTCCGTCTGTACCACTTCATCCACTTCTTCAGAAACTCCCCAAAGGTACATCCTCTTCCCATCCCAAACCTCACACCTAGGGGTTTACTTCATCCCCACCTGACCCTGTCCGAGAATAACACCACGGTATTAGTAGCGTTCGATTGGTTCTCCAAATCAGTTAAACTCATCCCTCTCCCAGGATTACCAACAGCATTCCAGACAGCCCAAGTTCTTTTCCAGAACGTCTTCCGTCCCTTCGGACTCCCTGAAGACATCGTCTTGGACAGGGGTCCCCAGTTCATATCCTGAGTATGGAGCTTAGCCCTGGATACATTGGCCCATTTCCGGTGACATGACAGATCAACCCCGTCACTTATCACCTCACCCTGCCAACCAGCTACTGGATAGCACCTTCTTTCCATGTGTCCTTGCTAAAACCTTTCACTGACCCTGTCTCTTCTCCCTCCAAAGAACCCGTGCTGTTCTCCTTGTTTTACGCCAGTGGCATTCCTCTGTTCTTCCTTCTTGAGTTTTTGATTAAAGCCACTCCCTTATAATCCTTGTCTTGTCTATCTCACCACGAAACATGACAGTTTCATTATAACCTAATGGTTTGGTCAAAGTGGCTTGATGGCCTTATTCACACCAATTGGACATATCACGTCCAGCCAGCCAATCCAATGAACCGCCAATGAAGAACGTACACGCTGACAAACCTTTAAGTGTAACTGTAGTAAAACCACATTGCATAAACAATTAGAAGATAGTGTGTTTTTAGAGGTCCCAGGGCAAATGCATTTTTTGGCCTACCAAAAGATGAAGGTATTCATCATAATTGGCTGTATTTTCTCTGTGCCAAGTTCTGACAACCCAAAAACCTATGTTGGAGAACCCATGGAAGCGGATTACACCCGATTAATGCCCACGGAATGCCAACATCAAGTAAGAAATAAGTACTGTAGAAAGAACAATTACCTCATTCATCAATGTCTCATGGAGTAGCTCATATCATGAAAATTGTTGTTTTTGTCTTCCTGTTCCCATAAGACTCAAGATGGATAGCCTTTCAGTGGCTGACAATAATCCCATTGCTCGCAGATTGATATAGTGGGCACTATAAGTAATCTGTGAACCCATATGGCTTTTCTATCAGGCCATCAGTATTCCGAGGCTTCATGAACGAGATATTCCAAGAGTTCCTTCACAAGTTTGCCGTAGTCTACATAGATGACATCTTAATTTACTCCAGAAACCTCTCTGAACGTATTGGTCATGTCCAACAAGTACTCCAATGTCCTCATACCTAACAAAAAAGAGAAATCTACTAAGCAAAAAAAAATTCTTAGGTTTTGTAATTAGTCCACTAGGGGTCACCATGATCGACTTCAAACTGGACGTCATGCATATCTGGTCAATTCCCAATTCCATTAGAGAACTCCAGAGATTCCGAGGATTCGCCAACTTCTATTGCCGTTTTATCAGGAACTTTAGTGTTTTGGCCGGACCTCTAACCTCCCTCCTTCGGGGACAACCCTGCACTCTCAAATGGACTCGCAAAGTTACACAGCCATTTCAAGACAGCCTTCGAAGAACGCACCCATTACATTCACAGTTGAAGTGGACTGCCGGTGTTTAAATCCACACTAGTTCCGATGGGTCCTGTTTTTACTCGATTCCAATTCACAGTCACCTACCATCCCGAAACAACAGCTGATGCTCTCTCAGGTCTCTACAACCTTCCACCAAACCCATCATTCCCTGAAAAGGTCATTCTGAGCCCCATTGAATGGCACATCATGTCAACAGTACACTCAAAATTTCCCCATCCAGAAGGTAGAACATTCATGTCTCAAAATCTCAGACAACGTTTACTGGATTATAACCATACTTCAACAGGTTCTGGACACCCTGGTAGCAGGGTTACCCTCTTGCTGGCCAAAGGAAATTTATGGTGGCCAAACATGAAACAAAATGTCCCATCTGAACAATTTCAAAGACTCCACAAACCCTTAAAGTTAGCTTGAAAAGCCTATATGGCATGAGACTTTTAGTCTAGAAAGGAACAGGATGAATTCATACTCCAAAAACTTTTTCCTTACCAGTTTTAGCCTCAAACTTGCATGCTCCCCTTTTTTTAAAGCTTGAAATCATAATGCACTATCTCTGTTTATGCAATACACAGCAATGAAGGAGTTGCTTTATCACAGACCCATGGAAAATCTGTCAATATTAGCCTTTGGATTCTTAAGTTTCAGAGCTGACAAAGTCCAAAAAACAAATATCATAAGCACAGAGCCTCACAAAAACAATAAAGATATTTTGGTCTCCTTTAGATTCACTCTAAGTTTTTGGTTAAGGAGAATTTAAGGGCACACTCAAATTTAATTAGGACATCAGATGCCATCTCAGTGTGGTCTGACAGTGTGCTCTGTGTGTTTTATTACAGTACATTTTGCTGTGCAAATATTTTTTTGTCTCAATCTTACAAGGAGTCTGCTATTAATTTTGCTCACGAGTAGACAGTGTATTTGAATTTCATATAATTTTTACAACATACAAAATATTCATACATACTCCCAGGCCATGGTAAAATTGTCCAGCATTGACTGGTTTGTGGTGATAAAATGTTGTAGGTCATACCTAATTAAATTTGAAATTAAACATTTCTGGAATATTTAGCCTGCAATGAAAATGTACAAAATAAGGCAAACTGAAAAAAAACCCTAAAAATTTATATTTAGCAGTCTTAGCAAAACCAGGAACAGAGAGGAGGTGACATAAAACGGGCAAGTTAAAGGTAATTAGCAGGCAGGATCAAAATGTGTTGTGTTGTCGATCCTAAATTGTACATTAAATATTAGAATGCCAGATTTTTTTACAAGCCCGAACAAACATGCTTGCCATATTATGCAATGAATGGCTGACCTGGTCAAGTTATCAGGTTAAAGATAAATTAATGTTTGTAGGGTCCAGAATTTCTCACATCTGTCTGCAGGCATCAATGCTTCTTTATTTATTTATTCATTAATCGCAAACATTAAATAACATTGTTCGGCAACATTGGTAATGAGCAAGAGTAGTTGTGACTAATGAATGATCAAAATAGTAAAAGATTGCATTTTCTTAAGACGCACCACTAAACATTTTATTTGATTCATTAACAGCTAAATAAATATCTTGCTCTTTCTTAATAGGCTTCAGTTTAAGGAGGACGCTATAAATAAAGACAAATTTCTAACAAGCAGTAAAGGAGGTTTAAATCAAACACTAACCCAAACAGATCTGCTCTTTTTATTTAGATCATTTTAATTGAACTCCTGTCAACACTTTAAATATAGTCATACTTAAGAGTTGTGCCTATTTATAGTTCATTGAGCCAACAGTTTAGATAGCATAACACCATCCTCGTTTAAACATGAAAGTGAAGTAAGTTAACGTACTTCAATGTATTTTAAAACGTTAGCTATGAGCATATATGAGCGTATGAGTGTAGTCAAAATTGCATATTTGAAAATCTATATTGTGCCAAAAATTATAATTCAATGAAAGGAGCACTTGACTAATTTAAACTGGTTAAATGTTAAGTAATAGGATTTGGTTTCTGGTTTTAAAGCTTTAATGGACAGTCAAATATGTTTCGAAAGGGTTTCTGACAGAAACTTTGACTACCGTTCTCAATGTCAATAGTAGAAAAGCAACGAGGAAATAGGTTTTAAAAAAGTTTAAAACGATGAAATGATAGGTAAATAAAACGCTTTCGTTAGGAATGATCTTAAATCAAATTAACTATATCTTTCAATTCAATCTCTTACCTCATTTGGACGCACGAGGGTTGATTGCGTTCCCTGCGGTTTAGAAGTCACTAGCCAATCATAGCCTTTGTATACGCAAGAAGAATAGCCAATAGAATGCAATGCATTAAAACGTTTACAACTTGTCCAGAACACGTGTTCATTTATAGCTTTTGGTTAAATTGTTAAATTTCAAATCAAACAATGGTCAAACAGAAAAATTTGTCCATGCTTTCATGACCTCCAGAAGGAATTCTTGCTAGCTTGCGATATATAGCATCAGAGCGCATGGGGCAACAATCACTTGTTTCAGTAGCGATTTTAAAAGTTTTAACTGTCACCTTCACGAAGTTACTAGTTAAAAAATCATGGCGTAAGATCCTAAAGTCTGTGGTTTCAAAAAGCGATGTCGCCATCTACTGGACACTTTAGAATACTGCAAATTAATGAAACGTAATTAAATAAAAATAGCATAGTAATGTGTAACTCTATTAGACATGCAAAATATTTTAAAACAACAAACATGATTACTAGAAGTCGGAATAATATATTAAAACAGCATTTAAAAATGCTCTGTGTTTTAAAAACACAATTAGTAAAGAACTTTACAAACCAGTTTTCTTTCTTTTTTCTTTTTTTACATTTGCCTACTCTCGTCTAGTGCTGATTTTGAGTAGTGGTAAAATCTCTGCGCATGCGCAATTTGCCTATGGGTAATCCTACTATAGTTAAGTCCCTGGCAATTATTTATGTATCGCATTACATTGGCATCTTTCAAATTTAAACAAAAAACAACAAGCCCCAACATGTTACCAAATTACATTTTGTCCAAACAGAGGCGACATAAATCTTCAAAATCTCAAGCGGACACCTGTCAAGAGACCATCCCTACTTGTACGTCTTTCACCAATCACTGAATACGTAACGTCAAAATATCTAATGAATATTAACGAAGCAAACCTTCGCCATAGTAGACTTTGCGTCCTACGCGTCGCTCTGTTGTCCACCGTGTCCTAGTCAGAGCGTTCAGCGGATCTCCGCGCCAAGACCAGAACCATGGCTTGAATTACACTAACTGCTGAGGAAACATCAAATTATCTAAGAATGTTATTTTAACTTGTGCGACACATTTTGTCCTCTGAGCGAAAATAAAGCCGAAACGCCGGTACATCCGGATTAAATTCTGCTTATTATTCGCTCGGTTGTCTTTAGGATGGAGCACATCAGAACACCAAAGGTAGGTTACAGCTGTTGTCATTTACACCCTCTTTCTCGACGAACGCTCGAAATATTAACGAATTATCTCATTCGTTTGGCTAAAATAACAACATAAGTTATTTAAAATGGCAACGTGTGTTCCATATATTAATTTCCGAGAGGTTTAACGTTAGTGGGCTTTTAAAACCATCATTTAGGCCATGATGCGCCCCCATCTTCCTTCATCCAGAGCTGTAACAAGATCTGAATAATGATTCAGCCTCAGCAGCACCACTGATGATAGCAGAAGTCAGCACATCCAACACCGCATAAAAAAAATAATCCAATTACGTATTAAAAAAAACACTGATTTCAAGGGCAAACACTACAAAGGAGGATAAATGTTTTGGCTTTAGTTTGTTATTTATTTCAGCCAATTTTATAAAACACACCTTCTTGTTACATTTTGTTTTTTTGTTTCAATATAGAGTGTTTAAAATGCAGCAGATTGGGGTTTTTAACGTAGCTTTTTATTTAAAAGAAAACAAATTCCAACTGCCATTTTTCATTTAGGGTACCTGCTATACCCAAATTATCCACTAGGAATTATTTGTGTCCAACCTAAAGTTTCTGTCAAAATAACACGTTGCAGCTTCTGATGTTGCAGCATGCTGAACAAATGCTTCATATCAGTTTAAGGGAAATTATCAGCTGTTAGAAGCCTCGTCCCAGCTAAAAGAGTCTTAACCCAGCTCAATAATTATTTGATGTTGTGCAAAGTAAGGTGCCAGTCTAACGAAACTCCCGTTCTATGAGAATCCTGCCAACTGACAGAACATCCGGTGCTTTAAGGAAAATGGTCAGCAGCAAGAAGCCTTTTGCCAACCAGAGGAACAATGGAAAACTTTGTGCCAACTTGGAGAAAATTATCTGTTGCAAGAATACTTGAGGAGTCTCAAGGTATATTACGTGTTGTGGAAGTGTAGCACTAACCCAAGTTCTCTGAGAACCTTCCGGTCAACCGAAGCAATGTCTGTTACTACAAACAAAATGCTATGCCCTAGGAAGTTTTGTTTTAGCCAAAGTAATGGTTGGTGCTGAAAGCTTGCACCAGCCTGAGGATTGTCAAATTGTATAGGAACCCACCTGTCAACTGAAAGAATGTCTGTATCTGCATCAAAATTGTATACGGTAAGAGGCCTTGTGTCAGCCAAAGGAATGTTCAGTGCTGTGGGAAACCTTGCGCCAAGCTCAAAGAAGTTCACTTTTGCCAGTTGTCTAGGACCATCAAAAGGAATCTCTTGTTTGTAGGGAACCTTTCCGCCAACTGAAGGAATATTGGGGTTTTGCAGTAAACCTTTTGGTGGCTGAAGGACCGTTAAGTGATGTTCTTGTGCTAGATGAAGGAATGGTCTATGCTGCAGGAAACCTTGTGCCAGATCAAAGAAGTTCTCTGTTGTAGGTAGGCCAGACAATCTCCAGTTTTGTGAGAGTCCTCCTGAAGAAACACCAAGTGCTGTGCAAAATCTTGTACTGGTTAAATGAAGGTGGAAAAAGCCTTATGCCAACTAAAGGAATGTCATGGTGCAAAAGTATTGCTCTATCTCAAGTATCGTCAGGTACTGTGGGGAGCCTTGCACTAGCTGAAGGAATGTCCATAGCTGAAGGAAACTTTAAGGACTATTTTTTTGCTGTAGAAAGCCATGCGCCAACTGAACATCTAGAGCTTTGGGAAGCCTCATACCAGTTGAAGGAATGTCTGGTTCTACATGCCTCACTCTAATTGAAGGAATATCTGATGCTGTGGGAAAGTCATGCTAACTGAAGGAAAATTCTTTGGCTTAGGAAAACTCAACCAGATGCTTCTGCCATAGTTTTTGGTTCAGGAGTGGCTTGTTTTTTGAGGCACTGACACCAGCTTCAGTGCACTTTTTGTGAAGCTCTCCCAGATATCTGAATCTAGCAAGGCTACACTTGTACTAGTCACTTCATCGTTCAATACGGTACTCTATAAGGATGCATTGTATTTTGCAATTGCTTTTTGACTGTCTGTTAAAAAAAAGACAGCAATCTGCGTGGTCAGTGAGTGACTCATTTTATGTTAATGGCTAGGTGTAATTTAGATTCCTTGTGGGCAAGTACTAAGGGATGAATGGCGGGTTGTGGAATTACAGAGTCATTTCAAGGCTGAGGAAATCTGTGCAGATGTTATACATTAATTACCTAACTAAATTCGAACTGGGGAAAAAATTTCACTGTCTTTTCTCACTTGACATTCCTCACTTTAGCACAGAAGTATTTCTGTTCATCTGCAGTCTCTGTCTGTCTTTTATGGCTGCGATCTTCTTGCTCTCCGGGGCTTCAAACAGCTCAAAGGCAGGATGCGGCACCCTTATTTTTTTTTTACAGTCATTTTCACTTCCTTGAAACTCATTGAGAAAGGACAAGAGTTAAAAAAACAATCAAGGCAAATGAGAGGATACTTTCTCGAATCTAAAAATGAAACAAAAAATGTTTTTGGTGAATTCAATTCTTTTGATATCTTGGGTGAAACCTTAAAGGGGTCATGACATGTTGAGCGTTTTAGTGGCTTTTATATTGATTTATTAAAGTAGATTGAATTAAAAAAAAATTTTTTTAAAAATTAAAAAAACGGGTTTTATTCACACCAAATCTAGCCACAGGAGTTTCTAGCCAGTGACTTCTGTGCCGGTCCCAAGCCCGGATAAATAGAGAGGGTTGCATCAGGAAGGGCATCCGGCGTAAAACATGCCAAAACCAAAATGCAAGTCATCAATTCGATTTCCATACCGGATCGGTCGAGGCCCGGGTTAACAACAACCGCCACCGGTGCTGTTGACTTACAGGGTGCCGGTGGAAACTGGACTACTGTTGGTCAAAGAAGGAGAGGAGGGAGAAGGATTCGTAGGCAGAGAGAGAGGAGGAAAGGCAAGAGTATAGGTCTGAGAATAGGGACTCTCAACGTTGGTACAATGACCGGGAAAGGTAGAGAGCTGGCGGACATGATGGAGAGAAGGAAGGTAGATATTCTGTGTGTGCAGGAGACCAGGTGGAAGGGTAGCAAAGCGCGTAGTATTGGAGGGGGATACAAACTGTTTTACTATGGTGAGAATAGGAAGAGAAATGGGGTAGGAGTGATCCTGAAGGAGGAGTTTGTGAGGAATGTTTTAGAGGTGAAAAGAGTGTCTGACAGGGTGATCAGTCTGAAGTTAGAGATTGAAGGGGTGATGTTGAATGTAGTGAGTGGTTATGCTCCACAGGTAGGCTGTAAGCTAGAAGAAAAGGAGAGATTCTGGAGTGAGTTAGATGAGGTGATGGAGAGTATTCCCAGAGGGGAGAGAGTAGTGGTGGGAGCAGACTTCAACGGTCATGTTGGCGAGGGCAACAGAGGTGATGAGGAAGTGATGGGCAGGTTTGGTGTTAAGGAAAGGAACCCAGAAGGACAGATGGTGGTGGACTTTGCCAAGAGGATGGAAATGGCTGTAGTTAACACTTATTTCCAGAAGAGGGAGGAACATAGAGTTACCTACAAGAGTGGTGGTAGGAGTACGCACGTGGACTACATCCTAAGTAGACGAGCCAATCTGAGAGAGATCACTGACTGCAAAGTAGTGGTAGGAGAGAGTGTAGCCAGACAGCATCGGATGGTGATGTGTAGGATGTTTCTGGTGGTCAGGAAGAAGAGGGGAGTAAAGATGGAAAAGAAGACCAAGTGGTGGAAGTTGCAAAAGGAAGCCGGTTGTGAGGAATTCAGACAGAAGCTAAGACAGGCTTTGTGTGGTCAGGAAGAGCTTCCAGAGGACTGGGAAACTACAGCAGAAGTGATCAGGGAGACAGGTAGGAAGGTGCTAGGTGTGTCAGCAGGAAGAAGGAAAGAAGATAAGGAAACATGGTGGTGGAATGAGGAAGTACAGGACATCATCCAGAGGAAGAGGCTAGCTAAAAAGAAGTGGGACATCGAAAGGACTGAAGAAAGTAGACAGGACTACAAGGAATCACAGCGCAGGGTGAAGAGGGAGGTGGCAAAGGCCAAACAGAAGGCATATGATGAGTTGTATGCCAGGTTAGACACGAGGGAAGGTGAGAAGGAATTGTACAGATTAGCGAGACAGAGAGACAGAGATGGGAAGGATGTGCAACAGATTAAAGATAGAGATGGAAGGGTTCTAACAAGTGAGGAGAGTGTGCAGAGAAGATGGAAGGAGTATTTTGAGGAGTTGATGAATGAGGAGAACAAGAGGGAAAGAAGGGGGGAAGAGGTGAACATTGTAGAGCAGGAAGTTGAAAAGATTAGAAAGGATGAGGTGAGGAAGGCTCTGAGGAGAATGAAGAGTGGAAAGGCTGTTGGTCCAGATGACATCCCTGTGGAGGTGTGGAAGTGTCTAGGAGAGACAGCAGTGGAGTTCCTATCTAGGTTATTCAACAGGATTCTAGAGAGTGAGAAGATGCCTGATGAATGGAGGAGAAGTGTCCTAGTGCCAATCTTTAAGAACAAGGGTGATGTGCAGAGTTGTAACAACTACAGAGGTATAAAGTTGATGAGCCACACAATGAAACTCTGGGAAAGAGTAGTGGAAGCTAGGCTAAGAAGGGAAGTGGATATTTGCGAGCAGCAGTATGGCTTCATGCCCAGGAAGAGCACTACTGATGCAATTTTTGCTCTGAGAATGCTAATGGAGAAGTACAGAGATGGTCAGAAGGAGCTGCACTGCGTCTTTGTGGACTTAGAGAAAGCGTATGACAGGGTGCCGAGAGAGTAGCTATGGTCCTGTATGAGGATGTCGAAAGTGGCAGAGAAGTACGTCAGAGTAGTTCAGGATATGTATGAGAGGAGTATGACAACAGTGAGATGTACTGCAGGTCAGACGGAGGAGTTCAAGGTGGAGGTGGGGCTACATCAAGGATCGGCTTTGAGTCCCTTCTTGTTTGCTATGGTGATGGACAGGTTGACAGATGAGGTCAGACAGGAATCTCCATGGACAATGATGTTTGCAGATGACATTGTAATCTGTAGTGAGAGTAGAGAGCAGGTGGAGGGACACCTGGAAAGTTGGAGGTCTGCTCTAGAAAGAAGAGGAATGAAAGTCAGTCGTAGTAAGACAGAATACATGTGTTTGAACGAGAGGGAGGGAAGTAGAACAGTGAGGTTACAGGGGGCTGAGGTCAAGAAGGTGGAGGAGTTTAGGTATTTGGGGTCAACAGTCCAGTGCGACGGGGAGTGTGGAAAAGAGGTGAAGAGGCGAGTGCAGGCATGTTGGAGTGGGTGGAGAAAAGTGTCAGGGGTGTTGTGTGACAGAAGAGTGTCAGCAAGAATCAAAAGAAAGGTGTACAGAACAGTAGTGAGACCAGCTATGATGTATGGGTTAGAGACTATAGCAGTGAGGAAGAGACACGAGGCAGAGATGTAAGTAGCAGAGATGAGGATGTTGAGGTTCAGTTTAGGAGTGACAAGGATGGACAAGATTAGGAATGAGCACATCAGAGGAACAGCTCAGGTTGGTTGTTTTGGAGACAAAGTCAGAGAAGCCAGATTGAGATGGTTTGGACATGTGCAGAGAAGGGATAGTAGTTATATTGGTAGAAGGATGTTGGAGATGGAGCTGCCAGGCAAGAGGGCAAGAGGAAGGCCAAAGACAAGTTATATGGGTGTGCTGAAGGAGGACATGAAGGTAATTGGTGCAAGAGTAGAGGATACTGAGGTCAGAGTTAGGTGGAAACAGATGATTTGCTGTTGCGACCCCTAAACTGGGAACAGCCGAAAGAAGAAGAAGATTCACACCATTGAAGATCTCGAGGCCAGACACGAAAGGACCAATTTCCCTTCTCCAGTAGCGATACACTATCTACAAAGCCACGCCTTCTCTCATGATATCCGAAAACATTTGCGTATGAGTCAAACAGAGGGAAAGATGGAGCAATCTGCACACAGTTTGGACTTATTAGTTTGGTGTTATTTAAGATGGCTATACAGATTAAAAGAAGATGCTAAGTTCCAGGGTGTACAGAAATCAAACATTTCTGTTTTGAATTTTCTCGTAATGAATCCCTCTTATTTCAGTCACATCTATGTTTACAGTCAGACAGTAACTTTGCATACACGTCATGAATATACAAATCACCAATCAGTAGCTGATTAACTGGGGAGTGGTTACAAAGTGTGCTGAATGAAAATCTCAGCCCATTTCCAAAATAAGCCTGGGCTACAAAATAAAGAGATTAAATGCCTAACCCTAACCCTAGGGTTAAGAATAGAGACTTTAAAAGTTAAAGAATCATGTTTCCCATACACTTACACCAATGTTAACAACATATTATTAAAAATAGCACAATGTCACTGAACCTTATATAATAAAGGAAATAGGAAGGTATGTCCAAAGTGTTGACTGTTACTGTAGTGTTTGTTCAGGGCACAACAAGGATGTGGGATTATAAGGAGTTTAGTGTAATGCGCTCTTCCTAGCTCTGAACAATGCTCATCACATTGTTATTTTCTTACAGGTGGAAAATGTGCGCATGATTGATAGAAGGACCCCTAGGAAACATGCAGTGGGAACATTATACCTTTCCTCCACACACAGCATATTTGTAGAGAACTCAGATGCCCGCAAAGAGACCTGGGTAGGAATTGAAACCTTGAAGCTTCCTCTTGAAAATTTTTTTATGTTCTAAACCATAAGGGTCAAAATGATTTGGTTCATTGCTCAACTGGAAATCAAAACGGCTATGGTTATAATGCATTGCACTTTATCTGCTTCAAAATAACACTTTTCAAGACTAATCAATCCTGCCTTGAAAGATATCAAAACCAAATAATTGTTTGTTCATGCTTTTATGATGACTCTAGCATCTTAGAATGATGTGTTGACATTAAACAAAGATTTTCAACAAAAACAAGAAAAAATATGTCTATGGATAAGTTTTTCATCTATTAAAGCCACCTCCTTGTTTAGGTTCTTCACAGTTTGGTGAAAAACGTAGAACGACTTCCAACAAACCCCTCAGGAAGTCCTCTCATCATCCGCTGCAAGAACTTCCACATTTACAGGCTGTTGATCCCTGTGGAGAGGGACTGCATAAATGTAGCAGCTTCACTAACACGACTTTCATGCCCAGGTAAAGGTCAATACAAAATAAAAGTATCCTAGAAATGTCAAGGTGAAAATAATGCCTTCAAGGAGGATTGAAGACAAACAAATGCTGTACAAAGTGCACTTTAACTGTGACAATAGTTCATAATGTAGTATTTGTAGAGATGATTGTGTGTGGTTTGAAAAGTAAGCAACATATTTCTTTAGTGAAGCATAGGTAATGACACAGACTTGCCTTGTTGTCAGTAAAAAGAAAACACTTTGTTTTTTGCATAAACAAAGCGAAGTCTCATCTGTAATTTCACAGTAAAATATGGATACAGATCATCTGTGAAATTTAGTCGACGTCAGAGCTCAGGTCTCTGCCACTGTCTGAGATGAGCATGGCATCTAGTAATTTCCTTTTCTTGCAGAGCGTTACGGGGAACTTTTTTGCTTCTCTTTTAACCCCAACTTGGATAAAGAGTTAAGGGAAAAGGCCTGGACCTTCATCGACCTGAAGGCAGATTTCAACCGAATGGGAATACCCAGTAATCTCTGGCATGCTACAGCCGCCAACCATGAGTACAGGGTCAGTATGAATAACACCACAACAGTCTTATGTTCTTGATTCATTTGTTCAAATAACTTTTTTGGAAGTGTACCTGCAATCATCACAGTGGCAACATTCTGATACTGCCTTTATATTTCAAACAATAAATATGAAAATACTCGGATGAGAAAAAAGCCCCTGAAAGGATCTAATTATGGTTAATATACACATCAGTATCCAGTGTTTAGACAAAAAACATAATGTATAACATGTGTTTCTGTTCTACATGACATCTATTTTGAAAATGCACATTTGGATGGCGTTTAGACATGAAAGTGTTTCAGAACATTATAAATCGTTCACTCCTCGATCAAAAACAAAGATATGGGTGTTAACAAAATCAAAAAAGTTTGACTGCCATTTCTGTTTGGCTTATCACATGGCTGTTTTGATGATGTGAGTGGGACACAACCTCGAAGTAATTATGGACACAACCTCGAAGTAATTATAAAGTGATTATAATCCATGCATTCTTTTGATCATTTAAAAGAATTAATCATTTAAATTATAAATTTATATCATTTATCTGGGAAAAAATTTGACCTACTTGAAAACTGTTACGACAAAGACTCAAATATAGAGCAAAATACACAAATTAATTCACTCACCTGTAAGTTCTGATTACCAACTGCGTAATATGCACACCCCAATGAAAACCATTCACTGTCCAAAAAGAGTTATTTTTCACAAGTGATTTGAAGATTTTAATAACAAATCCCCACCCCTGAGCACCATTCAAGGGTGAAGAGCATCACCGCATCAACATTGATTGGTTAGTGGTCATTGCTACGGCCATTGAGAAAATCATTCGGTGCCTTTGAGGAATAGATTTTATTCAAGAGCACACATATCAGGCAGCTCAGGTCCTTGTAACAGGAAGTTAGGAAGAAAAAACATTTTCTGTACTTAACCTTTATTCATTCATTCATCTTCATGTCGGCTTTCTTCCCTTTCGGGGTCGCCACAGCGGAATGAACCGCCAACTCTCTGGCATATGTTTTACGCAGAGGATGCCCTTCCAGCTGCAACCCATCGCTGGGAAACATTCACACTTTAACACTATGGACAATCGTTCTTACTCAATTCACTTATACCGCATGCCTTTGGACTTGTGGGGAAACCGGAGCACCCGGAGAAAACCCACGTGATCACGGGGAGAACATGCAAACTCCACACAGAAATGCCAACCAACCCAGCCGAGGCTCGAACCAGCGACCTTCTTGCTGTGAGACGACCGTGCTACCCACTGTGCCACCGTGACGCCCTACTTAACTTTTACGTTTATTAAACATTTTTTACAAAAATAATCTTTACAGAAATGCTAATGCAGACGCTTTTTGTTTTATTTAACAAAAATGGCTTCAATGTTTTTTAAGGATTCCAAAGAACAACAAAATTTTTCACTAAAGCTGCAATTGTTGTGAGGAACATGCCCCGTTATAGGACCAAGAATCAAACAATCCCCAAAACCTGTCTCTAGTTATAACCAGAATCTTGTGATTGACAGCTGTGCGACACTTACGCGTCAGAGCTGTTTGTGCCAAAATCAGCTTCCCCTGCTGTCATTGTGGGCAGTGCCAAGTTCCGCAGTCGAGGGCGTCTTCCTGTTCTCTCCTACTTCCACAGAGACACCAGTGTAAGAACGTATAATGATCAGCATTTACTTGTAATATGCTGCTGCTTTGCATCTCATGTGTTCATTGTGTTCAGGCCTCCATCTGTCGGAGCAGTCAGCCTCTCTCTGGTTTCAGTGCTCGCTCTTCAGATGATGAGCAGATGCTGCAGGCCATCATGAAGGCCAACCCTGCCAGCGAATTCATGTACGTGGTGGACACAAGGCCAAAGGTGAGAGAGAAGGCAGTTGAAGCCATTTGAATGTAGATCAGCTATCATACATCAGCAACAAAACGGAATAGATTCAGATAAGTAAGGAAGTTTCTAGATTGTTACTAAATGTACGAAGGACATTAATGAAGAATTTGTTTTCTGGTCATCAGCTCAATAAAGGATTACAAGTAAATGCTTAGGAAGACCATTTGATGAAAATATTATGTTGATTGCTGATAAATCGCAAAAAAAGTTTGATCTGTCTTGGAGAAAAACTAGTAGTCAAGTTATCGTTACTATTTGTAACATTGAAATATAGCTAATCTCATGATTATAATGTAAATATTATCAGAATTTCTCATCCAAATCAAAGTTTGCAACAATTTACAGTTGAATGCCATGGCTAATCGTGCCGCTGGGAAGGGCTATGAGAATGAAGACTACTACACCAACATCAAACTGCAGTTCATTGGCATAGAAAACATCCACGTCATGAGAAACAGCCAACAGAAGCTTGTAGATGGTAGATATCACATCTCATTTTTCCCCACAAATCATTTTTGTGTGTTCATTTAAATCCTGAACCATACCTCTGTATGTGTTGTAGTTGGCGAACTCACAGCTCCATCCATGAGCGATTTCCTGTGGGGTCTGGAGAACTCTGGCTGGCTTAAACACATCAAAGCTGTTCTTGATGCTGGGGCCTTCATTGCAAAGGTACAACTTTATAGCATTCATCAATTTGATCTTTTGATAAACGAGGTGATTGAACAATACAAATCTGTAGAATCATTTGTTTTAATACAGCTTTTATTTCAAAAGCCAAACAACAAAGAAGAGGACACCTGGACAGATAAAAAAAATAAACAAATAAAAGTATGGCAGGTCAATGTTAATCCAGTTAAACTTTCAATCGGCGCTGAATACAAAATTACACGAAGTGTGCTTGACCTTCCAATTTTGCTCTGCCAAATGTGATTCTTTTCAAGCAAATATATTTTTTTCATAATGTGACTGTGTTAATAGAGTGGTCTTTTTAATACAAAACTGTAAGAATAACCCAAAAATTATATTACAGTTGACATTATGCATATTTTGCATATATACTTTTGCTAAATATTTTTTATGTCTTTGCAACATTGTAGGTGTACTGAAGCAACGACAGGGTATTGAAATATAAAATAAATGTTAAATTTAGGTTACAGTTAAGAACAAAGATGTTACCTTATGAGGTTTATTATCAAGAATTCATTATTTAATTTCAGTCACCACAATATAATACCAGCTGTTTTGTCTTTAAAAAGTCTAAAATAATGTAACTGGAAAGATTCTTCAAACTAGAGTTATGTAAAAACTGTGAGATCCCTATGAGATGACCTAAAATAATCGATAGAAAAAATTGTTCATTACCCCTTTGAAGATATTTTGTTATTTAAATCTGAGATATGAAAAGTTGGTGAAAATAATCCAATCTTTTCACGTGTATCATCAGGCAGTTGCTGAAGACGGGGTGAGTGTGCTAGTGCACTGTTCAGATGGATGGGACAGGACCGCTCAAGCCTGCTCAGTGGCAACTTTGCTGCTAGATCCATACTATAGATCAATCAAGGGACTAATGGTAAGATATGATAGAGCAGTGTCTTTTTTTTTTGTCTGCAAAGTTGTAAGTCATCTCTGGACATTTTTTTTTATCATTTTCATGTTTCTGAAAGTGTTGCAAGATTTAATGATTTAATGTTCCTGTATAATGTTCCCGTTTTTGGAAGTATTATGAAAGCAACATAAAATCCCCCCTCCCATGCTTTCAATCGGTGCTGAATCCAAAATCACACGAAGTATGCTTGACCTTCACCTGGCATCACCTGGAAAAAACAAACAAACAGAACAACAAAAAAACCCAAACAGAAACAAAACAGAAACTAACAAATGAAAAATACTGGTTAGAAAAATGTAATAGACAACAAAAAGGTGATCAGCATCAGCTGCAGGATGAGTGATAAATGATGGGGATAGGTTAGATTGAACATTGAACCACAATGTTTTTTCAACAGTTTGTATGTTTATAGTGCTCAGACACCATATCCATTTTGACAAATATCAGGAGCCAATTATTCGAATGCTAGATTAAACAGATATGTTTTAATTAAGTTTTGAAATTTGTGAGGGTAGCAGAGCTCCACACAACATCCAGAGCTTTGTTCCAGAGCTTTGGGGCTCTATGAGAACACTTTTCTCCCTCTTGTCAGTTTAATAATATTTGCAGTAATCAATAGAGCTGCTTCTTGTGGTCGAAGAGAGTGAGCTGATTACAGCAGCATTCAGTTGCTGCTGTATTCGCACTGCAGTGTAACTGCACTGTATTCATCTGAGAGTAGCACACTGCAAAACTTCATTCATTCAGACATTTACCACTCCAAATATCTCACAGGTGATTCTCTCAAATCAATTCAATTCACGTTATTTATATAGCATCTTTTTCAAACAGAGTTCCTAAAGAGTCAAAATTAGAACCCATTAAACAATTTTATTCATAATTCATAAAATGAATAAAAGTGACTAAAAAGGCAAATTCTAAAAATATGTTTTAGGTTGAGACTTGAAACATTTGACTGTGAGAGACATTTTAACAAGGGAAAACAATAATTCTACAGTCTGAGTTCTGCAAGAGAAAATGCCTTGTCCAAACTAGTTTTAAATTTCGACTTTGAAACCACCAGTTGTAGCTAACCCCCTGACTTCAGGGCACATGCTAATCAATTCAAAACCTTAACAACAAACTGTAAAACCTTAAAAAGCAACAAAGGACCACAAAACAGGTGTAATTTGGTCTCTCATTTGGGTTCATTTTAAGAAATCTGCTGCAGCGTTCTAGACAAACTGTGATCAGTGAATTGTTTTGTGTTTAAGGCCATCACACACCTAGCCGAATTTTCGATCCAAAGGGTGCCAACAACATCTAGCCGAACAATCAATGTGAACGGAAATTTTTTGGCTCTTTTATATTGGCTTGGTTTTTTTGCAAGAAGAATGACCAAAGGGACATAAAAAAGCAGCTGGGAGCACTTGATACACACTTTTGCATCAATCAAGCTTTCTGCGTGATGAAGAGAAGAAATATGTGAAAGAGATATTCGATCATCAAGAGTTGTTCGACAAAGATTATTAAACAGCCAGGCCGATGGCTGTTGTCCCCTGAGAAGTGATGGGAAGTTTCGTTCATTTTAATGACTCTTGTTCAATTAAATGAATGATTCTTTTGAACACAAAACGATTCACTCCGCAGAAAGAGTTATTACATATGAATCATTTTTAAGATTCATTCTTTTCACGAACAACATCACTACCCCTGAGTACCATCCTAGGGAAGGAGTGTCACTGAAGCAACATTAAACAGTAGTGGTTTGAAATGGCTTAATTTTTGATAAAGCCAGATATGAGAAAAAACTAATCTTGCATCTTTATTGACCTATTTATACATTTTAACATCTGAAACAATAGTGATGCTAAATCTAGTGACTAGGTCTCTTGTTTTTGATCGTTCACAATGTGTGAGTGTCACTCTTTTACACAAGCATCGATTTGCCTGCGATTTCATGCATTTGTCTGAGATTTATGAAACCCTGTTGGCAACTCAAATTTTAATAGAAATTACTGTCTAGTTTAAATTGGCTTTGAATTGTGTAACTATTGTCTGTTTTTGCACATTGTAGGTTCTAATTGAGAAGGACTGGGTGTCATTTGGGCACAAGTTTTCTCACAGGTTTGTGTCTTTTTCAATACACCATTAATGGATTAAATGGTAGGCACTGCACATGACAAGAATTTCATTTAAAAACCACCAATTTCATTATTGACTTGTGAACATCCTTTGAATCCACCCCACTGTTTACCGTGAGCATGAATAACATGCAAAACCAGAAAAACCTCTTTGCTCATGTCATAGCAGGCACTGTGACTAAAGCATCAGTCATGAAGTCTACAATACTAAACTTTCTTAGAATGAATGGTCAGAAAGCATGGTCAGTTAGCACAAAAACGGTCTTTTACTTGTGTATTAATAAAAACGTCTTCATTCAGGTATGCTCATCTTGACGGTGATCCCAAGGAGGTTTCCCCCGTCATGGATCAGTTTCTGGAATGTGTTTGGCAGTTGATGCAACAGTTCCCTTGTGCATTTGAGTTCAATGAGCGATTCCTTATACAGCTGCACACACACATCTACTCCTGCCAGTATGGGAACTTCATCGGCAACTGCCCAAAAGAACGGAGAGACTTGAAGTAAGAAAATGAACCACATTTCACAGATTTTCCACCCACATGAATTATGAAGCGAGAACAAAATCGGGTAACGCAACCAGACATCCAAATACTTGCAAAGGACATCAAAATACTTGCACAGGAACAGCTGCTTGTGCACCTGAGGCTTAACATGTAAGAGTATGTCACTTTAAGACAACTCAACAGTGTTAATGTTATACAGCTATCAAAGCATTAAAATAGTGCGTAGAAAGTTTGTTCTCTGGGATACCATTCACATAGGTCTGATGCGGCTCTATCACAACACTTCATCTTTGTACTTGTTCAAAGTGTGTTAGGGTTTAATAAACAGAAAACGCATTTTAAAATCAGTTTATGCAGTTCCTAATAAATAGTGACAAAAATGAGCTAAATTCAAAATTGTATCCTCTTCTTCTATGTTTTCCAATTGGCTAGCATCTTCTGCTGCATCCAGCACCAAGATGTAAAGATGTCTATTTTGTTAATTGTCTATTTAATTATGTACATTTAGTACTTAGTTTATTTCAACTGCGAGAGACAAAATAACAACAAAAACTGTAGTAAACCCCTTAATTAAATATCACTGCTAGTTGCTGCCTTTATCAAAAAGTGCAGGTGTTTCGTAAAGTTGCAATCCGGGTTTTCACATTTCAGAAAGGGTTTGAGAGTAGCCAGAACCATTTAATTTATATTCAACAAAAAAAAAGTTTTTTTTGTATCAGTAGTTGTTTGACATTTTTTGGCTCAAAAGGAACTGTCGACCAAATCTAGGTAGGAGAAAACATTTCCTAGTTACTCTCTGATTCACTCAGAATTGAATTGGCTCAAAAACAAGGCCACATGTTATTCCAATCATTGCAGAATTACCAAATGGTTTCTCTTAGCTGCTCTGAGATCATTGAGAAAGTGTATAGTGTGTAGTTCTGTTGCCAACCGTTCACACGATGACTGGAACTGCATGAGGTGGTCTATTGAGTGAAGTCAAAGTTTGATCAAAAGCCACACCTTCATTGCGCATAGCTTGGGGATAGCCTTGTATTATTTTCCTGCCTTCTGCATGGCTACAATTGTGTCCCTGTCATCCTTTAGTAGGTATTTTGAACATCTGGGAGCCTAATCAGCAGGGGCCCAAAAACCTAATCAAATACTTATCTTTTTAATACAAGTACAAACAAGATGCAGTTTTTCAGTAATTATTTTTCTTCTTATTGAAGCTCAAATACTTTCCCTTTAATTAAAAGATTTCATCACAGACCTCTGTGTGTGCTTTATAGGTTACAGGAGCGAACACACTCTTTGTGGCCACATCTGTGGGAGAACAGAGCTGAGTACACAAACCCTCTGTACAGGACAGATCTCAGTGAGCCTCAAGGGGTCTTGAAAGCTCTTACAACCGCCTACTGCTTCAAGTAAGTCAAGTGGCTAATGGTTATCTAACGGTAGTCAAGTGGTTGCCAGAGATTTAGTAAACAAAAGTTTGTTGGGGTTGCCAGATACTAAGAAAATTCTACTGAATGTTAAAAAATTTACAAATGATGGCTTGGGTTGCCAGAGATTGAAAAAAAAATGTATTGTTTGAGTTTCAAGCTATTTAGTTTACAATGCAAAAGTTATGTATGTTTTTGATGGTATGATATAAGTCTTAAATTTGATAATAAACAGTCTTTATTTAACAGTCTTAAATGTGACCCTATGAAACCTACAGAAACCATTTGAGATAAAATATTTTTACACATGTCTTCTCCATTGCTACTTTTAATGACTCTATAAAATGAGTAATGCACATTAATAGAAAATAATCAACTGGAAATGATGTCATAGGTTCTGGAAGAGCATGTACGGCCATGCAGAGAAAAGCGTTTCTTCTCAACATTCTCCAGCTGAATGTCTGAATGCAGTGAGGGAGGAGTCACAGCAGCTGGAGGAGGAGCTTAGCAACCACCAGGAGGTACCGCGGGAGACGGACGCTGGACAAGGCATACACATGCATGCATAAATATAACAAATGTGCATTGAGGATTTTAAGGTGATCTTGTTGTGTTTTTTACACCATTGTATAAATATCTCAACTAACAAAATATTCACAATATATACATCATCACCTCAAAATTTCTCAAACAAACAATTTTTTTTTTTCGTAATCAGCCACAATGTGGTACATTTGCATAAAATGCAGTCTAAAGGGTTATTTTCAGTGATCTCAACATTTAGATTGTTTCATGAAACCAACTCGTGAGATTTATAACTCTTGTGGATAGCGAAGACATGCCACACATTTTATTTTCATTCAACAGTCCAATCCAGCCTTCTGGCAGTATGAAACACTTAAAAATTTATAAAATAACTAGCAAATTACACCTATTTGTACAAATCCAACAGGAAAAATATGGTAAAACACAAATCTGAGGAAAATGTTAGAGAATCATGTACTGTGCACATCAACTCAATTGTGCTCAACATGTTATAACTGCTTAGTTTGCAGATAAAAAGAATGCTTTCACACTTCTGTTAGGTGCTTAACCAAGCTGATTAACGCCTTTACAGTTTTTTGTTTTATATTTTTAAGTGTTTTAAAGAGTCAGATGGTTGGATTGCTAAATTCAAATAGTTTAGCATCAAATAGTTTTTTGCTTGTTTTTTTTTCTGGCATAACGAAAGATTTGAAGGGTTTTGGAGACCTAGCAAAACATGGAGGACACTCAAATTAAGGTTAACAATAGTTTATGCTTAACAATAAAATCTATTTTGAAACAGTTCACAATTGGATATTTTTTTTAACCTGTTCTGTCCTACTTCATAGCAGCCCCATGAGAAGGGAAGTGCTTCGTGTGAGTTGGTCAGTTTTGCTCTTTCCAGAGAATTGAAGATATTATATATTGAGTATTCCTCTGGATAGAAGCTCTTAATTTATTTTATTGATTATTTATTTATTTTGCATTCATCACAATAATTACATTAATCAATACTATAAACATACATCAGGACAGGATGGTGTTAATAAAAAAGGGGAAAGAGGAGAGAAGCAATTGAGGGAGTAAAAGAAGGTGAGAGGTAATTAATGGGGGAAAGAGTCAAGATTGAGTTAAAAAATAAAAATAAAGTAAATAAGATTAGATACCTACCTTAGCACATCCAAGCAGTTCGCATCTATCTACACATATGCATACAAATATAAATATACATACATACTTACACACAGTTAATGATCTATGCACCAGACAGAAAAATAATAATGTATATATAAAGAAAAAAAATAATATATATACACAATTGGATATTTAACTAAACTGAACTTGCAGTTATTTATTAAATTATAATGAATAGATATTATCACACTTTGCATATCTTTTGAATATGATAACATAAAAAATTACAAGATTGTTTAAAGTTAAAAGAGCTTGTTTAACACAAAAAAAGAGCTACTTTAATTTTCTAGTGCGTAACCATAATTCAAACATATTGTCACTGTTTGTCTTAAATTAGCATTTTAGCACATATGCTAATGCCACGTTGTGATGCTAGAAGTATCCATTGTCTAAATGAGACACATTTTTTTGCTGTTTGAAAGAGCATGGGCCCTTACTGTGCGGTGCCCAAGGAGGTGCCACTGGTGCTGAATCATATTGAATGACAAACTTTTTGCCAGGGTTTCTTGTACCGATGGAGTGACAAATAATCTAAATAATTGTATAAAATGTATAATATAGGTAAGTAAATGACTGTTAACGTGAAAGAAATAGTGTTTACTTCCCTACCTTACAGCGTATCGTGTGCTTTTTGTCTGAAAGAGTTCAAACTAGAATAACAAGAATAACGAAATTGATTGTGTTTTTGTTTTCATTAATATTTCATACATGCACTTTGAATTATTTCGTTCTGTTGAACCTTAGGGGCCTAGCCTTCATCTCATTGATTTGCCACATGACTGGTAATCAACATGCAACATTCCTGGCTTTAAAAATGATTTAGAGCATTTTTATCTAAATTTATCAATAATGAAAATATGCAGTTCCGTTTACGATTCTTTTGTATTTGGCAAGCAGACCACTAGGTTCTAGAAATGCATGTTACATAAGACTAAACATCCCCATACATGAACATTTAATTGAGTTTACATGCAGTTCAATAAATGTGTTCCTCAATCCTCAATCAGCCGATTAATCAATAAACCATTTTTGTGCGTGTACATACCAACCCATGAACCAGTTTCACAAACACCCGTGTTTACATGAGACTCAAAATTGAAAGAACCTCAACAAAGTAAGTGAAACAAAACAGCATCATATCCAAAAATGCGGTGAATGCATGAAACTCTGTTGTTTTATCTGATCTTTTGCCCATAAAACCTGCAAATGCAGCAATCTTTCTTGATTTCATGATGCATCAATTCCATGAATGGAGGGCATGATTGTTTTACTTAAAAAAAGAATCTGTACTTCTGTTTGTGGCGCATACTTCCTTGCCACTTTGGATATGCACAAACCAGACCACAGTCAGACAAAAAAAAAGATAGAATGCTGATTACTTTATTTACATGCTGGACCAGGTTATTGGGCAAAAACTACCTCCTTTAATCGGCTTTCTCAAAAACGGTTTACACCAGTACCCTGGATACAGAAACCTGTTTACATGACCAGAGAATCAAGTATAACCTGTTTAATGAAGTGCATGCAAACTCAATGACTCTAACTAGCATAACAGAACTCCTTTAAAATCTCAACAAAACAAGTTTTCCCTCAATATTTGAAACTTCCAAACATATCATGATCTACAGATCTATTGGTTTATGATGTTGATTATAAATCCGATTGATCTGTTTCTTGTTCACTTACCTAAACAGAAACTTGCCCAACTGATGCAGAAGAAAACTTCAGTGGACAGGAGGAAGACCAATAGGCTGTTTGAACATGTTCATCCAATTCCAACCGAGAACGAACTGAGCAGTCACCTGGAGCACATCACAAACCCAGGATGCAGGAAACGCATTACTTCCTTCACACTGCCACTCAACCCCACAGACTCAGTCAAGAGCGCAAACCCTAGTGAGCTATCAAGCTGCAGTGACGTGGAGTCTGGTGTGGCTGACCTTAGCAGCCAGTCTTCTAGCGTCGGGGAGGAAATGAAGCTGCTGACCAGCTGCTAAAATGAAATCTCAGAATTAAGCACGATGCTGACAACGAGAGAACAAGCACAGCAACAGATGCCAAACTTGTGAACTGTGTAGATTTTAATGTTATTTAATTGCTTTTAAAATGTGATTATTTTAAGTACATATCATACCAGGGTTTGAAAAGGAGTGATTGCAGACTTTAGGTGAGAATTACTTCCTGTAAAGTAGAGCAAGTTTTGCTTTGTGTAATATTCTAGTAATCCTGAAAAATCTGTGCGCACAACCTTGTTTGGGCTCCATTACAGATGGAGCTTTTTAGAGATGTTTTTATAGCTTATAATACTATTATAATACTATTCACAACAGGAAAATTGTGCTCCGCGTAACAATAATATTTCATTTTAAATCTGAGGCTGAAAGTTTAAAAAGATGATTTCATTTGACATTTTTTTTTTTGCTTTTTAATTTACATATTTAAAAAAAAAAATTTGGTTCACTCTAAGTACATTTTACCTTATCTGTATAGCAGCTGGTCTTTTACAAAAGCAACTATTTCATCCAGTGTCTTTCACCTCTAAAAGGAATGTTTTAGAAAATGTGTTTTTTGAACTACATAATAACGAACATGGTAAGGAACAGAGGGTTGCGTGGCACCAACTTCCCTTTTTGTGACTGTAGGTAATGTATCTTACTGGCCCTTAGACAATCAACCCATCAAATCCTGCGTACACCAGTAGAGTTTAGCCGTTATTTGGTTTTTCTTTGGCAATATGCCTACAATAAAGTGTTAGCAAAATAACATACAAAATGGTTTTATTTGAAATATTGCTTACATTCTCATCAATGGCCTTTCATTCTGCTTTTTGTGAATTCGTGGGAGATTATGTGAAGTAGATAACAAAGCAAATGTAGCTTACTGTGAAGACTCTAATATTGTTTATTGTCTAATATTACTCTAAAAATGTCCAACTACAGCTTTTATAATAAATCTCCACTCACCAACCTCAACTAGGTACAACTTTCGAATATCAGGTTGGACCTTCTTTTGCTTTCAGAATTATTCCTTTTTGTCATAGATACAAGGTACTGGAAACATTCTGCAAACAATATACTTCATATTGAGATGA
This sequence comes from Danionella dracula, assembly GCA_900490495.1. NCBI lineage: Eukaryota > Metazoa > Chordata > Actinopteri > Cypriniformes > Danionidae > Danionella > Danionella dracula. The sequence continues at coordinate 3,244,780 of UELW01000600.1, forward strand.
TGGCATCAAGCAGCTGCTATCAAAATTTTTGTGATTTTTTTATTTTAATATCCCATTCCACCTCAACCCAAAAGGTCCTCTACTGGACTTTGGTGTCTATTTGAATTTAATGAATTCTTCGTCATTTTCAAGAAAACAATGTGACCTGTCACCGATGGGAGTTGTTTAACATTCAACAAAAGTCCAAGAAATGACACAATCAACCCTCAATTCCATGGCAATGCTACGTTTCTATAATCTTTGGTCGGTGTAATTGAAAAACTTGACTGCACACCAGCATGATGATCCATATTCGCTTCTGCAAACAACTTTTTCTTTTTTGCTTTTTCCTGTCATTAGTCAATGGGAGAGTATATATGGAGTGCTACCCAGCAACACTTTTTTTCTTGAAAGTACTTTGAACATGTGATCAAAAGTGTCAGCTTTCATTGGTCGGCTGTGAGATCACGCACTGCAACAAACCAGGACGACAAGGCAGAATTGTATCCACCAATTTGAACTTGCATCCACGCCTGTAATTTTTTCCTTGAGGCACATACATATGCATAATTCTGCATTGATAATACACATAGTAGGTGTGGTGTTCTATGATTCCCACTTCACGCCATGCTTCATCATCCTGCTGGAAGTGGCTATCAGAAGCATGGTACATTGTGGTCATAAAGGGATGGACATGGTCAGTACCAATACTCGTGTAGGACATGATGCTTAATTGGTACTAAGAGCCTAAATTTTCCCCTACATCATTAGTACAACCATCACCAGCCTGAGCAGTTGCAGGATCATTGCATGCTTATATATGGTATACAGGTAATTCTAAACCTACCATCTGAATGTCTCAGCAGAAATTCAGACTCATTAGACCAGGAAACATTTTTGTCAAATTTTTTTGTGATCTTGTGCAAATTGTAGCTTCAGTTTCCTGTTCTTACAAGTCAGGAGTGGAGCTTGTGTTCTTCTGCTGCAATAGCTCATCCGCCTCAAGGTTGAATGTGTTGTGATTTCAAAGATGCTCTTCTGCATACCTCAGTTGTTATTCGAGTTAATGTTGCCTTTCTATCCGCTCGAACTAATCTGTGCCAATGTAACACAGCTCTAAAGAACAATCTAAGTGCAACATTACAAATGTTTCCAGAAATTCCATGTATGCTTCCAAACACCCTCTTAGCGAGAAAGGCAGAGCATGATGGAAGTATCAAGTGTCATGTTAACATCTCATTGCACTTCAAATGGATGTCCCCATTTAAGATTTATTTTGTTCATATACCATCAATCCAAACAACTTGTAAATCTTATTATCTTGACCATAACTACATGCCTATATGTATCGCGTTTCTGCCAGATTTTCTGTTTTTTTTTCTGTTAAATCAGAAAAGCATATTTTAACAGGGTTAAAAATCACAATACGCTTAATAGAAAATTGGTGGAGTGTTTGATCCTGCATCTTATGTAAACCACTTTATCTATTGATTGTTGAGTCAGTGACCTGTATTTTTCTCCAATATTCAGGCTTGTTTAATTTAGTACAATGTTCCCATTCTGGCTGTCACTTGTTTTTGGATGGGAGTTTCTCTACACTCATCTACACGTTCTCAACAACAATAAAATAAATCATGCCATAGACAAGTAATTTACTTGTTCAGTCAATGGAAAGTTACAATCTTGAATCTGTACAGTTACTGCTCCAATTCAAAGATCAACTATCTGAAATTTGGCAAATATTCACAGCCATGCTAATCAATCAGAAACTCCCGAAAGTAGCAATTTCACCTGAAGAAACTTTCTTGCATTTTATTCAGATATGTTCTGCTTATTTTTCTGAACACCACATTAACTGTCACAGAAATTAAACCTATAAATTGACCAAAAGCTCAATTTAAAGGGATTATACTAAATATTTTATTAACCGATCAAATTAAATACAGATATAATACAGTGTCTAATTAAAATGAAGGCTTTCATCAGCATTTTTAAATACAGTATGAATTAGTCGCACACTGACGACAACATTATCATAACTCAAAACCACCAAGTTCTTGAAAAGGCCCAACCGCATTTCCACGCGATCAGCTGAAACTGAACTAGCAAGCTTTGCTGTCATGTTTCTGAACACTATGAAGACATTTCCCTCCTCTAGTTTCACCCTTTGGGCTGCAGCCACCTGATTCTATGTAATTTAAGAGCACAACACTTTTGTAGAATTGTGTGCAAAAATTAATTTTCACTTCATTAACAAATGATCCTGAAATCTCTGTGCATCAAGGTTTCCCAAGTATGACTGTAAACCACAGGAAGTGCTGCATGTCCACCGTTCTGCTGGCATTTTGATTCCAGACCTGTGGACACAGACACAAATTAAGCTCAATCAAACATTTTTTTTGTCAAGAAAACCTACAGGTTGTGAAAGATGTCAATAACCTTTGAGGGTCATCAACCCTAATGTGTGGAGGGAAACTGTCCATGTGTATTTATGGATTGCTGGAGCTTCTCTTCTTTGGCTCTTCTGCAATGACACAGCTAAAAAAGAAAAACAAATTCATTTCTGTTATTATAGCTTACAATATGCCACCTTTACTGATCTTATAGGCTGTAATGCTTGGATAACTATATCGCTCACCCATCACAAAAATGTATTGACAAGTAAATTCTTGACCTGCTGAAAATCTGCTTTTTTTTTTTTACTTACCATCTCCTTATCTGTCTGCCAAGGTCTGTGTCTTTGCTCCACATTGGGCAGATATGGGAAAAAACTACTGTAAATATTTGTGCCCTTAAAGTTTTAAATGTTTTTTTTTGGATGTAAATATAGCATCAATATAATAACAGCATCACCTAGGAAAACAAAGATCACCCCTCGCCTTACTTTTAAACGCGACCCAAATGAATACCAACAAAACAAATTTACTTTCAAGATTTACTTGTTAATCCATAGTACAGGAAAGCCATATCGAAGTTACAAAAATGTACTAACCTCCATTGCTATCTTAAATGTTTAACTGAAATGTGGCAACTTAAGCATGACTTTAATTTGTTTCCATATTTGCATATCTTTATTTTTTTTCTCAAGTCTTCATGACAAGACTTTGAGGTTTTACTTTCGCAGCATGTACAATCTGGCAAACTTATTACTTGTTTATGCTTAAGTGAGAACCAGAGAGAGAGAGGAACGATGCCATTTCCACACAAAAAAAGAAGCTCGGATACAGAGGACACTTTATAAAAATACAAATATTGCCTCTATACCAGTACTTTCAGTAACATTAATACTTGAATAGAAGGCAAATGCCTCGATACATTAGGACTATACTATCATTACTTGTGCTTTATTTCTTGCATAGTGCACCTTTGAGAACCTGTGGACACCCTGTGTGTGTGTGTGCAGTACCGTTCTCTTTTCCATGAAACTGGCTAAGAAGTCATCAATTTCAGTCTTTCCTTCTAAGAAGCTCTCTGCTTTTTCTTCAGATTCCTCTTCAGCCTGATGAGCTGCTACCTTTAATCTGGCCTGTAATGCACTCAGACTGCAGCTCTGGGAAAGGAAAAAGACAAAAATCTGTGATTTTTTGTCTTCAATTGCATTAATTGCAATTTAATATTTCTATTACATTTCTATTTAAGAATTGCAATTGATATTTCTAATAGAACATAAAATAACTTGAATTGTAATACAAACATATTTCCATTTTCACAAAAACAAACATTGACATATAGTTTGAAATCAATGAATAGTTTTGCCCATACCATCCAATAACATGATACCAAACATGTCTCAAGATACTTTTTGAAGATGATGTTTTGGCTCTAACAAAGTCTTTAGATCTAAACTCCATTGAGTGGTTGCAGGTAAGATTGAACGTAGATTACGGAGCAAGAGTCCATCAAGCCAATCTATTGTAGCATCCAGGATTTTTCAGGTGAAATGTCATCCTATAATCATACAACTAGGATCAAAACAATTTGCTGTGAAGATTGGTCTTTCTGTTTGCATGTCCAAGTCTGTTGCACTTTTCACTACTAAGAGTTCAAGTTGTGCACCACTAATGGGCTGGCTTTTCTTGTTAAGATGAGGCCATTTGACTGACATGACAAACATTCATTCATTCCTTCATCTTCATGTCATCTTCTTTCGGGGTCGCCACAGTGGAATGAACCGCCAACTCTCTGGCATTTTGTTTTATGCAGCGGATGCCCTTCGCAGCCGCAACCCATCGCTGGGAAACATTCATACACACACATTCATTAAGACTATGGGCAATTGTTCTTACACAATTCACTTATACTGCATGTCTTTGGACTTGTGGGGAAACCGGAGCACCCGGAGAAAACCCACGTGATCACGGGAAGAACATGCAAACTCCACACAGAAATGCCACCTGCCCCAGCCGAGCCTAGAACCAGCGACCTTCTTGCTGTGAGACGACCGTGCTACCCACTGCGCCACCGTGACGCTTACATGACAAACAATCAATCCCATATCGTTTAGCATATCATCAAGGTGTGCAGAAATGTTACCACGACAACTGACAGTCAATTTAATGTTTAGTTGTTCTTTAAAATCACACATTTTCAATACACAAAAAAATTGATATTTAATGCTCTCCAACGTACACTTCCACATTGTTTCTGGGTGGAACAAAAATAAACACGACACTCGCTAATACAGGAAAAACTTTGTTACAAACTCATCAGACATTTCGCTAGTGTTTGAGGCTGAGACTATGCACCGGATAACTCTGTCCCACCACTCTGGCACTAATTTTGTCAGACTGAAACCCATAAACTATTGAATTTTTACCCACACAATGTAATGTTTCTTTAAGGTTGAAAGTGTTTTATGCAGAGAAATGCATTACTATGAACACATTAAAAAAAAAGTTATAAACACTAATTTATATAGCTATAGACCTACTCAATAGAAAACGTAACCTTTAAACAAGTTTGTAATAGATTGAGCAAGATAGACGCACTTCTAAGAGTCATGTGCTCATTCATTGGCTGAGGATCAGTTAATTCCAAAGTAAAGTGCTGTCAAAAACAACATGTTAATGTAGTAATATTCATTTGTTGAATTAACTTTGTTTTAATGTTATTAATCCATGATATCATGATACTTCTGTAGTTTAGTAGCGTAGAATGTGTTTTGTACATGAGTGTTTTGTGCACAAAGTTATCTAACCAAAAATGTTTTAAGAGGATGTTTGTAAGCACTGAAGTCAAGCAGTGTAAACAATATGAGCACTGGATGTGTGCATCTCTCTCTCTCTCTCACAAAGCATTGTATTCAAGATGGGGTTTTGAGGGCAACAGAATACATTCTGTTTAAAACAAACCAGCTGTTAAGAGGAAGAAGTGCAGATGTTCTTGTTATTTGAGAACAAAACACAACAGATCACTAATGTTAAACAGAAATATCAGATAAAAAAAGCTAATTTCAGACAAAAAGCAATTGAGAAAAATAACTGACTTTTCCTTAAGAAATTTACAAACACTGGGAAAAGTACGATATTGCTATTTGATTTAATAAACACTGTTATTTTAAAAGCTCTTATATTTTGCTGATCAGTGTATTATATTAAGATAAAGATATTCAATCAAATGTATTTATATAGCAACTCAAGCCTTAAATTACATTAAAAATATGGTTCATTGGTGGGTATTTTAAGCTCGTAGTTAATTCAACTAGAGCTCCTTTTAAAATCAGGAAACATATTTGGGCAAGTTTAGTCTTGTTACAAGGCCGATTATAAGATCAGGAAGAATAAATTGTAATCATAAACACGCTATATAGTCCAAATTTGTGGGTAATATATGGTAACCAATTCGCTTTTTACACTATTTTTGTGGGCGTAAAAAAGTGCTTTTTTCTTACTCCCTTTTAAGTGATAGGGGAAAACAATGCAATGAATGCAAATGAACACATGTTGCAGCTTTGAACAGATATTACCTCACTTAGCTCATGTTGCCTTTGCATTTTGGTTTCAAACACTGACTTCATCTGCGTTAACTGTTCAAACTAGAAGAGAAAAACAAGTCAACAATAAGTATCAAAAGTAATCGCATGTCTGAATTGTACAGAAGAGATCGATCATTATATTTGCAGGCAATTTTTTACCAATATATTCCAATTGAAACAACCTGAGAGTTTGTATCATTACTTAAAAAAAACAACAACACATTTTTACTTAAATTAGACCAAGCTTTTTGCATCAACATACATGAAAGTACATACTTTACATAGCATCTCCTGCCTTTTGCCTTCCAGCTGAGGCTCGAGCTGCAGGTTTTTCTCTGCAAGTAAAAATAAATTATTAGTTGAATTGATGCACCAAATTTATATGAATACCATGTCTAACGTGTTGCTAAACTCAGAAAAGTGTAGTTTTTAAAAAATGAATGCTTTAAATGTGAAAAAAGGGAAAGTGTTTATAGTCTTAAATGTGTGTGGTGCACAGACATTTTTTTATAGTTACAGTTATTGTTTTAACACAAGTTGCCACATATGTTATATAGCTTACATAAAGTACAAAAGGAAACCATTTTTTTTTTCATGGATTACACTATGAAAAATGTATGTGTAAATATATATTTTTGGAAGTCACATCTTTTTGAAATCTCATTGGTCTGAGTCTTTCACCCTCAATCATAATATGTTTTTAAAAATGGGCGAAATGTTCAGCTATTCGTGTTAATATTACTGTTCAGATATGGCCTCAGATATAGATGGATTACATATTATTGTAGTTGTAAGCAAATGTTTTTGAGTTGGGTAAAAAGAAAAAAACTTCTACTTACTTGCCATCTCTACAATGTTATTAACCAGCTCCTCTTTGTCTGTGGTAACTTGTTTGAGCTGAGGCAGACACATGAAGAACTCCAGTAGCACATCATCTTGATCAGTCATGTCCTTCAGCTGCGATACACTAAACACAAAGGCATGAATCGCTAAATGAGACATTAAATTGGGTTTCATTAGGTTCTCATAATAAATGCCAATCTATACTTGTGGGTCAAGCCTACGAATTCCCCTAGCTAAGGCTGTACATTTACATAACACTGCTCTGACCCCCTTGAGAAGCGGGAAGCTTCAATGAAAAATTGTAACTACATTCTAGAAGTCCATGTACGCTCTTTCTTTGGCAACCATTATTCTATTCAAGATTAGATCAAATAAATAAGATCAACTGCGCTAGTTTCTCTTCTGCTGCGGTTGTGAGCACGAATCACCATAGGCGAAAAAAGAAGCCAGTCGAGCTAACTCAGAAGAATTACTCATGAAGTGCGGCATCTGATTGGTCTTCTTGTCAATTAGGTCATATAACAGTAAGTCTCCACAGATGTGCAAAAATGACAGATGGGAAGCTTTTTTTGTGGAAATCAGATAAAATTGTGGCAGTGTGGTCACAACATTTTTTTCCCCAGATTCCAATAAAAAAATTTGGCAAAAAAAATCCACACAATTGGACTTGAATCGGAAGCCCGAATCATCTGGGCAACTCTATTAACTTTAAAATATTGTAAACCTCAATAAAAACAATAAAGCTGTTTAAATACTAGGAAGGCTCATACCTTATCTCAGATAGTTCTGGAAATGTCTCTGGGATATCAGGCATCCGGTATATGTGTCCATTCAGTCCTGGCTACAGGGGAAGAAAATCAGAAGGCTTTTAAAAGTTGCTGAGCATTGAACTCTGTGTTTCAGCCATATATTGAGCCATAATGAGCATGCAACCTGCTAAATTAACTAAGCTCTTAAATTTACTAAAAATTTATCAAGTTGATTCATGACAGAACTATGAAATTTAAGCAATCCAGAAGAGTTCTTTCATCAACATTCCACTTTGCAATAGCTTATAAATACAACAAATTAAAATCCCCAAAAATCTGAAATTCCAGCTCAAATGCAGCAGATACCTGAAGTTCAGCTGTTGGTACAGGAAGAGGAAGGTCTGTGATAATTCCATAGACTGGTGCTGCGGGTCGAAGAGGGGCTTGCTGAGACTCATGTCCTCCATGAGGCACAGACGAGGGTGCAACAGGCCGCTGACCATCTTGTGGTTGGAACGACGGGACAAAGTGAAAGTTCTGTGTGGGGTAAGGCGGCATCCCGGATGGTTTATACATACTGTGATGAAAAACAGAAAAGCGATGGAAACTTAAATTAAAGCTCAGCACTTTAAAAATATTTCTCCCTTCTGGTAAAATTGTGCAAAATACTTACTAAGGAAAGGAGGGACCGGACATCAAGGCAGGAGGACTTTTCCAGAACTCATCAAGCAAACTCTGAATTACTTTACCTAAATCTGAATGCATTCCAAACTATTGAAAAAAGAAACATACATAAAAACAGTGATAAAGTGTGATATTGATGCAAAACCAAGAGTATTCACATGACACAAAAATATTGGTTGACGATTTGGCAATTTGTATAATTTGACTGGTAAAAAAAAAAACGTAATAAAAATTAGTTTTACCATTGGCAGACAAAATTGGTTTTGCCTTTTATTATACATTTCACCTATGTGCCAAATGAGAAATATTTTTTTTAATCACTTACTATTATTAGTTGATGTTACATCCTTAGAAGTGACTTAGATCAGGTAATAAAACTGTGGATAATCAATGGCAATGTCCTTGTGTGACTGCAAAATCCTATGGTCCAGCTTTCTATTGTCTCTCTATTGGTGACTTCATAAAAACTGTATTTATAGCGTTATACAATCCATAATCTGAAGGACAACAAAATTGAGGAAGTTCAAAACCTGTTCTTCCAAACAATTACTTTCTTGTTGGTAGAAATGACTAAACCTATACCCAGAGGTCTGATGGGCTGGTAACATTTGTTTTGAGGGATTTGACAGAACCTGCACAGATGGGCAGCAGTTCAGACACAATGCACCAGGCAGTTTATTTTGAAAATAATAACTCTCAAAATGTAAAACATCCAAACAGCAACATGGTTCACTCTGATATACTTCAAATAAAAACATCAAAGTCATAGAAAATACAATTTTCTTTAAATTGAGATACAAGTACATTCTAACCCTCAAGTCACCAATCTGGTAAATGTAGTTGAATCACATCCAGCAAAATACAGAGTTCCAACACACCACAACGGACAGCCATGAGCATAATTTCAACAGCAGTCTGAGAAGTGATAAGATTTTAAATAATGTAATCAATTACATTTTTATAAAAAACAATTAATTGTTAAAAAGTGATTGTTTTTATTTAGGTAAAAAAAATTAATTAGAATGTGCTTTACAGATAGCAGATGTGGCATTAGAAAAATAAAAGGTAATAAACTTACATTTGTTATGAGTGTGCTGGTGACTATTGTTCCGTTGTTCCCATCAACTAAATGATGACCCACTGGAGGAAACACACTGACAACTGGTTTCTCCTGAGGAAACTGAGGTGGGAGCAAGCTGAGAAGGACAGCAAATGACACATAAGCCATGCAACTGTATGCAATTTAAAAAGTAATCATTACACATAAAACATTTACTTACATATTTACAGTAATCGTTGAATTGTTCACCGTAAATGGAAGTCTGTATTCTACATCCTTCTGAATCTCTGCAATACTTTCAAATACACAAAAATAATTAATACAAAATGTCAGCAAACAACAATCATACTATTGTTAAACTTTTACACAAAGATGGTTTGAGTATCCAGAAAAACAGTCAAGTAAAACTAAACGAACTAACAAAATATTTATCTAATTAAGAGTAAAAATATAAATGAGATGAATTCAAGTGCTTGGTTACTACTGATATGAACGATACAAAGCAAAAAGTTGATCGTCAAACTACTAGAAGAGCATCTCGTTAACTTTGTTCTGCTTGTATGAAATTAGCTCAAGCAAAAAAAAAATGTTCATGACGTTGAACTGGCCAACTCACTGTAACTGAACAGAATTGTATTAATTCAGAACATTGGACAGAGAAAAATGTTTTGTTCACAGACAGAAAGCTACTCAATTGGCAAAAAAAATAAATAAAAATAAAATCAAACAGGGGTTACCAAAGATAACTCCTTGGCCCAGAACAGGAAATGACACTGCTAACGTTACGACACTAGTTTAAGAAGCGTCCTTTGGAGTAAGAAGGGATCTGAAGTACACTATAAAGAGCTAATACTTTAATCTGAAACATCTTCAGCCAAGCGGCCATGCGCGCGCACAAACAACACAGATTGAACCCTGCTACCAGAAAGATTGTTCTCACTCTTAGCACGTGTTCTCCAAAACTTAAACATTGTGTATTTTCTTCCATGCGTTTTACGCCAATCATCTACATAACGTCACTGAAAATACGTTACTTAGTTTTCAAAGAGTGACTTACTTGGAGTGAGCAGCTTTGAGAGACTCAATTTGTCTCTGTCTTTGTTTCTGTAAACTGTTGAGAGGTGGGACCGAGCCAGAGCCCTTGGACAAGGGAAAAATCCAGTTCATTCTCTCAAGAAAAAAACTAACCCTTGGAGCTTTTATCGTTGTCAGTTTAAGGAAACCTGACAGATATCAAACAGAAACTGAAGAAACACACAACGCCACTGTTAGCATTAGCAAAAGCTCTGTGTCGCGTTTTACTGTTATTAACGACCTGACATTCGTTTAAACGACCAAATAACGAAGTGCTGAACGCCGAAAGAGACGTTAACGATATAATAAGTTAAACGACTGGGCTCTAATAGCACCGTGAGAGATTAAGCTGTACTAGCGTGATGAACACAGGCTGGCTCAAAACAACCCGTGTGAGCGTGATGTCAGCTGTTTAGCACGGCTCGCGTCATCCGCAAAGGAAGGGAGGAGCTTAAAGAGACAGCGACTTCAAAACAAACTGCCTAGTTGTGGTCCGAAATCGCATACCTCTAAACAATTTAATAAACGAAGCGTCTGCTAAATTAGTAGCTACTATATTTTTAAGCACTATGCAAGTGTAAATGAGGGTAGTGATCTGTACAAATCATTAATTTAGCTCAATTTATGTCGCAACATCTATTTTCAAGGTTTTATTAAAGTTTAGTTATGTAGTAAGTTTATATAACGTTTTAGTAATGTGGTACATTTTCATAGTAAAAAAATATATATTTCGGAAACTTTTCATAACATTTTAAGCCAAAGTGAGTTATATGAGTTGTATTTTGTTTTATTATCAGATATATTTTTTTACTATGAAAATGTACCACATTACTAAAACGTTATATAAACTTACTACATAACTAAACTTTAATAAAAAAAGTTTTAAGCCAAAGTGAGTTATATGAGTTGTATTTTGTTTTATTATAATATATATGCTATTTATAACAAGATAGCAGATAAAACTGTTAAGTGATGTAACACCAGTGCCAGTAACATTAACTCCAAATTTTCTTCTTATTCCTTTGCATATTTGTGTGCAAATTGTTAATTCGAAATGCGTATTTAGGGACGAACAAATTCCCTAAGCATTTCCTGACACAATTTAAGCAGGAAAGATACAGATTACCTGCTGAAGAAATTTTGTACTTTTGCGAGCTTCTTCGCACACACAAAATGTAACACACAGAAATCCTGCCTTTACTGTACCGCAGATGGTGTGTTGTTCAACTAACCTGCTTCGGACCCTAATTTTTATCTGCTGCCATGATCATTTTGCGTTGGAAATAAGCATTTAACTTATATATTTATACAGCCAAAAACACATTAACATGACATCAACATTTTTTTAATTTATTGTAATTAACAAGGTTAAATTATGCTATCATTATCAAATGCATTTCACGTATGATACTAAATTTTACATTACACAGAATGTGCTGCTTAGTCATCGTTTTCTTCATCGTTTGAAAATTTTCTGCCAACAATCTTCTATAGCTATGGCAGCTGCCACAGTATTACTACGACACAAAATATATGTAAAATATCAAATGCTCATCTCATTTTCTAACTTTAATCTCTTGCTACTCCTCCACAGAGAAAAAAAAATCCCCGATTTGCTGCATCATGTTCATTGTGATTAGTTATTCAGTGCCAATGTCAGTCTTTTTTATGTGCACGCGCCCATGAACTAATCAGAGCTTCAGGATCAAGGCCTGACTCAACAAAGAAAGTCGATGAGCTGCTTTATGGCACCGATTAAGCCTGATTGAAACGGTTAGGTTTTGTCAAGTCTAACCTGAGTTTGTTAAGTCGCATTCATGGTACAGGTCCAAGGTATAAGTTTGTTTGTTAGATGCACAAAAACATCAACACAAACATGCGTCTTAATCAGCATACTATCCACATTTGTTGGGTGCAAAATGAGAATTAGTGTGTCTCAAACCATAGTAAACATAAAAAAGTATCCGAACTGTGGCCAGATATGTTATTTTTCTGGTTGCATTTTGAAGTGCAAGATGATGGATATTACCTACAGTCCCCTGCACTCTGGCAGATGGGTTTTTTCTTGGAAACCCAAACATTTGAACAAACATGCAAGCTCTCGCTGTAATACAACTAATTTCTAAAGAAAATCACAGAAATAAATAATAGCACTATAGTGAGTGCTCTTTGTATTGTTACAATAATTTGGAAATTGGAAAAAATTAGTAAAGGTCAGATAAACGTCATACATAATGATATGGAACTATTTCCATCATATGATATGCACACGCCCGTCATGTATACACACTCTGATTGAGATGCAGGGAATTATTGCAAACACTTTTTTCTTCTGTACTAAAAAGTGAGCATCGGCGGGCCCTATAGCTCTGTAGCACCACCAAGTGGTAGGATTTTTTCCGTAGTTCCCTGGTTTCATTAAACGGCAAGGAGCATCACTACATCCATATTTTTCCTGACCTGGGTAAAACAGCAAATGTGTAGACATTCTGAATACAATTAGCCACAATGTGGCCTCACATTCACATGAAAATGTGTTACCCTGTTAGATCAATAAGAAGTCATTGACTCATTGACAGCATCCCATCTGCACACTAGTTCAAAAATAATCCAAAAATCTTCATCCCTCTCCATGGACTCAGGATGTCATTTGTTGCCCAGAAGCCCCAGAAGGCCTCTTCAGACAGGTTGTCTCATACCAGGAGGCAACCTCCTGCTTTCTCTTTCGTTAAGAGATAGGAAGTGGCTGAACCATTTCCTGGACCGAGTACTTGAGGCTAACTCCAGAAGTAAGCAGGTTCTCATTCACTTCAATGTTAAAACTAACCAACTAACCAAAAAATTTGTTTCCACCCCTGGCTCCATTAGGTTTTTAAATCCAGATTGCTAGTTTTGACTTTCATGAACACTCCGAGGGTTGAATTATTTTAAAATGTGTTTGTTTAAAATATTTTTAAAATTAAAACCTTCAGCCAATCTGGTGTCTTCACTAAGGTCTTGTCCCGGCTCTGTGGATGTATTGCTGGCTACGCTCACTCTGAGCCTCTTTTAGCCAGAAACCTGTGGGTGACTTCACAGACACAACATACATGTTATATACAGTCAATGCCTGGTACACAATAACCCTCTCTTATTCACTATCATACATTATATTCAAATAACAATATTATATATTAATTAAATTATATAATATTATATCAATATTAAGAGTTTCCTTATTAAAAATATAAATTTGTATCTCATTTTGGATGGAGCTATTTTCTATTTCAATAAATCTGGGGAGAAGTGAGTAAGAACTTAAGAGATGATCATTATTATGAGTATATTAATTTTGTTTTTGTTATAATTTTTTTTAACTCAATTAGTTAAGAGTAAAATATTACAAAAAATCCATAAAGTCAACACTGCCTTCAGGAAAAAAGAAAACAAAAACTTTAAAAGATTATATTATCCAATCCTGCACGATTAGATTTTTTTTTGTATATTGAGCCATTTATTGTCTTGCAATTCATTTGAAAATGAAAATAATTGTCCAATGTTGAACCATTTCTTAATTCACTGACTGCAGTCTTACTGTAAGACCATCACAAATTGAGTTATAAACCCAAAGTAAAAACAATATATTTAATTGTTTATATTTATTGTAAAGCTCATGATTTTAGCAAATGTAGACAGGATACAACCCTTCACAAACCCAAACACTTTAAAATATTATTTTCATACACTGAATTAATTAGTTTAATGAAGCCAATCCTGACATTCTGTCAAGAGAAACGGATACTATTAATCAAAAAGATTGCATATGCATGAAAAAATAAATAAATAAATAAACAGCTCAACCCTTCTGCATCAATTTTGTTGAAGTGGTCTCTAACCTGTACATACATGTATAAAAATGTAATTTTGTAACTTGTAATTAAACTGCAAATCAGTCAAACAAATGAGCTGCGGATTACAGAACATACTTTGATCATGCAGCGCTTATGTAGGACATGCAGTGTAGTGCATGGTGCAGATCTCAGGAACACAATTCCAAGGTCGCTTTTCGCGAGGTCAGAAGAGGTAGGTGAGTAGATGAATCTCGAGAGCTTTGTCGTCTGTCTTGAAAATATTCACAGCGAAGGAATCCCTCGTTCCGAAATTGCCTAATAATTTTTCATGTTCACCTGGTATACATAAAAAAGAACAATACCTTGAATTTCAAACAAACGATATTAAGGTCAAATCTATTTTGATGTAAAAAAAAAATAAAAATTAGAGCACACACTGTAATTGTTTTCGAAAAATAAAAAAAAATCATGCAAAGATAATTTAGCAGCAGTAATAATATATGGTAATTTAATTTTTATAAAAAAGAGAACAAGTGTGTATATATGTATCAATATAGTACATTCATTGTGTCAAATCGTTCAAATGAAACATAAAAATAAAAAGAATTAGAGTTCAACATACATTGTGAACTAGTTGAAAAACATAGATGTGTATGTGTACTGTATATGACACAAGTAAATATTCTGAATCCTCTGAAAAGTGCAGACAATATACAAAATATTTTACATTTCGCAAAGGATAACAGTTTGTTTGTAATCTAAATGCATTACTCAAATTATTAAATATCAAATTATTTAAATGACAAAAAAGTTTGTAAAGAAACATTCCAAGAAATGGAAGATACTTATCTGCTTGCCAGTTCCTTCTTCAGGCATGATCTAAATGAAGTAAAATGTTCCACAGCCTTGTAGCCCTGCAGTTACCGAAGAAGAAAGTGAGAACTTTCACGTGCCTCATTTAAATGTCAAATCAATTCATTAATAATATTTATTTAAGTCTGCTTTTTAAACACAGCTGCGGAACACTAGGTGGCGGTACAGTCTAAGTAATGCTGTACTCCTGCACTCTAAAACTAATGTAATGTACTATATCTTTCTCACTCGCTCTGTCTTACCCTGCCTCCACGGTGCAAGCGGTCCTTCATGATACCAATAAACTCTTTATAACTCAGCTGATCATCATGATCCACATCGAATATCTTGAAAATGGTGTTGACCAGATGGCGGGTCAGTTTGAGGCCCGTGGCAACATATACTGCACGAGCAAACTCATCTGAAAGATCAAGAGAAACCCATTCGTTTAACTGAAGATTTCACTGTAATGCAACATGATATCTGGTTTTGAAATAGTATATTATATATATATATAGAAAGTATATATATGTATATATATATACTTTCTATTTTTTTCTATTTTAATGAATTTTGACTTTTTTGAGTTTAAAAAAATCTTCTTTAGACACGTTTAAACCAAGTTTGCCAGTCAGTTTCCTATGGGTAGGCTTCTTTCACAGCCTAAATATGAAGTCTTTTTAAATATGAAATATATATATATATATATATATATATATATATATATATATATATATATATATATATATATATATATATATATATATATATATATATTTTAAAAAGTCGTAAGCATTTGGTTGATGCTCTATAAAGCGATTGAGTCCAGTAAAAAGCGAATTTTTTTGATTGGAAAGAAAAGTGTATGTGAAATACATTTCACGGATAGGTCAATCACTGCCATCATACATATATTAATCAAAGCCTTTCGTTTGACTGTTTAAAAACACTATGTACACCACATAAAGCACACAACTCCTTTCACAATCTAAAGCATTTTGTGCTGTGTACGATCAACTTTTTTATTTTTCAGCTATTAAAATATTTCTATTTATACCTAGCTTATATTATAGCTAATTATATGATATAATTCAATGAAAAGTGTATCTAATTATGTTTTGTAAAATGCTACAGTAAAAAAAAGAAACTCCATGTAAAGTGACTCGTTTTTGGTCCTTTAATTATGCTGAGCAAGTGTTGAGCCTGCCCCTTCAATCTCGCAGAGTTGTTGGGATAATTGTTGTGTTACTTTACACCCATAAAAAGCATACAACTTAGCAATTACAAAAGACATCATTACTAAAATTGAGAAAATCTGAGAATATAATCGGATACTCCACCACAAAGATGGAGGCAAAGTTTGCTTTGCATTACACCACAGCAACTAAGGATGGATTACAGAACATGTGCATGGATTTTCTGTTTAGAAAGCAAATGGGAAAAAACACCTTTGTCACTTCATAACACACAAATTGACCACTTAAAAGGCAAATAGAGTTCCTGTATGATGTTATTTATACATTTATGGAACCTTGACAGATGCAATTCCTTGTCTGCCTATGGAGGAGATTACTGTTTAGATATTGAAAATATCTAAAATTGTGCTCAAAAAATTAAACATTTGGAAATATGAAATTTGGAATATAATAATAAAATATTTTTTTACATTTATTTTCATGGTGTTAAATCAATAGTCAATAGCTCTCTAGGTGTGGGTTTTTGATATTCTAAAGATCTCTGTCAAAAAATTACTAATGACACAACAATTAAAACTATTTGAACATCTGTTTTTTAGAGGACATTAAATATCTGTTCAATAATTAGACTAAATTATATATAACCCAAAAATAGGTACTTCACCTTGTCCAATGGAACGACAAGCAAAGTTATACATCTGCATGGCGATGGCAAAGTCTTCAAGATTATTCAGGAACTGAAAGAAAGACCTGAACTCTTCAAATGTGATTCCCTTATTAAGAAAAGAAAGAAACAAACAAGGAAACTGCAATTAGAAAAACACAGGTTAGGAAAACACTTTCAATCTGACACAATACGCTTTTAACAGGTTCTGCTTCACAACATAAAATAAAAATATTTGTATTCAAAAACAGACACAAACAGACACAAAAAATAATAAAATATATAAAAAGACTGGTAAAGTAAAGCTTTTTTTCATTCTTGTAAATATTAATCTACTGGGAAAACCATGGCTGAAATATTTCATGGTTCATTTCATTACCCAGTCTAAATTAAGCATTCAGAAACTACTAGAGTTTCAGAAACAAATCGTACTTTAAGCAGACCAATTTTAAAAAAGTACATTTTTGGACGGTGTTTGGAAATGAAAATGCTACAAAAAAATTAACACACCCCTGTTTTTAGAGTTTTCAATATTCATCAAGCTCTTTTCCATCAAAATTCCAAATTGTTTTCAGGCCCATTGGTTGATGATATGTGAGTGGTTTGCGATGTAAAATCAATGAGCATTGCTAATGTTGCGAGAAAACAGTTCTTCCCATACAGTGAGAGCATGCAAAGAGCAACATTTTTTACTCATTAAGCTATGATCATGTTTTTTGTATCTTGTAACCGTACTCAATTAAAATCAACAAGACGACAAGGATTTTATTTCAACTTAAGTGTGTGCTTAAAGAACATCTACATCAAATGTACACAAGTGGAAAAGACTACACTACAATAACAGATAACTGTCACGCTCGGGGGTGTACATAGAAGGATAGATCTCATACGTGGAGACAGCTTGACTTGAGAAGCTCTTTTTTTATAAAATAAAGCAAAGGGAAAAGAGATGGCTAAAACTAAAGACCCACGAGGGGGCAAAACTTGACCAATAATGTACCCCCCTCTAAGGAACGCCTCCAGGCGTTCCAAACGAAACAACAACACAAGACACAGATGGAACATACTCAATAGGGGAAAAAACAAAACACAAAACAACAAGATTCGAGAAACCAGGAAGGAATAGGCACAAAAACAGCAGCACAGGGCCCGGTGGACCATATTGCAGATCTTGGGTTGGTGGGCTGCAACGGAAAGAAGGAGCCGGCAGAGCTGGGCAGCGCCGCGCGGGTGGCGCCGGCAGAGCTAAGCAGCGGCGCTCGGGTGGCGCCGGCAGAGCTGAGCAGCGGTGCTCGGGTGGTGTCGGCAGAGCTGGGCAGCGGTGGTCAGGTGGCGCCGGCAGACACGGAAGCTGGGTCTGCGCCGGCAGACACGGAACCTGGGTTGGCGCCGGCAGGCATTTGTTCAACTTTGGCAAACTCAGGTGCTGGGGCAGCGCAGGCAAACTTAGGCACTGGGGCGACGCAGGCAAGACAAGGCAGGAAAACAAGACATTAGACGAACAGGGAAAACGCTTGACCCGATCTTCAGGCTTTACCGGTCAAAAACCATCGCTTACGGCAACACTCTCTGGCTGACTGGTCTCCATGCCCTCTAGGGCTCCAGAAATGGACCGACCGCAAGAGCACCATTAACTGAACCACCAGGGCAGGGAGAGACTGCAAACTGAGCAGGGGGCTGGAGTTGAGCTTGCACGCAAGGCAGGAATGTCTGAAGTCTCAGCTGGAGAGCGCTTGGAGAAGGTCTCTCTACGACCGCCATACTCCTCTGGGTCTGGGAACCCGCCAGTGAAGCACTCAGTGGGAGCTGGG
Source organism: Danionella dracula (assembly GCA_900490495.1). Taxonomy (NCBI): domain Eukaryota; kingdom Metazoa; phylum Chordata; class Actinopteri; order Cypriniformes; family Danionidae; genus Danionella; species Danionella dracula. The sequence continues at coordinate 3,263,496 of UELW01000600.1, forward strand.
GATAAGCCTCACTGCATCCAGACTCACCAGAGTGAGGGACCAAGTCGAGTACTTCGTCCAAGTTCAGAGGATTAACGTTGGTCCCACCTCTGGCTGTGTGACAGGTCTCCCTTGACCGCTTCCTCTTCTGCCTCTTCTTCTGACTCCTAGTGAGTTTGTTGGGCTGCTCAGGTTAAGGAAACAGTGTCTCATTCAACCCCAGTGACTCACTGTAAGTAGGCTAGGTAGAGGGTGCGCGAGAAGAGAAAAAATCATAATATAGCGCTACCTCTCCTCCTGGATATTGACACGGCTCCTGCTGAAGAATGTAGTCTACCAGCCTCCAATAGCTCCAGTTCCTCAAGTGATGAAGCTCATCTTGGTCCACTGGAACATCCAGTCCCCCAATGAAAAAGGTGGAGTTGGCTGACTCCATTAAACCAAACCCATGTAAGGATCTCCAAAGGTCCACCCCAAACTCGACAGGACGGCCTTGTTGTTGAGCCCCTTGGAGGATCCGCATCAACCGGAGGGTTGGGTGAGTCTCTGGATGACCACATTCAGGCTCCTCGGTCAAGCTGCTCACTGAGATCTGTTGGGATGGGTGCATTCTGTCATGCTCTGGGGTGTACGTAGAAGGATAGATCTCATACGCATAGACAGCTCGACTTGAGAAGCTCTTTTATTATAAAATAAAGCAAAGAGAAAAGAGATGGCTACAACAAAAGACCCACGAGGGAGCAAAACTTGACCAACAACATAAATAACACAGATCACTGGTAAATAAGCAACTTTACAAAATAACTAACCAGACATCACAATGTAGCATATAGACACACAAAGACAATTAATGCACCCGTGACGATCAACACAAACACAGGGGTATAAAAAGGGAGACTAATTAGTGAGGGCGCGCGGGAAGACAGCCGAAGGGACTAATGACAAATTAGACACGGGACGAAGACTGATGCAACAAGCCACGAGGTGAAGTGAGAACATAAACAAACACGCAGACAATACAACTGCCTATCAGGGAACCGCGAGGGAGTCACATAACAGGTGGAAGAACCAGGAACCGGCACAAGGGAAAACACAGCGAGACGGAGAACGCGCGATCGGAGACAAAAAAGAGGGTAAAGGACAAACAGACAGCCACGACACGTGCCTTGACGGCCAAAACCCTGACAATAACACTAACTCAAGTCAATGATAATGCAGTCCCCACAGCTTTCCAAGCAGGCATGTGGGGACTTTTCAATTTTCAGAATAATAAAGACAGTAAAGAAAGTCACAAAAATGATAAACTAAAAAGAAGAAGAAAAAACAAGAAAGAGGTAAAAAAAAACATGTTAATTAACAAAAACACCTAAAACATCCAACGCAGTCTTCAACCCAATAAAGTAGAGTCACTGAATCCCAAAGGTGTGACTAAGTATTGGCAGAAGTTAAACATTTTGATATTTAGTCCTGTCTGTCAAATCAAAAATCAATGATTAAAAATAAATCCCAGACGACCTTTTAACAGTAACAAATCACTCAGGTTCAGTAATTTGAACTGAGTTTCCAAAATCAGTATTGATTGTGTTTGGGTACTGGATTCGTCACTCAGTTGAAAACCATAAAATGCCACAAAAGTTAGTTTAGTGTCTACTCCGTGGGAAATTCAAAAGTGGGAGAAGTCATTCAAACCAAATGTACAAACTGCTCAAGGGGCCCCAAAATCTGATACCCTCAACACAAACATATCCCTTAGACGACACAGGGAAAGAACTAAAAGAGATCAGTCATGCATGGAGAAAACCTACATCAGGTGACCCTCTATAGAAAGAAGCACAACAATCTGTATTCAAAGACCAGCTATGCCTCAAGCAAAGCCTCTCATATTCAGTGGATAAAACTCATATTGTCTCATAGATAAGAGAAATGCATGTTGCATGAATGGATTGACCAGCCACTAAAAAATAGGGGTGGATCACGTCGCATCATAAAACAATATTTATGATTAGATTATTTTATAAAACTAAAATCAAAATTTGTTTTTATATGGCTTTACACTTCAATGTTACAAATGAATCATATATAATGACAAATATCAACAAAGCGACTCCACCCTATATTTATTATTAAAGGAGAGCGTTGACTTGTGGCTATATGGTATGTTCGGTGACTAGACAGAAGCAATATATTTAAATGAAAAGTTCAAATGAATGTTTTTAAAGTGATATAACCAGAAAAAACATCTTGTTCTTGAAGTCTATTATTGATAAATGTATTGATTGATACAATGTCCAGCTTGAGTTAATGTTCATCTTGATTGTTTTCAATCAGACTCAAACATTATAATGTTCATTGTTCATGGCCATGGACTAGTGCACGTTGTTAACCATTAAATTCTCCTGAGTCAACTTGAACATGTTTCGTTCTTAACTATTACTTTTTTGATTGGCAGGTTTATTCTGATAGTGGTGTTTGTCTGCCCCATTAGTAGTTAACCATGAGGTTCTGCAGGGGTCTATTTTAGGCACTATTTGAATTCAAATAAATTCTTCTCAATTTACATACAAATAAAAAACACATTTATAAACCCTTTATAAACACAATAGCAATAAGCGATATAAATACAAACTTAAACCCGTTCCATTTTTTTCTCATGGATTTTGTAGTGCTAGCTTGCTGATATCATTTTATACATGCACTGCAATTTTTTTTTACTTTTTGGTAAAGGGTGGTTTGCTAGAAACTCCATCAGTAATCCATAAAAAGTCAACATTCCAAAAGTTTCTAAGAACTACTTGAGCTATATTAGAACTTAATTGGCTCGCTGTTGAGTATTTTATATGTTAAAATGCCTTGATTTTCATTTGTCAATTCATACAGGATACTGCGCTATATCCTCTTTTTGCGATTTAACAGACACATACTCTTGCTCATTCCCCCCTGCTTCCTGTTCATCTGCACCCCTGCTCTGGATAACTGCAGTTGATTCTCAGACTTGAGTTGTTGTTTTTTTCAACTAAAATGAAAGATTCATCTTTAGTGGTGTTGCCTGGCCTATGCATCTGGTGCTTAATATTTAGTTTAAATAAACTAAAGTTTATGCACAGTTTACTTCAATATTTTAGAACTATTTCAAGAGTTTAAATGTGAGTTTTAGTTTATCGTTAGCTTACTTTTCTTACACGTGTGCACACATTTTTTCTTTCTGGCTGTAGTGTGTATCTAAAGTTAGCAGAAAGTAAAACAAGAAATTGCTGTTCAAAAATTCTGATTCAGGCAAACAGCGGAAGCACATCATACTTTTTAAAGAAAACAGAGCTGAAGTCTTTGATAAAACATAGCTAGGCTTATTTTTTTATTACCTTCTCATCAGGTATGCACTGACGCACATTATCCAAATAGCTACGGATGTCCTCTACATTAGTGTAACGCAGTAAGATACGTGCAAAGTCTTCTTCACTGATGGTAGTCATGCCTTTCGAATAAGTCAGGAACTCAATCTCCAACATCTCAGTTTGCAAATTATCCATGAATCTGAAAAATAAACGAAGGAAATATATTTTTCATGTAACTTTAAAAGAAAGGGTGATCTAGCTATTGTCACAAGGCCATTTCTGTTTAAATCACATTTCATCCTTTTATAATAATCTATTATCAAGCCTCCTAAAAATTAACATATAACATTTTGCATCCATCAAAACAAACAAATTTAGAACACACACACTATTACCTGTAAAAATCATCAAATGTTAGCTCCACTTTCCCTTTCTTGCCAAAGAAGTGCACAAGCAGAGTGGTGTCAATCATCATGTTCTCATCCGCACGCTGTTGTTGCAGAGAAGTGGTTATAAAGAGATTAAGAAACAGCAGTAAATAACAAAAATATGGGTGACATTAGATTTAGAAATAAGGTAATCTCAGGATTGCAGAGCCATTCAAAGTACCAGCCATCAAGAGCCTGAAAGTGTGCACCCACTTGTGTTACACCCTGAGCCCATCACATGCAGTAGACATCTTTATACCACCAGTCAGTCGAATGGCATAAAGAAATGTTAGATTAAAGCAATCAAATAAAGGGAAATAATACAAAAAATGCACATAAAGATTCTACTTTGGCACATATGGAGGCCCTGGTTAAAAACTAGTGACGTAGTTGACCAATCACTTTGCCCCACACATATTCGGTTAGCTCTTTCATAGATTACATTATAATTGAAAAAATAATCTCAGATAAAAGATGTGGCATTCATTTTATTCAGTTTTGAAAAAGAAAATAAGAAAATGCTGCATGGCTGCTTTGGGAGATTTTATTACCAAAAGATAAAAAAGAATGTCAAAATTGGTTGAAAAGCTAATGCTAGTTCCCGTACCTAAGTTGATACTGGATTTTGCCACCTGCCATAACTAATAAAATTAGGTAAAAATTTTATTATAATAAAATTAGGTAACACCGCTAAACTTGAACTCCAAATTGTATTTATACTATTTACTCTCCTTGCATTTTTAAGAGCAATTTAAATCATCGTGTACTGAATGTGTTTTTTTTTACCCAGAGGTGAAAACAACCACGAGTCTCTTATTCAGGTTACTCCAATTGAATCACATTGAACACCTGCTTGAATCGCAGCAGTTAAGGGGACAGAGCTAAGTGATAGGTCAGCAGTGAAAGAATGCTTTTAAAACCCTTGTATTTGCGTAACAAAATGCCCATTTTACGCATTAACATATTTACAGAATTCAGTGTATTTAGTTTTGGGACTGAGTGTAAATTACTTTTTCTAAAAGAGTTTAGAGAGCTCAGAATTCAGAAACAAATAATCACAGATATCACTGTAACTTCCTGAAGCAATCCTTCATATTCAATGTTCTACATATTAAACATCTTTAAATACATCAAAAGCATTGCAGCTAAATATGAGCCCTGGAAGAAAATGGTCAACAACGATGATCAATTCAAAAGTTGCTTTTTGCAATCCACCTATAAACTGAGTCATGGCATCTGTATGTTTCAGATTCACTGGCCTTTTTCTAAGAACAGTTCTTGAATCTTGGACAGTCAAAGATCTTTTTTTTTAATAAAACTCTACAGCGATATATGCACTTTAGATAAACCAATTATAGATACTAAATACTAAATATGATAATCATTGCATGAAAATGGGCATTCAAGGGGTAAGTTTAAACAGGGGAAAGCTAAAAGGAGAAAAAGACTTGCACAATGCATGCATTTTTCTTTAGTCTCATATTTGTTGTAAATTAGTACTCTTTCATAAGCCCCCAAAAAGATTAATTCCTGAAGGTCCCTTTTGAATGTATAATGCATCATAAAACTTAAGTTGTTTAAGTGTGGCATGGTATCTTAAAAAAAAATAAAAAAGAATAAATCCTGAAATTTGTAAACTTTCTTCTTCCATGCTTCACCTGCATCTGCAAGAGAATCCTATCATGCTGAAACTACAGTTAAAACAAGGCAGAAAGTCCAAACTGCTCTTTATCCCAGATTACAGGCTTCTGTGCAATGAAGCGAGAATGCAAAACCATGCCACGGATGTACCTCTAGTTTAAAATCCTATCCATGAAGATAAAATCAGAGGCAAGTTACAAAGAGAGAAAGAATGATTGTTTCACTAGCCCAAATAATAAAAGATTGTATGGTTTCATCAACAAAAATTCGTTATAATAACTAACATTTGCTGTGATTTTTACGGGTTAAATCAAATCAATGACAATAAATCACTTTTAAACTTTCTATTTTTTTTGTTCATTTTGTATTCACCACCAAACTATACCTTAGAAATGATCTGAAATATAACAAAAGAGACGTTGCAATACATTAAAATTTCCTTCAGCATATTTATACGTGGCCATTTTTCCCATCTCACATTGATATTCTGGAACAGTGACATCATAGCTGCATGGTTACAGGAAACAATCACTGTGAGATCATCATCACATGCAACACCTCAATCCTGCCCACATCGTGACTTAGACACGGCCTGAGGGATTTTACCCTTTGATCTAAAACAGCGGTAAAAGCTATGATTGAAGCTGTCAACTTTTAGGATGAGTAACCTCAGTCACCCTTGCACACATGTTAGCATGCTCTCTTCAGCTCAACAGTACACAATGTCTGGTACCCAGCAGTTGTCAACTTAGACAAACTGACCTGTCCAACTGCTGTGTCATCTGAGGAAGCAGAGCTGAAATTACCCTTTCATTGTGAATGACAGACTAAGTAAATACAGGGCATCTGCAAACAGGTCTCCACACTCATTAAACTACTGCTTCCTACAAACGCCCTCTATTAGTTATTAGAACACAAACACATCGTCAGGATGAGCAGCTGTAGGGTGGATTGGTGCTCTGGAAAAGTGCCTTACTGCTCTCACATGGAAGGCACAGTAAAATTTGATGTTATGTGTACAAATTTGATCATGAAGTTATTCAAATATATATTTAAATATTATATAATGTACATTATATATATATATATATATATATATATATATATATATATATATATATATATATATATATATATATATAGTTTAGGAATTTCCCAAGTTGTGCTATGTAAATAATTAAATAAATCATTAAATAAAACATTTTATTTTTTAGAACATTACTGGTGTGCATGGCCCTTATAGCATCTTTTAAACCTCTGAAATGATACATCAAAACTTGATTCCAACAAATAATACGTGAAAAAGAGTGAAAATAAAAAAGACATTTGTGTGCCATTCATGGTTAATGAAAAATTGTTTGAGTTTATCGGATGGTTACAACAGGAAGCAGATATTACATTTCCGGTGTGCTTTTGAGCGTGTGATAGGAATGGTTTCGGATAAAAAAAAGCATGGGATGAGACAAGAGGACAGATGACTATAGCTGTACCTCTGCAAGGTCAGAAAACAGGGCTTGACTTGCACCCCGTCTCAGCATGTCCCAGTAGCTCCTAGGCACAAACTCCTGACTCTCTTTTTTTAGCACCTAGAGAGGGGTTAGCATGAGATGGAAAGCTGTTATCAGGTTAATCTCTGCACACATGTTGATAGGAGGATGTGTCAGGTGGTCTCTCACTTCTATGAAAAAGTCTCAGCTCAACTCAAACTCTATACCATGTAAGATGAGAATGAAAAAAACTTGATCAGAAAGAGGGTGTGTGAGGGGAGGATTTTGATGCTACCATATTTAATGTTGTCTGGTTATGTGACAAGGGTGTTATTATAAAACTTAAACCTTTGCGATGGAAATAAATGTGGACTTTACTTTACAAACTATACTTTAATTAGCTTTCAGAGAACTAATGCATCTTTAATCACTTGTATTTAATTTTTATTGAAACAAAATTGGCTTTTTTGTACAGTTTCAATTGTTTTAGATTAGAGTGAAGCTCAAGGAAAGTGTCAGGGTTTTTGTCTGTTATCGTGCGTCTCTGTTCCCTTGTGCCGGTTCCGGGTTTTCCCTTCACCTCGTGGATTGTTGCGTCAATGTTCGTCCCGTGTCTAATTTGTCGTTAGTCCCTTCAGCTGTCTTCCCGTGCGTCGTCACTGATTAGTCTCCCTTTTTATACCCCTGTGTTTGTGTTGATCTTGACGGGTGCATTAATTGTCTCTATGTGCGTTACGTAGTGATGTCTGTTTAGTTATTTTGTCAAGTGCTTAAATTACCAGAGTCCCTGTTATTTGTGTTATTGATCAAGTTTGCCCCCTCGTGGGTCTTTTGTTTAAGCCATCTCGCTTTTCTTTGCTTTATTTGATAATAAAGGAGTGTCTCAGGTCAAGCTGTCTCTGCGATTGAGATCTTTCATTTCACGCACACCCCCGATCGTGACAGAAAGCTTCATCAAACAATCAATTTGAACTAATATGTTGGACTAATTTGGTTCAAAATAAGTACATGATAATTTGAATAACATGTAAGCAAAAAAAAAGGTTTTAGAAAAACAGTTGCAACATAGCTAATAGTACTGTTGTTGTTAAAAGCAAGTTATTATAAATAATCTTGATGTTTATTTGTGTAAAATGAGTGATATAGAATATAGATATTGAATGCAGTGCTTTTATCTGTTAAAACATTACATGCGTCTGACATTTTACAAAAAAAAAACACAAATGCAATAGTTTGTGGGAATAGAGGATGAGATGTTTGTTCTCAGATGCACTAGCCCAAAGAACTGCATCAAGTAATTTATGCTGATCATAAAATTTAGATCGATGTAACCTTGGTAGTATAGTTTGCACTTAAATAAAGCAAAAACAAACAAACAAACAAAAAATACAAATAGTTCAATAATACTTTTCTCAACACAAATTTAAGCCGAGTGAGACACCAGCTAGAATTAATAACTTTGTGCAGAAGATAAAAAATTGGTCAAAAAAGAAATTACTTTTTGGTCAAACTCGCAGTCAAAGGTATTGGAATTACTTTGACATTTCTTAGCATTTCGTTTTGACCTATGACACATCTATTCTATAACTGAACTAGTGGGCAGCTGAGATTCTAACTGGCTCCAGTAGCCAGTATCTGGATTGGAACCCCAATTGTTTGGGATCACAGGGGAGAAATGCTCCATCAATCTGGCAGAATATTCCAACAATGCTCCAAAAATAAAGGGGTTGAAATTTCATAAATCACTAGATACAATTCTAAAATCTTGCATAATGCTACTTTTAACAAAGTTATTTTACTTGGCCCAAGTACAACAGTCAATTATGGTACATGACTGAACCAAGTCCTGGTTCCAGAATAAGGTCACAGATAGATCACACTTGGCCCGTGACTGGGCCACACGTCCAAGTTAGCCTTAAATTAAGGCTCCATTCAGATGGCAGGTCTTAATGCTCTTAATGCGAAATCAATGCCCTTTATGCAAAATTCTGATATATTTTTTGGGGTGAGTTTCTTCACATTAAAAATAGCATGTGCCTGCTATCTGTCTTCAGTGTGAATGAATAGAGGCTCTGAATGGAGACATAAACACTGAAATGGCAGCTCTCGGTCACTCTAGAGGCTTTGTGGGTGTAAATATCTGATCAGAGCCAACTTTATTGTAACTAAATTGTACTAAAATTACTTTATTGTAATTATTTGTGCTATAAATACTATTCAAATGTTTGTGAGATACAAAGTGAATCCAAACATTTGACTGGTAGTTTTTGGACATAAAATAGTAGCTTCACACTGAAATATGATATTTCATGCACCTTACACAATTTTGCAACAACAACAAAAACAAAAAATGCAATCTCTCAATCTCATTTCTAATACTTCTTTTTCCTAATCTTTCCAACTGCCTGTCAGTGAGATAGAAGAAAGTGAATAGTTTAACCTAAGTGAAAACAAAAGACTCTGGCTCAATAGAAACAAATTTTACACTAACCAATTCACCCAATCTGTTTTGCTCTGTAGAGTCCTCTGATGAGGTTTGTAACTGACGGGTTGTGGCTTGAGAAAAAAAAATCAATAGAAATCAAATTAGACTGATTGTCTCTAACACCCACATGCTCTCTGACCTCTGAGGTCCACTACACATTTTCATTCAGTCATCTGCAGATCTCTTTCATTCTCCCATCATTCCTTCCATGATCTCAAGATTAACATGGAGCTTTCACAGGTCAGAGGGCCGGGGCAGATACATACGCTGTTTATGGGAGCAACCTGATATCCATAGAGCTGCATACTCTAAAGCCGAGAGGAGAGGTCACAGCATGCGGAGGAGAGGAAGGAGAGAAGCATGTGAGAAGATGGCTAGAGATTACGTGCAAAAGTTTAGCTAAAGGCACACTTTCTGAGACCTCGAAGTATAGATCAAACTTGTGGCTGATTGATGGAGAACACTTATTATAGTGTACAATTGAATAGAATCAGGTCAATTCCAATTTTTCTCAATGGTCTTCTGGACAAACAGATTTACATTAAATATTTTTGTGTATATATGTATTTGAATTTTTAATAATTTGATATAGTAAGCTTAGTCATGCTATATTTATTCACCTCTATGTATCTCAGAACTTTCCATTGTGATGTTACCTATACAAATTTAAAATTAATTTGCAAGAACAGATCTCTCCTTACCTGTTTCTAAGGTAACCACAAGTTATTTACATGGCATAACGACCATTGCTATTGATTTTAAAGAGAAATGTTAAGGTGATGAAGTCCAATTGGTTATTTCAATTATTAGTCTTGACCATACATTTTGTATAAACTTGCTTTTTTTTCAATCTTGCAATGCTGACCAAATTTAAACAATATTTCATAAATTATATCACAATAACACGCATTAATAATTAAAACTATTTGAATGGAAAACTATTTACCTCTGTGCAATTCACAACAACATTTAAATAAACTATATTTAAACTATATATGTTTGATTTAAGCACTTATATATTCGACAGTAGTTGTCCAAACAAAATATTAACATTTGAAAAACTTTAAAGTTTTTTTAAATTTCCAACCCTGGGGTCTGTACCATGAAGCCACATTAACTGGTTAGCCAGCTAAGTTTAGAATTAGTTTGCACCAATCCTGGATTTTAGATACTATAAAAGGATCTGGGATTTAATCAATCTTTGACACCAAGGTTCCTTCCGCCACATGGCTAACCTGCTCCCGGAGTAAGATATGTTCTGGATTAGAGACTGCAAGCTTATGTTTGTCCAATCAGCGGTTATAAAAGGAACTTTTAAGTGATGCAACACCAGCACCAGTAAGATTAACTCCACATTTTTGTCCCAATCCTGCACATATTTGTGCCCGGATTTTTAAATACACAGTAAATTTGAGACCAGTAATCAGGCATTTCCTGACATGTATTTGCATGAAAGATACGGATTATCTGCTAAAGGAATATCTTACATTTGTGAGCTTCTTGGCATATACAAAATAGAAGTAAAGCTTTCACTCTATTGCAGAGATGGTGTTTTATACGATTAACCTGCTCCAGACCCTAATTTTTATCTGCTGCCATAATCGGTTGAGGTTACATCTTTCAAAAAAGTAAAAACAATTATATAGACCTTTTAAATAAGCATTTAATTTATATTGTAAAACATTTACATTTACATTTATGCATTTGGAAGATGCTTTTGTCCAAAGCGACTTACATTAGGGGAGAGACAATATGCAAAACAACCAAAAAAATATGCTATCATTATCAAACGCATATCAAGCTTGATACTCAATTTTAAATTAAAGAGAATGTGCGTCTTCAATATTATTTTCCAAAATCAGCAATTTTTTGCCAACAATCTTGTCTGCCTTTGGCAGCAGCCACAGTATTATTACGACACAAAAATATATGAAAAATTAAAAAAAAGTGAAAAAAAGCGATTTGGCTCTATTCATGTTCATCGTGAATGGTCATTCAGTGTCAAAGTCAGTCTTTTACGTGCACACACCCGTGAACTAATCATATCTCGACAAAGAAAGTTGATAAGCTGCTTCACGGTACTGATTAAACCTGAATGAAAATGTTAGGTTTTGTCAAGTAAATACTGAGTTTGTTAACATGGTACAGGCCCTTGAAATAATATTTATGTTTTCATTTGTGCTTGATGTGTATACCTCTCTGTTTTATAGTTTAGAAAGACTATAACTGGATAACTTTATCCTGGAAGAGTGAGGAGCAAATCCAAACTTGAAAGTAATTGTTCCTAAGTGAATTCTGCTCCTTTTAGTGTGAATAAACAATAGTTTTGCCATTTCAAAAAGACTTAAAGGTGCAGAATACACTTAGGAACACATACTTTCGAGTTTGGATTGTAGAACAAGGCTTTCAGATGTCAACCTCGTTGTTAAATTCATAAATACAAATTTGAATGCTAAATTTGTATTTATGAATTTAACAACGAGGTTGACATCTGAAAGCCTTGTTCTACACATTGCATTTTCTAAGAAACTAACAAAGACAAATTCACTCTCTTTCTGTGACCTGAGGAAAAGTTTGAGGAAAACCCCACTACACATGTTCTATCAAATGTTATGTTTGCTCTGACACTGGTTTACATGGTGCAAAACATGATGTTTTGTCTCAGCAGACACCTTTTGCCATATAGAAACCACCAGAAAGGTGTTTTTTTTTCACACCAGAAAGGGAGACCTCTAGTTCAAGTGGAATAGAGAGTTTAAAAGAAGCACAGCCAGTATTCCAAGCTCTTGCTACAATTAGTTTTTATCATTTAACCCTGTATTTACCATGGCTCAGAGAAAACCATTTAGAGATGTTTAACACAATAAACGTCATTAAAAACAGTAAAAATCATTACTGATTTGCCCCAAAAAAAGATTCTATAACAATGAATAACATGTGGTTTCTTACCAGCTGGGCAGATTTCTCTGCATCTCCCTTTCTTCCTTTCTTCTCATTTTTCTTTCGGAAGATTTCTTGCAACTAATATAAATGAATGAAAATAATGTTAACAACTGAAAAAACATTGTATTCTTCTAAATCTAAATCTAATTTATCAACTCACCACTAGGAATTCATGTTTATCCACCATCTGGTTGCCATCAGCATCAAACATATTAAAGGCAATCTTAAAGCCTGCATGAGGTTCTGAATAACAAACATAAAAAGTATTATAAAAATGTATCTAATATACCTGTATTTTTTTACTTTACAGGGATAATAAATTGTAAGGGAGCTCAAACAGAGATGAATATCTCTTTTGCCTTAACAACTGTAATCAAATGTTTTTACCCCTTTTAACAGGGTGTTCAGACCAAGCGCTAAACACTCAGAATAAAAGAGTCAGATGTTACAATATTTTTTACATCAAGATCAGAAAAAAGCCCATAAAAATATTTTTAAGGCTTAAAACTACAAAATATACAAACAAATCTAAAGAAAAATTCTTATTCGTTATCAAAAATGACCATTTACAGATGCAACTCATTAAATTAATACACGTAATTTACAGATACAACTTTTACAAAAAATATTGCATCACAAAAAAAGTTATATATTATACTTAATATTATTAAACATTATATGTCCTGCTATGTATGGTTGATTGATCAGTTGATACAACTTCTACTACGAGCAAACTGAGATAGACTTTGACTGTGTAACAAATCGCGCATATTGTCTCTCTTCTACTGTAAGTCGCTTTGGATAAAAGCATCTGCTAAATGCATAAATGTAAATGTAGTTATTGGAAAAACTCAGGTTCAAAATTTTACAACAGGATCCCAAATGAGATTTGAATGAACAGCACTTTATTGAGTAGAGAATTTTAACAAAACAAACTCAATCATGTGACAACCAACAAAACCCCCATGATAGGGTAGTCTTGATAAAAGATGATAAAGCTCAATAATAGTGAGCTTGTAAAATGAACCTTTAGAGTACTGAACAAAATGCAAAAAAGAGGAGGGGACGTAAGGTGATAGAACTGATGGAAAAATAGAGAACCAGACATTTGACAGATCTTGACAGTTACATGAGATTGAGACAGGCATTCTGGTTTCCTCGTAGAGTTTAAAATGCACAATTAATGAATTAATGAGGTATTTTGAGCAGACCTGTCAAGGACATTTGAGCCTTTCACTGGACGTTCAATTGCATATGTTCCAGCAATTATGACTCCTTCACCCTAATTATGAATACAAGGCTAGTGGCCACACTGGATAGGATAGGGGTGTTTCACAGGACCATATTCTATTTTAATTAACTATACGATCAGTCTTTGATTCATCGCATACGGAAGTTGCAGTACCTTGAGGAAACAAAAAAAAACTTTAGGAAACTCCCTTGATGGCCTCAAACTGGCAACCTTGTAATTGAGATGTATCTGATCATTAGTTATATATATTAATAAAGATACGTTGACTTTAAGCTTGGGTCGGATTTAGCTAACAAAAAACAGCAAAACTTGGCAAATATTAGGCAACGTTTGACCCTTTTTGTGATGAGGGTCAAAGTCTGGGTGGGCTGTGTCTGAATCTAGCTAACTTTATAATACTAATACAGGAATGGGTCTTTTGATTTACAATGTTTGATTTATATTTAAAACAAGATCCATACACAGTGCTCAAGTGTCAAGAGAGGGGCAACGGGAAAATAAAAAATGGGAAAAGACTGCATGGTAAAAAAGAAGACAGTGAAAGAAAAAGATGGAGAGATAGAGGTCATACTCACTTGTCAGAATGCAGAGCAGAAAGAGATACTCTGTATAAGCGATGATGCCTGAAAAAGGAAATCAAAGGGTCACATCCATTCCACTAATGTACAGTAACCCACTAACAACCCACAAATGGCCTTGTCTTCCCTATTCATTATCTACCAGTTTTCTTTTTGCTCTTTGTCTAAACTGAAAACTAAGGAGGCGGCTCGTCTGAAGCTTGGATTAAATTGTTTACTGATTTTCAAAGCCAGGGGCCTCAAGAGATAGATGGAGTCACATACCCTTTTCCCTTCACCAGAGAACCGAAGAGCACAAGTAATCCCCTCTTTCATGATGATAACATCTAAAAAGGTGCCTCTCGGCTAAAGTGTCCATCTACATTTAGGCAACATTTGCCCTGCGTTTGGCCCACACACCGAAGCTGAAGACTTTGACACAATGAGTGACCGCCATGGAGACAGTGGCGGCCTTCAAAAGCTTCTGTTTGGATAAGAGGGTTCCAGAAGCATCCGTCAGACCTGGAAGATGTGCCCCATTTAGACACCCAACTGTCCCTGCTTTTGTTCAACTCGTGAGAAAAGAGGCAAAGTGGAGAACATGGAAAGAGAGAGCAAGAGGCAAAAGAAAAGCCAAAAGGGGACAAAGCGAGGTGGGCCGCTGGAAAGATGGAAGTTCTGTTATGTAAAGACATTGGGGGAGGGCTAGGAGGAAGGATTGGTTTTCCTGCGCCTCCATTGAAAGTGTTCCTCTCCACAGCTTCTGTGTGAAGGGAGACATGAAGACAGTAGCAGGCGCACAGATAGTTCAGGGTGAGTGGACTGAGTGTTACGGGACACTGCCTGAGCGCCTTCGGGAGGAAAACCTGACACTGAAAACTCAACCCAACACCCGCAGACTCACACATTCACTCAAGCAATAAGCAGGCATTCAAAGCCAACAAGAGACTTTGAATTAAACCAAATCAAAATTCTCTGAAAAGTACTTCTATTGTCTAATTGTGTAAAACTGAAATTTATTTCAAGGGATAGGTAACATATAAATTATAATGAAATATTTGTAAAATGAAATGAAATCTCTTACTCTCCAAACAGACACAAAAGTCATTTTAACAATACTAGATCCAATGTCTTGAATGGGCAAGCTGTGGTATTAGGGCTGTAGCTATTGATTATTATGATAATCGATTAATCGGTTAATTGGATAAGCTACTTCAAATTATTTTGAAAAACATCAATTATGTTCTAATCATTATTTATTATTGGATCAATTTGCTGCTGCAAACACTGCTACACTTTATTCTTAATTTAAATAAAGGCAAAAAAATGCCTGAGCTCACCAAAATGTAATACCTTTATAATATAAATAGCTCTATTATAGTCTTTGCACTTAAAAAAAAAACACACAGATAGCGATTTCAGAATTTTAATAACTGCTTTAACATTATTAAACTGTTACACCAAAATAAAGTGTCTAAAGATCATGCATTGTATTGTGTACACAATATAATTATATATTAGAATTAGAGCTGTCAAAATTAATGCGTTAATGCACGCGATTAATTTGAAATTGTATAATGCGTTACAAAAAGTAATGAAAAACGCAATTAGTGTGGTTGCAGTTTTTCTTAAATATAACAAAAATGTTCAAATTAAAAAGTTTTATCATAGCACAATTATTAATTATTAAACCATCTATACACATCTATAATGCTGAAGGAATTTTGCTTTTAAACTTCACTCTATTGCTTTTGAAAAGCAATCAAAAGATCACACGTCTCTTTAAATGCATCTGAAAACAAATGCAATGTGTTTATGGTTGGTCAAGATGCCCCAGAAGTAGATTAATTCTTTCTTCAAACTGGACATGGTGTGAAACAAAACTTACGAAGTAAGAAAATTGTTTGCTTATGAAACCATATCATTTAAATATATGCTTATATATACTTGTGGAAGTGAATGTGTGTTTGATAACTTAAATAGATCAATAAGTTAACTTTACGATAATATTTCTCTAGCTCTTGTTTTAAATAATATTTTCATTAATTCATCAACTTGCTCCATTGGTAGAAAAAATTTACATCATCATCATTCATTAAAAGTGTAATATAATTTATATGTTAACCCTTCCTACTTATGTATCTTTGTTTTTTTACACTTGTTTTTCATTTACAATTTTTTGTTGTTTAAACAGACAGCTCAAATTCGGTTTTATGCAATAAAAACTGTGACAGGTGAGTTCTAGCCATGCAATCAGCGTGGAGGGAGAATGCAGCTGCAACTTGTCAATACTCGTCCCTTCCATCTGCCATTTCCCCCAAAATTTTCATGTTCATGTGAGACAAAGAGGTATTCTCTCTTGAGTGAAGGACAAGAGGGAACAGAGTGGCCTCTGAACCTTTCTGGAAGTGTAGAGCCAAGATGAAACTTCAAGATGAAATGATCTTATTGCTTATTCAAGGTATTGGTCAGCGCTACTGAGGAGAAACACAAATTAAATTGTCATTTTCAAAAGTAAAAAAAAAAACTTGTTATAAATGTTATCAACAGACAAAAATCACCAACATGTGATGTTATGTAAGGCATTATCATTAAACAGTATTTTTTTTTCAAGTATTTGGCTGATCGTCCCATTCCCATTTCTTAGGTTTGTGGGTTATATGTTCAGCCCTAAATCTTAGAACTTTTTTTAAAGGTCATAATAAAGAGGTAAGCTAAGGTTGAGTCTGAACAATGGACACGGCCTAAAATTGTATAATGTATTATATAATTGAGCTCTCAAAGAGAATATATAATCACATCTAACATGGTAATATAAACATTTTTTCGGTGGGAATCAGTGTGCACGTGGTGCTTATGTGGCACATCAAGCCCACTGTGAGAGCACAAAATGGACAAGGATGAGTGTCTTTTACAATGGTGGAGAAAGAAACCTAGGCTGGTACTCGTTACACAAAAGTGCCATCCTCTGTGCCATCCACAAAAGTGCCATCCATCTTCACCTTAGGATGAAGCAAATGGCTTGTAGCCATTATCATTTCATTATCATTCCAAAGAAGATAAACCCATTTTCCCATGACAACTTCAACTAATTATTTGGTCTCATAACAGAAATATTGCAGTGTTTTGATTGTTTTCTAGTTCAGGGGTAATTCTCACAGAAAAAAAAATTCACTCAGCCTATTTGTGGCCTGAAAAACATGATGTTTGAACATGTTTTAACGTTCCACAATATTTAGAAGTATATCGAAATATTTATTAATTGCAACTTTATAATGCAACCTCCATTTATAAAGGCTAAAAATGCATTTTAAATCCCAATGAAATACCCAATCATGAAAGCACACAAACAATATGTTACATTTATTGAGGTTTATTTTGGAGAACCCTGCAACCTACTGAGGAATTAGACATTCGGGTCAAAACTAAGTAGAGTCTTTTTTGATGGATCAACATCCATCTGAGCGCCATAAATGCCTTCATTTGTATTCTTAAGAGCACATAAAGATTTTTTTGCTTCTGAGTGAATTCTTAGGCTTAAGTTGTAAAGAGTATGGTCAAAGGTTGACATGACTTGTTATCTTCATGTTGCTTTTAAACATTGTAGATATTTTAGTCTGAGCCGTGTTATTAATGTTTATAGTATGTTTCATTATGCAATAAATCTTTGCTTTGACAAGAGCTGCTAAAATGAAGAGACTCTGATTACATTCCATGCATTCCTGTTCAATTCACTCCTGATACTAAAAATGGATATAGATGTAATGACACAACTATGAAATGCTTTTATTAGATGTTGTATACTTTTAAGGTTTTTCATACCAGTCATTCCTAGAACGATCCAGTTTGACATAGAAATGGAAAATATCAGCAGATTTTTTTGTTGTATGAGCCATTAATCTTGTTTTCTGAAATATATTATATATTTATTATATATATATATATATATATATATATATATATATATATATATATATATATATATATATATATATAAAATGGGATCATGCAGATAGCTAACAATGATATTGTCACATAACATATATTTCTTTCAGAAAAACATATTTTTTTACAAAACCCCATTGCTATGGAGAAGATTATGAAACAACTATGGAACGGTGACGTCCACCAAGTACATTTCCTCTCAGAAACTGATCCTAAGAGACCAGAGCACATTGACTGATCTCGTTAGCACAGCTTCCTCCATTAACATCTGCATGCAATCATTACCACAGCTTGAGATCAGACAGCATATCAAGCTTCTTGGGTAACGCTTCTGCCACCAGTTTAAAAGGACGACTCCAAAAAACTCTAATTACTATGGGGTAGAACAGAATTCAGAGGGTTATTTTTAGAGTCCTGCTGGATTGTAAGATGGGTGGAGTGCGTGTGTGTGTGTTTGTGTGTGTATAATTATCACCACTGGGAATTAGCTGCTGGTGTGAGCATGAGCCGTTATGTACACCACGAGCAAATACTTTAATTGTGACTGTGCTGCTGTAGAACTGCTCACTCCTGCATTTATTTCTACAGGATTTATTTATGCATTAATAGCATCCTGCACACAACTTTAGGTTTTAATCTTCCATCCTGGTCAGCAAACATACTAAGAATTTTGCCTGGAGAATGCACAAGGCACTGGGCCCAGTGAGAGAATGAGAATGGGGAATGGAAAAAGTACGGGAGAGTGAACAGAGCTATTTTTAGCAAGTGTTCACAGGAAGTGAAAGCCTCAGGCCCAGGCTTAACTGGTGCTTGACTGGTACCCACTGAGACTATGAGAAAGAGAACAGCAACTAAACAAAATATGTGCATCCTTCAACAAAAAAAAAACCCTTTGAAAGAACTAATTTCATGAGATGTTTAACCACAAAAGAATGTAGCTTATTTAAGAGGGTCATAAACAATGATGTGACAGCTCTCTGGTTTTAAATATAAAAACATAGAAATGAAAAAATGAAAGAAAAAAAGAAAAAAAAAACATTTTTGAGAAAGAAGTTGTTTTAAGTGACTAATTTTGAAGATGTTAATACAATTCATAATCTAAAGAAGCTAAAAAAAGCATACTTTAAAGTCTATGAAGTGTCAATAAATTTTACTCTACTGCATGAATTTATAATCATTTTCCAGCATTAAGTCGACACAACATAAATATATTATATATAGTATACAACATCTTCTTCTTCTTCTTTCGGCTGTTCCCAGTTTAGGGGTCGTCACAGCAAATCATCTGTTTCCACCTAACTCTGGCCTCAGTATCCTCTACTCTTGCACCAATTACCTTCATGTCCTCCTTCAGCACACCCATATAACTTGTCTTTGGTCTTCCTCTTGCCCTCTTGCCTGGCAGCTCCATCTCCAACATCCTTCTACCAATATAACTACTATCCCTTCTCTGCACATGTCCAAACCATCTCAATCTGGCTTCTCTGACTTTGTCTCCAAAACAACCAACCTGAGCTGTTCCTCTGATGTGCTCGTTCCTAATCTTGTCCATCCTTGTCACTCCTAAACTGAACCTCAACATCCTTATCTCTGCTACTTCCATCTCTGCCTCGTGTCTCTTCCTCACAGCTACAGTCTCTAACCCATACATCATAGCTGGTCTCACCTTTCCTTTGATTCTTGCTGACACTCTTCTGTCACACAACACCCCTGACACTTTTCTCCACCCACTCCAACCTGCCTGCACTCGCCTCTTCACCTCTTTTCCACACTCCCCGTCGCACTGGACTGTTGACCCCAAATACCTAAACTCCTCCACCTTCTTGACCTCAGCCCCCTGTAACCTCACTGTTCTACTTCCCTCCCTCTCGTTCAAACACATGTATTCTGTCTTACTACGACTGACTTTCATTCCTCTTCTTTCTAGAGCAGACCTCCAACTTTCCAGGTGTCCCTCCACCTGCTCTCTACTCTCACTACAGATTACAATGTCATCTGCAAACATCATTGTCCATGGAGATTCCTGTCTGACCTCATCTGTCAACCTGTCCATCACCATAGCAAACAAGAAGGGACTCAAAGCCGATCCTTGATGTAGCCCCACCTCCACCTTGAACTCCTCCGTCTGACCTGCAGTACATCTCACTGTTGTCATACTCCTCTCATACATATCCTGAACTACTCTGACGTACTTCTCTGCCACTTTCGACATCCTCATACAGGACCATAGCTACTCTCTCGGCACCCTGTCATACGCTTTCTCTAAGTCCACAAAGACGCAGTGCAGCTCCTTCTGACCATCTCTGTACTTCTCCATTAGCATTCTCAGAGCAAAAATTGCATCAGTAGTGCTCTTCCTGGGCATGAAGCCATACTGCTGCTCGCAAATATCCACTTCCCTTCTTAGCCTAGCTTCCACTACTCTTTCCCAGAGTTTCATTGTGTGGCTCATCAACTTTATACCTCTGTAGTTGTTACAACGCTGCACATCACCCTTGTTCTTAAAGATTGGCACTAGGACACTTCTCCTCCATTCCTCAGGCATCTTCTCACTCTCTAGAATCCTGTTGAATAACCTAGATAGGAACTCCACTGCTGTCTCTCCTAGACACTTCCACACCTCCACAGGGATGTCATCTGGACCAACAGCCTTTCCACTCTTCATTCTCCTCAGAGCCTTCCTCACCTCATCCTTTCTAATCTTTTCAACTTCCTGCTCTACAATGTTCACCTTTTCCCCCCTTCTTTCCCTCTCATTCTCCTCATTCATCAACTCCTCAAAATACTCCTTCCATCTTCTCTGCACACTCTCCTCACTCGTTAGAACCCTTCCATCTCTATCTTTAATCACCCTTATCTGTTGCACATCCTTCCCATCTCTGTCTCGCTAATCTGTACAATTCCTTCTCACCTTCCCTCGTGTCTAACCGGGCATACAACTCATCATATGCCTTCTGTTTGGCCTTTGCCACCTCCCTCTTCCCCCTGCACTGTGATTCCTTGTAGTCCTGTCTACTTTCTTCAGTCCTTTCGATGTCCCACTTCTTTTTAGCTAGCCTCTTCCTCTGGATGATGTCCTGTACTTCCTCATTCCACCACCATGTTTCCTTATCTTCTTTCCTTCTTCCTGCTGACACACCTAGTACCTTCTTACCTGTCTCCCTGATCACTTCTGCTGTAGTTTCCCAGTCCTCTGGAAGCTCTTCCTGGCCACCCAAAGCCTGTCTCAGCTTCTGTCTGAATTCCTCACAACTGTCTTCCTTTTGCAACTTCCACCACTTGGTCTTCTTTTCCATCTTTCCTCCCCTCTTCTTCCTGACCACCAGAAACATCCTACACATCACCATCCGATGCTGTCTGGCTACACTCTCTCCTACCACTACTTTGCAGTCAGTGATCTCTCTCAGATTGGCTCGTCTACTTAGGATGTAGTCCACCTGCGTACTCCTACCACCACTCTTGTAGGTAACTCTATGTTCCTCCTTCTTCTGGAAATAAGTGTTAACTACAGCCATTTCCATCCTCTTGGCAAAGTCCACCACCATCTGTCCTTCTGGATTCCTTTCCTTAACACCAAACCTGCCCATCACTTCCTCATCACCTCTGTTGCCCTCGCCAACATGACCGTTGAAGTCTGCTCCCACCACTACTCTCTCCCCTCTGGGAATACTCTCCATCACCTCATCCAACTCACTCCAGAATCTCTCCATTTCTTCCAGCTTACAGCCTACTTGTGGAGCATAACCACTCACTACATTCAACATCACCCCTTCAATTTCTAACTTCAAACTGATCACCCTGTCAGACACTCTTTTCACCTCTAAAACATTCATCACAAACTCCTCCTTCAGGATCACTCCTACCCCATTTCTCTTCCTATCCTCACCATAGTAAAACAGTTTGTATCCCCCTGCAATACTACGCGCTTTGCTACCCTTCCACCTGGTCTCCTGAACACACAGAATATCTACCTTCCTTCTCTCCATCATGTCCGCCAGCTCTCTACCTTTCCCGGTCATTGTACCAACGTTGAGAGTCCCTATTCTCAGACCTATACTCTTGCCTTTCCTCTTCTCTCTCTGCCTACGAATCCTTCTCCCTCCTCAACTTCTTTGACCACCGGCACCCTGTAGGTCAACAGCACCGGTGGCGGTCGTTGTTAACCCGGGCCTCGACCGATCCGGTGTGGAAATCGAATTGATGACTTGCATATTTGGTTTTGGCATGTTTTACGCCGGATGCCCTTCCTGACGCAACCCTCTCTATTTATCCGGGCTTGGGACCGGCACAGAAGTCACTGGCTTGAAACCCCTGTGGCTAGATTTATAGTATACAGCATAAAATACACTAAATGAATACACTTAAATATACACCCATTAAAGAATACTTATTATATAATAAAGTGTATTACATTTAAAAATTATTCATTTATACAGTATCATGCAGTAGATCACACATTTGGAATAAAAACTTTTTTGGCAAAGTGAATAAAGAAAAAGAAGACTTTAAAGTAGATTGTGCAGACTTAGTGTTTATAGTGTTTATAGTCTGGCTGATGAACAATCAGCTGTGGCTACTGAGACTACATCATATTATTCACCAGAGATGGAAGAGTTACAAAGCTTTGGAATAACCTTACGAACATTGTTCGGCAATCAGTGTTTAAGTATAGACTTAGCCTAAATATTGCATGGAATTCATTTTTGGACATTAACTCACTATTAGTATTTTTTAAGAGAATTAAACCAAATGTATTGTCTACATTTCCAGTTGCATGTAATAGCCAGTTACAGTCTCATATAGGGGCTGCATGAGACTGCAGTGCATTCTTAACATTTACACTACAATGACCCCTTGACCGAGACTTGACCATTTACTGTATATAAAATAAATATTTTGACTGCATATTGATGTGCACATTTTAGAACAATCTAAACAAGGATGAATCTAAAGAAATATCGGGCTATTCAGAGACAATTCTCACTTTCAGTCTGAAGAAAAGTTCCATTATTTTAACAGAAAGTTATTTTCTATAATATAAAGTACCCTCTGACATAGGTACCTTAGTTAAAAAAATAACTTACTCATCGGTCTAAGCATTTTATGTTTTTTCCTCCAACTATTTGTATTTCATGTCTAAATATCAAATTGTGCAAAACCATGTACAACATGTTTAGAGGACCATGTGATTAATTCTTTTTTTTATCTTTTAAAATCAAGCAAATATTTTTAAATAGGTTGTTTACGCTACATTGAATGAACTTAAAGGCAACGTCTTTTCAGTGTTTTCATAAAAAAAAAACATTAACATTTTGTTGAGTTTTAAAAGCCCTAAAATGAATAAGGTACTAAAGCATGAAACAAAAGGATGAAGCAGAAGGAAATATTTTGACAGAAAACAGTGTTTTTGGAGACTTCTAGAACTCATAGTTCAAAACAAACTACAAGTTACATGTTTTACTTTAAACAATGGGCTGAAAGGCAACACTCACCTCTTTCCTTTAGGTTCCTGAACAGTTTAGATGTTCCTTTCCACACGGGTGGTGTATCAGACAAAATTTTCTCCAGCTCCTAAAAAAGCACAAGAAACCTGAAGTTTACTCAGATTGACTATCAGTAAACATAAAAAGATGATTTAAATGCAGAGTATAAAGATCATATTAACTAAGCTATAATATCTACACAGCATGTGCTTCCTTATGTACGAAGAACATACTTGTTTAGTGAGAGACTTCCAGGGATTCTTGGCTTGAAATTGGAACGACACCAAGAAACAGTATTAAAGAAAAAGAAACAGAAAAGATAGATTAGATTAGGATACATGCTATGTAAAGCACTGTCTCTATGGAAAGCACTGTCTCTAAACATTAAGCAGGCCTCCACTCCACTCTACTCATTTTAAAATACCTTTTAAAACTCACTTGTTCATTCTGGTCTTTGACACAACATGAGTCATTTTCAATATGTATTCTATTATTTTAAACTTTTTGCCTTGTTATTACTTTTATGTGTTAAGGTGTGCATTAAACAAAAAGTTGAATTCAGCTGAGTAATGTGTTTTCTTTCAAGAGTTGTTTGCTGTATGTTAACAATTTAACTTTAGCTTTGGTGTTTGGAGCTGACAATAATAAGTTATTTTTGTTCCTAAATGCTGAAAGGTGACATAAATCTCAACTTAAGCCTTACTAGTTACCACTTTATAAAAACCTTTTATAGTTATAATCTTATTTTCAAAAATAAAATTTAAAAATCAAATAAAACTTTTATGGATATGCTTCTCCCTTTATAACAGTAATGCTCTCATAGGTCTTTTGGAACATGGATCTTGTATTTATCTTCTCACTTCAAAGACATGGCTTTGATTAAATATATATATATATATATATATATATATATATATATATATATATATATATATATATATATATATATATATATATATATATATATATATAAATATATATATAACATAAAAAGCACCATTAGCATAAGAAGTCTTTAGCAGACAAATAGAAGAAACAAACAGATTTATCCTAGTATTAATGTCCTTATTTTACTGATTATCCTAAGAATCCTAAAAAACTCCTATTTGTTTTAAAATAGAACAACTAAGAACACAAACACAACAGTGTAATGCATAAATGACTTTATGTTTTGGTCTATTAAATGTACACAAAGACAAACATGATCCCAAATTTACCCTAAACATGTGCTGCAGTGATTTAAAAGATCATCATCATTTATACGCTATGTGGTGTAAATGAAAGACGTTATACTACTGAGTGATAAATTAAATGGGATGTTGCTTACCGCGGGGCTCACTCATGATAACCGACTCGATGAAGTTCTGCGGAGTCATGTACAGCTGCCCCTCATACTCCACTGAGCTGAAGAGACGGAAGCGATGCTCATGAGATGACATGTACACCTCGTTCTCATCAAACTCAAACACTGGAGCCTATGATGAGAAAGACAAGTGAACGATGATTTTTTTGTTTTCAAAGCAAGTAGATTTTCTAACATTACAACATCATTTCGTGTTGAGCCAACCAACCAAATAAATACATGATCATCAAAATTGTATTTGGAGGGTGCTAGCTTAATCGTTACTTGGAATTATTTAATGCCGGACTTTTTATTTGTGAAGTCAATGAGAATACATGAGTCTGTAGGAAAACAGATGAGGGGAATTTGATTTGTTGTCACGCCGAGCAAGTTTTCGTGTGGTCACACGAGAAGTAGAGGATCAGGGTTGCCAGGTCTGAGTGACAGCTTCCCAAACTCAACATAAAACCAGCCCAAATCTCCACATAGCAGAAAACTTATGTTGAATGTAAAACAATAGATGTAGCATGATAAAGGGCAAGATATTATAAACAATTTTAATAAAAAACTAACAAGCAAACATTTTAATCATATATTTTCATGTGTTTAAATATGTTAAATAGTATTCAGAATATATATATATATATATATATATATATATATATATATATATATATATATATATATATATATATATATATATATATATATATATTAAACATTGTTATAAATACTAATTTATTTTAATAATGTATTTAGAAAGTCCATTTTTTGTGATATATGGAAAAATATTAAAAGGGGTCAAAATCATCTATTTTAATATTTTTCAAATCTACATTTATATATTTAAAAACATCTAGTCTATTTTCTTCAATTTACTTGAATATATATAAACATTTGGAAATATGATGTATTACTCCTATATTTCAATCTATGTGTCTTTCTTACAGTTTGTTTTTTATATCCATTTTTTTTTTATTTTATATTTTAAAAAGCATCCCAAATTTAATAGATTTTTATTTTTCCAGCTAAATACATCTGAAAGTAGCCCATCTGGGTGGAAGACTACCCAATCTGGCAACACTGCAAATAATTCAGAAGATGAATACTCGACAGAAATCTGCTTCCTTCAACACTCTCTTCCTTTCAACTTCTGTTAAAATGGCCATGTACTTATTTGGGTGAATTTGTGTATTTGTGAAGTGTTTAGTTTCCTAAGTAAAGCTGTAAATAATAAATACTGTCACGTGAAAAACATGTTTAAGAATTTACTGTAAAGTATTTCACACGTTTTGTAAATAATGGATGTACTTGTGTTTTTTGAGAATTAACTTTAGTTAAGCAGCACTATCAAACTAGAGTGGTTGATGAATTTACAGATGCTCGAACTTAATATGACACTCTACCCATAATATGTTTTACTAAAATGATTTGAGCTTTACATTGAATCATTTAGAATAACTGTGAAGCCAACAAAGGGCTATCTATAAACACATATGATAGAATAAGGACTGCAGCACTGGAACTGAAATATCTCGTAACTAAGTGTAACAGTCAGACCAAAACATCATCCAGACCGTGGAAACCAAACTTGATTGCTTGCCAAAAAAAAACCCCGCATAAATGTTTATATGCAATTGCCAATGAATTCATCTCTATGGTACAACATATAAACTCAGATATGTAACTGCGCGTCTAGGGAGCTTCTTACACAAGCGAAAAATGTGCAGACACCGCAATGTTGACAAAGTGAGGCGCATTCATTTCAGCACCATGAGCGAGGAAAGCGCCTTCTTCCTGCGACAGCTGCGACACAGATGCGCGTTATCCTCTTGAAACAATGGAAATATCCATGCGAAAGCAGCATTTACTTTGTTAAAAGCACTAGAGCCCAATAACGACTATTATAATTCCTCCAATATCGTGGAAAGCAATGAACCACGATTTTACAAAGAACACTATAGTCATACCTTCTCTTTAGCGGCTACAGCGGGAAGAGATGGCATCAAAGCCCGACACACTGTTCGGTTAATAGGGACTTTACATCCTCCTACTCCATACTTTTCAAACAAATAATAACACAAAGCCCCTCCACCAGCCGCGACCCCAACAGCTACTGCTATTCCTCTGCGTTTATTTCGGTTTTCTGACAACAGGGACCGAAAACAAGAACTCCGCGTCGCTGACGAAAGCGACAAACTCCTCAAAATGATTCTACCCACTGCGGCCATCATTGTTGATATGAGCAAAATTGACCAGGATTCTCGAATTCTCATTCATTCATCGCGAGATGTGTCATTCCCTCACCGGGATCTCCATGAACACGCTGAAGCGCCACTGAGCGCGGGAAGTTAAAATGCCATTCACAACATACGGTGAATAAAAAAAACCTTGAGCACACATATTAGAAAATATTCAAGCGAATCAGAGATGAAAATTAATACACTTATTGTATTTATCATTTATGACTGTTTTTAAATTTAAACATATGTATTTGTTTTCTTTTAAAAATTGCAGGCCATTTTACTCACTACTGTACAACAAAATGTGATTTACTCACATTTTAAATGTTGCAATGTAAATGTTATTTACATATTTAAAAAAATAGCTAATTCAATATTACCAATTGGCAATTTTCCCTCTCTTCTCCACATGAATCTCTGGCTTCCCTTCGCAATATAGCTGAGACTATGTTTACCCTTGAACCTTATTTTAACAAAAGCTTACGGTGTTAATATTTGAAAAAATTGTGTGCATTTTTAATCCTGTAAAAATCCTGCATGTGGATGTCATCCCAGTTTCCAATATTTTACTGTAAACTTACAACAAGGGGAATTGTAAGAGTTAGCAGTTGACCAGTCCAGGTTTAACCCTTCTTTTCCTTCCTTCTTTCCTCCCCTGTCAGATCCCACTAAACCCCTAAAACTGTATGTTACCCCTTCCAACAGCAGAGCTTTTATGAATTAAAATAATCTAACAGAAACAAACTGGCCTGTCTCAGGTTTACCAATGCCGCAAACTGTCAATGTCACCCCAAAATAATCTGGCACACACATAACTGACATCTCTATTGTCAGTGATCGATCCAATGCGCCTGTGCATTGATCCTGCTCTAGCTGACCACATTGATTTTGGTTTAAGGTATTTTTGGAGATCATAAATACTAATGAGCTAAGGGGAACAACGTGGGAGAAAGTGTCCCCCGAGAGATCCTCTGATAAATCACCTGCGGTGGAAGTGATCTATCCTCCCGAGACACTGTGGTTTGGGACCTAAATGTTTGTGCTTAACTGCTGATATTACAAATCACTTGTTATATAATCCAGTGTTTCAGTAACAACCAAAAAAGAAATCAAACATGTGACATGGACAGAAAGGATTCGTTACAAAACTGCATCTGCATAATCCTCTAGTATTATCTACTTTGAGGTTATCCATTGAGCTGGAAAATTTCTATATCAATCACTCGTAGTGTCAACGACCTGGCATCAAACACGTTTGTGTTAATGACCCTTTTCTGCGCGTTATGCACGTTTGATCTGTGCCATCTTTGATACTTCATCTCAACTCCTGTTAAGCTGTTCAAAGGAAGTTCGCATCAGTCAGATTTGTCAGTGCAGTTCACAGAAGTGCAGGTTGTTTTGACGTCCCCTTTTTATCCCTTTAAAGCCAGATCCATGGGCACTTTATGGCTCATATAAATTTACACCTGAAACTCCAGCTTTTAAGGTAACACAGCTTCAAATGAGGATCCTTGAAGTCCTGTCACTCTCTTCCTCTCTCTCCATCGAGCACCGCCCCCTCTCTTTTCCTTTTTTCCCTCCCTGCCTTCCACCTGCTTCACACTAGAGATTCGCCAGAGCGCGTCAGTGCGCGTGAACCCCGGGGAACGGATCGGTACACAGTGCGCATCCTCTTCTCCATCTAACCGCAGTTTCATCTCCTCGTTGCAGACATCTCTCCAAGATTTTACTCTCTGCACTTTTCTCTTAATATCGCAAGCGGCTCTCGCGCGTGAATGCAGATGAAGTCGATCATCAAAAGAAAGCAGAAGAAGAGGATCAAACGACCAAGGAGTTTTGCTCCAAAGTGTCATCCATAAAGAGCTCCATTAGCACAAGTCAAGAGGCTATTTGCATAAGGGCCATATTTAGGTTGAAGAGCAAAGCCGGCTCATCCAGAGAGCGCAAGAGGAGAGAAGCCGCATAAGCTGGAGTGCGTAAGAGAGAGTATTGGATACACAGGGGACCGGAGCAAAGGGGAGTAGCCTGGAAGGTCGAGAGAGCATGTGCTAAACAAGAAGAGAAAGAGAGAGAGGGGATTCGGATGTAAACACGCGCTGACTGTCAAAGCCGCAAGCAGTGACTGCGCAAAACACGGGGAAAGAGAAACTAAAGGGGTTTTCCTCAAGGCAACTTTTCTCCGGGTGTCGGTGATGGGTGCAGTCGGCGAGCTGGTGGGCAGCTTCTCTCACGGCTTGGAGAGCTTTGCGCACGGGGCTCATTTCGTCCTCACGCCCCCCGGGGCTCTGATGAACGAGCACCTCGTCTCTGCCGAGCGCCTGTCACGCAGCACTTCACCGGACCTGACGCATCTGAAAGGGATTCTGCGCCGGCGGCAGCTCTACTGCAGGACCGGCTACCACCTCGAGATTCTACCGGACGGTTCGGTGCAAGGCACGAGGAAGGACCACAGCAGATTTGGTGAAGAGCGAATTGTTTGGCTTGATTTTATTGGTGGAAACAACGCAATCTCAACAATAAGAATAGTATTAGCCATTTGTTTTAGACCAATAACGAATCTGCAATGTTTAAACTGTTCTTGGGGCATTTGATGAAATGGAAAAATGTTGTGCCCCTGTCATCTCTGTTACTTTGCTCACTCTCGTTACTAGATCAAATCTGTTGCTGAGGAAATTCACATTTAAAAAGAACACTATGCACATCCACTATGGATTGCAAGTCCCTTTATGTATAGGTTGGAACATGGTAATGAAAACTCTACAATTACAGATCAAAGTAACAGGGATGACAGGTACTCAAAAGGTTCAGATTTTGTGGAAGGATACAAGCACAGTTGAGAAATGACATTCTGCATGTTGACTACAGTGAAGTAGAGATTAAGTGTGCAATTAATTGAGTCATCCACGAAAACAGTATCTTTCTCTGTTACTGTTTCCGTGATGTCAACCCTATTGCCATTTATTTAAACTGTACATTAGATGTTATAGGTATATATAAAAAGAAGAAAAAGTAATTACACACTTGATATGAATGATGCATGTTTCAGCAATCAAATTGCAGAGTATCCTTGTTAATCTGTATTTATGGAACTAGACTGTACTATAAAATGTGATATTATTCCAAAACCAGTGCTTATTATTATTTTCATGGACTGGCATGTTGTGTTGGAATAACATTATAATAAAGCAAAACACAGTGATTAAGTGTGCAAGACGTCATGAATTAAGTATAGGCCAGTTTGATGGCACCATTGCAGGTGCTTGTCCTGCTGTCTCCTCTAGAAACTAACAGTGTGGTTTTCTTGCAGGTATATTGGAATTCATTAGCCTTGCTGTGGGAATGGTGAGCATCCGTGGAGTGGATAGTGGATTGTACCTCGGAATGGACAGCGAGGGGAAGCTGTATGGATCTGTAAGTCCACCCAACATGTTTTGCTCCAGCACTGTGTGAGCATATATTATTCAGACTATGCAACAATTAATTTCATTCATAGGCTGCCTGTGCTAAATTGAGAAAGTGATTTATGGTGCAATTTCAAATAGCCTTTGGACACAGTTTATCCTTGTGTTACGCAGTGTGATTAACCCTTGGCTCCCCTTCTCACTCTCTCCCTCTTGCAGGCAAAGCTGTCAGCCGAGTGTGTGTTCAGGGAGCAGTTTGAGGAGAACTGGTACAACACTTACTCTTCTAACCTGTATCGACATGGTGAGAGAGGATCCTTTTACTACGTAGCCCTGAACAAAGATGGGACTTCTCGAGATGGAGCTCGCTCCAGGAGACACCAGCGTTTCACGCACTTCTTACCACGGCCTGTAGATCCAGAGCGAGTTCCTGAGCTATACCGGGAGATACTGGGTCACAGCTGAAACCAGCATCAAGCTCTATCTCCAAAAATAACCTGCATGCTCTTTATCCCCCTCGGACAAACTTGAGTCTGGAGGAACAAGCGCAGATGGGGGGCTAGTGGAGAGGCCCTGTTTACAGGCGGTCGGGAGCAATTGCAGTGGGACGGGGCAAATCTCTAGGATAATGATTTGAACATTTTTGAATCCGTTTGCCTTGGGATGTTGGAATAATTTTTTAGGAACTTGACGGACTCCTACTGAAGGCTTCTGAAGGAGTTCTGCGAAATGAGACTTCAAAGACTAGACAAGCAGGACAAGAAAACGCCTCCTCACAATTTCTCTTTTCCTCATTTAACTTATGTTTTTTTAAAATAGATATTTATTTTATATATTTATTTATTTTGAAAGTCTATTTTTTCAAGAAGATATGCAAGATGTACCAGGATCTCCCGAGAGCTTTATTTTCTACCAGTATAGAGACATGACTTTTAGAGACAGAAGTACTGAAGAAAGTATTTTGTTATAAGTTGCTCATTTTCGCTTGTATGTGGTCTCCCCATCTTCTTTGATCTCCTTTGTCATTGAACCAGAACCTTAAGAGCCTGAGAATGTTCCAGAATTACCTGGGGAATTAAACCGTTCAAAATTATTGCCTTTTGTTGTGTCTGTCCTTCAATAGTAACAGAAGGTCACCTGTCAGAGGTGAATGCATATTGAATTTCTATTTGAATGAGGGGAAAAGTCTGATTTTCATTGATTTGGCTGCTGTGAAATAAAATCAAATGTTCTTTTAATTTTTTAAAAGCCTTAGTGGTTATGCTAAACACTACAGTTGTAAGTCACCTAACACAATTTGCCAAAGATGCTCATTTCATGCTTCAGTTTCTCTTCATTTCCTTGCTTCCTCTGATGCCCTGCTGTTAAAAGACTGCAGAATGCAGAATTAAAACACAATGACCTAAAAACAATTTGCCTTCCTTTTCTCTTTCCACCACAGTTTTCTTAAGTAACACCTCGAGCTGCAGATTTGGCCTCTCCAAAAGGGTCCTTTTCTTTTGCTAAGTGTTTTTTGAAAGGCTTCATTAAAGCTCTCTCAGCTCCAGGACTGAGGGATATTTCTGCTGAGCCAATGCAGGTGGAAGTTTTCTTAAAAAAAAGGTATGAGGTCATTTTTAAAGCTGACAGAGTCATGTGTGGTCTTAAACAGCACAAATACTTTGGCTAGCAAGTGCTTTGTGTTTTTCCCCATCTCCTATTTCCCTGTGTTTGATGATTTGTGCTTTCTTTCTGATGTGATGCAGAGGCTTTGATGAGTCTGCTCATAGATTGATGACTCCAAGTGTGATTTTAAAGATGGAAATATACTTGTTAAGTGTAAAAGGAGAGATGGCTTAGGGGCGTTTAGAATATGTTGGATTTTGAAACATTTATTTATATTTTGAAAGAAATAAAGGCAACTTAGAGACAGTTTACAAAACTTGTTACACATTTAAATTTAGCAAATGAGACATTCGTATTATATATTAATGTATTTCCTTGAAAAAAGTATAAGTATTTGTATATTATTTATTAAGTTGATATATTTCAACCAAATTCTTAATAGTTATAATCTACAATTTAAGCAGTTTTACAATTTAGCATATTACTCAAAACTTCTTTTGAAAAACTTTGCATTTGTGGTTTTATTCAACTTCATGATCCATATTCACATTCCAATGAGATATTTTTCAGTAAAGCAGTTAATAACTAATCAAGAGATTAAAATGATTGTAACTGTATCCAGAGTAGAAGAGAATACACTCTAAATAAAGCATAAATAACACCCAACTTTAGTTAAAATATCTACGGTTAGCATCCACAATGACAATTCTAGACTTTCTTGTACTTTGCAATAAATATTTGTAAAGAACTTCAAAACTCAATTTTTTAACGTAATATTTTTATGATTCAATTTGAACAGGCTTAGTGTTATTTTAACTCTATATAGAGTGGGACCAAATAAACTTGAAACACAGTCAATTTAACACTCTGGATTTTACGGTGTAGAAGTGCTAAAAGAAGAATTTTGCCTAATGAACAGAACAAAGATGTGAATAAATATTTTGCGTGATTCATTGAAGTTATTACCGTAAAGATGTCAATTAAAAGAACACAAAGCACATGAATAGCAGGAGTAAAATTAATTTATAAAAGGTTGTGAATGTTACAAGCAACTTAAACACAAGACAAGAGATTGGTTGGTTAACAATTGACAGGAAATACAAGAGAGAGAGGGCAAAAACCAAAACAGAGGAGTATCAAAAAAAACATGGACCGTATTACAAATACACAGAAACTAAACTAAAACCAGAAAGTGAATTATTAGGACTAAAAAGGTCAAACGAAGAGTTTTTAGCTGTAAATTTGAAAGAGTTTCAACATTTTAGGAAGGATTACAAAGAGTTTTCCACCAGCTGGGGACAGATTTCAGATAAACGCCTCAAATACATCTTTTGTTTGAGGAAAGAAAAGTTTTTTTTCCAAGTGGGAAAACATCATATGTAGTAAGTGTGTACCAGAGAAAAACATATCAACATTTAACATGTAAAATGTAACATTTTATTTTGTAAAAAAACAGGGTCCCTGTAATGGTAGTTCCTTTTTTTCAAGTGGCATTAAGAACATATGCAGAAATGTTGACTATACAAAATAAAACATTCTAGATTGGAAAGATTTAATCAAATTTGTAGATAAAAACCAAAATCAAAACAAAGTTGGTGTTTTTTAATTTTTTTAATCATTCATGTATGTGCTCATGCACAATCCCTAATCCAATATTGAGCCAATCAGGATGCTTGAAGGGATACTGCCAATCTAACCATTAGGAAATTTGTTCTCCTCTGTCTACATAATCTTTATTGTTTTGCCCTTTTGAGATTTATAACACACATTTGGCTCAAGATGGACAAGAAAATTGATCAACAGCAGAGTTTGTGCTGTGTAACTTTTAAAGCTTGCCCTCCTCTAATAACTCTCTTGTGTGACAGTCATAATGGATGTTATCTATGACATGCATCTAACCCTTATTGTCATAATCACCAAAGTCAGAAAATAATCAAACTTGGCTAATTGTACGAGACATTGAATACAATTACTTTTTATTAATCACTAAAACCAATCATTAGAGAACTTTACCCATGTAAATGTCAGCAACAAGAATGTAAAAAAAGATTTGCTAATTTTGTTCTGTGTATGCTTCAGAATACTGCAGCTTACATAACATACCTGATGTAGAGGACGAGTTTGTGATCTGTGTCTTTTACCCTGCTGGAGGGTAGGATGCTACTTCTATCAGTAGAGCTCCACATGTTGTGTGATCTTGAAATCTCTGTGATGATGAGCCAGGGGTTCTCCTAAACGAGAGAGAGTATGCCTCACTCACACGGAGTATCACACTGGGGTTTTCCTTCAAGAAGAAACAACGCCACTACAGAGGATGTACATGGGCTGATTGAAAAATCCAGTTTTCATGTGGTCTTGTCTCTGTTAGTATTAATGTGCGAGTGTGAGAGTGTGTTTAGACACTTACAGTCATGTTTTGTTCTTAGCAGGTGTTGAAGTGAGTGATCTTTCACCTGACTGGCTCAGGTAAAAACTGCACAGGTGTTCAGGCGGCAAGTCAAAGCTACTCATAGACACGGATATCCACACTGATATGGCTGAGGATGAGAACCAGTGTCAGATTTAGAATTCTTCCGGTATTTTAGTTGAACTAGGTCATTGTCAAAGTTGTTGATAGATGAAGTGCGGAAAAAAAAAAAACAATTGTCATGATTCAGTAAGTAACTTAAAGTATGAGTAGTAGGTTTAATGTAAGATAGGAGTTTCCATCAAAAGAAACTAAATAAATTCCTAAAAAAGTGGTTAGGAAACAACAATCGAACAAACAACCAGGGAACGATTTGTGATTTTGACCAGGAAATCTCTCCTTCTGTCTTGTCTCGTGGTCATGGTTGTTATCTGCATAAGTTTTGGATGACAGGACCAACTCAGAGCTGCCAGTGGGTGGAGTAGGTACAAACCAAACAACATAAATTTAGTTGATATCTAATAATGATAAGTTATCAAGATCTTTAGAATCGATTGAGTTTAATTTTTTTTAAGTTTCTAAATGTTTCCAAATAGCTAGTTCTACAATATTTGGATATTTAACAGAAATGTATGTGACTACCACCCTGAAAAAAGACTATTATAGATCAACACATACAATGAAGTTAATGGATGAGCATTGGTTTATCGAAACAATAGCTTTTTACAAGTACAGAGAATTTTACTCATTACATATCTTTTTTGTATTGCAAGAGTAGCCAGAGAGACACCTGCTGACAACAGAAAGAAGACAGAGTGGTTACTTGAGTTTTCTTGAGTTTATAAGTTAATTGTTCATCAAATGATGAAGTTGGTCGAGGTGCTTTTAAATTGCAGGGGGTGAAGTTAAAGGGTTGGTGATTGGCAGGAATCTGCTTTGATTGTCTTCAGCTGCAAGTCAGCTTAATCGAGGGAGATGAGGTGTCATTTCCAGAAGCCTTATGAAACAGGACCAGTGAATCCCTGACAAAAAGACAATTCATTATGTGACCACATACAGATAACTGATATAACTGGGCATTCACACTAAGGGACAAACACTCAAACAGAACGTATCTCCCATGCCTATTTGAACACTTTCAAACCCGGTGTTTACTTGCATCACTTGCGTAGAGACATCCACTCCGAGAATGGCGCAGAACTAGGGGCGAGATCGCTGGGTGAGGCACGGGAATGACGAGACTGTAACATACCGCGCCTTGTCTATCTCGTCAATCGCCTTGCAGCATTCAAGTCCCCCGCACCGAGTGGTCCAGACCTTTCATGCCGTAGGGTGCCTTACTGCGTCTTTACATAGCCTTTATATGGACATCAGTCACTTTTCCCAGATCATTTACGATTGGTGTGTAGTCACCGTTGCACTTACAACAAATTGCTCAATGAACATACTGGAAAAACTGGAGACAAAATTAATAAAATAAATAAGTCATATAAATTGATACTGTCTTAATTGTTTTCTTCTGACTGTTGTCTGAATAAATAAAGATGAGTTGATGATGATTAAAGTAAAGTCACCACCTTATAATAATTAAATGATCATTCACATTTTTTTGTCTTTTTATGATTTACTGGAGAGGGCTACATATCATTAACTCTTTGTTAATTAATTATTAGTTAATAAATGTAAAATTATTATTAGGTGATGACTTTACATCAATCATTATTTACTCATAAGTTAATGTTATGCCGTTTTAAAGCACATTTCAAAACTACATTTTTAAATTTAGTTTACGTCATTTATGCATTAATTAAGATTAGAATAAATAGAATATGAAAGGCTATAGTTGATGTATTAATTAGAATCTTAAAGGCTATAATTAAAGTATTAAGTCATAACTCATTAACAGATTTAATGATTAATAAATGTTAAAGCATTAACAACATTTTAAAGTGTTACCCTTTTCTTATACAAAATATGGGGTACACTACAGACTGGCTATTTTGTATAAAAATCCAATACTTAAATACTTAATACTTAAATTCTTTTGCGAAATTCCCTCTTTCTTCCAAAAATGTTTTGTATTGTCTGAGATTGATGATATTTATAACCCTAGTTATAATCAACTCTTAAATGATCACTGCTTTTGGCTTTATACAGTATAAGCCAAAACACTAATGCTGACGTAATATTTTCTCTTAGTTATCCAGTTATGAATATTTATATAAAAATGCATGACTTCGTTTTAAAGATATGATGAATGCTTACATTGAATTGTTAAATGTTACATGGAATGTTAACTAACATGAAACCTTCATACAAGATTTATGCAAGATTGCACACAAATTTCTTGCTTTAGATTTCGACATGATGATTTATTCAATCCCATTTACCAGAGAGAGGAAGTTGGCTGTGACAGTACCAGTTTCAGCATGATGGATGAGGAAGATTGAGTGTGCACTCCTCATGTTGAACTCCTCTTTAAGCTCTGTGATGAGAGTGTGAGAGAGATTGAGTATTGCCTCAAGTCTTGTTTGACTGACAGCTTGTTCCCAAAAGACAATCCTCTAATTTGCATGTCTTATTGAGAACATGCCTTGTGTCAAGGCTGCACATTTGGCCAACAGTTCACTCTAATACGCTAAAACGCTTTAGCGGAGGAAAGGGGGATAAAGAATAGTGAATGATAATTTTACCACTGTCTATTTGCATTATCTCATTTAAAAATTATCTTATTTAAAAAAAAAATGTCAGAATACATGGACAACTCAGACATCAATACACACAAACATATTGAAGAGATTCAATATGGCTTAACTATAATGGTAAAAAATGACCAACAACGGATACATATTTTTAAGGATATCTTGGCAACAATCTGAAAAGATCAAGATCTTTGAGTACTTTTATGACACACTAATCATTGACTAACAACTCTTCTTGAACAATCATCATTGTTAATTTTAGTGATGGAGGGCTGAGCTGAATTGCTCATATCAAAACCTAACAAATTTAATCGAAATCTAATTTTTAAAGGGTGACCTGGCCAATATGTCTATAGACATATTATTTTTTATAGAAAACAGCTTTCATTTTTAAGATATTTGCAAGTAAAAGAGATAATGCCACAACACAGTTCACAGTGGGAGTGTGTCTACATATGGCTACTTTTATATTTACCTTACTTTGTATATTTAATCTGTTGTTGAAAAAATATCTATTTTGTTTAGACATAGATTAGTAGAAAATATTAAATAACTATTTTACGTTAATACATATACAGGTATTAACAGTGACGTAGGGTTAATAAATGTTTTTTTTTATTTTTTTTATTTTAGAGGATCTTTAAAACCTGCAAATTCTCAATCTGGGTAAAAAATGGTATGGATACAAAAATGCTTTGTGATAACGCGTTATGATTTGGTATTATTTGTTATTAATTATTTTGTTACACACTAAAAATGTCCTGAGTCATGAATATAAATGTCACACCCTGAAACCAACTCTTTACATGTTCACATTTACTCCTGTTGGCAACAGATTACCTGTCAAGTATGTTTCGAAAGGAACCAAACCCATCTACACAGACATGAATTGAACATCCACTCAGAAACACTCCTAGCAAATGATCAACGATTCAAGAGGACGCAGAACAATAAACTGCATCACAACAGTGCTGCATCAAAAAGAATACAAGTTCTACAACAATGATAAAAGAATCAAAGATCTAATCACATGATCCACACTGGTTTTATAAAACCTAAAAAAAAATTTTAATTGGGGACGACTTAAGTGGAAAGTGTCAAATCAGCAATCTAACAACCGACAAATTCACCAACCATCAAATTGTGTCTTGTGGTTTCCCCTTGCTCTCTAATCTGATCACAGTAAACAGCCTGAAATATTGAAGCTCCCACAAAGCAGAATAAAGCACCTCATAAGAAGTGTCCTGAGGCACCTGTGTCCGCCTGCGAAAGAGACACACTCACACACACACACAAACAAACACACAAGCACAGCGTGTGAAAGTAATTAGTTTGAGTGGAAAGGGACTGAGTAATATTGAACTCATCTCTCTCTCACTCATACACACACACACAAAGTCACACACTCTCCTGGCTGAGTGATGGCTTGTATAAGGATGTATTGATTGTAGACAGTCGACGTTCACTGCTGCACTCTTGAAGCTGCTGCAGTGTCTTTGCATGTTAAGGTTTGTCTTTGGATGACATTGCACGATTTCTGCATCTGTTTTCCCCTGGGCTTCAATTAAGTTGCTGTTTGCATATTCTACATTCATCCAAACATATGGCGATTGTGCATACCTTCCTCATCATACAGAATTTGTATCCATTTTTCAATGAGGAAAATATAATTATCTTTCCATGTTATACTTTGTAGTTATCTGTTTGTGACAGATAATGGCAAACTTGAACAAACAGATATCAACCCTTAAATTATACCTCAGCCCTAACCCTTCTTCTTCTTTGGGCACACTTTGTCAGTTTAAAACAATGTAAATCAAATTTTAATAAATTAATATTAATAAATTAATATAATTGATTTCCCAGCGATGGGTTGCGGCAGGGAAGGGCATCCGCTGCGTAAAACATATGCCAGATAGTTGGCGGTTCATTCCGCTGTGGCGACCCCGAAAGGGAATAAAGCCGACATGAAGATGAATGAATGAATAATATAATTGATATTCAGCATGGGAGCAGTCCCAAACATGGATTTGCTAAAATATGAGCATAAATGGAAATGAATAGATACTTTGTCACTTCTCATATGTAAAACAAACTGAAACTGTTGCTCCATGTTAAATAAATAAGGGAGTTGTGGGCACCTACTGAAAGAGAAGATGAGAAGATATTAATGTTGATATAATTCACTATTTAGTTTCTTTTGCATTTAGAAAGGTATTCAATGCATATCTAATCCCAAATGGAAGACATTTGTCTTCCAAATGCTGTTTTAAGGTGAGAAAATCCTCCAGGATCATACACAAAACATCTCAAAATGTGAAACAAAGTCATAGCGGGTTTGGACCACATGGGGGTAAGTGATTACTGACTAAATTACCCTTTTTGGGATGAAATATAAAATTTAAGACAAGAAGCACATTTAACTAACGTGCAAAAGGAGCTTCTAAAGATGATTGCCAGCATAATTAGGAGATGCTTAGTGTGGGAGGCAACTACAAATACAGCAACATTAATCAGCTGGTCATCAACACAATTTGAACACAGAGGTGTCTCTTAGCAGGAAGACCAAAAAAATGCTTGCATCTAGAAATGAGCTTCTAATTATGGCTACCAG
Source organism: Danionella dracula (assembly GCA_900490495.1). NCBI lineage: Eukaryota > Metazoa > Chordata > Actinopteri > Cypriniformes > Danionidae > Danionella > Danionella dracula. The sequence continues at coordinate 3,303,342 of UELW01000600.1, forward strand.
GATAATCAAGAGAGGCTTAGTGTAAGAGGCTACTGAATGTACAGCAACATTACTCAGCTTGGGACAACACAATTGGGACACAGATTTTCTCTTGTCAACATGCAGACCAAGCAAATGCATGGGGCCTCGGCCTGAAGAAATGTACTTCTAATTTGGCTCTCAGGATAATCAGTAGTGACATTACTCAGCACAGCATCAAAATGAATGGGACATAGAGGTGGCACTAGACAACAGGCAAACCAAGCAAATGCTTGAGGCTCCTGATCAAAAGGAGTCATAGGATTTATTTCTTAGAGCCCCTAAAATCCCATATTAGGCTCCAACTTTCAAAATACAATGTTTTTAATAAAAAACGTCTTCGTAATTTTGGCCTGTAATATGAAATGTTTACGCCAGTCCCCCCACAGACATGCTTTTGAAATGCCCCTACTGACCAGTGCTTTCCTGTTAATTCAAATTCAGCAAAAACAAACAGAACAAATGACAATTTAAACACGTATTATTGTTTTAAGACATTATAATTGACAGACAACAGCTATGTGTGATGTAACAGCACCATATATGTGTGAACCAGAGTCTGACATGAAGTTTGAGTCCACAGAATTAAGGAAATAAGGGATAAGGAAAAAGGTCAGTGTTAAGGACAATGAGCTGTTTTCAGCTCACAAAAAAAAAAACACGCTCTAACATGCATGACCTAATCTGAATAATACTTGAGACATGTTTTTGATGAGTGAACAACATTTCAAGATGCCAGGAATGTCAGAAAATTCACATTATCATCATATGGCACCTTTAAAGCGTACCTACATATAGTTTTGTGAAATTTGCATCCTCAAAATTGTCACAGCATTATTACTGTACTAAGTACCCATTTAAGAATAAATGCTTTAATGTTAAGTTTGAGTGCATTTCAATTTACATTTCAATGCAATATTTAAGTGATTCATGCTTATTAAAAGCTATAGGCTGTACTTTAAGTATATTAAATAAATGCTTTAATGTTAAGTTTGAGTGCATTTCAAGTTACATTTCAATGTAATTTTGAAGTGATTCATGCTTATTAAAAGCTATAGACTGGACTTTAAGTATATTAAATATCCCACTTTACCTTATAAAAATATACTAAAACACTTAAACTTCAATCCATTATCTTGTCGGCTTTCTTCCCTTTCAGGGTCGCCACAGCAGGATTAAATGCCAACTCTTCTAGCATATATTTTATTCGGCGGATGCCCTTTTCATAGCAACCCACTCATTCAGACTGAAATACTATGGACAATTGTTTTTACCCAATAAACTTATACTGCATGTCCAGTGATCGTGTGGAAACCCGCACGATCACAGGGCGAACATGCAAACACCACACAAAATGCCAACTGACCCAGCCAAGGCTCAAACCTGCGACCCACTTGCTGTGAATTGGCTGCACTACCCACTGCACCACCGTGACGCTCAATCAAGGGACAGGATGCTAGTGTTTTGGTAGTGTTGTATTATGGAGTGGTTTTGTAAGGACACCACTCTGAGTTTGGATATACACATGTATATGTGCTTCTGAGGGTTATCTCCTGCAGTCTAAAACCCCACATCAGTATGATTAGTGACTCTCATGGGTCCCACAGGAGCAAGTGTGGGAGTAAACAGTAGTGCACCCCTGCGGTAAACTCATAACCTGCTAGAATTTTACCCTTGCATTATGCTCATAAGGTTTGGATAGGAACCTGAAAATCTGTTTGACCCTAATTAGACTTTTTGCAGCTACAGAAAACAAAAAAATGAACAAACGAAAGAAGTACTCATTAAAAAAGAAACAAAAAAACTTACGAGAGTTACTAAGTTTCCTATTAAAGTGACAAGTCAATGTCTTCTACTTTGCCTTACCTCTTCCCCTAAAATCAAGAGTTAAGGGCTTGGGCTGGGTATACAGTGATCTCAATGCAGAGAATGTTTTTTTTGCCCAAGCATCAATTCGGTTTTAAGAGACTTCGATTTCTAACAGGCAAATGAGATTGGCTCAGAAGGGTGTGTGGCGGAAGCACAGCTGTGATGGAACAGGTCTAAAGACCTAATTTTTAGAAACTGAAATTATGAGATGTTTCAAAGTCATAAAAATTGCAATATTAGTCGAGAGAGCATAAACATGTATACTAAATGCATTTTAAAAAGCACAAGAAATATTTAGTTTCTTAATTCAAGACCTCTGTATTTGTGTTTTACATCTATTTTTTATATTGGGTTGCACATCTGTTCTCGTAACTTTCATTAAAATAAATCACAGAATCAGCAAAAAATGGACATACAGCTCACATATACCATTAATCTACTAATAATAAGTATTTGAATATAACAAGTGTGATTATAAACTTAACAGACTGCACGTTGTTCTGCATGCGACTCACTCTGGTCTCTTGTTGATTTGCAGAACATGTCCTGTGTTGAGAGGTCTAAAATCAGTCTTGAAAGCTGGTGCAGACAGTGGCAAGATCAATCAGACAATCAGAGAGTGTGTGAGTGAGCAAGAGAGAGAGGACAAGCTGCAGAGGACGAGTCTCAGCAAGCCTGAAGAGAGACAACCAACTCAATATGTGTCCATGGCCGGCTCTCTTACTTCTGAAAATCAAAAGAAGTAACTAGAGTATAGCTACTAAAGTAGAAAATAGTACAGTTTATAGTTCTGTATAGTTCAGATTTCTGTATACAAATACTAACAGTTTCAATTGTAGGAAACCTGCAATTTTTATACACTAGATGTTCTAGTGTTTTCCTACCCTCCTGCCATGGTATCATCACTCTTTTTAAAAGGTGTGTGTCAGTGAGTGCAAAAAAGAAACAAAATGTGCCATAAGGGGCTGCTGTAACCTGCCAATGAGCAAACATTATCTAAGATTTTTTTAATGCTGTTTGAGGGGGTGTATGTATACTTCAAAAGTGCCTAATGCTGCCACACAGACACACATGGTCAAAGAAACCGCAACAAGGAGAGGAAATTCCCTAGTCGGGAAAACCAAGGATCACTCACAATTAGATCTTGTGATAAGCTACAAAGGTTACGTGTGAACGTGTGTGTTTTGTCAGCGCATGCTTGTGTTTCTGCATGTCACTTACTGTATCTCAGACTCATATAAGCTTTGATGAGTGCAATAGAAATCCTTTGTGTGTGTTTGAACATACACCCAGATTAGCTCATCCAGAGTGTTCCCTTTCCACAAACACACACATAAAACCTAGTGAGAGCCACACTTTCCATTCTCTTGTCCTGACAGCTATGCAAAAGCCATCCTTGTCTGATGTTGTCATCTCATTCCAAAGGCATTGCAAAAAGCCAGGTGGAGAAAGGGTCTTTTGCACACATTCAGTCTCTCTTAATGCACGTTGCTCTAGAAAAGAATCTTCATTACTCTATATATAAACACAAACAAAGAAAAGGGATCTTGTCATCAAACTTCACAAGGACACAAAGTGTTAGTAAGAAAAGACTGGATAAATGTAGTATTTGCTCTTAAAAGCCTGGGTCTTTTCATATTTAGCCTTGTTGTGTTAAAACAAACATGCCTATCTGAGAAGAAGCAAACAGCTGAGCATCACTTCTCCACCTCCACCCTGTGCAACCTTTAGCCTGAGGGAAGAGCAAGTGTGTGTGCATATAAGGTGTGTGTGCATGAGTTAGAGAGAGAGAGAGAGAGAGAGAGAGAGAGAGAGAGAGAGAGAGAGAGAGCTGCTCTGAACTCTGTGAAACTACCTTAGATCAAAAAACAGACAATTAAAGCAATGTGTTTTCCTCTTTACTCCTCACTTTCAACTGCTATTGATTATTCTTTCTTTGTTTTAGAGCATCAATACATTGGTAAATGAGATTAATCAATGTGTAGTTAATGCTTAATGATGCCTTTAGATGAAAATTAACATGTCCTGCGTACCGGATTTGGATGTCATTTACATATATTATATTATTTATAATTGGAGGGCATCGGTGTTTCATTTGATTTAACGGAATGCATATTAAACAAAAATCTCTATATATTTTTAAAGGACATTATACAAAACACACCTGGGGCAGGTGGCCAGGTGGCAGTGGCAGAAGCTTGAGCAAGGAAGCCCAGACCCCTCTCACCAACAACCCTTCCTCCATCTCTATGTAAGAAGTTACCGAGGTGATACCCAGGCCCTCCGTCCTCCGTTGGGCAGGACATGCCTGGAAAACCTAGGTGGCATCAAAAACAGATGCCTAAGCACTTGCACTAGTTCCTCTCGCTGTGAAGGAGTGTACATCCAAGCTCCACTCCAAGATCCTCCATCCAGAGTGTAGGAGCACATGTCTCTGCCTTTAATGCTGTGTTCACACCGGAAATTGGTAAACTCACAAATCACTGTTGAATTGATGCTATAAAATATTAATTCAAATGCAGTGAGTGTGCGAATGCTGGTGGAGCAGTTTCCAGTATGTATTTTTCTTGAGGCAATATTGCGGAGTTGAGAGAAATTAGGATATTTATGTTCTCTGAAGGCAGATACACAGAGGATATGCTGGCTGTTTATTAACTGCAGGATTCTACTTTATCAGCATAGTTTTAAACGTACCATTGTCCCACTGTTAAATGCATTAGTTTAGCTATAAATGGTATTTATAATATTTCATATGTATGAATAGTACTATGTAGTATATATATATATATATGACGTATATAATATATAGAATGAATAGTTTCTGTAGAAAAATGAGTTTCGACTGCTAAAATTATTCATTAATCTGTTGAATCATAAAAATCAATGCTGCAAATATTTCTTTTTACTACCCAATAACTTCTGTTGAAAACATTCATTCATTCGTTCATCTTCATGTCGGCTTTCTTCCCTTTCAGGGACGTCACAGCAGAATGAACTGCCAACTCTCTGGTTTTTACTCTGGTTTTACGCGGTGGATGCCCTTCCAGCCGCAACCCATCGCTGGGAAACACACACACACACATTCACACTATGGACAATTGTTCTTATTCAATTCACTTATACCGCATGTCTTTGGACTTGTGGGGAAACCAGAGCAACCGGAGTAAACCCACGCGATCACTGGGAGAACATGACACCTGCCCCAGCCGAGCCTAGAACTAGCGACCTTCTTGTTGTGAGACGACCGTGCAACCCACTGCGCCACCGTGACGCTCTGTTGAAAACATCACAAAAAAACACTGGTAAACCATGTCATCAACCCTTGTATGGTGTTCGGGTCTGTGGGACCCATTTTCAGTTTTCATCAGAAGAAAAATTAAACAAGCATTTATTATTTGAAGCTGAGATTCACTGGGCTTGGCTCATTTCCTTTGAAAAACATATACCAGAACAGATTTTTTATGACCCCACACGTACGCCCCCCTACACATTTATATTACACACAAGGTGTTCGGGTCTACTGGACCCGGGGCATGTTAAAGTGTGAAAATGGTAGATTCCATCCATCCATCCATCTTCATGTCGGCTTTATTCCCTTTCGGGGTCGCCACAGCGGAATGAACCGCCAACTCACTGGCATATGTTTTACGCAGCGGATGCCCTTCCCTGCCGCAACCCATCGCTGGGAAAGAAAATGGTAGATTCTTTACCTTAATTCTCTCTTCCCACACAAAGATAACATTTTACATTTTAGAATAAAATTGTGTGATTGTGTGAATAAAAAAGCGCCTAAATGCAATGGGTCCAGCAGACCCACCAACCCTGCCAAAGTAACAATAATGAGAACACCACACATGGTTCAAATTCTAAACGTGAAGAAATCAGGTTAAAGAACAATAAATGAAGTATCTTTGCTGTTTATATCACTTGTTTCTTGGCTAAAGGAAATATTGTTTAAGTTTTTAACATAAAATGTTTTGATTGGGTGAATTAAAATCTGCAAAATCTGCAAACCCACAAACACTGCCTGAGTACCAATAATATGAACACCACACAAGGGTTAAGGTCAAAGATTATAAAGTATAATTGAATAATCTTCATAACTATTCTACAGGAAAAGGCACTAATTTCAAGCAAAACCAGAAATTAATTTGACAATTTGCTAAAGCTGTCCTTGGTGAACCCATACTGTAACCTCTTTGATTTTAAATTTTACCTATTTGCATCTTTCTTCATATAAGTTACAACCCTATTTGTTGGAGATCGGTAACATTACGCTGTGAAAGTTGCTTCCGGCTCAGACAAATTACCAAAAATAGTGCAAAATAACATAATTACTGCCTGTTGAGTCGAAACAAAGCAGCCACAACAGCTTTGCCAATTAAGTTTTTGGTATACTATATTTTCTGAACTTTCTTTCTGATGTTTCAATGCTTTTAAGTTGAATATTGAATTGACAGGCTCGAATGGAGGACCTTGAAGTCCACTACGGACAATGGAAAGGTCCCAGGAGGGAACTAAGGATGGTCTAAAGGAGTTAACCTTTCTGCCCCCTCTGATGAGTCTGACTGTTAACTCATGTCGTGCCAAAGTGTTGCCTTCAATGTGTTGCCTTCAAGGTGTTGCCTTTTGCCGGCATAACAGGTCCTGGTAGAGGGAGCTCTGGCAAGACACCGTGTTTGAACCACAGAGCGTGGCATTAACCGGGGGTCCTATGTGGCTTGATGTGCCAGACATGGAGATTCCAGAGGTCTGGGCGCGGGTGCTTGCGCCCACATCCCCGGGTCAGAAGGTCCAACTGGTAATAAGGTGCCACCATTAGGTGCCACCCCCTGCTTCCTGATCTTGCACAGGAGGGGTGCAAGGAGGCTCACTGGGGGAACGCATATAGGCGTTTCTTCCTGGGCCAGCAATGCATCGGCGCATCCATCCCGAGGGCAACCAGGGACAGAGCATGGAACAGCCGGCACTGAGCATTCTCTGGGGTGGCGAACAGGTCTACCTCCGCTATTCCAAAGCATTGCCAGACCTGAGCATTGCTCAGTCCTGACTGAGGTTTCCACCGAGACAGTGCATCTGCTGTCTGGATCAACCTGCCAGGGTTGTGGATTGCAGCTAGGGACAGACCCCAATGGTGACTCCAGAGGAGCAGTATGCGAACGAGAGTCGACAAACAGGGTGAATGTGTCACTACTTGTCGATTGATATACGCCACCGCTGTCGTGTTGTCTGTCCTGACCAACATCTGATGTCCCTGCAGCATTCTCCTGATGTGCTTTACTGCCAGATATACTTTTAGGCTCCAGGAAGTGAGTCTTTTGGTCCAAAACACTGAGATTTTGTGCTTCAGCACTCTTTGAAGCTCTTTAGTTATAGTTAATAACTTGAGTTAGTTAATTGGTAGTTACTACTACATGCCTGGCAGGTCCTCCCAAGGGGATACCGGCACGGAGGAACCTGAATGTCCTTTCAAAGACGGAGGTGGAGAGGGCAACGAGGTGTCACGTTTACCTTCAGTTGCCGTGGATCTCATATGTAAAATGATCTATTTGCGCAGGACCGGGCCTTTGTGGGTGAGACAGAGGTCATTAGAACCCCGTTGAACCTGGGCGGCTTGGCTGCAAACTGCAGTCGATAGCCGTGCCGGATAGTGTGTAGGAGCCAGGGGGAAAAATTGGGAAGCTCCCACCAGGCTTTCTGAAATGGCGTCATACGCAGCTCGCCAATAGTTTCCATAGCAGGGCCACGAACTAGCGGACTTAGTGGTGGTGTCTGAAGGGAGCCTAGGTTAAAACCTACCTTGACGTTAAGGCTCGACCTCGGAGCAGCATCCGGTTCCAGCCAAGGAGGTCTCATTCAAGGCTTACTCTGACACGGAAGCTGAGGGCCATGTAACCCGGGCACAAGTGCACGACAGCGCCTGCTCTACCTGGGGAATCACTTCCTACCCCCTAGCTACTGCGCCATCAAGGGGAACGCGAGCGGGGAGACTGATGAACCTCACATTAAGAGGTGCTTTCCAAGTTTGGGTCAGTTCCCAATCCACTTCCCGGAAAGAACGGGATAGGAGGTGGTTATGAGGTATCATCCTGGCGTGACTCTACACGCGTCCAGCATGTAGATTTTGGGTGCAAGGGGCTGAGCCACATGCAACCCAATTTCTCTGGCAGCCCCGGTAAGCAACTCGTATAACTCCTCCGCAGCACAATCTGCCACCACCCCACGGGAGGAGAGCGATGTACTGTCTCTTTCGGGAGATGTGCTATGTCTCTCCAATGCAGCAGTTGAGATTGCATCATAAGGTGCTCAGGAGTCTTCAGAAAAGGCAAGCAGTGCATCCTCCGATAACTCACTGTGGAGGATAGCTCGACCCTGATCGACTCCTCTGGAAGCCTTAGACATCCACTGGTCGACCCTTGCAGACGGGAGCTACAAAATCTCCGGTGGTGGCCTGAAAGTATGCCAACCTCGCCCTAAAAGTGCTGCAAGACAAAACTGTATAATCAGCAAAGTCTGATCCCTCAATCGCTGCCTCAGCATGTCAATCCCAAAAGGCAATTCTTACTTGTTGGTGGAAGGCAGTGAAAGACTTGAAGTCTGGGGCATTCAGCGATTCTAGCCTCTGCTCCGGCCGAAAACCTCGCTGGTGGCCATCGACTCAGCAGATCTCCAACTAATACACCCAGAATAATCTAACTGTTCTCTGCGGTTGTCTCCCACTGAGTCACTCACGTGTCGAGAGTAGGCTCCAGCGAAAAACAGGAAGAGTGTCACGCTTTATGCGTGACAGCGTGATCTTGTGACCATCAGCGCGTTCACTGATTGGCATTTTGAAAAAGTATGGAGAGAGCAGAGCTGTCCTAGTGGAGCTTCCCATAGTAGTCATGTCGTAAGTCGACTGATGGGGAACTGCATTTCAGCACATATTTATGACTTAATCATATATCAGCAATTTAAACTCAGATGAATTCAAGAAAAGCACACATTTGAGAGGAAGACCTGTAAGATTTAGTTTCTATTTATAGACTTAATTTGGCCATAACTTTCTCAATGTTTCAGCCATAAGAACGATTTTTGGTGACAAATGTTATTTTTAGTTATTTTGTTAAAATATTTTGAAATCTTAAAAAAAAAAATTAAGCGGAGCACTGTGAGCAAAATGTACTATCCTATCAAATTTAAATATAGTAAAAACTTTAGATAAATTTGTTACCTCAATTACTTCATACTTCACTTGTTACCTTATAACTTACCAATAGTACCAAATGTGTTTAAATGATACAATGACAAAACATTTCTTATTTTCAATATAAAAGGCAATATTGAAAACGTTAATAACCTTTATCGTGGTCTTGGACATGTGTAAGATTAGTAAAAACTTTAGCTTTGTCCCTTTTCTGTTTTGAATGCAGCATCACATAGATTTTTTTATTATTAAAACGAAGGCCATTTTGCCCCGAAGACTTACACTTTATCCCCTTTTTGGCTTGCAGCACCCTGATAAACACCAAATCAATTTGAGCTACAAAAATGAATAAAAATGGCAGACCAATCCTAAAAGAATTTGCAGTGTAATGCCAGTTAATCAGGAAGGCTTGGCAATTTAATCCAACATGTGCATTGTGGGCATGTATACTTCAAAATCTCTGCAGTCTCTCAATATCAATGTCCTGTCTTCTCATCTTTATTTTTATCTTTTTTCTCTTAACCCCATCTTTCGCTCTTTGTCTCTCCAGAGTTCTGTATCTCTCTTACCCGCATCCTGTCACCTCTTCACTGCTTGTCTGTCTCGGTAGCCGCATCTCACTTTGATATCCGAGAGCAGCAAGGCTCCTCCACAAACAAAGGCCTTCTTTGTGTGTTTGCATTTGTCTCTATGTGTTGCTCCATCTTTTTGTGTAAGTACTATTAAATCTACAGAATCTTAAACATGCTCCTGGTCTGATATTTGTGTCCTGCAATCAGATTTAAAGGGTTTACAGTTCATGCCAAGATTTTAATTCCTGCTTTCATTCTTAAAAGAGTTCCCTCTAGATTTAGAAATAACTGGGATGGGGTAAAGTTCAGAAAAAAAATATTTTTGAATGTGACAGATATTCAAATTTAAACCAGATTATGTTGATTAATACTTATTTTTCTCTATGGGTTTTAATTTAAACTGTTGTTTTGTATGAATACTATTTTCTTCATTTACATAACAGTTATGTAAGTCAACAGTTATAGTTATCCATTTAAAGCTCAAAGGGTGCTTGAATTAAATTACATTCATATTCCAATTTATTCAGAATGTAATTTCTAATAGAATTATTTTTCCTACCTTTAAAGCAGTAAACTCTCTGTGTCGTGTTATTTGTGACTTGTACATTTCTACATTCTACATTAAATACGCTCACTCATCTTCAAGTTTAACATTTAATTTGGGGAAAAAGAAAGGTTCATACAAATAAGCGTGAGTGTTCTAATCCAATAATGCTATGTCTAGGTTCGACTGGCTGTCTAATCTCTGCACTGCTTGGAAGAGCTGCTACTGAGAGAGATTGGGATCTGGGAACACACAGTCTGACGGCAGAAGAGTGTGAAGGAGGTCAAACAACAACACTGACTTTTGAGGGTTTTGGTGTGTGGTACTTCAGAAAGAAGAACTGAAAGATTCTGCTCTGTCTCTGAGCTGCAGCTGAAATGCAGATTGGTGGTTCCTTTGTGGTTTCATCCATATGGTTATCCATCCAAGTATACCTAGAAGCAGGAAGTCTGACTTGCAGGTGCTCTGTAGTGGTGCTCTTCACACTGCACTGTTGTCAAGTCACTGTGCGTGAGTTTCTCGTGGAGTTTTTCTTAATTTTGTCAGGGTCATGCAGGCAGGTTATGAAGAAACTTATTTAATAACAGGATCTATGAGACACTAATAATTGATTTTGGAGAAAAATGTGTGTGAACCAGGAAATGGCTAAGAAGATGTGTTTGCGTATGCACACAGCAAATCGGCTCATAGTGTGCTTCAAAAGTATGATGTCCTCAGGAGGAGCAAGCAGGATTTCAAACTGGTTTGATTTTCTTGCGACCATACAATCGTGGGTCAGGAGCTGGTCGTGAGGTGTTAATCGTTGCTTATTACTCCAGGTAAACTGCACAAGCCATGAGACACTATTTAGCAGAAACTTGGGAGCGATCCTCACAATAGTCACATGAATCAAAAATTTTGGCAAAATGGGCTAAAAATCACACACCACTTATTAAGGTGGCAAGCATTATAGAAGCATATTAGGCAAGCTGTCTGAGAAAGGTGTCAAAACCCATGAAGAGGCATGGGTCTCCAACAAGTGCGGTGAATGGGTGGAAGGTGGGTTAGCTTTCACAAATGTTAAGAAATGCCCTGTTTAGTTTTATACTTATTTACTTGGTTAGAGACTAGCTAAAAGCAGAAACACTTGATGAGATGGTCAGTTACAAGGCATGCTCTTCCCTAAATGTATGTTAAATTATTTAAACTTAACAAACTGATTTGAATGAATCTGATTGATTTGAGGGCGTCACGGTGGCGCAGTGGGTAGCACGGTCGTCTCACAGCAAGAAGGTCGCTGGTTCTAGGCTCGGCTAGGGCTGGTGGCATTTCTGTGTGGAGTTTGCATGTTCTCCCCGTGATCGCGTGGGTTTTCTCTGGGTGCTCCGGTTTCCCCACAAGTCCAAAGACATGCGGAATAAGTGAATTGAATAAGAACGATTGCCCATAGTGTTAAAGTGTGAATGTGTGTGTGAATGTTTCCCAGCAATGGGTTGCGGCAGGGAAGGGCATCCGCTGCGTAAAAACATATGCCAGAGAGTTGGCGGTTCATTCCGCTGTGGCGACCCCGAAAGGGAATAAAGCCGACATGAAGATGAATGAATGAATGAATGATTGATTTGAAAAACTAATAAATGAAAATGATTTGCGGTGTGCTTTTTTTATCCATACAAGTAAACACTGGGCTAAAGTGGAAACATTTGATTACATGTCAGTTATTATAAACATTTCCCAAATTGTGTTCATTGATGAATTCACCTAATATATGCTGAGGCTCATTAGTGAATGTATCAGATGCCATTTTCAACATAAGCATGCTATTTTGTGTGTATGTACAGTACTGTTGTTGTTGGTTGGGAGATTTTGGATTAACGATTAAATTGGATTAACAGTTCCATGCGAGAAGAGAATAAAGAAAACCAAGAAAGAATAAAGAGCAAAGTGTTGCTGCAGAGTGCAAGGAAAGTAGATGAGTTTGAAGACTAGTAGTAGAAGTTAAGGCATGTATGGTTCTCAGTCTCATGCATTGAGCATGTGAAGCACACATTGTGCTGATTTCACACACACAGTCACCACACTTACAATGAAGCGGAAATTAAGTTGTATAAGAAAAATACATGAGTGGTGTGATTGGCATATCAAGATGGCCAATCAAATGCATACTGGTTGTGCTCAAGTGTTGACATTCAAAAAAAAGCTGAATATCGTGCATAGAGTTAATAATCTCTGGAATGGTTATCCAAGTTATTCCCACTTACGTAATTTTTCTATAAATGTGCTTGCCTCAAACACAAAACATTTCATCATTAATCCTTTTCTCACCTACAATTTGGGCATTACATCCATTTATGCTTTTGTACCTCTCTACCTCTGGGCCAGTGATTACTGAAGAATATTCACAACAAGAAAAAAACAAGATCCTTAGACATGCGAGTGTGTGGAACAAACAGAAGCTTAGACTGTTAGGAGCTGAGCATATGACTTGGAGTGTAAGAGATAAAAAAAGTGAGTTCTAATTGAAATCCTGTAAGCAAGGATACTCTTTTGACACTATTCACACTCCAATTTTCAGCAAAGTGATTCTCTGCATAGTAAATATAAAGCTCAACAGAAGAGATTATAACATACATTTCACTGTAATTTTGGGTTATCAGTTTTTGCTATTATAAATAAATATTTTGTTCACCCCATACCCTCCCATCCCACCCCCACCCCGCTGATTGGCATAATCGCCAGATCTTATAATCCACTTGGAAAGTGATTGTTAAAGCAAAAAACATCTTGTTTTGTGTCCTATGCTCGAGTGAGGGTAAGGTTCCAAAGCTAGAACAGTTCATTATTGTATATTTGCTTGCGTTTTGTACTTGTGTACGCAATGATGTAACCAATCAGCATCAGGACGCAGTTGACCATTTCCAAGTGTGCGGAAAGAGCAACCCCAATAATTGCTCCCATAGTCGATCATCGACATAATTTGAGTTATTGACTCAAAGGGAACTTTTTTTCAGTTTTTATATGTATTTCTTTATTACATATGTATTTATGTAAGCACTAAATATTTTTATGTGATATGAAAATAATTGTAATATTAGGGCTATAGTTTATTGATTTATGTGTTTTGTTGATATTTCAACAAAATATTTGGGAAATATCACTCTGAGACGTGATTAAAACTTGAGAACTAAGGTCACAAGAGAGCTGTCAGAGGAAGCAGAAAAGGCACATTTATGTCTTTGCTAAAATAGACAGGGTGACATATGGGGATGACAAATAACAAGGCAATCTATGAACAGAGTGTGAATAAGGAACTGTCTGCCCATCCGGAAAATCTATCATAATAGACAGGGGTTGAAACATCTTTAAAAGTTGGTCTTTGCCTGATGCCCCTGAAGTTAGCACAGTTGGCTCTGATAAAGACAAGAGTCTAGCCATTTTAACAAACCTCTTCAACTAATGGATACCAAACAATGAGAAATTAAAGAATGAACAAATACAAAAATAAAAGATGTACCAACCAGTGGTTACATCGGAGTTTGAAGCACTAAAGGATAGTAGATCAAGTGATTACATTAGAAACAGATTTTAAACAAAAAAATTCACGTGAGCAATGATTACCACTTTCAGGGTGTGTGTATGTGTTTGACTGTGTGTTATTGCCTGGAACACACAGCATTCCTCTGCATGGTCTCAGCATGTTACAAGAACCTTACACTCATGCAAAGCAACTTGCACACACAGACATAAACAAATCACAGTAAAAATGGATTCAAGATGACAGCAGCCTGCCAAACCACCATGTCAGGGGAAAAGAGTGAAGGAGAGGCAGATAGAAAGGATTGAAGGGAGAGAGAAGGAGCCACAATAGAGTCTTAGGGAAATTCCTAGTGCCCCGAAGAGCTGCAGACCTTAGAACAAATCGTAATGACACACACACATGCATGCACGCACTGTGCTTTTAAAGATCTCAAACAGAAGGCAAAGTCAGAGGATGAGCACAACAAGAGATTATGTATATATTTCATCAGATCTGAGATACCAATGTGTAGGTAAGAAATTCATTGGTTGAAAACACACACAATTTGAATTCATTAATATTTAATTCTCCTGGACACAAGGTCTATGAATAAAAGTTATCCCATGGGCATTCACACCAATCCAACACTCCTTGGAGATGTCTCACATGCTTCTATGAGCAGAAGCTGTTCAGCCCAATAACTAGAACGCTGAGTGAGTAAAACTGTGTCAAGTGTCCTCCTAACATTAGTGTACTAGTCAGTCACAAAAGCAAAAGATTGTTAAACACATCTGTCTTAGTGACACTCTTTGCCCACCGGGGGCTCATCCAGGACCTGATGAATGGGTGACATGCCAAAAACAATCAATCTTGGTTACCAGTATAGATTTATGTGGATTGAAGTATTGGGATGGTACGTGGCTGTAATGCATTGAGAATTTTGTCCTTGTAATGACAAAAACTGGATTTTAAGGTCAAAGAAGGCACAAAAAGTATATTGATTCAATAGAGTCAATAGGAGTTTTGTCAGCTAACATTTTCAGTGCTTGTTAAAAAAAGATTTTTACACATTACATGAACTGTAAAATCTAATACTTGCTTAGATTACATCATATTTTGGTGATGGGAGTTTGACAGGAAATGATTTTGGATTTTACACTTTGCGTCTTTAAACAGCAGTAGAGAGTCCCCCAATAAATCCCATTAGCTAGAATTGTGGTAAGTTTTATGTTATTTGTTCAAGTGCGGAATTTAAATTGCATTTATAACTGACAGAAGGGTGATCTGAGAAATCTACGGTCGCAAATCTTTCCAAACCCATTTCCCATGTTGTTACGAAGTCAAATTCAAGATCTAGAAAGAAGATTGTGTTCTGACTGAAGTGAGCCTGCTGCCACCTGCATGCAGTAAAGAGGTGACATAGATGTGCCAATGACTTCCCATAATTTCCCAGCATTTTACAAGCTAGTTAAATGCAAGAGGTTGCAGAGGACATGAGAGACTGTTCAAATGCATATAATTAGAATATGATACATTTAAAAAGTTAAACATCTGTTCATTCATTACTTATAGACTGATAGATTTAAAATATTTCAACTGATGAAAATCCTAAAACCAGTATGTCAGAAAATTTGCATATTACTTGATAGGAATTTAAAAAATGTTTTAAAATTTGGACAGCAAACTTTGATTTGCTTGAGAAATCATATTTTTCATTGTTTTATAACGTTTTAGCCAGTTGGGAAAACCTTGAGTCTTGAAGCTATTTAAAGTTTTAATCAGTGTAAAACTTTTGTAGTCAAAACAGTTCGATAATACACAAATTACACAATCAAGAGAGTAAGAGAGAGAGTTCTGTCAAAATGGCTGCTACGATAAATAGTCTGTTTACTATGGAGGCATCCATGGAATCACATGGAATCATATTATGCTTAAGTTTTTAATGGCAATGTTAACCCTTGCACCTTGCTCAGCATAGTATTGCTCAGGCTGATAAGTTTCTTAAGTGTTGTGAGTTTGGAGTTTCTATGAGATTCTCAGTCTGAGCTACAAGTTTAACCCTGTGTTTAGTCAATGTAAAAATGTCCCAGCATTCTCAGTGATGTCCCAATATCCTTTAGTAGCAACACTTTGAGAGATATATAAACCCAAGCCAGACCAGTTTCAGTAGTTTGAGAAAAGTTAACTTACAGTATTTAGGAGGAGAGGGCATCAGAAAGTTGAAGAGAACAATGGTGATAATAATAATAATAATAATAATAATATATTTAAAAGCTAAAACAGGATGTTGGCTTTTTCCAGGCAAATTATTAGGCAGCCCAAACAATCAATGAACGTGGAAATTTTATACACTGCAAAAAATGCACTCTTGGAACAAGAAAAAAAGCCTCAAATAAAGTTAAACTCTTCCTATATGAAGCAAAAAAATCTGCCAATGGGGTAAGCAAATTTGACTTGGCAAGAATTCTTAAAAATAGAAAAAATTCTAGCAGATAAATAGACAAAAGCTCTCAAAACAAGTCTTTACAATTTATAAAACTGCACTGAAACTAGAATATTTCAACTTGTATCTAGTCTCTGGTGGTCTTAAAACTAGACAATTTGTCTTAAAACTAGGATGTTTTCTTTTTTATTTAACACTAACTTAGAAAATTTAGTATTAAAATAAATATATATGACCTTAAATTATGAAAGTTTGTGCTTAATTGTAGTTCTTAAAATAGAATATGGGTTCTTAAAACTAGAAATTCTAGCTTATAATTTTAAATAGTTATATTATATATTATTTAGGCCTATTGATGCATTTTCAGATAGGACAGTTCCGATAGGAGACAGGAAGAACACTTAATAGAGATCAGGGGAGAAGATCGGCGAAGGACCCCCGTCACCAGAGGCTTCAACTCCACATGTCAGTGCTCTGACCTCTATGCTATCAGTGCTGACAAATTAATTCGTTTCTGATAAGCTATATAAAACTGAAAGAGAAAACATTCTAGTTTTAAGACAGATTGTCTAGTTTTAAGACAACTAGTGACTAGATACAAGTTGGAATATTCTAGTTTCAATGCATTTTTACAGCTTGGAAAGACTTGTTTTGAGAGTTTTTGTATTTTTTTACGATTCAACAGCTTATGTTACCAGCTAGAAGTTTTTGCTAATTTTAAGAATTCTTACCAACTCAAATTTGCTCACCCCATTAGCAGAATCTTTTGCTTGATCTAGCAAGAGTTATTATCTATATTTAGTATATAGTTTTTTTTCTTGTTTCAAGAGTGCTTTTTTGAAGCATAGATCTCTTCCATCAAAGTTAGTACACAACTGGATGGGGTTTGGGGGTATTGATGATTTATTTACGGTGTAGATCCTTTTTCTTATTTTCTTTTCACAAACATTTGATTCTTATTTCAAGAAATCAAATGTTCTTACCTTTACTTGATCTTGACTAGAACTAGATTTAAGATTTAGTTTTCTCTTGTTCCAAGATGCATGTTTTTAACCAGTATTTAATATTGATTTCTTAAAATAAAATGTCAATAACATTCTTGATATAAGAAAATGTTGAGTCAAAAATTCTTGTTTTAAGATTCTTGTTTTAAGATCAGTGGCAAAATCGGCAACTTGTTTCACATAGTTTCTTAATTCAAAAAAATAAATGACCAGAATCTATACCCAAATAGAAAATTATTCGTAAAATAAGAAAATCAAGATTTTCAATCTAATTTTAACCATTTTTAGCTTTGCTTAGAATTCATTTTTTGCAGTGTACTGACTTCCAAAGCATTGTGGATTCCATGCTTCTTCTCTCTTCATCCAAACTTCTGACCTTGACCTTGAAATACAACACTTACTTTCATCAGAGAACATAACTTTGGATCACTCTGCAGCAGTCCAGTCCATTTTGTCTTTAGCCTATATAAATGTAAGCCTGTTTAAATGTAAATGTATGTCTCTGTGTTATGGTTCTTGATGCACCACCTCCAGCTGCAGTCCAGTCTTTGTTAACCTTTGAATGTTTTTTTTTGTTTGTTTAACAATTCTCTCCAGGGTGCAGTTATCCCTATTGCTTATTGAATTTTCATATCAACCATTTTCTTCCCCTTCACCCCTGTAGAACTCCAGAACTCTGTGACAGCCTGCCTTTTTCCACAATCACTTTTTGTGTCTTGCCCTCCTTGTACAAGATGCCAATATCAGAATCACAAAGATTGTGCACACACCTACGGAATTTGTTGTGGTACAGAAGTACTCTCCAGTGCTGATACAAAAACATCAGAGTCCTGATGCTTAGTGTAATAACATTAGAGTCCTGCAATACGATTGTCATCTTTCGGGTAATTGTCAAGTCAGCAGTCTTCTCCATGCTTGTGTAATCTACAAAGCTAGACTACCGAGACTACCTTTGGAGGTGTTTTGAGTTAGTTAGATGATTAGAACTTTCAAAAAGCAACTGAAAACTCTTCTCTTCAGGGAACACCTACTATATAAAAAACTTTATTTTTTTCATCCTCTGTCTTTATCTTCTTCCGTTATTTACTTTCAGCTATGGTTTATTGATCAGTTGATACAATTTATATTTTGAGCAAGCTGAGATAGACTTTGACATACAAATTGCATAGTGTATCTCCCCTAATGTAAGTTGTTTTGGACAAAAGCGTTTGCCAAATGCATAAATGTAAATGTAAGTGATTAGAGTGTGCCACCAGGGGTCTTCAATATTGAACCTTTTAACAGTATTCAAATTTTCTGAGATTCTAATACTGATGTTTTCATTGGTTGTTAGTAATAACTATAAAATTCAAAGAAACAAAAATGGCATATATATATATACATCTCTCTCTCTAATGGATGCATATAAAGTATCCAGTTAAATGTTTTGAATGGTGTTTCTGTAATAGATAGCATTATTACATGTGTGGTTTTATGCGATCTTTGAAGTGAAAATTGTTGGATAAACTGTATTTCTGGGAGGAAAAACTCTGGATAAATGTATAAACATCCATTTTTGTCCTTCTTATAAACAATATTTACTCACATGGGTTTTAAAGTTGCAGGAGTAAATTCTTGACAAGCTACCAGCACATAATAATGTCTCACTCAGTTAATTTTATTTAATTCATATACACAAACAAGTAAAAAGACTACATACAACCTACAAAAATACAACCGAGAAAGGCTCATTACAGCTTCCCTCCATCCTTTCATTACAATTCGATTGTGTAGAGGGAATGTGAAAAAGTAGAGTAGAGGCAACAAGGAAAGCCTGCTTGTTGTGGATGATGGGGGGCGACTGAATGCTGATACCCCCAGTGGTTCACAAATCAGAGGGACGGGGGACAATGCTGGGTTTATCGACCCAACAAAAGGCCTCTTCACCAAGGTTAGCAAGGCTGGGAACCACTGGCAGATGGGAGCCAAGGGGCCCAGGTAAGGCCAGGTATCATGTCGGCTCAGAGGAGAGCTTTTTAAAGCTACATTAGCATACATTGCTAGTGCTGAACTAGAAGAGGAGATAAGAGAAATTTGGGAAGTGCATGGTAACATGATAAGAGCTTAATGCTTGGAAGGTATGGAGAGATTTCAGCAGAAGATACAGTTGATGGAGATGGAAATAAGAACACACTAATTATAAGCAGAAAAAAATGCAGACATGCACAAAGACACATAAATGGGCACAATGATCACACACATTCACTGCTCAACATCTTATTTCAACCATTGATGTCTTTAGCAATTAGGTCATGTTTTTTTAAGATTAAGGAAACATTAAATTAATTAATCAAAAGCTAAAAGGGTTCTAATAACTATTTTAAAATAGGGTTCTAAAAATAATATAAATTACATAATTTTTGCTTTATATTTAAATAATTTAATGCAATGTTTAACATTCATGATATACGTACATTCTTTTTGGTTATGATTAACAAAATGTAAAACACAGATTTCTTTTGTTTTTAATGATTTTTTAATTTAGACAAAAAGTGTTTTAACACCATATTCACAAGCTTTTAACATTGGAAATTGAAGGCAAACTGTTTCAGATGGAAACCAGCAGAATCAGGAGATAAAAAGAAGTGTCAAGGGTCAAAGAACTCTCAGTCTTTGAATGTAAAACTCATGGTATTAGACCATTGGATTTCTGCTCTGCTGCTGTGCCCAGTTACAAGAACATAGTAATCAAATAATCTCTTCAATTTAAAAGTGCAGGGTATGATTTTTGTAAAAAACTTTAAAGAACAGTTTCAATCCGACTTTTCAGAGAATTCATTGCAGCAAATCAGCATGGGCTACCAGCAGTAGGGATATGTGATAAATCATAAAAAAAAAAAAACATTTTAATATGTTTTCTCTTCTATCTTACTACTAATGAACAAATAAACTGAAGATTAGATAGAATGAAAAAAAAAACATTGATATGACGAAAGAAAATGATTGGAATTATGAAATTATTGTTGAAATTATCACAAATTATGTGAGGAAATATTTTATAGCAAAACATCTCTAATCCTTAGGGACAAGATTTAGGATATTTTTGGATTCATTAAAATGTTGTGGGTTCACTTGAGGATCTGTAAACCTAGCCCCTTGCTGTGGTGTGGCAGAGGAAATGTACAATGTAAAAAGAAATGTATGTATAACAGTATTAAAAGAAGAAAACAGAGAACATACTGGCAGAAAATGGCTGGGATTTTTTTCTGTTATTTATCTTTTTCAAAAGTGAACATTTCCATAATATTACATTTTTTAATTATACAAAGATTTATTTATTTAAATGATAGATCCTTATTGTATAATTTTTATATAAAAGCACACATTCTTTATTGTTTTTTTCTTTAATAATTGAGTACTGTATTAGGATGAAAGTGAAGATAAGAGGATATTGCTGACTTAGCAGGGTATAGTGCATAAAACTAAAATATTTATCTTGCTATAAAACTTGATTTGAAATAATTTTAATGTCCTCCTAATGTTTTTTTTTATTTACCCCAAGTGCTCCATTTCCCCCTGCACAACATAAAAAAAAGTTTGAATAATTTATATTGCCCACATAATGTTTTTTTTTCTCCCTAAAATGAACTTGCAATATTAACCTTCTTATACATATATTATTATTATATGCATAACCTATATTATCAGCCTATATGAATGTTTTATTTATGTTATGCAAATCCACATTAGTCCACTTGTCTGTGAGGCTGCTTTGAAGCAAATGCAGAAAAGCACTATAAAATTAATTTGGTTTATTAATTATTCATTTATTGATTGATATTGCCTTAACATAGTAATCTCATTTTAATTAGACATGTGGTTTTAGTTATTAGATATTAATGAGAAGTTTACACACAATTGCAAATTCTATTTACTGCTGAAAGTGCTACAAACCTCCCCTGACTCAGCACTTTTGAAAATCCCAGGGAAACCGGGCAAGGTAATGGGACGCTTGGGAGCAGAATCTACTTAAAAAAGAGCACTACTTGATCAAAATAATTCCAACATTTGAAAATGGCTACTTTTAAAAGTTGTCCTAAAAAGACAAACTTTTTTTGCACCTAAGAAGGATACTGTACAAAAACTGCCAGTGCCCAGATCCATGTGAGGCTCACTTCCTATGCAGATGAAAACAATACTTTGTATTGCCACTCTACTCCCTGCTTTATCCATCACCCTACGCTGGCTAGGTGATAGTCTTGCATCTTCATGGAAGTTTGATAGCAGTATTTTTTAGCATAGACTCACCTAGGAAGCAGATTTTGACTGCTCAATGAACCAATCGCATTTCACTTCACATACCATCATGTTTCCAAGCATGGAAATGTAGCTATAAAACTGATTGACATGCAGCAAGACATTCAATGTTATTCAATGTTTAGTTGTTCTTTATAATTGCTCATTTTTGGTACACACGATAGCTCTATGTCTCTATGTCCAAAACTTTCCAGCTGATTGACTCATTGATGTGTGTAAATCTCCATAAAGTGATAAAAATATAAGGGCTTTATTTTAATCCCAACTATTTTTTATACCCTCTGAAAATAAGCTGGTGTTGTTAACTCACTGTAAATCATGTCAAATACAAACCTTGAATTAATTACCAAAAACTCCTCCTCACTGTTTTTCATTTACATTTTGCTCCAAACTGTTTTTGAACGAGTGTCAGCACAAATCTGAATTTGCAATGAAGTTGAGACTGAAACCTGGATCTGTACCAACTCTATGTGATCCAACCCTATCTCTAGAATAAGTAAGTGTGCTATTTTAAAGTAAATAATTAAATATTCAAACTATAATGGCAAACTTTTTGACTTAGTATCAAAACTCTTTCACAAGAGTATACTGTCATGCATTTCTTATGAATTTATTTAGCATATTTTTACTTTGTATTATTATTAATATATCGCTCTTGCATGCTTCCACTGAATGTGCATTTGGAAAAGACAACAGACAGCTGGGAGGGCGTGGTGAGTGGAGTCAATTGGCTTAGTGCCCAAAACAACTACTTTTTATTTCGAAGAGGTTTTGTTGAGATAAACATTTTTTTATATAGTATAAACTTTGACTGTGACAGGCTTGACATATATACCCTATAGAACCGTAAAATGAACTTAAATTTGACCATTTGATTTAAATGTTAAATTGCCATTTGATTATTCTTTTTTTCCATTTCTTTATAATTCTCTTTCTGAATATTATTTTCAGAAGGTCACTTAAAACTTCACACAACAGGAGAGAGATCCCAACCAGACTGCGGTCACCTGTACACTCACTTCTTATGCAGATGTATGCAGTTTTCTGATTGGATAGCGCAAAATTTATTAAAATTTATGTATATTAACAGAAACCTAGTGGTCAGAGTCTGTTTCACAAATGTTGCACGATAGATTTGTTTGACTTTTCCTTTTAAACCAGGTTGTTCAAAAATGACCCAAACCAGCTAACCTTTTTCTTGTTGAAAAAACCCCCCGACAAACATCAACATGTACATGTTATTATCTAAAAATGTTATTGATAAGTGTTACAATAATTAACTTAAGAAAGGTAATTCAATATCAAACAAATCCTATCTTTGTGTTGACATTAAAATGTAGCATAATCCTGAACCAGGTGACCCTTTACACCAAAACACAACTCACAATCCCTCAGGAACACATGCATACACACGCAAACCTGCACATAACATCAAAACAGCTATTAGTGCTTTGACTGGCATGGAGAGGTCTGGAAGCTTCTCCGGTGAGTGTGTGTATGAGGGTGTGTGTGGGGCGGGAGATAGCCACACTTCAAAGAAAGCCAGGATCACATCAACAGCTGGGCTGAGTGTGTTCTCAGAGAGCCTCGACTGCCCACCCACCTGGATCCACACAGACTCTCATCTCCCATATCACACACAATACGCTCACAAGCCTGCTTACACACATTATGACTCAGAATATAAATGGAAGTTGTGAATTGTCATTACCAAAGAGGGTTGCTTTTAGCCATTGGCAAGTGATTCTCTCTCTCTCTCTCTCTCTCTCTCTCTCTCTCTCTCTCTCTCTCTCTCTCTCTCTCTCTCTCTCTGGCTCGTACACACTCGCATGCTGGTAATCTCCCTCTCCCGCAGGCCAACATGATGTGGCTCTTTGATGGGAGATACAAACAGATGAACCACAGATATAAATCTCTGTCAAAGGATCACACACGCATGCAAACCGGTGAACACACACCATAAGCTGTTTTATGGGTTACTTCGCAAACATATACTCAATCCAAACACAGTACACATGCCATGAAAAAAAGGGATTTCCATTAAGGGAAAATGTTCCTACAAAAAAATCATGAGGACTCATTTAGTCCCTGAAATTTGTTAAGTAAACCAACTCAAGCTGAAGGTCTCACTGCTGCCACGTGGTGGGCTAAGGTGGGTAAACATAACTGGATAAATACTCAAGGTACACTGAAAGGTAGATGATGTAAAGATAAGTAACAAATGCACAGCAAAAAGTCAAAAGGAGTAAAATGAGGTAAAAACTCAAATTAAGCTAAAATAGCTGCCAACAATCTCACTTGCCAACAGTCTTAAAAACAAGTCGATAAACCTTGTTTTTGAATAAGGCATTACAAAAATTCCACTGCCCTATAGTTAAAATAGTAAAGATATTTAGTCTCAATGAAACAAAACAATGATTACATTTCTTAAGTAAAAACCTTTAATTGGCTTAAAAAAAGTAAAAAAAAAAATTCTTCAAAAACCTAGACTAAAACAAGAAAATATGTCTAAATGCTAAGAAAAGTTTTACGTCTTTTCTCATTTGATGAGAAACTTAATTTAATTGTTCATTAAATTGTTTAAGAAAAACTTTAGCATTGCAAAAAATTCAGAATAATGCACTAATTATAAGGACATAATTATGTATATACTATACTTACATATATAAAAAAAATATATATATATAAAATAAAATAAAAAATAAATATATATATATATATATATATATATATATATATATATATATATATATATATATATATATATATATATATATATATATATATATATATATATATATATACTTTTATATATATATATTCAAAAGGTATAAAGGCTATATAAACACAAAAGTTTTTTTAGAACATTTTTATTATTAACTGCAAGAGAACAAAGAACGACACACAAAAAAACCTTTATGGTTTCATGTCTTGCCTGGCCCTTTGAGTCGTTTTTACCAACAAATCTCATTAAAAATAATAACATCAGGTGGCAAAAAAAACGTAAACAACAAAAATGCAAAAAAAAAAAAAAAGTCAAAAATCCTTTAATGATGAAAAACGTTGTCTGTTCTTTGGTTCCAGATTTTTTTTGTTGTGCATAAAGACTGCACTGTTTTCCTTGAATCAAAGTCATTATGAATGTATTTATTTATCTATTTGAGGCTATGTCTATTAATTAAATAGATAATTCTGTTCCTCAAATGACTGTACAGTAAATCTTTATTCTTTATTGTATGGAATGATTAAAAAAAAAAAGTCATTAAAAGTCACTCAGCTTTCAGATGAGAGTTGGATGCTTAAAATAACAACTTGGCATACAACTTTTATACCTGTTATTATTTTTAAACAAAAAGCTTTACAATGCAGTTAAATTTCATTTTAAACATTGTAATACCCACAACTAGTAATAATATTCTACTGATAAGGTAAAAAAAAAACGCATAATGGACTTGAAAGGAAAATATCTTGAAATAATTTAAATACTAGCAGTTAAAAAGAACATAGAACTAAATCTTGTCATAAAAAGTTGCCTTAATTTAAATTCAAATGATTAGGATCTTTTACTATTTGCAGAGTGTGGACTTTTTTCCAATTTGTTCCTGCTTCATTTTCCTGGTGCTTTTTTATGTTTTATTGGAATGAATAACAATTAGGAAGCAAGTCAATAGAATATAAATAGGTGGTTCGGTAGAGTTGGTTTCTAGTAGCTAGTAGTACTCACATGCTTCCTTCTTACACAAAAGCAGTGGGTTAGTGCTCTAACCATTTGCATTTATGTGACTGTAGCTCTTGGCCGGCGAAGAGTGTATTAGTGGAACCCTTCTGAGCAGCAGTAGTAGCTCTGTGTCTCTATAGATCAGGCTGGATCAATGCCAGTGATTTTCAATGAGAGTTTCTCTGAGAGTATGGAGGCATATGTGTGAGCATGAGAGACCAAAGATGGCTGGCAGGGACCAACCTGAAGAGACACGTTTGCTGATCCAGTGCAGGTTGAATCTAGCTTTTGAATCAAAATTTATGCTCACCTGATTTCACTGTATTCCCTTTACCTAAAGCTGTAGAAAGCCTTTCTTATGTCACACTCTGGCTTTTATTTTTGTATTAGGTTTTTAAGTGGATTTTCTTTAACTGTACAAAATATGATTTTTTAAATAATTTAAGATGGAATAAGCAAATCTTAAATAACTGAAAAGGTATTGCTTAAGAAAAAAAAACATTTTTACACAACATGTAAAGTATAAAAAAATAAAACAGAGTTGGTTAAAGAATTATATGCATTGGCCATGCAAGCCAAAAATTTTTTTTAGAGGAAAACCTGTTTAACTCCCTATGTGAAACTTCTGCTACACTTTTTATCTAGTCACCAGAGTTTTCCTGTTCTGAAGGCTTCCTCATTTCTAGCGGGTAACATTACACCTTGACCATTATAAACGATATTTCCTGTTCTACCCACCATTTCGTATATATGTACTGTGTGCGCCAGGAGACTCCCACCCTTAATCTGTCATGAGCAGTCATTGTCCCATCCGGGGAACTCAAGGCCTAATTGAGGGCTCTCATCAAGCCTGAGAACACTGAATCACGTTGTATCAGCATAGTAGAATCCAGTAACTTTCAAAGGGTGGCTTATGATTGTGTAAGGAGGTGCCTGATTGTCAGATTTAGTTCATTACATTGAGGCCATGAAAGAAATCAATCACACAGGGTAACCATGTATGACACAATGAGTGTGAGGGGCAGGAAACAGTCAGCCTGATAGAAAAAAAAAACAGAAAAAGGGAGAGAAATGCCCATTTAAGGGTTTATGTACATTATGCAGACCATTTATTTTACAATAATTTTTATTACAATTAATATTTATTTTAGTACTATTTTAAACGTAATATTTTTAAAGTCAGATTTATGACTTGAAAAAAAAATACTGTGATTTTTTAAACACGTATTTGGCATTTACATGCATCGTGTGGGGCAAACATGGTCCAAGTTAGCAAGAGAATTAATTTTATTTACTGAGGCCCATCTTTGGATATTATATGGAATCAGGTCACAAATGTCATCTATCGTAACATGTTGTGGTACTTGGGCTTGAGTTAGCAAGAGCTGGGGCTAGAAAAAATTAATAAGAAGGTTTGAGAGCCCTCAGGCAGGTGAGACTAACAGGTGATGAGATTACCATTAACAAGTGTGAAATAGAAGTAGTTGAAACAACACTCAAATATCAAAATCCTTCGCACGATCGTCTCACAGCAAGAAGGTCACTGGTTCTAGGTTGGGGCTGGTGGCATTTCTGTGTGGAGTTTGCATGTTCTCCCCGTGATTGCGTGGGTTTTCTCCGGGTGCTCCGGTTTCCCCACAAGTCCAAAGACATGTGGTATAAGTGAATTGAGTAAGAACGATTGCGTGTGCACGCAGTGAATTGCGTGTTGCATGTGAACAAAGAGTGAATGTGTGTGTGAATGTTTCCCAGAGATGGGTTGCGGCTGGAAGGGCATCCGCCGCGTAAAACATATGACAGAGAGTTGGCTGGTCATTCCGCTGTGGCGACCCCGAAAGGGAAGAAAGCCGACATGAAGATGAATGAATGAATGTTTCAACTGCAGAATAATGAAATTATTAAAAATAAATGATCTAGTTGGTCAGATTGAACTTCAGACTTTCTAACACTTTCACAGTTTGTACTCTTATCAAATATAACTGAGCTAACTACAAATGCTTAAAATGTTGAAATAATGAAACTGGAATTGAAAACAGGTTCATATCTTTCTTTCTTCCCTTCTCCTTCTCTTTCTTCCCTTCTACTCGTTTTCATTTTCTTCTCTTCTTGTTATTTTCTTTCTTTCTCTTCCCTTCTTTTTTCTTTCTTTCTTCCCTTCTCCTTTTCTTTCCTCCCTTCTACTCCTTTTCATTTTCTTCCCTTCTTGTTATTTTCTTTCTTTCTCTTCCCTCCTTTTTTCTTTCTTTTGCCTTCTCCTTTTCTTTTTTCTTTCTCTATTTATTTATTTATTTATTTATTTATTTATTTATTTATTTATTTATTTATTTATTTTAAGAGCCCTAACAGTGAGCACCGACAAGTAGAAAAAGCAAATGAAAGTTGATTCATGAACCGTTTGAGAAATATATTTCTCATATTTAACACAAACAAAGGGCTGTGTTAAATATATTTAACTCATGAGTTAAGCAAAACCCTCACAAAACAGCAGTTATCCAAATTTGACAAAATATTTTACTTTGTGTCACATTTTTGACCACCTAGCATTGTATTCTGACATTATAAACAGTTTTCAAGAAAGAGCTAATGTTGTCATCTGGTAAAGTTGAGAGAAAAAAGCGCAACAGTTTTAGGTGTAAATAAAGTTGTATTAATTAACAGTCTACTCCTGATAGGTGCTATATTTGTCAATGTATTACTTTCTCTTGGGAAGCCAAGCTTGTGTTAAAATAAGTTCAAAAACAATACATTAATACTCTGCTATCAAGAGAGGGCAGCATTGCACCTTAAAGAAGAAAAAACATTAAATAGCCCCTGTAAACTATGGACTTGGAATGAAATAGGATGAAGCAGTTATTCTTGGAAGACAGGTATTTCATCTGACATGTTTTTCATTCTATTATTTATTTATTGCAAATAAAGCACTACTTTAAATAAATGAAAAATCCTCTTTAAAATGCATCTACCAAAAAGATAATAACATAATAATAATAATGTTGAATAAAAAATATATAAACTTCCTAAAATGTGTTTTTTTCCTGGTCGCACATATTTTTGCATTTTTTTTTCTGCAGTGTCACTCATATCTATGCAGCCTAGGCACACAATTTCATCTAAAGTTAGGGGTAGAAACACTTTCAACCCCAATAAATATTAACTCCCTGTATAAATGTGCTGCCTGAAAATATCTCCATAATGCATCAAGATCAGCACTTTCACAGGGTAGTGTCATCACCTGACGGTATGAAGGTCACAAGCATTATGGCTCCGGCTGTATGTGTGGGTCACAGTTTTTTAATACCTTTCTATCTGCGCTGGCTTCTCTAAAATGAAATGAAAGGCACTGCGTGTGGTAGAGCCACTTACAGTGTTTTTAAAAATAATGATCGATTATCAAATTCGGATCACATCATTCTGGATTTTGTTCACATTAGGTAGGCGACTATACAGGTTGCCAGTATCTTACAGGGACACATTCTGTCACTATTCGCTCAGTATACAATAAAGTATTTAAAATCTCAACTTTCCATTGTGTCTTAAATTCACCTTTTTGTATGTGAAACTGCAATGAATAGTCAAGCTGTATTTAACAAATAGCGCATTACTGTTCAGTTGGCAACTATGTAAAAAGACACCTTACATCAAACCATGGAGACACACACCCGTACATACTCAGCAGGTATAAAAGATAAATGTGAGTGAATACCAAATGTGCTCAAGGCATCCAAGGAGGGGAGGAGAAAAACATAAAATATTAAAGCTGTACAGCAGAGTGTGAGAATTCTGCCACTAAGATCATACAGTGAGTTCTAACACAGTGGCAATGTCTGTCAATCCCAGGCGTCGTGGGACAGGACACACAGCTTGAGATGTGTTACAGATTCTAGAGGGAGACCGCAGTCAGGCTGCTGTCCTATAAAGCCAAAAGTACAGTTTCACAGCTGATATTGATCCCACAAAAAACACATTCTTTATTGCTGTTGGGAGGTCTTATTTCCCAAATGAGGAGCAGCTGAATTGCTGCTCTGCCAGTGACTGGAGATACAAAATATACCCACAGAAATACATGCAGGCAGATATTTCAACTGGCCCGAACTTCTCAGGATTGATCATGGAAAGATGGTAAACTGAGCAAGAAAACAGGATTGATAATAAACAAGCTCCCTAAACTCAATTAAAGCACCCTAAGCATGCTTTGGGGACATACTAGCATGCTAGAGAATTAAATAATAAATCTTTGCATTTTCTAAATACACTATTTAATCCTAGTTAGTGTTGCAGTTAGGCTGCTGGACATTATTCCAGGGAGCCTGACTCAAACCAGAATCTCTTTGCTTTATTTTTGAAGATGTCGTACACTTCATCCTTTATGGTCAGAGTTTTTATGATTTTAGATATACAACATCTTTTAATTCAGACGTCTGGGATACTCACATACATCTTAAGAAATGATAGAAGTAAATGCTTCTGTATTACTTTGTTAATGCTGTATTTACAGTAAATATCTTTCCATCCTAGATAGGGTTGCATTAATCTGCTGGAGCTTATTCCAAGGAGGCGGACTCAAATTAGAACCACAATGCTTTATTTTGAAAGACATTTTTTACTTCATGCTTTATGGTCAAACCTGACACCTTTGGCATTTACTCTTTTGTGTTCAATTAAAATGAAGATATAAGTTATTACATTTAGTTACACATAAGTTATTACATTTTCGTTCCATATTTTCATTTAAGAAAATTTTATTAGAAAGTCTGATTTCATGTTTAATAGTACATGTAAAATAACAACATCAAAACTAGTTATAAAGCTCATCTAAAGTGAGTCATAAATACTTCTCAGCTTTACAAAGCATGACTACTGATGTTATAATAGTTAGTTAGCAGCTAGTTAATGCTTTATAACTACCTGACTTCATCCCAAGTTACCTGAGTTACAGTAAAAACGTGTGTTAATAATGCATTTGTTATCACACTTGTAACTGTTATTATATATCTGAATAATAAGATGTACTAATGTACTTTTAAAAGTTTAATAATGATTTATTTACATTTTCTAAATGATCCCACGAATCACTAACAAATAATAACTAACTACTGTGTAAATATTGAAAAGTTTAGTTTATAAATGATTAACTGATCCGCAATAAAGCATGAAATTAAAATTATAAGCATGTTATGTAGATTCTTATGAACCAGAAGTAAAGCCTTTAACATTATATTTTTGAACGGTGTATAAATGTGTAATGACATATAAACAATGCTTTATAAATTAGTTATTAACTATGTGCCAATGCTTAAGAAATTATTAGTAGTGTGTAGTTATTATAAAGTGCTGCCGAAAATTGGGTTTTATTGGGTCATGACGCACAGAACTTTCAAATGCTAGTATGACTGGCCTCTTACTCTGAAACTGTGAGATTTTTTGGTCATCAAGCAAGTCAATTTAAGACATATAAATGCCGATTTGAAACTTTTCAATGCTTTCAAATGTTTATTTCCCCATAATATAGCATTTAAAATATCAAGAAGCCTACAACAACCTGAAAAGTAAGTTTCACATTTGCCATGTGCTGTCTTGCACTCTCAGGAAAAAAATACAAATAAAAAATGACAGAAAGCAAAAAGTATAGAAAAGAAGAAGATGGGTTATTGTGATTGTCTCTACAGTTCAGCGGTTGACTGTATTAGAGCATTGACCAGCAGCACCTCTGTTTTCTTACAACTCTGATGATTAAATGTTTCATCCCAAACAAGAAACAGGCAGAGATGCTGGGGGAAGTGATTACATTCAAGTGGGTCACAGGAGCTCAGGAAAAAGACATTTATCTTGTGTGGCAGCATAGTCTCTCTCTCCCTCCCTCCCATCTCGCTTGTGAAAGTTCTTTGTGAGCACAGTAAACGATCGAAAGGTTTCTGACAAGAGACAGATGTTGCAGTGAAAATAGCTCTCTCCCATGACTATCTTCCTCAGTCAAAGTCTTCAGCTCATCACTGAAACATTGTATAGCAATCATGTCTAAATGGGAAGAAAAACAGCATGCCACACACAGCCAATGTAACAGGGACATAAGATGACCACTTTCACAAGTCGATACTATTTTTTACATTTCTTAAAATTACTCACTTTTAAACAGCTGTGTTCAAAATGACAATTTGGGCTTGGTCCATTAATTGCTTGTCATGTTGGAGTCATTCACTAATTCTCAGTGTGTTTTAGTACTTAAAAGGCTTGTAATATTATCATTATACAAGTTAATCTTTTATTTTATAGCACCTTCAAAAGATATAAAACTTTTACAAAAAAAAAATTGTGTGTGCAGGTGTGCATGTATTGGTGTCTGCTAATCACTTATGACTTTGCACTCTTTGCTTGTTTCTTTGCAAATTTGAGATGCCGCTGTTTCTTTGACTACAATTCTTTAACTGGACCTTTCCAAGTTGATGTTGTTGTATAGTATTCAAGTCTTTATTATATTTCACATTGTAAATAAAATTATGTTCGTTGAAAAATATTTGTCTTCTCACTTTTCCCACCTGTTTCTTTTCTATTTTCAATGCAATAACTGACAACTGACAAAAAAAATTAAATAATAATAAATAAATAAAAAATAAAATAAATAACGTATGCAAAAATGGTATTACATGTAGTTAGTATGTTATGGAATTTAACTAAAGTGAATAACTGAAAGTAGATGAAACAACCTGCAACATTTACAAGGTCAATTCTTTATTGTATAAAGATAAAAAAGGAAATGTATAACAAAATAGTTCATAGTTATTTGTGGTGTCAGCGATTTTCTGTTCATTTTTGCATATTATTTACATATATTATATACATATATTTTGTATGTTAATATACGTTATTTGCCTACATGTACATTTCCTATAGGAAACTGGTCAATTTATGTTTATATATATATAGATATATGTCACTAAAATTAAAAACCTATGTTTAAAACAAACATGATTAAATATGTTATTTCTGTATGGGATTATATATCATATTAGAGAAAAAATAGAGAAAAGCAGAAAGGACACAAAGCAATGCCTGACTTTTAAAATGGCTTGTGTGAATATAAAGGACAGAAGAGCTAATGGCATTACCAAAGAAAGAGAAGATCTGAGAGTATTTGACATGAAAGAGTTGAGTGAGGTGTAGAGGCGCAAAGTTATGGAGTGACTTTAGAGATTAGAAGGATCTTCAAAAGTATTTAATGTTTTCCCCTAGGCAAGTACAGTTTCAAAAAAGAGGAGAGATTTGATGGGTTGAGTGTTTTCATTAATTTTTTTTATTAAATGTTTTATTTTATTTTTGCCTTTTATGATAAATGAGATTGGAGACAGAATGGAAATGATCTGAGGGAGAGATAGTTTCAAACTTCACACATGGTTGCTGGATTCAATTCTTGTCACTAGCTATTAAACCAGTGAGCAGGACTACAACCCTCTGTCCTTTATTGAACCAACTAAAGCACATGAAGAAGTGTATCGACATGATGACTGTGTAAGTAGTTCATCTTTTCAAGGGAGAAAATTAGGTACTTAAAGGTGAAGTATGCAAGAAACAAACCACAAGTAATCATAAAATGGCCCTGATGTGTCAAGAGACATTAACCAATGAGATTAACTTTCTCATGAATAAAAAGACATGAGGACTTGAGATCAAAACAAGTAAAGTCATAGGAGTGCTTGTGAAAGATGTATATGAACATGGAGAAAATATAAAAATCAACTCAAAATGTTCCTGAACAGATGAGTTAAGAAAGGTTTACAGCAATTCCTTTGAATGGTTTTGACAGTTTATTGTACTATTGATTAGGCAAACTTCAAAATTATTGTCTTTAGCCAGTTTATTTTGAGTTGTGTTTAAAAAGTGGATAATTAAAAATATTAAAAGTGATTTGAAATTGCTATTAAACTATTATTGATTTATTATTGTAACCGTAGGAATGAACTAACATACATCGAGACCCTGTTAACACCAGCACAGCAAAACATGAAGAATATTTGAGTTCTCTCTCATCCTTTACAAATATTTAGATTCGATGTAAGCTTTGCTTGACTAATATATTTATTTTCTTGTTTGAAATTATTAAATGTATTAAATGATTGTCGCCTTGATATCTTACTGATACTATACAAATATTACCCCAAAATTCATCTGAATGGAATTTCATTGCCACTTTTTAAAGTTACATTCATTCAATCAATTACAATTACAAAATTTAAAGATCATTTAAAACAACCAAAGCTGTGTTTCACTAGGTGTAACAAAATACATGATGGTCCTGTATGCAATCTTTGGGGCCCCCAACGATTAAGTTTGCAATCACAGAACCAGAGTATCGAGCCCATTGCTCATTTGTTGATAACTCTAGTTGATTTGGCCACCGTTGTCAAGTCTCCCAGTTTGTCTGGGAAACTACTGTATTTCCTGTATTATTTAATTACAGGGAGTCTTACACATTTTGGTGTTTTTACACACAATGATTATGACAGTGGCCACTAATGAATACTGCTAAATTGTCCCTTTAAGTGCCGGACATGCAATAAAACTTCACAACACTGTAATTCAGTGCACTTGTATTTTGTAGTTTTAAGATTGACTGAAAAATGCTTGTTTGAAATCAAGTAGCCAACGCAAGCGTCTCATGCTCAAACATCCACAAACGTCTAGAGCGAGATCAGGTACATATAAACCATATCAACAAACAAATTCAGAATTTAAGCAGATAATGAATACAGGATTGTTTACAGTATCACGGTTATCACACATTTTTTCTTTGTTATTGGCTTCAAACACACCACATTTAATCTGTAATTTTTCTCATAAAGCTGCAAAGCTGTCATGAAATGTAGTTTTGTAAATGAAGTAAAATTGGAGCTAAATGGTTTAATATATACAACAAATAAAATATAGTTGAATTAAATTGGAAATAAAATGTCCGTCCATACCTGATGATTAACTAGCAATAAAAGTTTTTCCATTCCAATTCTTCATGTATAAAAAAAAAATTCTGATCATGTGTGACCTATGTTGTTCTTGCCATGTAAATGGTATGTTAAGTAAAATAATCTTCACATGACTATAGTTTTTCTGTATTCATAATATATATAATAATATTTTAATGTATTTTGTAGGTAATTTAATTTACCAAATTATCTGTGATCTGAAATCTCCTTATTTTATATGCAAAACTTGACAGGTATGAGGTAGAATGAACTCTGACTGACCTCCAAATTTGTTTTACATTAGGGCAAAGGCAATGGTAAAAAAGATTTTTGGTTTTGATTTATCATGGTAAATTCGAAAGCTGGACCTAAAGTTTTCTGCATAGTGGTTAGACACAAGTTACAATGAATGAGTAGTTTTATCACATTGTCAAGTGCTGAACAGAAACACAATGAAAACCCACATTTATTACATTTATTTAATAAAAGGCCCATTCACTTCTCTAATCTGGAGGTAGGTGGCGCCCTTACTCTGGAAGTCAAACCGCTGCAATCACGACACAGGGCAGATGTCAAGTGGCTGAACATCTTTCCAGTATGGCGTGAGCATACAGGAGGACTGTAATCAGGAATCAAACACACAAACTTGCCAGTCTTTTTGAAAAAGTGAGTGAAAAATCTCCAACATGTCTGCAGGAGCACTTCCACATGGATGTATTCATGTATATATATAAATTGAAAACGTAGTTTAGAAAAGGGAGAACAAAAAAACAGACAAGTCGGAGATGAGATGACCGAAACAACAATTCCATTATGCACTTGAGCAGTCTTCTAAACATAATAACACACAATACAGTCCAGAATGCACTTCATTCCCTTTCCAGCATTTAAACAGGAAAATATTCTCCCTCTTGATCCCTTGACATTACAACAGAGAAGCCTAGAAGCGTTCTTTGTGTCTCTTCCTCAAAGAAAAACTGAGACAACATCCTCCTCCTTCTGAAGCTTTTATGCCCTACTCTTGAGGGACTGTGTATGAGGAAGTGGCATTGCTTTTTGCATGCATACATCAGCAGGAACAGATATTTTGACTTTAATACATGAAAGCTGTATATGTAATATAAATGCAACGGTCACACTGTGATGCATCAAGACTTGAAACAACCAGAACATTATTCTTCAGTGAGGGATTATGATTTGGAAGTAAAATTTGATCACACAAGCCTCTTGAAGTCTGAAATTGCACAAGTGCATCAGGCAAGGCTCAGATGAAAAATATTTCATGCTACATGGTGGTTGTTCTTGATTCAGAGAGAACTGAAGACAGTTTTATGTGATGAGGAAAATGATATACATGTTTCTGTTACATTCTGGAAAAAGTTTAATTTAAAGTTACCAAGTCAGAAGTAACATCTTGTTTTATATAACCCTTTGAAGTCAATTAATAATTTTGTGTGAACTGGTTTGGACCAATGTTTATACATGTAGTTTAGTAAATTCTCAGATGTTAAAGAACAGTCCCTACAAAATGTGAATATTTTTAGTACAAAGATCTACTGAGAAAATATGGCGCTCAACTCCAAAAAGTGTATCTACTCAAGGACAACACAATTATTATTATTGAAGAAAAAAAATAGCAGGAAGGTAAAAAAAAAGGTATCTGGCTGGACAATGATAAACCAGTAACCAATTATCACACTATCTTTATTTGAGAACATAGACATATATATTAAAAATGAACTAAATTAAAGAGGCTATACACATATGGTTGACTCAAATACTTATTGTTATTTTGATATACAATAACATATTTTTGTGTTTTACCTGCAGTCAAATTTGAGTGAATTCAACCTTTTCACAGTGAATGTAAATTATACAAAACAAACAGCTGACATTTTTGTTCAGCATCATAAAATCAGCAACAAAGTTTTTAAATTATTTTGCTATACCCAAATGTAAATGATCAAAATGTTCAGTGACCCCGCTTCTCAAGAAACCTACGCTCAACGCATCACTGGTGGAAAATTACAGACCTGTCTCTTTGCTGCCCTTCACTGCAAAACTCATTGAGCAGGTCGTCTTCAATCAACTCTCTACTTTCCTGACTCAGAACAACAAGCTCGATGACAACCAATCAGGCTTTGAGACAGCTTTGTTGTCTGTAACGGACATGTTGAGGGGCCAGGGCTAACCACAGATTATCTGTCCTCATCCTACTAGACCTCTCTGCAGCATTTGACACAGTCAACCATCAGATCCTTCTCTCCACTCTCTCTGTGATGGGCATCACTGAAACTGTACTGGATTGGCTTGATCCCTATCTCACTGGTAGATCTTTCAGTGTCGGGTGGAGGGGTGAAGTCTCAAACACTCACCATGGTTCAGTCCTTGGGCCCCTTCTCTTCTCTACCTACACCACCTCCCTGGTCATCCTCAGACATGGATTCTCCTACCACTGCTATGCTGATGACACTCAACTCTATCTGTCGTTACCTATCAGTAACTACCCGCATAACTGACTGCCTGAACGACATCTCTACTTGGATGAAGAACCATCACCTACAGCTCAACATGGCCAAGACAGAACTTCTGGTAATCCCGGCCCATCCCTCTGTGCATTACAACCTCACCATCCAGCTGTAATCCTCTGCAATCACCTCTTCTCCTTCAGTCAGGAATCTTGGAGTGATTTTGGATGAACAGCTGTCATTCAAAGACCACATCACAAAGACAACTCGAGTGTGTAGATTTGCACTGCACAACATTCAAAAAATTCTTAACTGAGTATGCAACTCAACTTCTGGTTCAGGCTCTGGTCCTCTGGACCTTTCCTCTCTGGACCACTGCAAAGCTCTCCTAGCAGGACTTCCAGCAAACGCGCTCAAACCTCTACAGATGATCCAGACCTCTGCAGCTCGTCTGATCTTCAAGGAACCAAAACGAGCTCATGTTACTCCTCTCTTCATCACTCTTCATTGGCTCCCCATTGCAACTCGGGTTAAATTCAATTCGCTGACGCTGGCGTACAAAACTATCGCCAAATCAGCCCCTGTCTACCTCCATGAGCTCATACACTCCAACATGCCCTCCAGAAGCCTGCACTCAGAGAAGGAACAGCGACTCTTGGTTCCATCCCACAAAGGCAGAAGATCTCTCAGCAGAACCTTCTCTTTCACTGTCCCTGGCTGGTGGAACAAGCTCCCTGATCTAGTTAGGAAAGCAGCAACACTACTGAAACTGAAAACTCTTCTCTTCAGGGAACACCTACTATTAAAAAAAAAACTACAAAAAAATCTCTCCCCTGTAAGTCACTTTGGACAAAAGCGTCTGCTAAATACATAAATGTACATGTAAATGTAAATGAATACTTACATTGCACTATGATCGGCACAGTTTTTGAATGCCATACAGATTTTAGACTACTTTACTCATGTACTCACTGATGGCTGCCACCACACAAAGCTACAGGCATCTTTTATCAGATGCTAACCTGCTTCATTACAGCTGACAGATTTCATACACAGTTAATGTAATTGTCAGTCTAAATTGTTGTGACGGTTCTTGACCCTTCTGAGAGCTTTCATTTTTGTTTTGAACTATTTCTTCAGCTCGTTTGTACAGAAGTCAATTGAAATCCAGCTGGCTTATTTAAATAATTTGATTTTATGTTGGCTGACCTAAAAACAAAGATTCTTACATGACCGTCATATACATACCAAATGGCATTTATTAAATATGTATAAGCCATTTTTGAGATTATTACATTTTTTGCTTATACCTCATCATATTTGGATGGATGTCCTTGAAAAGCGGTCATAGATATGCACATATTTTATCATTCCATTAGTTTTTCTTTAAAATTTAAATGAGTCTGACTTAAAAAGGGATGCCAGGATTATTTCTGTCAATAGGACTCTTTGATATAGTCCTGCACAAAAGCTGTTTTAACACAAAAGTGTCATAGATTATTCATGAATGGACAGATATGTGATGTTATATTTCCACTATAAATAAATCCTATGTGTGTTTGACAGTGAATGACTTACAATCTTGTCTGCTTCTCACAAATATTTGGCCAGTCATCTACATTCTGCCAAATAAATAATAAGCACTCCATTAGGTGACTGTCCTCTAAAAGTGTCCAAATATATGTAAATGCAAGTTATAATGACTTTTTATTTATGACATTCAGTTTCCCCTCCTTAAATCTCTAGTTAGAGCATCTAAATTGAAAGTGCAACAATAAGGGGTGATTCCCTATATTTCATCTAAATATTGCACTAAGTAACAGAAATCTGATTTGGACTTATTGCACATTTCCATTTGCTCCACATTCTGTTGTTCTGTTGCTGCACTTTTACTTACACTTTTGTCTGCACATAACCTCCAAAGCACATCTCTTGAGTACCTTAGACTTTTATATATACATACTATACATAAGGTATGTATAAATTTCTACATTTGTGAGGAATGGTATAGTTTTAGTGGTGACGAGTACTTTAGCACACCTGAAAAAAAGTAAAAGTGAGAAAGTAAACGTGTAAATAAAAACAACAATAATTCTGGAGTTTAAAAAAAAATGTTTCATACAAGTGAGCTAAGCGAGTAGCTGATGAGGTTACGCACAAGATTTTATTAGTCTGGCAAGATTATATTCAGCTCTCAAAAGCGTTGAGATACCTTAATCTAATGACCTGGAAAAAGAAAGTAGCGTGTAATCAAATGACTCGCAGGCAAAATAGAAAGCCTGAAAGTCAACAACCCCCAGGTCAACATAAATTATCTAACATTATAACAGAGCAGTGAGCTGGCATGAAATCTAATGAGGAGAGAAGGCCGAGTGTGACCACACCGCAGCTGACAGGAGAAGACTGGAAGGTGTTCGTGTGGTGAGCAGAACCGCATGAAATTTGAGATTATGGTGAGATTCCAACATTGTGGACATCTGGCTCATTCCCACCGGCCTTTGAAAGCCCTATCAAAGCAGTCAGAGCTGGGCAAGAACAAACTACCCCCAGGGCATGGAGAGGCAAGATGTTTGGGTAGATTGTAGCTGTGGTGGAGTCCAAGCCCTGCAGGTAAGAGGGGACTGGAGGAAGACAAAGACGAAACAAAGACAAACTCAAAACAAATTTAGATACTTCGGATAGTATTAAGTACAAAGACATTTTCTCACTATGTTACTCTCTACAATAAAAAGGGAACTTTCTTATTTGCATATTTTTGCATTTTAAATATTTTTAAATATGACCAAAAAAAGGAAAAAACAAAAGTAACTAACATCACTAGATGGATTGACTTGGGGAAGGTCCTTTGGGTAACTTTGTATTTAGGAACTTTACAATTTGAACCGTCGCTTTAAACCATAAATTGTTGTGTCAGCACTTTCTTGATATTTACAGCTAAGCTAAAGCAAACCAGTTGAGAATGGATTTGTTTAATGTTTCTGTCCGTGTTTGTGAGTGAGTCTTGTAATATGAAATGTTTTTATATTTGAATATCTGGTGCTACAAACTAACAAAGCGACAGAAAACCCTTGCCATCAAAGTGCTCTTAAGAACCACTCTTGTTTGAAGGAAGTCTTTTAGTTGAAACTTTGTTTATTTTTAGATCATTTGCGTTAATTATATTTATATGTATAAAAAGTGTGTAAACATGTATTGGACCTCCAATCCCAACCAGACGCAAAGCTGTCCAATCTTTTCTCTCTTTCTGCATCAGGATGCAGGATCCAGTACATTATGTTTGAAACAGTAGTATGTTTGCACCAGAGTCTGACTGCAGTAGTGTAGCTATTAGTTGGGCCTGAACCTTACTGAACGGGAGGGGGGGGGGGGGGGGATCTTGTGAGACGAGCTCCATGTTGAAATATTTTTAAGAAATCCATTTCATCGACCTTGATCCCTGATGCTCTGATGCACAGATGTGGAAACACACATATTTCAGACTATTTCTTAGTTTACATGTTTTTGCACAGTATCATACGTATTTAGATGAATCCTAAATAATATATATGATTAAGAATTAATGATACAATTAAGTTTATTGTAAAGTTTTAGCTGAATTGCAGATCAAGATACTTTTTTTAGTTTTAAATAAGTACATTCCAGCATGATTAATGCTACTTACAAGTTATCATGGTCATGTGATACAGGAAAAGATTGTGATGTAGCTATTTAGCATCAAACTGTAAAATATACACTGCAAATTTGAACTCTAAATGTATATTTTGAACATTAACTATTAAAACTGTTTGGTGAAAAAAAACTTTTTTTAAAGTAAAATTGTTTGTTCTTAACCAGTACTTTAGAATTTAACCAATAATGAAAAAGTTATTTATGCTAAACAAATATTTTGCTGGATTAACCTTAATTATTGGGATAATAGGTAATCCTTAATTAATCCTTAATTATTAGTTTGCTAGTATTATCTGACTCCTTATATTGAGTAAGTTAATGATTGAATAAAATATAAATTTTTATGCAGTAAGAGTAGTAGAGAATCAATTATACTTTAATCAAAAGTTATTACTGAGCCAACTCTTAGATGTAATCAAGTTAAGCATTAATTAATAAAGCTTTTAATTACAAAAAGGATTACAATTACAAAACAGACATTTTTTTACGTCAGCAAAACATGTTGTTTTTGTTTTGAAATTTCACCCTCTAATGTCTATGGGTACCTTAAGAAGCCCAAGTGGTTTGAGTTATTAGGTTAATTTGTTGACATCACAAGCGAGAGAGCATTTTTTGTTTCTGTCTGAAATTGGCCAAAGACAATTATTCTGTAAATTGTTTTCACTTCTCGTTTCCTCTTGATTGAATTTCTGCTCAAACAGCAGAATCTCTGCTCCATTACTAATGAACTCATTCTGTCTCTCTTCGTGGTATATTCAGACGAATCCTTGCTGTCTTCTAACAACTTCTATCACCTCAGATCTGTGTCTAACCCAATTTGCAATCTTCAGGCTTCTAAC
This sequence comes from Danionella dracula, assembly GCA_900490495.1. Lineage (NCBI taxonomy): Eukaryota > Metazoa > Chordata > Actinopteri > Cypriniformes > Danionidae > Danionella > Danionella dracula. Next base: position 3,344,412 of record UELW01000600.1, read on the forward strand.
TAAGCATACATTATTGGAAGGGATAAAGATGTTAGGAAGGATTAATTTCAAAATACAAGCCAAAAATGTTATTGTGACAGTGTATAAAAATAGATAGTTATTCTCTTAAATAAAAGAAAGGACCTTCAGTCAAATACATTAAAAACCCTATTAGACAATCTGTCTGATAGGTAAAAATCAAACAAGCGTATACAGTTAACTAACTCTTTAAATCTGAACCCTATACTGAACTGGTTTGAGAAAGCCTCAATCACCAAAGACCTGCCCTTATGAAGCATGAGCTACCAATCAAAGCAGCCGCACACACCTCCGGGTAGAATTAAGAATCTAGTGCCTATGGTAGCAGGCGTCAACTTTCATGACTAATGATTTTGTAATGAAAAAAACATATAAAAATTCTAAGAAGTTTACTGAAGCCACCTCCTTTATTATATTCTTGTCACTGTGGATTTGAGTTATGTATCATTATCAAGGTTATCAGAAGCAAAGTAATGTTACAAACCATATTTCTAATTGAAGTGGACAAGTTACCGTGAGCTAAATAAGAGTAACTTTAAAATATGTTACCAAAAAGCGCAGGGAACTTGTTGCAGAGCAAAACGAGAGGAGGCTGGAGCAATCAATCTCCATCTACTGCTTGCTTCAGTTGGCTGTTAGAGGAAGATCGACTGACGTAGGTCTGATTGGGGAGGCTTTTAGCATTTATGGGACAATGTATTAATTGTAGGTTTTTCCTAATTTTAATAATAATAACTTGATCATCATCATTAAACCCATCCATCCATCCATCTTCTCCCGCTTATCCGGGGCCGGGTCGCGGGGGCAGCAGTCTAAGCAGGGATGCCCAGACTTCCCTCTCCACAGACACTTCTTCCAACTCCCCGGGAGGGATCCAGAGGCGTTCCCAGGCCAGCTGGGAGACATAGTCCCTCCAGCGCGTCCTGGGTCTTCCCCGGGGCCTCCTCCCAGTGGGACATGCCCGGAACACCTCCCCTGGGAGGCGTCCAGGAGGCATCCGGAACAGATGCCCAAGCCACCTCAGCTGACTCCTCTCGATGTGGAGGAGCAGAGGCTCTACTCCGAGCTCCCCCCGGGTGACGGAGCTTCTCACCCTATCTCTAAGGGAGCGCCCAGCCACCCGGCGAAGGAAGCTCATTTCGGCCGCTTGTATCCGGGATCTTGTCCTTTCGGTCATGACCCAGAGCTCATGACCATAGGTCATCATTAGACATCATAGAGACATCATTAAACTTGATGCAGTACTTGGAGGATGAATACTTGAAAAAAAATAAGTCATGAAATAAGTGACATTCTAATTGTACCTGTTTTAATGGATGTTTATGGGGAGAATTTATAGTTTTTTATGTGTCTCTATTGACAAATGTTATTTTGACTAATGGACTGTGTAAATGACAAACACAAATACACTCACAACAAGGTAGCGTCAAACCAAGAAATTGAGAGAAATAAAAACTGGCAGGGCACGTTCACTGTGATCAATTTGGATCAGCTCTACAAAGACTTTATCCACGACAACATACATCATTTACATACACAAAATTTTCCAGCCTAACTTTTTTTACCCTTAAAATACTCAAAATTAGTAACTACACCTGAAGACCTGCTATGTTTTTAACTCTTAATACACATCAAAGTTGAGTAAATTATTTTGTATTTTCACTGTTCTCAACAGCATAACGCAGTAGTCTTTGTTTTCTTTTCTTTGATTTCTTTTACCTCTTTCCAGATCAAATCACAGAACAGCAAATCAAAATGAAAGTAAGGATGAAACTTTTTTCGAACAATTTAGTCATCTGCTCATTTATTTTCTGTGACCTCCATATGGACAAATAAAGCACTGACAACAGCTGATTGTGACAATAATCAATTTTGCTTTAGCTAGTTGTAAAAATTTAGACCCATTTAGAGGTCCAGAGAGCAAATAGTTGCGCACACATTTAGGAAACAGAAGTGGAAGTGTTCCCCATTTATCTGAATGTGGCTGCAAGGTTTTAATGGTTTCCCTGTAACCCAGAAGTCCTAGCGTCTGGCTGTTGCATTTATGATAACATAAATAATAAAAAAAATAAATAAATGCATGTTATATAATATACTAATTAATATTTAATGTATATAAAAAAAGTCAAATAATTATTTTCCTGGTTTTTGATAGACAGGCCACTCGCATAACTTGAGAAACTTTTGATTTCCATTGATTCCATTGTCAAAATGCACTGAAACATCATCATTGATTACACACAGTAAAAAAGACTTTATGATTGTGGAAGTGGAGATACCCGAGGTCCTGTTGTGGATATCAGAGGGTACAGCAGCATCTGTTAAATATCCTTATGCATCTAAAAATAACATAGAAAAATGAGAGCATCCAATTGTTATATCCTGCAGCAGTGTGTCCTAATTTTCTTTTGCACGTCTTTGTGTGTTTGTGATCTGCTATTTTTGTCTGCTAATCATCTGGTGATTGGATCACCAGTGGCTTTTCAGCTCTCTTCAGACGTCATCATTTTGGCCCCTCCCATGAATGAAGCAAGTCTTGACATGCGTTTCGTGGTAACGCCCCCTTCATTACTCGAATATTTGTGTGTTAATAATTTTATTTTGTTTCATCTGCTCTTGTCTATTATTCTGTGTTCGATTATTTGTTTCTGTTTGGAAGGAGAAGCAGTAAAACAGGCAAAAAAAAAACACTGTTCCATTTAATTTTGGTTATGTACTGCAGAGCAAACATTAATAACATATTTAATATGTTAATGTTGCCCAAAGATAATGGTATAAATGTTAAGACCTAATGTTAAGATATCACATCTTCAAATGTCCACACTAGTGCACTACTATTTCTCCATAGTCAAAACAAGGTTGACAGAAAAACCTTCAGTTTATACTCGCTTATAGCAGTTTTGTGGATGACTTCAGTACTATAGTTGAATGAAAATTTTAAGAAAAACATAAGATGCCTATTCATAAAATAGGTTTGTTAATTCACTGATTATTTCCTTTATACATCAGTGCAGAAAAGGTGGATTTTTATATTGAACTTCCATCTAACTGAAAACAGACAAAACAACACCTTGGATCTGATTTTAGTGAAAATCCAGGGGAGTGCCTGGCAGAAGCATCTTTGCTGTGAGAAACCAGTCCTCTCTATTGATTACAGTTTGCCTGGAGATTGAATGCCACCTCAGTCTGAACATAATCACTCCACAACAAATGCATCACTTGAGAATGAAAATGAGAGAGGTGAAATTGCTTTCCATCGCTCTCAAGCTGGTGGGAGGTTTGGTTCAATAAACCACTAGATACTCTCGGTCAACCTGCCTGCTACCCTTGAGGCTAAGGGTTTTTTTTTTCCTTTGGATCTTGTCCAAGTTATGAAAATTCTTTAGACACAGTTTTCAAATATAGAACTAACCTAACAGGCCTATCTATGTTATAAGTAACCAGAGCATTTTCTTAAAGCAAAGAAATTCTGAAAGCTCAAAGATGGGTCTAGAGTTAGTAAGATTTATGTTTTACCAGTTAAAATAAAATTTTTGCTCAGTTCAGATGTAGCACATGTCCCTCCTTACCTTTTCATCCAATTACTTCTGTCACTCTTTAACCTATCAGGCTGTTGATCAATCAGATTGTTTTATTTGATCACTTTTTCACTTTCTAAATAATTTTTTTTGACACAATAATTATTTGCACAGTACCTTACTTTATGGAGGATACACATTTTAACACGTTTCAACTTGCATTTTATTTATTAAATGAAAATTTATTTTATTACAATACCATTCATAAGACATGTTACAAAAACCTGTTAAATCTATTATTTTCACATTTTATTTAATAGAGCATTTAATACAAGTATGTGAAGTTAAGATGACACCCAAATTGGTTATTGTTAGCCTTTTTATGTTAAACGTGTACTATGGGCCACAATTTGAAGCAAGGGTAGACAAGCGCTGGCACAGTGGTGGAGTAGATTGTCCTGTAACCGGAGGGTTGGCAGTTCAATCCACACCAGGTCCATTCTGCCATCGTGACCTCGGGTAAGCCACTTCACCCGTGTTGCACTGTATGGATGTGTGTGTGTTTAGTGGTGGGCAGGAGGTCTTAGACATGAAATGGCAACCACGTCCTATGAGACTTCCCCAGATGTATTTGTGTCATATAGTATGGTATCGCAGGTCAAATTGAATTCAGCTCAGTTTTCAGCCAAGCGGAATCAGAAATTAAACACATAGGCTGGACTGGACCTATGCGATCGCATTCAAATCAACAGAACATTTAAAATTTTTAAAGTGTTATTAACAATCATTCCCATTAGCCCCTTTCCCATTAGCCCCTTAACTATCAACTGGCAATAACATAATCATGAGAAATTCTTCATTCTAGATTTCACTTTGACCTTGAAAGATTCAAAACTAATAATAAAATAAAATAATTAATAAACCCACAAAATTTGCACTTTACTTTACTTTGACACCGCTGAAGTTCTATGATTTAATTTCTCACCATACTTCACTATAAAAGGAGTCATGAACAGTTTTCACTTTTACTTTAAATCATTCAATTATGTTGACGATGCCGATTTTATACCCTGCAATAGCACAATTATAACTATTGATTAAAACTTAAAAAAGCAAAACTAGTATTGGTTTTTGTTGCAATAATTGCATTTTCCACCTTTGAGGAAAAATAGAACATTTTGGCTTTTTCCACATTGGTTAAACTAATAAATGAAAAAAGAAATGAATTAAATAAAAACACACACATCTGGAGCACATTTTATTATACATTCCTGATTAAATTGACCAAGTTTGCTCCTCTTCCATAACAATACAAAAATATTAGTCACTAAAATAAATGCAGCTTTTTGGCTGCCATCTTAGTTGGTTTTTACTCTCCTCTCTCTCTCTTTTCCACAAAATGATGACCTGACAAACAGTCTACCTTGAAATGTTTTGCTGAGGTGGCGAAGTCTTTTACTGTATTTAATGGAATGGAATGTGTGCTGCAAAGAGAAAGAGTTCAAGAGTTCAGCCTATTTTATCACCCTGATTATACAAATTGAATCAACTTTACAGGGTTTTGGAGAATTAAAAATTGGAGGGTGACATCTGAGGACATTGTGCTATTTAATGTACAGCATGGTAGTAATGATTTCCTTAATTTTTACTAGTAAATCTTGGGGAGACATTTTAAAATGCATTTTATGTTATTTGTGAGCGAAAAACGTCTAATGGATAAAGAGTTGACAGACAGTAAGAAAAAAACAAATGGATTATGTTTAAATCTTTCAGCGTCAATTAGGAAAGAGTATTTGAAAGGGATTAGATCACTACATCGAATGTTTTCAAAAAGAGGGGAATGGAAGACTAATGACTTCCTTCATTGGAGACTCAATACGGAATATGTTGATCAAAATTTTGATTAGTTTTCCTCAGGAGGGGGGACTTCCTTTGTAAAGACTAATCTGGTTCTAATGGAATCTCACAAGGAAGATTTATTATATGCTAAACGCTGTACTCTAATAATGTCTTTAACTGGGACTGAAATGGCTTGAAATGGATTATTGTGTGATAAACACCCATTTGAGTAAAATGCAGTAGTCTAGACTTGAAGAAGCCTTCCATTTTGGCATCAGCTATTTTCCATTTAAGGCTCACCAGAGAATTAGTTCAAAACATTTCCCATAAGCTTGGGCTTAACCTGATGCCAGGAATAACAGCTGAATGTAACCACCAATCAAGATAGCTGCAGCTCAAAGTCCAATGTACAATTTCAAATTCTTGCCGTTTGCCTGTATCAGTTTTTTTTCTTCTTGAAATCTGACAATATGTGCTCTTTAAGTCCAGACTGGCTTTTTAGTAACCATGAGTAGTGATTGGGAAGTTTACCTATTGATGAGAAAGGAAAAAAGCACATACTTACCTCCACCTATACAAGTTCTTTGAACATTACTGAACAACATTCCAACATTTTTTAAAACTAATTGCGTCATTCATACTTCCTTTAAGGCATGATAGCTGGTAAGGTATAGGGGTGAAATATAAACCTAAGAATAGGGATACCCCTACTGTCAGGCTCTGTTTCTAGAGATTGTTTATTTTGTTTATATTCTTAATACTTTGTTCTGTTTTAGTTATAATTGACTGTTCATGTTTTTTTGTACCTGTATTTATTCAGTTTATCAGTTGTTCAGAGTTAAAGACCAGTTTTATTCTTCAGTGGTATTGAGTTCATTTTTCAACCCAGTCTTTTTTATTATATGTATGTTTTGAGTGACACTGCTTCATATGAAAAACTTGTTAAGCTTGTTAAAGAGATACACCAAGCAAAAAAAAAAAAGTCTGAAACCTGATATGTGAGTGCACCCAGCTAGCATTTCACTTTCAGGATGAGCATTGTCAAATTGATGAGCAGCTTCAACAAATCTGGTCCTTGAGTTTTGGAGCTCTGGACATTGTTGGTTCATCCATCATGAAACAGACCTTTTGCAATAACTAAGGTACTCTTGTCCTGTCTGAAAGCTAGATTACTTTGGGTACTGTAGCAGAGTAGCAACTAACATACGAAGCCTCCAGATCTCCAGTTAAGTCATGTTGTTTTTATAAACTGTAATAAAATAAATGTGAATAATAAACAGTGAATGTTGTACAAATTTAATGACATAAATTACCTTATTGTTTTTGAAAATATATTATTTTCAAAGTTGTTGTTGTATTTGTTAGATAATTTATTGTGTAAAATAGTGATGCATGGTAGTTGGCCCCATGTGAATTTTTGTCTAGGCTCGCAAAAGACTCTAGAATCCATCTTGGGCATCAGCTCATTAGTGTTTGCAGAAATGATGTTTACAAAAAAAGTTTCGAGAGAAGAATGTACATTCAATTAGCGCAGAGAGGTATCTCATAAAGGGTGGAAACTCCACATAATAAAGGCATCAGCTTGCCCAGTCTCATTGAATTATCAACAGCAAACCACTCCTTCGCCTCACTTTAGGGGGGTTCTTTGGGCTTCAATTATTCCCAAACCTGAAGCTCTCTTATGAACAGTTCACCTGGTATGCGATTATACACTCCAATATCTGATTGCGCTACCAAGGCTAATTTATGCTAGTGTGCCCTTGTGAAAGTGTTGGGGGCTTGGAGCTGAAATGGTCAGCGGTTACGCTATATTCCTAATTTTCCAAACTATCTCACAAGTAAGACAAAATAATAAAGTTAAAAAAGTTAAAAAATTAAAAAAGGTGTATCAAATACATTATAGACTTAGATGGAGGACAAGATCAGTGTTCAAGACAGCAAGTTTAAACACTGAACATTATCCAGTGTGCCCTTGAGAAAGATGCACAACCTCAGGTAACAGAAGGCCCATTCAGCAACCTAGCATGGCGTCACCACATGAAGCTTAGGTAAATTAAGTCTCCCTTTCTTGATCACAGTTAAATAAACAGCAGTCTGTCAGCACAGTGAGTAAAAGAAGCTTTCAATAGAGAATCTGAGAGTGAGAGTTTGAAGTCTGAAGTTTTTAATGACCTGTAGAGTAATTGAGATGGTCTACAGTTGTCCTCACCCTGGTTGTCTCTTGTTATTGGGTTCTCCAGCTGGTTTCAGAGGAGGGATCTGATCCTCTCATCTACCAATCACATCACCAACAGCCAGGGCCATCTGCTTCACCTGTCTCCTGCTGAGATTCATACACAGGCTTGCAAACGTAATGAGAGAAAACATCATTGCCTGCTAACACATTAGAACTGGGAGACCGAGACAGCATGTCGAGACTGACAACAACCTCTTTTTGTTTGTGCGAAAAAGGGGAGGGGGAGGGTTTTCTATAGTTAGATATGAAAGTCTTAATGCATAACTATTGCATTTTGAAGTAGATTATTGTTCATAATTTTATGTTCTAACATTTAGAGATTTTTTCTTATATTTTTAATATAGTTTTATAATTCTTCTTTAATTTATTGTTTGTGCCTTAAATTATCAATACACTTGATACAAATGACAAATTATCAATACTCTTGAGAAGCCATTCTAAATTAAATTAAGTAAGAGAGCACTGACCCTTCAGTACTCTTCTATCCTCTTGTGCTGACTATTGTTTAGACCCTTTATTTTTCTTTCTACTCTCAGAAACCATGGGCAATTTTTTTCGTCAAAACTGCCAATTTAAGGTAAGCAATGTGATTAAAATCTAGCCATATACACACCTCCTTGATTAATAAATTGTTAAATCATGCATTTTTAAATACTTATTTTATAGAAGTATAAGAAAATTATTGCATACAATTTTTACATATTTTAATTTTGATAAATCTATAAATTGCATCAATATAATTTGATATATTGATATAATGTATAACTAAAAGATATATATTGTTGTCAATTCTGCATAAAAATAAATTATTAATATATATTTTAATATTACACAGAACATTTTCCACAAATTAGTTAATTCATCAAATAAAAGAGCAGTTCTGTAATACAGTGTGATGAAATCAAAGACAGAACATCAGACATTTAAAAAAAAAAAAAAAAACGTAAAAACTGGTTTTAAGAAAGTTGGCCTTTCTGATGCTGGACTTTAAAGCTAATCTTTGTGTCAACAGGTCGCTGCACCTGTTGGATTAATGTAATTATTATAATCATTTAATTTATTTATTACATCATAATTATTTATATAATAAGTTGAATGTCTTATATTACTATTAAAACTTTGAAAAAAGGATTGTGATTAGTGTGTCAGTTGTTGAATTGTGTCTCCAGTATGAAACCACAGAGTGTTAATAGAACTTTTGTTATCAGAGTTTCTTTGTACAAAGGAGATTATCCATTTGAAAATGACACTCAGGGACTGGAAGATGTACTGGGAGCCAATTAGAATTTATTTGTGGGAGCGCCACCTTCGGCACAGTTCTGGGAAAGGAATATATGCTAGGAGACAAGAAGAAACAAATCTTTTTAAGCCTGGCCTAGGAGAGGATAGGTAGGAAAATGCCAGCTGCTGAATTCTGTAGGATGTATTATTCAAGGATGCTTAAGTAAAGAATAATGAGATTAGAAGACCGTGTCTATGATTTCTATTTAAAAGTGGTATTTAAAAATCTAAAATTATGTGATTAACAGTCAACTCCCATAAATATGTAATGGCACACACCAGACTAACTTGGTTGCGAGATAAGTGTCAAAAGAATCTTAGTGGAAAGGTCAAGTTAACTGTTAGTGGAAAATCAACTGACTCAGAATGGTTTGATGTTTTCCTATAAATTTATATTTAATTGTGTGCAACTCACATACATTGATGTTAGAGATATTGTACATCAATTATATGTTAGAGTGAGATTTTAAATATGTTGTTTTATTCCGACACTCCTGTAGTCTTCTTCATTATATTTCATTTTTTCCCCAGCCAGTTCTTGATTACTGCACATGGGTGGTGAGGATTCATTTTTTCTGGATTATTTGAGCATTTACGTTTTGATTGTTCTTTTAATTTTTCTGTTTATCTGTTTGTCTGTTTTGATGAGCAAATGGCTGTGCTTACCTGTCCATTACAGTTTATTTTGGTTGGGATACAAAACATGCACATAATTTTAAAACACACTGCAGACAAAACTAAAATGCAAATGCATTTATTAAATAAACAAATACTGATGGAACGTTTCAGAAAAACCAACAGCATATCATGATTCATGGATTTTACTAATACTCTCTTGGCATGCTTGCTATGAGACATAATGCTGATGATTTTCGACAGACAATAAACTCTCTGACACATATGAGGCGCGTGTTAATGAAAGAGTATTACTGCTGAGACTCTCCAGTGACAAATTCATGAGCTTAGTGGTTTTAAGCTCTATTCTGAATAGGTGGAAAATGTGAATCTGTTCTCAGAGGTTGTTAAACTGCAGTACTATTCGCTTATGGCAGCATTGAGACAAGATGGAGGTTCTGTGGGAAAAAGGCAATTAGAAAGTAAACACATTTGTAAGCCTGCGCACTGAGTACCTAGTCCTGCCTGATCAGATCTGGAAAAAGAAATAGCTCTAAACAAATGAGTCTTCAAAATAACCAATGAAACATTTGAACAACCAGAGGAATTAATTTCCTTTGATATGCAGCTTAAAGAATTGCACACTCAGACAAATTTTATCCACTGGAACATGTCTGAACGATGCTAAATAAATTATGTAGCAGACTCTGTACAACTGACAAAAATTCATTTGGCACCAGCAGCTATGTGCTTTCGCTGCAGGCTGATGAGTGAAGATGCTAGACGCAAACAATCCAAGAATCCTAGAGGACTCCTCAAACAAAATAGGATGGAAAGCCTACAAAAATGAAAGAATCTTGAGAGAGAGAGAGAGGGATAGAGATAGAGATAGAGATAGAGATAGGGATAGGGATAGAGATAGGGATAGAGAGAGGGATAGACAGACAGACAGACAGACAGACAGACAGACAGACAGACAGACAGACAGACAGACAGACAGACAGACAGACAGACAGACAGACAGACAGACAGACAGACAGATAGATAGATAGATAGATAGATAGATAGATAGATAGATAGATAGGCTCAGTTTTGGTAGCCTCCAAAATAAATAAAAATTGCAATCTTCATTTAAATGCTTTTGCATTAAATTGTGACCTCTTCACTATGTGGCAGCTTTTGATACACTTGACCAGGTATGTTGAATCTGTAGCAAAAGCAGATTTAAATGGTTCTTTTTTATTTTAATTATAAAAACCCTACAATTAGCCATAGCATTATTCATTAAATTCCACTCAAGCACACACTGACTAAAAACAAAACAGTGCATTGGTTCTGGGATGCATGAGAGAATAGAAATGAAGGAGAGAAGAAGCAATTAATAGAGTGATCTCATGTGTCTAGTGAATGCAAAAACCTCTTCTCTAGATGATGTGAGCGGTGAATGACTTCATGAAAGAGCATGTGTGATTTATGCAATTGTGTCCTAGTCTAGCTCAGCATTCCTATCATTCTATCCCTCACACGTGCTGTTAATTGGATATGAAAATTAAACCGAAATACTAGCCTTTTCAAGGCTTCATCAGTGTCAGTGTCCATTCAAAATGTTGCATATCAACACAAAAAAAAACATACATCGTTTTTCTTCTTTGGTTAATACTAAAACAACCATATGTTCACATTGGGACACAGACAGGATGTTTGAGATTCTTGGTATAAACATGGATCAGCATATGTCCGAGCAGGTTTGAGTAAAAAATTCATAATGGGAACTTTAGCAAAATTGAAAATAGAGAGTTGAAAGAAGATTGATGTTGAATACATATAATTCAGGGGTCTCAAACTCAATTCCTGCCGCAGACCCTGCAGGTTTTGTTCCAACCCTCTATTAAAAGTCACACCATGTCACACCTGTTTTCTCTCTCCTCATTTCCCTTGCTCTCAGCTGCTCCTCGTTCTCTTAATTAGCTGCACTATTTATTTCCTCCTCCCTTCCCTTTTCTTTACTGGTGTATTAATTCATGTTGCTGCTTGAGTGTTCAGTGTACCTGCTTTCGCAGTTATTGTGTCCTCATTTTGGTATTCCAGTTTAAGTTTTTTCCAGACAACCAGAAGACGGTGCTTCTGTAGTTTTTAGTTAATAAACTTTTGTACTCACTCCATTTGGGTCCTCCTCCGTTATTTGCCTGACATCAGTAGCTTCAACCAAACTCAGAGGAGCTTAATCAGTGAATTCAGGTGTGTTCAGTTAAGGCTGGAGCAAAACTATGCAGGGCTGCGGCTCTCCAGGTATCGAGTTGGAGACCTCTGATATAAATGGTTCACAGGAAATAGTCTCTGTATCAGTAGTAATGCCATTGACTTTGGAAAAATATGTGCTGTTGGAAGATATGAACATCTTCTTTTCACTCTGAGAGCCCACACCAAATTGAATTACATTCTGTCCATCATCAATCTCCATCTAACCATAACAAAGATTTCATTCGTATTAGTCTATTGACCCCAATACTTTAGTCTTCAGCGAGAAATCCACTTTTAAAACAATCATCAGGTAATTGGTACACCTGAATGCATAAGGTTAGAAGATTATGTTAAAAGTAAAATGTGGATGCTTCATGATTTTTGACCCTCTTGTAGGGGACTTGATACTGTGACTTTCATTATTCCCAAATTTCTCTGACAGCCAGAAAATGACTTGCAGTAATGAGCACAGTCTCTTTGAATCTTACTGTGAATGAAATATTACCACTATACTTTTGAAGAATTGCTAGATTATAAATTATTCATGAGCAAGGTTATTCCGGTTACATGCTAACTTTTGAACTGTGATTAAAAACTTAAATAAATAAATGTATGAATAATCAGTTGTTATTCCCCACAGATTTTTAAAAAAGGAGAAGGACACTTTGAAAAACATGACCTGGACAAGATCAAACACTTCAAGTTGAGCTGTAATTGTGTTACTTAATTTTATGATAATGACTGAAAAAAAGGGTTGAAGCAAAGAGCAAGCAGAGACGCTTGGTTTGATAATATGACGGACTACATGAGCACACAATTAGCGAACATTACAGATATAACCTAAACATTCATACAAAAAATATTTCCTGGAACATGTCATTGAGGAATATGAATAAAATTGGTCACTTCACTAAAAAGTAGACAATAAAATCACATTTTTATTTGTGGTGTTAACGTTTTAATATATTTTAAATTAAGTACAAATCATTTTCAAAAGGACACTCGGACACTGCTTCACAGTTTCATTTTATAGACCCCCCTCCCAAAAAACAAACAAACAAAAAAAAAAAACGCCAAATATACAGCTACTTTTATATAAAATACATAAAAAGCAAAAAAGTACATTTTGAAAATTAAATCAATAGACACTCAATTTAACATACAATTAAATCTACTGGAATAATGATGACGTTCAGTACAGCACTGTACATTACAAATGGCCATTTAATGAGCCTTTTTTCGGTCTTTCGGCTAAATGTGTCCTCGCACATTTTTATTAACACCAGTCAAACATTCCTTTGACTTCTTGTTGTGAGCTCTTTGAATAGAACAGTTTCCTTATCTAATGTAGACAAAGCGACTTACAAACAAGCAATCTGTTACAAGCATGCTCATAATAAAAGGACATTACTCAACTAGAAAACGAATTTCAGTCTTTGCTGTGAAAAAAAGAGATTGTTATGTATTTTATTGCTCACTTGATATAATTTTTCAATAGTCTTCCAAGGATTTCAGATGTTTACCAAAAAAAAAAGCAAATCAGAGTTTTCAGAAAGATTTTTTCTTTTCTGAGACTACAAATTCATTAATTCCCTGCAACAGCCTGAAGTGTCACTGGAAAGTCTTCAGAGACTTAAGCTTGATTCCTGTAAAGTCCAGGATTTCCTGATGCACATTTGACTGCCTAAATTTCATCTAAATGAATTCAGTATAAAGAAGTACAAAAGCATGGACTTGCTCAGCTCAGGCTTGGTACTTTGGGGATTTACATCTTCTCCAGGTTCATACCCAACACCTCCAGCTTTAAAATTCTTAGAGCCAGTGAAAAGCATCTCAACATCTTCGCAAACAGAAAGACATTATTCAGGATGCACCTTGACAGTGCAGAAAGATAACCTACAGGGAGGAGCTGAAGCAGCTAGTATAAGTCAGACAGACCCGATCCCCTTTCAGTTAGTCATGTTGACATTACATCAAATTGTTGGCTGGGGAATGAGCTTCAAGTGGAAAAGTTTGACTCCAGGCCAATCTATAAAGGGCAAATGAAAACACATTTCATTGAGCAATTATTTGACCTGCTGAGGTGTCATTTGCTGTTTTGCTTCAGACCTTACATCTGCTGTCCAGATCTATCCTTGCTTTCTATTGGCATCCAGTGCAGTCATTGCTAGTTCAAGGGGCCATTTACTGAAAGCCCTAGAAACAACTCTGGAGTGTAATATATTTTTTTTTTATAACAAACTAGTGACGTCTGTCTTTACATTAACAATGTCTCACACTTATGTCTGGATGGGTTGGGACATCGAACCCATATCATCGAAGGGTGGTCATAAATGCTCCCTCAAATATTTTGAAGCAAAGCCACAGAATTTATTAAAGTGTGGGGTGTGAACCAGATTATGGTAATGCTTGATGTCGGAATTAGAAAAGAGGTCTGGATGAGTTTTTTTAAGATCGGCAAAAATCTATTTTATTTTCTCTGTTTGACCCCGAATCCAGTGGAAGTTTTTACCTCACTGGTAAAAATATAGGCTACATCTTCACACTTCTTTCCACTATTCTGTCATTTGTTTTAAATTATTTCCATTTGAATAAACATTTTAATAAACAAAAGTGTTTAGCTTTTTATTGTACTTTAATTGAATTGATGAACATGGACACAAAGAGCTTTTTAGAACATAGAAATACAGTCAGAATATCATTTTGCAATTAAAGAAAATAATAAATTTTTGGATTTCTGAAGTAATCTCGCAGAAACAATATTGATAAAAATAAAAGCTTAACTAATTAGTAGTGTATGCCTATTTGTATTCATTGATTAGGGTCAGATTAATTTGTTTCTGCTAGGCATGTGAAAGCTCTCTCTGATTCTGAACCTTGTGAGAATAAGCATCAAACGTTGCATCTGTAAGTTGTTTTGTTTTAGTAATTCTTTCGCCTTTTTGCAATACATCAAATACATATTTACATATACAAATTTTAGTCCCACAAATAATTATACTTTCCCACATACCACTCATACACGAGAACCTTACTGTCACACCAACATTTAACGTCGGATATTTAGTGACATCATCAAGCTTTGGGTGGGTCATTAATGAACAGGTCATTAGGGCCTCAACCCCTGCTGGTTTTATATACTACTGCAAGTTTTAAAACTTAAGTTTTTGGTTGTTGGGGAATTATGTTGAATTTGATAATTTTCTGAACACATAGCAAAAAGGAAATGACAAACATACAACAATCAGCCAGGGGTCCCTCTACTTAACTGGAGCATTAAGACTCAACGAAAGCCCTACGCAGATCTAACCAAACGTGTTTACTCTTGCCATACACCAGAACTTGTACTACAAATACAAACAAGGTTTAAATGGGTTTAAATTTAAATCTGGCATTTTCTCTGTGAAAATGTGCATGCTATAAACCATGAAACTCAATGAGGGTGGTGGATCTACTGCAAAAAAAAACATTTGGAAGAATTTAAATTCCCGGCAAAGATGTTGGAAAACTATTTCAAGTAATCTGTTAAGTAGTAATATGTTTCAGAATATTTATTCAAGCTCTGTGGGTCACTTATCTCCTTCACACATTTTCCTATCAAACTGGCACCTCTTGAGCCAAGCAGTCATCCAATCCTCAAAGAGGGGTTCACACTGAACCGTTCACTGGCTTTTCAGAGTGTCATAAATGTTTGCTCTTTCAGGAAAGGATCCTATGGGTAGAGTAAGCCTTCGTTACTGAAGTTCTTTGCTGAGTAGGAGCTTAATAGCTTTTCACAGGAGAATCCACAAGAGCCCCCTTCATATGCATATTTTAGTGCACTGAAAACCAAAGCAGAAGCATGATGACATGTGCTAGCAAAAAGAACTAGACTGCTTTAGTGAAGAGTTTGCCACATTTTCATACATTGCAGTCACATGGAAATGAATCATTCGTGTTTACAATTGTAAGTCCTTTACAAAAAAAGTGAACTGTTAAATACAGTAATGTCAAAAACAAAAGCAGCAGCAACACCACCATCACTACAACAACATAATACAAGTTGTCAGAAATTACACTGGGGTCAAGGTGTGCAGTTTTATTACAAATATTACTGAACAAGTGCATGTTTCCTTGTTGAAGAATGTTGATTGCATGTGACCCAAGTGAATACCAAAGGGCAGCCTCGTGCTCACCTTGCCGTTGTGTAATAGGAAGTGACTGAACGGTAGTACCTGAGGTCAGAAGTAAGCACGTTCTGATTCACTCCCATGGAGCTGAAAAAAACATGTTTTAAACCCTCAGTGTGGCAATGTTTAGTTTTTTCTTCTTCGGATCACTAGTTTTGTCTTTCATGAACCTAATGGGTAAACTATTTTTTACATATGTTTGTTTAAGATATATTTAGATGTAAACCTTCAGCCAATTAGGCATGAAAAGGCCATGTACAATCCATGTTATTTACGGTCATTGGTGAATACACGATACAGCAACAAAGCATCAACAGAGAGCAGCACTGTTCATGTTGTTCGGTAACATGGAGACTAATGTGAAGAGGATGGATAATGATGATGATCAATACAACAAGGGATTCAAGGGAAAGATGAGCTGTAATGCTCTTGGTAACAGGTTTGATGCGAGTGTGTATCAAATTCCACCCAGCTGCTCTTTTGTCTCAAAAGTACTCACATGATCAAAAGAGTCAGCTTTCATTGGTTAACCGTGAGATTGATCAATGTGAAAAACCGGGAAGATATGGCAGAGCAGACTTTTTTCATTCACACCTATTCGTCAGCTAGATGTGTGAGCTTGTGTCTGCACCCATTATTTTTGGCCCGAGGCACATATGTATGCTTAATTACACACTGATGATCGGCATAGGTGTGTGGTGACCTTTACTTTGAAGGGGTAAATGGATTTGTAGATACAACAGTATACTAAGAAGCATATGTGGACAATGATAAACAGTATTTGTCAGTATAAAAGAATGAGAAAATGAGACAAATTCCATCTTTATATGTGCATGCTGTATAGTTTTAGTGAATTATAAACCACTGCTAACACATAAGAATGGCTCAATGACATCTGCTCAAAAAAGCTAAATGACAAATGCTAAATGTTTCTTAGTTGTGCACCAGACACTTCATGCCCATAAGTAAATGATGCAAATATTGTGCTGATAGATGAAAGAAATGGAAAATACCTCTTTTGATTCCAACATAAGTCTACCTGTGGTGAGACTCATTACGTTGACTGTTCTGAAGTGCATCATGTATTTCAACAAGTTGAAATTTAAGGACAATATCTGAACTGAATTCATAAGTCTATAATCGAAAGATGAACAATGTTTTTATTGGGTATTTCAACACAAAAATTCAATTTTCCGAAAATACATGCAGTACATATAAACTTCTCATTTGTCTGGGTGACTCAAATTTATTTAGTAAGTACTTTGGGTTAAAAGTTGAGGTTTTCTAGTGGGAGTCCCAACATGTTTCCTCTGAATTACAGAGCTCCCTTTCAGGTCCCATATGGCTCAGCATATGGCAATCTCTATTACAACAGATCCCCTGGGTAGACGAGCCTGTTGGCTCCGATCAGCGACGTGGTCCCACAAGTCACAACCTTCATCGTTTCGTAAGACACCATTAACAGGTCAGCCAAGGCAGCATGCAAAACAACCACAGATGCTCTGTTTCGTATGATGGTGTGAGAAAAAAAAAAAACAAGTAAAGCTTATCTGTGGTATGACTTTTTTAAATCCAGAAATCAACCACCAAAGAATTGGCAGCAGGCGAAACATATAATGCATGACAACCTATCAAATTGAACTGGACGGTATTTCAGTTTTATCGAGCGTCTATATGTGCATTGAGTCCCATTACAATCCAGCTGCAGACTAGTTTTAGACAACCAACAGAAGAGAGGTTAGCGCGAGAGTCAGAAGGAGCATGAGAGGCCTGGCAAAGGGTGTCAGGGGAAGGTCTATGGAGTTGGGTTTGAGGGGAAGGTTGACTGGCAAATTAATTACAATCACGTGATTCATTCAAGTTCAGAAGGACTTGAAGTGACATCAAATAAATTATAAAGTAAAAAGTTTTAACTGAAGTTGATATTTTTGATACTTTTGATATTTTGATACTATACTTGTCTTTAATTGCAAAGTGATTCAGGGGATGGATCCTGTGTCTACCAAATAAAAACAATCTCTTTCTAAAGTTTTATTAGATACTGAAGAGGATTAGAGCCGCTATTAAATACAATTTAAAATAAAATTGGAGTTCTGACTTCAATCTCAGACTTATGACTTTTTACTGCACAATTTTGCAGTTCTTATTTTCTTTTAGGTTAAATCAAAATATTAAACATGCAATCTGTAAAAATGAATACACTCTGATGCTATTACAAGGCATGCTGATGATGGAATTACTGAGTGGGAGGAAAACTCATTTGAAAGTTTTATGGTATTGATATTTAAATTCGGCCAACAATTAGATTGACTAGAATTTCTTTTTTTGCATAAAGGTGATTATTTTTAATGATGCTATAGTGAAAAAGAAAGGCAAAAAGCTTAAATTCAATATTGTATGTAATAAAATATTTTATTAGCCTATAGAGTTTGGGGAAAATAATGATGTTAAAACATAATTAGCATGATTGGAGTAATAAAGTAAAAGCAGAGATTTATTCAACCCAATTAGTTCAATTACCGTTTAAATATAAATCTCAGCAGTAAATAATTTAATAAAGGCGAGAACAGATAGTAACGCCTCAACTTTTTTGATCTGACGATGCCCACTCTTCTCCCTCATCGAACAGTTCTCCCTGTTTTTTGACTGATTATCGTAAATCACCAAATAGATTCAGGCTGAAAAGAGTGCAGCTGACATGACTGTGGTAAAAGTGAGCAACAGTTTGTCAACCTCAGTCGTGTCTTCATTTATTCAAATACAATACTGTAAATGTAAAAAAAATGTTGATGAAAGAGGTCATTCTAAAAAACTGAGAAAAAAAATCAGATTTGGGAGAGACAAAAAAAGTCTTTTATTCAATTTCATTTTCTGCAGTGGACCTAATCCTTTTTCGTAATGAGACATTGTGTATACAGTTTGAAAACATTATATAAACTATATTCCGTTATTTCATCTGCTATGCAATTGTCAATACCATGATTGAGTATTCTTATAATGATTATTTAACGACATCTGTACATGTTTCATAAATGTACTTTTCCCTAATTCAATAACAAAGCAACATTTAAGAGGCTTAGCTTTATAATGCTAAGATATATTCTTTTTGATGAACTGCGCTAACATCAGATAGATATTAGGTCTCTTTGACAAGCTTGGTGAAGATACATCAGCTTTTGGCACTTGAAGCAAAGCATAGATCATTTCCTCAAGAATATGTGTGCATGAAACCCTGAAAGGAAAGGTATTGCTTCTTTTCCACATAAGTTTATTGTGTGCTGTGGTGCAAAAAAAGGAACTCAGATCCACGTTGAAAGCTTATGCTCGGTGTAATCAAGATATCTCATTTTCACTGCAATATAAGATTCAAAAATATTTCAAATGAAACTCCATATTGCTTAAAGGTAAAACAACCCTAATCATTTGTAAAACAAAGTGTAACATCTTCACTAGCCATCTCACGATTACAAAAATAGAATAAAAAATGACATGTACCATACAAGGTACAGTTTTTATCTCTTTTTGTTTGCTTTGATTGTTATTATTTGAGTGCTTTGTTCGAAGTTACTCATTCAATTTCACAGGCAAAGCATTTAACAAACTTAAATGTAATGTATGTCTGTTTTCAAAGGCATCATGAATACATGTACTTTATCGAGCCAAACAAATAATAACCATTTACAGAGTTGCTCAGATGAATGATGTTTTTCAAAAAGTATCATTAAGTAAAATTGTAAATGCATATTTACCATGTTTACTGGCCATTTTTATTATTACTAGCATAAAAAAAGTGTACAGCGTATAAGTGAATAATTTACAGCCTAAAGCGTCTGGCAAAGTAACATACTCTTGAGGAACTCGCCAAAAAAAAATCCAAATACTGTTTTGATGTTTTTTTTTTATTTGGTATGAAATGTACCTCAGCCAGACAATTTCAGTTATTAACAATCTATTAATGTACTATGTTTAGGTTAACACTGTTAACACTTTACAATACTCTTCCTTAGTTACTGTATAATTAACAGGGCACTACCGCATAACTAACAGGTATCTATTTATTAACAGTGTAGTAGCTACTTTTTGTTAATAGCTATCCCTAACTAATCAGTAACTATATGTTAATTACCATTAACTATCCACTTCAACAATCTACCTACCTCTCAGGCTCAGATATCTTGCCAGCAGAACGATAGTTAAATGTCTGACATGTTGAATACAGAAAATTGGAAACACTTTTTTACACAGATTTACAGAAGTAGTTCAGCCATATGATTGAGAGAAGATGATATTACTAGCTGTGTGGCCTGTTTGACTATAGAAGATTCTATTAGAATTTCTATTGTAACTTTGTGTTTCATCTTCTGTGACTTTTTATCCATGGATTACTTGTTGCATGATGGTCAGTGTGTGTGGCAACATTTTCATGCCTCGAAACATGATTCTTTGCAAGTCGACATTGGATTGGTTAATTGTCATTTCAATCAAACAACCTTATGGGTGGTTCTTGTCCAAAGTGTATCTCAAGGAAAGCCTAAATAAATACCCTTACTCAAGAAGCATTGATTTCAATCTTAACTTCCAAATTTTCCCCATTAACAGTAACTATTTTACTTCAGCTTAATAACTCCAGTAATGATGCTCACTGGTTCACATTTAGTTAATATAAGTTTGTGTCATTTATCCTGTCAACTGATAATAATGCATCTATATATGTATTTTTTTGCAGAAAGAATACCATCTCCATGGTTTGTAACTAAGGAAGAGTATTGTAAAATGTTAATGTTTTACAGTAAGAGGAAACACTTACACTTAGAGACTTAAATGTGCGAGTTGTTTAATGCAAATTATTTTTTAACCATTAAAGGCATTTAAATAATTGTTAAAATAAAAATGATAAAAAACACCTTAATAAAATAACCTTAAAAACACGCTATTTATTTTTTACAGCATTTGTGTGTTGGACTCACAGTCTTTCACCTCCATTAAGACAAGTATGATTTTTTTTTTGAACATTTCTTTGAGAGTCTCCCATTCCCCCCTTTATTCTGAAGGGTATTTTTTATGAACTACATAGCACCTAAACTTTAAACATTGTTCAAATTAAAATGCAAAACAGGAAACAAAGAAACATAAACGTTTAGCAACATAAATTAAAATGTTATCTAACTCAGCTTATAGTTGCTGCATTGTTTCTTGTTGATGTATTTATTGCATGGTCTATGTGCAACAGAATGTGAACAAAATGTTACTTTCAGTCTAGGCAAGGCAGCTAAACAACACATTTTGCATTGTTTATAAAGGCATGATTAGATTTAAAAACCCCATACAATTTTAATCAGGAAACATTATTTTAATAAACCACAGGCATGCACTGCATCTTAATTGTAGCTTTAAAATGTTAAGAAATAGCTTTTAAATGGTTGTCCTAGCAACGATGAAGAAAAAACATTTTAGTATCTCTGAAAGAACAGTTTGATTGTGAGTGGAATTAAAATGGCTAGTATAGATCTCCTACTGCAGATACACAATTGTGGTGAGATCAGTCTGAATGAAACTGAGCAATGAGCTAAAACTCCTGAACGGCATTCAGCCATACCTCAGGAATACAACAGCTCTCACCAGAGCTGGAGGTCTCCCATGCGGATGAGAAAAATGGAGTGTGTGTAGCTCAAGCAATATCATTAATCACTTTTATTTCTGTGTTTACCTTGGCTCTGTTGTTTCAATTACTCTTTAGTGGATTCCAACTTCATGACCCATGCTACTGCTTTCCCAAAAATAAGACGGCTAGTCTCTTGAAGGATTTGGTAAAAGTGATTAAGAAACATTCTTAGAATGAAGAAAAATGATTTTCTGCCATTTAACGTGGAATGCCAAATGTCTCTGAAAGATAACAATTAAAGTTTCAGTTAACCCGGAGAAGCTAAACCTGTGCAAACAAATAAATATTCAGTCGTCAAAATTGTTTAGATTTCCATTGCTCTCGTGGTCTTCCAGATTATTTCCTTGTTTTCACACCCTTTGTTTCCATCGCACACATGTTTGTGTTCACCTTGTTTTCTCATTATCTTATCCCAGAGTTCCACAGTTTGTCTTTAAGTTCCTGTTTTTATAATAATCTTTCTGGTGTTTGCTGTTCTTGAAATATATTCATGTTCCACCTGTTTCTGATTACTTCCTGGCAGTATGGGGTTTTGATTATATAACTTTTTTTTTCATTTGAAGATGTCTCTCTAATCAAGAAACATGATGCAGACAATATTGTTGATAGAACAAAACTCTTCACAGTCAATAAAAGTATTATATTTTAACATTATGTTTTCAAAAACTGATAAATGTGAATCATGTGTGGGATCTTTTAATTTATAGTAATGAAAAAGGGTCCCTTTTAAGCATATTGATGTCCGTTTACTTCATTGCTCTGTTGAAGTCTCTAGCGACAATAAAAAAACTATGATCTAAATATTCATCAAGATATTGATATTGGAAAGATTTTACTGTGGGTTTCAAAACAAAAATACTTATTAAATACAAAATACAATTCAGAATGATACTTTACAAACATTTAAATTGAAGGAAGAGAAAATGATACACAATAGAATAAAGCCATTTTATCCATCACATAATCAGATGGTAACAGTACTTTCATGCCAATTTTGGTTAAGTAGTAAGAAAAAAAAACATCTTGAGGATACAGCATTTGATCCAAGGCCACTGGATTGTCAGTATTCTTTAATACGATTTAGAACAACATAAAACAAATAAAGTTGTTTTCTTGACCTTCAAAAGCAGCACTATCCATGTCGCTGCACACATGTGACATGATAAAGTGGCCCCTGGTCTTCCTACGTGACAAATCCATTCACTCGCAGTCCTCTCTGGCATGTCATCTGACATTAGAGAGTGCCTCCAGAACTGAGGTAATGGCTCAGGATCTGAGGAAAATTCCTCACCTCAGAGCTTTGCAAATTTCATAAGCGCAAAGCTAAACTGATTCCAGAGGAGGCAATAGAATTATTGGAAATGGAGAAAGAGGATAATGTGGGTAGGAGGCCCAGGCAATTTTTTTCAGAGAAAAACTTTCTGTTGCGACAGCATTTTTCAAATGAGGATTCCTGAGAAATACAAACGGTGCATCACATTTGAAAGATTTTCTAAAGTTGGGAGGCATTTTTCACATTGTTTGCAGAACAAACCAACTTTGCTATTAAAATTGACACATTGTGGTTCTTGGAAGCAAGTCATTTGCCATTCAAGAGATTTAAAGTGTCACAAAGCAAAAGATAGGAGACTCTCTTGCATCTTAAATAGCCATTTTATAACTAGCATGCACTCCATATGAAAAGAGCTATAATCTATAATTCATCCCTGCTTCCTCCGAGTATAGTTGCTCCTTGCTTCAAACGCAGAGCAAAAGAAACCAAACAACTTCCTCTCACAATATGCAATTAGAAGTGAATCAATTCACCCTGCCACATATTCGCTGATAAATTGTATGATTATACTAATTGGAGAATTAAGGAAAGATCAGGACAGCTATAACGTCTTAAAGGAGCTAATGAGAACCACAAGTCTGAAATAGATCATTCTTTCATCAGTGCACCTTGGGTTTTATGTTCTCACTGAAATAAGAGGGTGCAGTAAAAACCCTGATAAACACTTAATAAATCAGGCTTAATAGGACAAAGAGATTTGCCTCCGAGTGCATTGTGTGAAATACATTCGGTCAAACAGGAGATTTTATAGATGTTATTTCAAAAACATGTGCTGTGAGCTTTTTAAACATTAGTGAGGTGTCGTATGCAACTAATAAAACTATTTTATTTAACAGTCTGTCCTTTCTAAAAAATAAAAGGAGTATTTCCATCCCAAATGTTAAAATGTAACATCTGATTTTTCCCCATAATGGTCTCCGCACACTCAATGAATTTGAAATTAACTTGCTTGCTCAATGAGAGAGTGTGTATCGATCACCACCCAGCTGCTTTTTATGTCTTAACGGCCCTCTGAACTCATCGTCAAAGGAGCCAACTTTCATTGGTCGATTGCGAGACTTCACCATGCCTTTTATTCGCTCATCTCACTATATGCGCTCTCTTCTGCACCTATTGTTTTAGCTTGAGGAATGGTTGAACTTTGAACTTAAAATATGCTTAGATGTGGGATGCCCTTAATAAGGCATGGATAAGTTATTACTTTAGATTTGGCATATAAAAATACTGTGACGACCCTGCAATTCGTCGTTGCCGCGGAGCATCATGGGAGGCGCTTATATTAAAGTTTAAAAAGCAAATGCTCCAATGTTATGTGTTTATGTTTAATGACTTTATTATTTGAATATGTATGTGATGTTAGGGTATGTGTTTGGTGTGTATGTATGTGATTTGATTAACATTGTCGGACTAACCATCCACGAGACAGTATGTGTGATAGGTGTGGCTACAGGTGGCCGCGGAGTTATGTTGTAATGTGAATGATAGAAGTGTGCTAATAAACAGCTTTGCTGCAGATCCACGACTCTGGAGTGATTTCTACATAGCCCTTTTAAGCGCTAAACAACAGTTCTTTTAAGAACTCTGGGATACCCTGGGGTCGTGCGGTGTATGGGACACAGGGATCTCCGCCGGCATTAGGTGCTCAGCATAGTGTAGCTGCACAGTTAGCTAGTTCAGCCGCGACCTCGACTAGCCGCTCGTCACACTGGTGTCAGAAGTGGGATGATGAGCTGTCTAGGAGACAGAGTGGAGCTGAGCCTGGCGGAGATTGAACGCGCGCTGAGAGAAGCGGACGATTCGCTCCATGAGCTGAAGCGGCGGCGAGGAGGGGCTGCACCTGATGGCGCAAGCGAGTGTCGAGCGGCATCAACACTCCGTGGTCGGCCGGAAGCGGAGGCGACACCGTCGACCCAACGAAGCAGCGCAAGCATCAAGCTCCCGCACTACAGTGGAGTAACGGCACTCGAGCCCTATCTAGCGCAGGTGCAGCTGGCGGCACACCACGAAGGGTGGAGTGATGGAGAGACGGCGATCAAAGTGGCTCTTGCACTAGAGGGTCCCGCTCTACAAGTTCTGTTGGATTTGGCACCAGAGGAGAGGAGTAACATTAACGCTCTCGAAGCTGCACTGCAATGCCGGTTTGGCCAGAAAGTTTCAGCGGAGAGCAGCCGGGATGAACTGGCTGAGAGAAGACGACTGATTGGGGAGAGTTTGGGGGCCTTCGCGGCAGAGATCCGTAGCTGCGTTCGCCGGGGTTTCCCTACCTTTCCGGCAGAGATTCGCGAGGAGTTGGCCCTGCATGCCTTTGTCAGGGGGCTGGCACCAGAGAGGCTGCGACAGCACGTTCGGCTGGCAGCGCCGGCCACTTTACAACAAGCCTTACAGATGGCAGAGGGAGCAGAGGAGGTCTTCCGAGCCAGTCCCACTATACCACGCCCCTTGCCGCCAAGACAGCACACCCGAGCAGCAGAAAGAGAGACGCCAGAGGAGGCGAGGCCCGCCAGAGAGGAGCGCTGTCATCGATGCGGGGAGCCTGGGCATCGAGCGAGAGAGTGCCCAGCCCCGAGCCCCAGAAACCGGGTTTCTCCACCGGCGGGAAACGACGACAGAGCGAGACAGTGAGGGGAATCCCGCTCTGCCCCTATTTCCCCTCACCCTTGGAGAACCCTACTGTGGGCCGGTGTGGTCATAATAGCGGTCTGTACATGGAATGTGTAGTTAACGGCCATCGTTGCAGAGCATTAGTGGACACTGGTTCGACCATCTGCCTCATAAGGCGGGGACTGCTGCCGGGTACGTTGAGGGCGTTACCAAGCGACTGGACCCCCACTAACACCGAGTTGATGACAGTAACTGGCACCAAGACAGTGATGCCAGGAAGGAAGGTCCTCCCTATTCATGTCGGACACTTGGCGATGGCGCATGAGTTTTGGCTAGCCGACATCAGAGATGAGTGCATCCTGGGACTGGACCTTCTCAAGAGCTGGGGTGCCGTTGTCAACGTGCCGGGGTCCAGCCTTCAATTTAACGGCCGAGAGGTGCCCCTGCAAGTCGGCCGGCAGCGAAGAGGAACCGCTGCCACCTACAGCCAGCCGCATAAAGGAGCTTTAGCCTCCCGTGCCCCCAACTGTAGACCACCGACACCGACCGTAATCGTTCCGGTAGAGGAGACGCCCAGCAGACCGTCGTCGGAGACTGCCGCAGCGGTGAGCGAGCTGGCTCAGCGTAGCAGCGCCCATTTAACGGAGTCACAGCGGGCTCTATTGAATGGACTGCTCGCTGAGTACAACGACATTTTTGCGGCTACCGAGCGTGACTGTTCCCGTACCGATCTGGTGGAGCACCACATCGATACGGGACAGACCCCACCGATTCGTTTGAGACCCCCACCGGCTTCCAATCGCTAAACGGCAGGCAGCCGAAGAGCTGATCCGTGAGATGGCGGCGTGTGGTATTATTGAGCCGTCAGAAAGTCCGTGGGCGGCGCTCGTTGTCATGGTGCGTAAGAAGCAAGGGGGGGTGGCGCCCTTGCGTGGATTACAGGCGGCTGAATGCCGTGACTCGTAAGGACTCCTACCCCCTCCCCCGAATTGATGATGCGCTTGACCACGTCGCAGGATCGAGTTGGTTCAGCTCCCTGGATCTCCGCAGCGGGTACTGGCAGGTTGCGCTAGCACCCAAGGCGAAGGCGAAAACTGCGTTTACGATCGGCCACGGCCTGTGGCAATTTAACGTTATGCCTTTCGGTTTATGCAACGCGCCGGCCACGTTCGAGCGTTTAATGGAGCGAGTATTGAAAGATATACCCCGCTCACGCTGCGTGGTGTACCTCGACGATCTTTTGGTACACGCTTCCACCTACAAGCAGGCGCTACGGAACTTGGGCGATGTTATGGCCGCCATCCGTAGTGCAGGACTGCGCCTGAACCCGGCAAAATGCAACCTACTTGCGCGCCAAACACAATTCCTCTGTCACGTCGTCAGTGAGGATAAGGTCTCAACTGACCCAGGGAAGATCACGGCTGTCAGCGATTGGCGTCAGCCCACGAACACTTCTGAGTTGCGGAGCTTTCTTGGGTTGGCGTAATATTATCGGCGGTTCGTTCGGGGCTTCGCGACGCTGGCTAGCCCATTACATCGGCTCACGGAAAAGGGGAAATGCTTTGCGTGGCCTGAGGATTGTGAGGAAGCTTTCGCCCGACTTAAGCACGCGCTCGTCAACGCACCCGTGTTGGCTTATCCGGACCCTAACCGGCCTTTTGTGGTAGACACGGATGTGAGTAACGTGGGGGTAGGGGCCATACTTTCACAGCGTATGGACGACGGGGAGCGTGTAGTAGCATACTACAGTAGTAGACTCAGTCGAGCAGAGAGGAACTACTGTGTAACGCGGCGCGAGCTGCTTGCCGTTGTACTGGCGCTGCGACACTTCCGGGCGTACATACTCGGAACTAAATTTACGCTGCGCACGGATCATGCGAGCCTTACGTGGCTTTTAAATTTTCGGCAACCCGAGGGGCAGGTGGCTCGGTGGATCGAGATCCTCTAAGAGTACGACATGGAAGTTTGTCACCGAGCTGGCCGGTTACATGCGAATGCAGATGCGTTGTCGCGACGGCCATGTTCAACGGAGAGCTGCGCGCATTGCGAGCGACAAGAGGCACGGGAGCTAGGGTTTTCTGCTGCGGCTGTGACCGCTACAGATGGTGACAACAGCGGAGAACTTTTCAGTAGCGAGCGGATTCAGCAACAGCAGGCAGCAGACGCAACGCTGACAGAGGTGCAGAGTTGGCTGGCGTCTGGCGAGCGTCCGGAGTGGCCGGCAATCTCCTCACGGGGACCTGAGCTGAAAATCCTGCATGCACAGTGGGGTAATATTGAGCTGCACAACGGCATCCTCTTTCGAAGGTGGCGAGCACCAAATGGAGGAGTGGATCGTCTTCAGCTGTTGGTGCCGCGCAGCCTCCGGCCGGAGGTGCTGCATTGGGTCCATGGCGCAGTTGGAGCTGGCCACTTCGGCAACACAAAGACCATCAAGCGGCTCCGGCAACGTTTTTACTGGCCGGGGTGCCGCCAGGATGCGGAGCTACATGTCCATTGCTGCGACACCTGCACAGCACAAAAAGGGCCAACACAGCGATCACAAGCCCCACTACAGCAGTACCTCGTAGGGGCCCCTATGGAGCGAGTGGGGGTGGACATCCTTGGCCCTTTCCCGGAGACCGAGGCGGGCAACCGGTACGTCCTGGTCGCTATGGATTACTTCACGAAGTGGCCAGAGGCGTATGCGGTGCCCGATCAAAGCGCAGAGACAACCGCTAAACGTTTGGTGGAAGACATGTTTGCGCGCTTTGGAGTGCCCAGTAAACTGCACAGTGACCAGGGACGAAATTTTGAAAGCAGAGTGTTTGCCGAGGTTTGTCGACGTCTAGGAGTGAAGAAGACCCGTACCACCCCTTTACATCCCCAGAGCGACGGGTTGGTCGAACGGTTTCAACCGAACACTTGCCACACAGCTGGCTATTCTAACGAGCCAGCACCAGCGGGACTGGGATACCCATTTACCGATCGTTTTGTGGGCATATCGGACTGCCGTACAAGAATCGAGCCAGTGCACTCCTGCCGCGCTTATGTTTGGGCGTGAGCTCCGGACGCCGGTGGACTTAGTGTTTGGGGCACCACCTGAGGCCGAGATACCTGGGGGCCTGGAGCTGGACTATTTTCGACGGTTGTGCCAACGCTTGGACACTGTACACCATTTGGCGCGAGAGACCCTGACAGACGCGGGTGCGCGCCAAAAGCGTGCGTATGACACTCGGGCGCGAGGGCCTACGTTTTCAGCGGGAGACCGCGTATGGATTTATTGTCCACAGCGAAAGAGGGGACTTTCTCCAAAACTGACTAGGCAAGGACCATTGGCAAGGACCCGGGCAGATCTTGGAGAAGGTGTCGGACGTTGTGTTCCAGGTGAAGCTGCCTGGACGGGGCTGATGTGTTGTGCTCCACCAGGACCGTATAGCTCCTTATCATCCGCGCGCTCAGCACCTGGGACTGAACGAAACGGCGAGTGATCCGGACTCTGTGCATTTTAGGACTGATGTGGACAGCCAAAGGCACAGTCCTCGCCGTAGCCCCACAGGTGAATCTGGCACCCGGCCAAGGCGTGAGCGCCGTCGGCCAGAACATTTGAACAATTTTGAACTGGAGTTTTGAGTTCCATCACATCGCCTTCAGATGTGAGTTCCATTTCTTGTGTTATATTCTAGGCTGTTGTGCAAGTTAATACTGTTTTGCGGTGACTGTTAAGGGGGTTTTGAGGGTGTGAGGGCACTTACCCTCTTGAGAAGGGGGCAGTGTGACAACCCTGCAATACGTCGTCGTTTATATTAAAGTTTAAAAAGCAAATGCTCCAATGTTATGTGTTTATGTTTAATGACTTTATTATTTGAATATGTATGTGATGTTAGGGTATGTGTTTGGTGTGTATGTATGTGATTTGATTAACATTGTCGGACTAACCATCCACGAGACAGTATGTGTGATAGGTGTGGCTACAGGTGGCCGCGGAGTTATGTTGTAATGTGAATGATAGAAGTGTGCTAATAAACAGCTTTGCTGCAGATCCACGACTCTGGAGTGATTTCTACATAGCCCTTTTAAGCGCTAAACAACAGTTCTTTTAAGAACTCTGGGATACCCTGGGGTCGTGCGGTGTATGGGACACAGGGATCTCCGCCGGCATTAGGTGCTCAGCATAGCGTAGCTGCACAGTTAGCTAGTTTAGCCGCGACCTCGACTAGCCGCTCGTCACAATACTTTATACTGTGGCAATACACTATTAACTAATTACATTACTGATGCAAATGTGACAGGAGTGGTGCGGTGAAAAGTTCCAAGAACAATCACTACCAATGATTAGACACTGACTATAGTATAGACATCCGACTACGCCACCTTTTTGAAGGAACTATATCCCCAAAAAAGGAATTAAATTAAACCCACAAGGCAAACACAAGTTCAGACCACCAAGTTAGAGTCAGAGACAAAGATTTTAATACAAGTATAAACAAGTTTATTTCAATACATAAATACTTAAAATCACCTGGATTGGTTTTGGGTTCCACATTGAGTTTACATTACATTCTAAGCTTACAGGGCTTGCACATTACAGGGGCAGGTTTTCACGATCTACCACGGAGGGTTTTTGAGCAACCACACAGTGAGTTCACACACCCACGGTGAGTAACCAGAAGCACAACACACCTCGAGAAAGCCCCATCCCATAAACGCGCGCTGCCCCTAGAGGCAAGACCCTGCAAACACAAGAGGAATAACAATGGAAATTATTAGGGCTGGGAATTTAACGCGTTAATTAGATTAATTAATCACAGAAAAAAATAACGCGTTAATATTTTTAACGCAATTAACGCGCCCTGCCCCCCTACAGATCTGTAACTACACATTGTAGAGCTGCAGCAAGCTAGTAACAAAACTAACAAGATGCCAAATGAAAAGGACGAAGAACTGCATGGTCTGCTTAAGGGCAATTTTAAATACAAAAGTGATGCTAGTGGAGCCAGTGATAAAACAAAAGTCATTTCCGTTTTTTGTGACAAGGAATTTGCCTATCATCGAAGCAGTTCTAGTTTGAAATACCACCTGAACTCGAAGCGTGTTTTAGCAAGCTCGATAGTCACCTCACCCCCGGCTGCGACAGTCAGCAAGCTCCGCCAAACCATGCTGACTGATACAAGTCACCGCGAATTAAGTAAGTCTACATCGCAATCATTAACAAATGCGATATCTAAATGGATTGCAATGGACTGTAGGCCTGTTATTGTTGTGGAAGACAAGGGGCTTGGGATGCGTTTCGAATCGCTGCCTCCGACCCAACCTACACACTACCGTCAAGAGGCACAGTAGTTTCGAGAATAAATCAGCTGTATGACAACGAAAAATATAAAAACGGGACAGCTTAGCTCAAGCTAAACATGTGGCTTTAAACGGAGATCACTGGACGTCTATCAGTAATCACAACTATCTAGGTGTTACTGCGCACGTCATTGATTGTAACTGGAAACTTATGTCCTTCGCGTTAACTGCTGAAGTCAGTCACACGGCACTATTCTGATGCGTGTCCGAACAGTTTCTAACAGTGGCTGGCGAATGAGGCATCCAGGAAAAGGTGACCACAGTCGGAACTGACAGCGCCTGCAACATGATCGCAGCGGCAAAAAAAGCTTCCCTTTCATCACATGCTGTGCGCTGCCCATATATTTCAGCGGACCATTACTGTTTGCCTGTCTGATAGTGGATTCGCGGACACTATGACTGTTGTGCAGAATAAAAGGGCATCTTTAAACTCAGAAAATGTGAACAAGTTAGTCTGTCTTAGCAACTTGTTAAAAGAGAAATAAGAATTTAGATAGTGTAGCATAAGGGACAGGCTTATGTTCTATGTCATGTCCATTGCAATTTAGTTGATATATCCTATAGGCTTGTGTTCAGTAATGAACAAAATTGTCATGATCGTTGTGATCTTAGACATTTGTTTATGTTTAGTAATAATGAAAACTGTAATTTGTAACCAATTGTGAAATTGTCATATACTGTAACCTGGGTTCATAGGTTTGTGTTCAGTCATTGATAAAAATGTCGTGACCATTGTAGTCTAAGTTATAGGGTTGTTTTCAATAATAAATGGTAAAAAAAAACTGCTTCTTGTAATGTTTGTATGTATTTGCGATTAAATGCGATTAATTAGATTAATTAATCGCCATACCATGTAATTAATTAGATCAAAAATTTTAATCGCTTGACAGCACTAGAAATTATATTTGAATCAAAATGAATATGAAACCATATGAAGTAACCACAATATATTCACACTAATTATAACTAACACAAAACAAGAGAAACCAAATCGAATCAATAAGGATAAACATAATAGATTAAAATATCAGAATTCCATAGGAAAATAAACAAATCAAAAAGAAACCTAAACTAAACAAAACAATGAAAACCAATCACTTATGCTGCAAAGACTACCAGTCTGCCGGTAAGGGAGTGAAGATGTAAGGAGGAAGAGTTTTACTCTCTCAGCAACGCAAGTCTACACAGCCTCGCAAGTCTACACAGCCTCGCTGGGGGCGTCCCAGCTGCAACGCTTGCGGATGCAGACACACCCCTCTTCACTCGTGAGCAGCTGATAGTCGCGGCAAACTCTCGCAGACGAACTGAACCAAAATGAAACAGCCTCACGCCTTTTTGCTCAAGGACAGCAAGAGGGCAAGAAACCGGGAACTTGCAGCTGAAAGTAAAAGACAAGTCAAGCACCCGAGCATTCCCGCTTAACTGGTTGCAAAAACATAATTAGTGCACATACCGGCTCTAGCAGTCACTCTGTTGCTCGCAGAAGTACGCTTCAAGAAAACGCTCAACAGGGGGAAATACCTCAGTCCTGGGAAGTAGTAGCACGGGCTCAAGGTGTCTAAAGTAGATGAAATGTTTGAGCTACCCTGTGATGGATTTTAGGAGACTCAATGCAACGATCTCTTACCCAAAAGCTTTGGTTTCTCTAACTGCACACGGTCGCGGAAATGACGCAGTGGCACGTGATGCAGAGTGATGCAGACCAAGTGGCAGGTAAACTCCTTTTATACCAGCTTATAGCCTAGTGATAGGCTAATTATGTAATTGTTTGGGCGGGATGCTAATCATGTTACACTTAACTAGTAATCGTGTGTAGTTATTATAAAGTGCTACCAATTTATGTAATGCATTTATTTATTTAATTTATTGGTTATTGACTTTTTGTTTTTCAATAATGATGAAGATGTGATTGAAATCAGTGTTGACATTACCAAAAAAAGTTCGGGGATTTTCCAACCCAACCAGTCATTTGAAAATTATTCCATATCCTCTGACCTTTACCTACAGCAACTTTTACGAAAAAGATGCTAATAAACAAAGTAAAAATGCAAAGGTTGTGAGAAGGGTATGTCCTTTATACAATTCTAATGGCCCCTATTGAGCCACGGGCAAAGTTATAAGGTTATTGAGAAAAAGAAAAAAAAAACTGTTCGGTCTGTAGCAATAGTAAAGGCCACGTTTAGTCACAGGGTGTTCACCTCAGCTTCCCCTCTGGTGTGAAACCACTGACAAAGATTTATCACTGACTCAATCTCTCACCTCAAACCCACTCAAGGGTGGGTTCACTACAAAGTCATTTTATCCTTTAATGCCATGGCATTAAAGCTGTACTTAAAACAAGGTAATAGTCGTCAGCTGTAGGTGTTGAGAACTGTCATTTTACACAAACTCTTAGAAACGGTGCTAATGAGCTACCATCGTCCAACACTGAGTAGGGTCACTCTACTGTAATAGACTGCACTATTTTACTAATTCTCTTCTTCATTAGCATGCATGAAACTGATGTTCAGTACTGCAATCGGGTAATGGGATTTGTGTTTTTCTTTTAATCTACGATGACTCAGGCTGGAGAGTTGCTTGATTAGGAGTTGGGAAGAGGCTGGGATTTTCATTTGGTTTATCAGAACCTGGTGGGTGATTAATTAAACGAATGGACATATATAGATGGCTTTAATTTTCTCTATAGAACGCCTTTCCCCTTTACATTAAATTGAGTTACTTATCTGATTAAAGTTTGGAGCTGATCCCATTGAGGTTTTCCAACCAAATAACAGAGACGAAAGTTTTGGCTGTTGTGTAATCATGCAAGTATAAGATGATTGTGTAGATCAAGTACAAAAGTCTTGGGGTAAGTGTTGAGCAGATTTGAATTTTTTCTTAACATCAGTGTTGTACTTGTTACTGCAAAATAGTTAGTTACTTGTGTTAAAAAGTAATGAGTTACTGTTAAAAGTAGCACATTAGCTGCTTTAAAAAAAATAATGTTATAATTAGAGCTTTTTATTATTGTAGTGCCACATGGAAAATACTACTCTGTTGATTAGTTTGACAAGTTTTATTTATTTGCATTCTGACTTAACACCAAGCAATTTGGTAAATATGCACATAAAGCTGGCTTTAAACAAAGTAAACTTTAAGTGATATTGCATGTCAGATCAACACAAACTGAAAATACCAAATGGATATAATAATAATTAACACAAAACAAACCAAAGAACATATTCAAGTGTTTAACCCTTAAAAGTTCCTTCACAAATATATACCAGTAACAAAAAATAATTCAAAACAACAATTACTCACTTTACATGTGAACAAATTATATTATTAAATAAAATATTAAATATGTTTTTTCTTCAAATAAAACTATGCATTTTATAATATATTTATCATTTATTTATATATTATTAGAAAAAAGTAGAGATGCTGTTTGTTCGACAGTCGCTTCGAGCCGATAGACAGAGCTTTCATCCTACTAAGATGTTTTTTTTTTATTCTTAATCTCCACATTGGTAAAAAAAAATGCATACTTTCATTTTGAAAAACTTGTTTTTCGCTCACCTTGACTCACCACGATCACGATCATTTAACACCTCAATGAGCATTCAGGCGAGTGACAGCCACCAATAATACATCACATGTGTTATTATTCCCTACCTGTATGACGTATGCCAGTCACTGAACACTCTTTTATATGTCTTTCGGTGATGGATCCATCGATCCTAAAATCTGTCGTTATGGCATGCGCAGTTCAAAAATATGCAACTGGAGGCAGTAAGAATAGGAATAAAAACACAAAGTTACAGTATAAAACATAAAGTAAAGGTAACAGTTCTCTTTACATGTTCTCTAACATTATATGGGTAAAGTGTTCTCTGCAAGAGTAAAGTAGTCTCCAAACTGGAATAGACACAATGTCAATGAATTAGATAATAATCTTCATAATCAAAAAACTGATTATGGTGACATCATTTAAATGAGGTCTGAATCTGTGCCTTCACACTGAATACAGTATACGACAGTGCAGTATAGCAGGCTGTGAGCATCTCACGCATCACTGAAAATGTTAACAGAAATCTGATTGTTTATCACTGAACTCAGAAGTATCTACACTGGTTGGTTTTAATTTATAAGGCTCCTCTTGGTCAGACGCCATTGTTTTGGTGTTCTTTTCTGTTAAGACCTCAAAACCAGTATGCTCTTTGCTCTTGTGACCATCGCACTAAAGGTCTCTTGATCTCAGATCTGTGATAGAAACTAAAGCTGTCTCAACTACCTTCCATCAATGTTCTTAAAACTCTATTAAAAACATTAAAATCTGAAAACAGTTTGTAACTGGTTTTTAACCTGTCTGTATTCTTGACCAATGAAATTGCTAACTTTATCATTTTATTTCATGAACAATAAAAAAAAACTTTTTATATTTTTTTTTAACAAATGACGTGTAGGTGTTTCTATCTGGTTAAATGAATGTTAAGTAAAATTATAAGTTAATTTAAATCGACAGTTTAGATTTTAATTCATTACAGAATTCCAGTCCCATTAAACAGTTTTTAAAAAGCATTCGAAATTTAAATGATCCAGTTTTTAGAACATTTAAAACATTACTGATGAAAATAAAGTGATGAATAACAATAAAAATTGTTCCCTTAATAGTTTTTTTATATAAAACTTAACTATTTAGTGTAACTATCACTAGCTACAAAACTTATAAAGAGGGCATTAAATATTTAAAAGCAAAAATCTAAATAAAAAAAAAATTGTGCATATGTCAGGAAATGCAAGCATTTAAAAATAAAGGGGAGTACACTTGGCAATGGAAAGCAAAGAGATGGAAAGCAAAGAGATGCGGAAAATGTTGAGTCACCTTTTGATTTGAATCACGTCCACAGTAAGTATAATCGTTATATCCTGACCCGATGGACCTTGGTGTTAACTTGTTAAAACAATTATGTCAATTAAGAGATGTGTTATTCCCAGAGGGGGAAAAAAAACAAGTTTTCATGACTTAATTTCCTTCTTTTAAAAAAAAAGTCGAACAGATGACATTTTTACATTACACTGCTTTTCTGTTCTTCTGAATTTTCATTACTGAGCAGAAAAAGACATTAGCTCCACAAGATTCAAAATAGATTTAAAGGCTTATGTCATCTGAAACCTGTAAAGCATTCTGGAAAATCAAATTGTGACATATTCCACCAAAGATCACACAAGTCACCAATGAGAAACATTGTCATGTGTCAAGTGTCAACTGTCCTATGCTTTTAACCTCTGGCTAACCTCTGTTTAAAGATGACAGTCTATATTTTTTTTGACTAACTAGCAGGTACAGTCAAACATTATGCGTGCGGTCAGGCTTTTCCTTGGGGCAGTCATTCTGTCAGTCACTTTGGACTGGCAAACCATCACCTTAGCCTTATCTGAACCAAGTTCCTCAAGCACGCACGCACAGAAATAGCAAGCTGTCATTCCATCAGGCCAAAGCTGAAATGCGACATATCGATGTGCCACGGCCCTTTCACATGAGACATGTCAAAACAAACCGTCACTCACTGAACTGACAAGACGTGATGGTTGGGAGGAAGCCATCAGAGACCTCCAATGCCAAAATCCCAAATGCAGGCTTCCTGTCATATCGCAACAGCTAATGATCAGTAACTTGGCTAGCAAGGAAAATCTCAGAATATTGCACTACCTGTAAGCTAAATCACAGAACAGTTTAGGTAATAAATATGATAAAAAAAAAACAAACAACAAAATTTCAATAAATGAACCACTTCACAGCCATGGAAGAGAAAACAAATCACTCCATATTTCGAATAAAGTTACGATTCGAAGCCACAAAATGAAGAGTGAAAAGGTGGTTTCAGACAGTGATGCAGTGTAAGCTACATAGCTGAGAGAAACAAATTTGTTGTCCTTTTGAGGAGGTCAAACATTTATAAACACTGACTCACAACCACAAATATTAAATCTTTGTAACTTGTATGCAACATGTATTATTAAAGAGCTGTTTGATTGGGTCAAAAAATCTAATTCAAAGCCGGTTTTAAATTTGGACCAAGTCTGGCATTTGTGTGAAACATCTGGCATTCATCCATGAGACGGGCACTGACATACAATATTTGAGCCACACGGGATCCAAGTCTGGAAGTGGGGGCCTTGTGTATAATGTGGCTCAAAAGACATGGGCTAGACAGTACATGTAAAGTAGTGCGTTAACGCATGCATTCATTTAAAATGTTAAAAAACGTGGCTTCAGTTTTTCCTGTTGTGGCGGACATATTTTAAACGAATTATGAATAAGAAGTATGCCATTTGTATGACTGAGGAGGCACGGAGGTTGGAAACGTTACAGCAAGCGAAACATATTGTGCTCACGGGGAACCCCTGGGCTTCTGTGAGCAATGACAACTACTGAGGCATCACAGCGCACTTTGTTGAAATTGCATTCATTCGGTCTATCTATGTGTAAAACTGAGGAACAGCAGTACGCTAAATGTGTACGTGCACTAGCTAAATGTGGCGAGATTGTTGGGCACCTAAAGCAGTGTACATCCAACACTCACAAACTAATGGAACAGCTCCGTCTCTTGTCTGTTGTGTGTGCGTGTGCGTGGGCGTGTGTGTGTGTGCCCATTGTCAAGGTATGCTGCATAAAATAAAAATAAGTTCAGATTAGTGTAAAACAATATTTAAAAGTTGTAATAAATATGGTGTTGAATAATGCAATGCATGTGGTATTGCCAGCCCTGTGCCACATGCAAAATTATGAAGTCAACAGAGGATGATCAGCCTATAGTTAAATTCAAACATGATTTTACCTCAGACCTAGGGAAGGACAGCACCAATATCACACGACTAAAGATCGCTACCCCAATTGTTCAAAGGTTTAAAGACCTAAAGTTTCTTCCCAAAGGGGTGGGGAAGGACACTTCACAAAACAAGTAGTTAATGCCAGAGAGTCCTGGAAAAGAAGAGTCTAAAGAGACCACAAACTAACAGCCACCAAATAAAAGATCATTCAGAGGATATTGATGGTTTATTGATGGCATGTTGTTTTTTTGACAAAACCTGTTACAAGTTAAACAAAAAATCATATTTTAAAAAAAAGATTTTAAAAAGTTTCAGTTACATCATTGCGATTAATTGTGATTAATTTAGAAAGATTGTGTGGTTAATCAGATTTTTTTTAACGATCGACAGCACTAATTTAAAGTCTTCCTTTGATGAAGCTTGGGCCACCCATTGGTCAAATTTGGCACTAGTCACAAATTTGGTCTAGTCATACATTGCAATGCATTGTGAACTTGGGTCGAACAAACGACCTGAATTAGCCAGAGCTGGGCCAAATAAAATTGCTTTGTAGAAAAAGACAAAACATATTTGACTTTTTGTCTATAAAGATGACCTGTTAGTCATTAAAATCTATTTAGGCAGAGCTTAAGTTTTGCTTTGGAAATTGTAAACTCAACATCTATATTATCAATAAGGATGTCTACTATTGTTGCAAAGAACTGAATTCAATTCTTACATGTAGCTAATACATTTTAGTAACCAGTAAAGAACTCAGGCGCTCTGTCTGGTTTTTGTTAAAATAGACATTTCTGTTAAAATATATGTATTTGTTAGAACACAAAGTCACAAGGTTTGATTGAGACAGGGCAAAGGATTAATATTAAGGTGAAAATAAATCAGTGGAGTAAAATATTCCACAAAGCAATAAAGCTTTTTCACACCTTTTTAACTGGAAATGCATGGTTGACTGGAATCTTGTGCCAATTGCACCATTCACTACAATGCACCCAGATGAAGTTTATATGGTTTTAAACGATATTAAGTCACAAACCTTAATTTTAAATTAAGTTTTATAAATGTAGAAAGTAAGGCAGGAACAAATATGGCTATTGGCAGTCCTGCTGATAGAATAACTAACAGAAAAAAGGTGAAACTAAAAACAAGACAAGAACGGTCAATGAAAAGGCTACAGATAGCTAGACTGCATTGTGACAAATTATGACACTTGTGTAATATATCAACATTGTGTATTAAAATGACTTGTGTGTGACTCTTGATGCCTCTGCCAATCATATGTTAATTGATTAACTAACCTCATTAAAACAGTCTGTGAAATGGATTCCAGGGATGGAGGATTGCCGAAGGGAAAAAGTGTCCAACAAAATGGAGACAGCAGTCAGCATGTCAGAAAAGGGATAATCGTTTCACACCTATGATGTTTGGATCGCAACTAGGGGATGGATTTTTCATTGCTGGTGATCTCTCAAAGTCTTCTTCCCTGCAATGTTAGAGTGCCAGGCTGCTGATGACTTTCCTCAGCTCCCTTTCCATGGAGCTTTATAGGCCAATCCTAATGAGCTGCAGGTGCCAGCAATAAACACACCGCCTACTCGTGAGACAATTCCAGGATGATGCAACCCGATATCTCTTTTGCCAACACAGCAGAAATAAACAAATGAAATCAAAACTCAATTCAAAACTTCAATAATTAAAGTGCTAGCTCTACAAACGACAAAATAAAAAGACAATAAAACATGACTCAATAAAATCAGCTGTAATTGTGGAGAGAAGAAGAGCAGACAAAAAGAAGGTGATAACAATTTTGCTGAGTCTGGAAGTTAAACAAAAAGTGCAAACAATATGAAAATGAAGTATAAGACATAAAGCAATTACTGAAAGATGATGTTCAGATCTAAGTATCAACTAGTAAAGAACTTCCCTCTGTGCATTTCATGATCCAAACAACAGATCCGACAGGTGGAAATAATGCACCCTAAGCAGGGTTGAAAACCGACAGAAAACAGAAGAAGAAACATAAAGAGAAGAGGAGAAATAAAGAGAAGAAAAAGAAGAAGGAAAAAAGGGAGAAGAGAAAAAAAAGAGCAGAAGATGAAGATGGGAAGGGAAAGAAGAGGGAGAAGAGAAGGTAGAAGAAGAAATGAGAGAAGGATAAGAGGAAGATGGAGAAGGAAGAAGAATGTGAAGTGAAAGTGAGTGACCAGTTGGCCAGATATAGAGTGACCCATACCCAGAATTTGTGCTTTGCATTTAACCCATCCAGGTGTGAGCACTGAACAAACACACCGTGAACACACACCTGGAGCAGTGGGCAGCCATGGCAATGACGCCCGGGAGCAGTCGGGAATCTGGTGCCTTACTCAAAGGTCACCACAGCTGCAGTTCTTGAAGATGGGAGAGCAAGGGTTTCATCACTCACAACACTTTCAGCTCGGTGGATATGGGGATCGAATTAGCAACCTTCCGATGACAAGTTGATCTCCTTATTCACCAGACCAAACTGCCTTAACAGAAGAAGAAAATGGAGAAGAAGAAGGACAAAAAAGGAAAGAAGAAAAAAAGAAGAATATGGAAAAGGAAATGAGGGAGAAGAAGGAAAAGGTAAAGATGAAAAAAAGAAGATGAGGAAGAAGATGGGAAGTTAAAGCATGAGCCTTCGACCAGAGGAGTGATGCTAAAAAAAAGTATACTGTTTAAATGGTTACGAATGGCTTTTTTATAATCATGCAAGAGTAAAAAATATGCAGTGAGAAAAAAGCAAACACATTTAGCACCCAAGTCACCTCAACATAGTTAAGGGGCTCAGGACTGTAAGTGGTAAACACATTGATAAAACCATTTCTTTAATAACGCTTATTTGTCAAAATGCCACCCAGAGGCAGTTTCCATTATGACAGTGTCAAGTTTTTATGAGAGTTGTTTAAATACAGCCCACGTAGAGTCAACTGCCTGCGATCTAAACAACATCCTCCCCTCAATTCTACACCAATGACTTTAAAATGCTCAATTCAGTCTCATGGGCAAAAGAGCAATATACTTTAGCTATCAAGGATTCCATTTTATCTTATAAAAGAAAAAGTTGAGCACAATTTTCATGAACAATCACGCTGCATAGCAAGCATTTCTCCTGAGTGTGAATGAGTTTCATGTTGCTACGGTCACTAGATGTCAAACATACAGAAATGTAATAAAAATGGGCTTCAAAATTTCCTTCAAGGAGGATGTTTATAAGCCAATAGGTCCCTTTCAAAGAGGAATTTATGCATGAAAAGCAACAGAGTAACACTTTTTCTTATTATATTATTTTGTAACTTTAATATGTGTACATAAAATCCACATTTTTCCTGTCAAATTTCCTATCGATTGCATTCCTCCGGCTATGCTGTGATTCCTATTTCAATAAAATGATGGTGCTGACAGGAGATAAATAGTAAAAGAGCGCAACATGCTTTTAGCAGTAACTTGCATTATATTATCCACATCTTCACATGTCATGGGTGATAAATCCCCATTTGTCATAGACTGACAGGCCCGTAGGCTCCCCAAAGCTAAATGCATTATTAATATTCCTTCCTGCTTGATAGATGCAATAAGAGTCTTAACCAGAGATAAAATAGACACAGTGATCTCTGCAAAAC
The DNA here is from genome assembly GCA_900490495.1 of Danionella dracula. Lineage (NCBI taxonomy): Eukaryota > Metazoa > Chordata > Actinopteri > Cypriniformes > Danionidae > Danionella > Danionella dracula. The sequence goes on from UELW01000600.1 coordinate 3,385,707, forward strand.
ACCCAAATCTTTCAGTCACATGCAGATGGCAAGATGTCAGGTAAAAAATATGTATAGAATAAGTCTATTTTACTTTTTTCTCAGACAAAAAATGGTGCAGAAACGTATTTATTTTAATTTTTTACTGTTTTCATTCAGGCATTAATGCATTATGTATGTATTTTTTGCATGCGGTCTAAAATAAATATTTAACTTCCATATGTAAGTTTTTCTGTAGATAATGAAAGTTTAGTTCAGCCTTTAGTCTCTAAATGCTGGAGATTTTGTGTGTAATTCTTTCAGCAAACTATGAAAACAGAGTTGTATTTTGAGAGGTTGATCAGTGGCGAATCCTGGACTTTCAAATAGGAGAAGCTTATAGTGTAATTTGTGAGAAACAAAAGAAGTAAATCAACAATACTGTATTATCAGTATTTAGTGTTCCTTAAAAGCTATTTTAGATGGGGCCTTTTCAATACACAAACACTTGCACAAGCATATAGAATCATAGGGGCTCCGAATACTTCTGTTCTGTCCACTCCCTGCCAAGCTGGAACCTCAGGAAGTTGTCATAGTTTAGTGCTTTATGCACTGAAAATGTAGCTCAACTCCAAAATCCCAAAAAATCCAAAAGCTGAGCTTCCAAATTGGGAAATTAATAGGAAATAACATGTAGCAAAACAAGAAATATTAGGACTGATTTTGGACAGCTGAAACAGGCACACTTGAAAGGTAGTAGCAAAACATTTTAATAACTTAAATTGAATTTATTTCATATATTATATATATATATATTTATTTATTTTGTGGTCTCTAGGGTAGCAGTCCCCAACCTTTTTTGTGCCACGGACCAGTTTAATGTCAGGTCTTTGATGTGTGGTGGATAAATACAACAAAATAATGTAAGGACCTGCATGTAAACTGTGGTACATAATAATGAACGTGAATCCCCTAGCTGTTTGCTACTCCAGCGTCCTCTTAGCATGAGTTTTGAGGGCTTCATAGCCTCATTCGAGAACCAGTTGCTGCATATTATACGGAGTGGGCTTGGTGCGTGGATAATTTTTCTAAATAAAAGATAAACAAAAAAAAAAGATAAATAAATAACCGGAAATAATGTAAATGATTTATTCTTTCTATGCGGCCCAGTACCAAACGACCCACGGACCGCTACCAGTCCGCTGTCCGGAGGGTGGGGACCACTGCTTTAGGATATGCTAAGGTTCCCTTGTTGCCTTCCCTGGTCCTAAGTCATCCAGGGTGTCAAATTGACCTTTACTGAAACTAATGCATGAGATTATGCACTACTTTCTATGAAAAATTATTAATATTAAAATATAATTTTCCTATCACCCAGTATGAGTTATAATAGGTATCAAATTGGAATGAGATTCCAGGCAGAGTAGATAATCAAACTTTTTAATTCAATGTATGAGTTCACTTTGTGAGGACTTAGGATGTGTGGCATTTTTAACTAGGTCCAATTTTGAAATTACTTAATGTTAGTACTCCATTATACTTACCAAAATTATTTAGAAAAACAATGAATCTGAAAAGCTTTAGCAGTTTTATTCCAGCTGAAGTTTTAAATAAATTTCCCCCTGATTGAAATCAAAGCACTTTTTCCTCTGAGACACAAAAACAATAAGACAGGCTGTTAGGCCTCGAAAATGTTCGCGCTCATGTCAGTTTGAGAAAGGAATGCAAAACAACATTTATGCTAATGCTTCACAGACAATGAGCCAAGACAATAAACAAGATGTTTTTGGGGGTGGAGAGTGAATATCTTCCATTTTCACTTGCAACTCAAAACTAATTAACTCAATTTGCAGTGAAACCTCTTGCAGCCTGCCTATTCAAATTGAATAGGAGCTGGAATTACCCAGAACAATCACAAATGGGAAAACCTCTCCGGTATTTCATTTATTTCGCAAGATTCTAAGTGGATTTTCAATTTTAACCATTTCTCAACCCACTAAAATACAAAAGGAAGCATAGTAGAGCTGCTTTGAATGGCACATATTTCATTCTGCAGCTTTGTGTCATTAAACATTTGAAGAAAAACAGACATTTCATTGTTTTAAATCTAAAAAAATATATTAGTGGAGACAGATTTGGCTCATTATCAGCAGCAGACACAAAAATAGCTTTTAGTACTACAAAAAGCAATGAGAAGAAACTGTAGCATTTAATTATGTATGAATAAAACAAATTCAATGACTGTTAATCAAAAATGTATGAGATTTTCTACCTTGTATTTTATACATGAATATTTCAGAAACAAATATTCAAAACACCCCATTTTCCTTTTAACTTTTAATTGAAAAACTTTTTTGAACATTTTGAACAAGTAAAAGGGAATATACCATATGACAATATAAAGGGATTCTATGATGCAAAATCAACTTTCGAGGTAAATGTGTGCATGAATAGAGTGAAGACATTAATGTTAGAGTGGCATTTTGCTTTTTGGAGAACTTTAGTTTTCTAATGCCTCTTCAAGTCACATTTATTAGTTCCTGCTAAATATTTACCGCCACACCCTGTTCATTACCCTTTCCTCCATCTTCTATAAAATCATACTTCACAAAACACACAGGTTCCTTGCTAATATCTGTTTTGTATTGATTTATTGTATATGACACCATTGAACTGTTTGTGTGTAATACAACCATCTTAAAAAAAACAGCCCAGCTCTTTTCTCATCAGAAAAAAATAAAGTAGCTAAAAGTATAAATATTTAACTGTTTAAAAGTTGAAGATTTAACAGTATATAAAGTTATGTTCTATCAGGTTAAAAAATGATAAAATGCACCTTTTCGATTCTAAATCAGTAGCCTAAGACAGTGCTGCTGTAGTTAACTGCAATTGATTTAAACTATATGATCTAGGTTAAGCTATATATTGGGATGTAAGTGTACATTTGAATAAATTGGCATGAAAACAGGCTTAATGCAATTGTGGAAATCATATGGATAGAGAAAAATAACATTTTATTTTGATCTCAGTGCGTCTCTCTCTCTTTTAACACAAATAACTCCAGGCACCTTATCTCCTTTCTGTCAGTGATTGTGGGAAAATAAAACCAAGACATGAACCTTTTTCCTCCTTTCCTTGAGCTTGGTTCAGAATCGATGTTGTGTAGGTTCTTCTTGTTTCTTTCCATTGAATGAGACGCAGTAGACAAAGGCATTGGCAGTAAAGATCGATTCGTCTGAGTCAGACAGAATCAAACTTTCCCACTGTGCTGAGAAAAGTTACTCTGAAACGACCCTCATGAATGATCGTAGGTGTCAGTTAACATGTTAAATTCTCAATCATGCAGATCTGCAAATTTAGCAAAGGTTTGAACCCGTGTGAAATTCATTTCATGCTTGAATGACTAACAACTCCGCTATTCACAAGCTGTTAGAGGCTAATGCCTGCTTCGTGGATTTACAGCAGATTTAATACAGTAGTGAATAGCATATGAGGCATACGTTTCTATTCAGCTTTATAACCCCTGGGAAATGCTCATAAAATATATTACTTCCTCTCTTTTATTTAAGGCTTTTTGGCCTTTGTTGGATTATGTGGAGGAGAACTGGACAAGAATATAATGGAGTGCAGATATGACCCAGTCGTCCTGACAGAAAAGGGTAAACACTTATTTTCTGCCTGCTCAGAACGGGTGCGTTCTGATGCCATCGGTGATTTCTGGCCTTTAGAGCTTGACCTGTTGAAAAGAAATGTCTTTCTGGCTGAGTGGACACTGGACTCTCAACACTGTTGGTTTGGGTTTTACAACAGATTCAATTACCACAGGATGTTGTGTGAAATGTGAAATGAAGGGTAGAAGAGAACTTGTTATTTTGTACACAATGTACATAATGTGTTTAAACTTTCTTTAATTAGGTATTGAACTATAAAAAATTTTTTGGAGTATCCATAAAGTAAAATTGAAGGTGCTCTGCTTGTCGTGTTGGGATTTTTTACATGGTGGCATTTGAAAACAAATTTGATCAACAGCACTTTGTCAATATGTTGATAGCTCCTACTATTTAGTTACACTCATGTTTTGCTAACCTCCCTGTTTGACCGATCAAGCTCTCCTTCAATGTTTTTGCCAAATTGCAAACAGTCTCTTTAAGGACTGTTAAATCCAAGATTTTATTATTATTTACTTCATGCCTATTAGAATACATTTGTTAAATAAATCACTGCACATATGAGGTCAATCATTCCAATAACATACGTTCAGGAAGAGCTTGGCTGATGAAATCTAATGAAAAACAGATCCGTGTTTTTAAGCTAGATACATCTGATTCTATGTTTGCTACAATGCGTGTAGAAAATCATTGCATTTATAAAGTGTGAAATTCATGGATTACTTGAAATACCGAATAGATAAATGATTACTCAAATATAGACATCAGAGTACCAGATCCTGATTCACATAATTAGAAACATTTAACAGAAGCATGTTTAAGTCTTACTCACAAAACAAACGAGATCATCTTTCCTGTCTGAAAACTATTTGTCATTCAAGGCATTTGTGCTACACTATGATAAACTCAGGTGTAGTCATTGGTTGTGGGGTGTAGGACATCTCTGTCAGGATAAAGGTTTAGTTTCAGCATGCGGAAAGCCTTAGAAGCCTCTCAAACAGAAAGAGCATGAAGAATTCCTTTTAGTAGTGGATGCTGGGAAAAACTGTTCATATACTGTATGCCCACGTAACTGCTCCTTTTGCTCAGTGAAAAGAGACAAAACGATGTCATCAAAAGTAAAACACAGAAGTTTCTAGATTAAAAACAGTTAGTAGGATATCTGAACAGTTGCTAAATATAGCAACAAAGCTGGCAATAATGCTCTTTAGATGTATACAAAAGTATCTTATTATAAATGCTAACATAAATGAAACTTTCAATTCATTTTTATATTGTATTATTTTGCAAAAAACTAAATATACCCAGTACAGGCAGAACAAAGTTAGTTTAAATTATAATAATAAAGACATTCTTTTAAAACGTTTATATTTAATGCATTTTAAAAATTTTGGTTGTATGTAACTTTTTCACTGTGCAAAAAAAAGCTGCTTTAATTGTTGTGGAAAAGCAGCTTAAGAGGTTTTTAATATAACTTTAATTTACTTATATGTATGTTGAATTAATTTGATGCATGATTGCATTTTCAACCTCCTTCTCTGTTATGAATGGCCTGTTTACAGTCATATATCGCTTAAGTTCAGTGAGCTTGAAATATTTACCAACAGACACTCTTGATCCTGACTAGATCTGGAAGAAGCTGAATTCACCATTCATTGAACCAGGCTTTCTGCTAGCACGCTCTCAACAGTCTTTTTTTCCCACATTCCATTTTGAATAAAACTTGATTTCAAACTTCACTTATGAGACTCAAGCTTCCTTATAATACAGTTAAAAACAATATGGGAACGGACTCTTGTGTTCTATAATTGAAGTAATTCAAAAAGCAGCAGATTAAAAAGTAAATGGGGGAAATCCTGGGCTCTTAGCATGGATATTGTGATTCGATTGTCATCTGTAAATAGTTCCCAGGAGACCTGCAGAAGCCATCAGGAGGACCAGGACAATACCAGGCATTCTGCTTTGACTGCATTGTAATACCCTTTAGAAACCATGTACCTCCAATTCAGTCTGTCAAAATTTCAAACTAAACTTCCGGATTAAACAGTTGTCTCATTCTGGCCCTGAAGTTTTTGAAGTAGTGAAATATAAAACTATTCACACACAATTTCACAACATACACACTTTTCAGTGCCATGGGCAGCTGTAATTTAATCTGACAGAAATATGCAAGAAACAGATGAAATAATAAATATAATAGAAACAGATGAAATATTTTTCCCAGCGATGGGTTGCGGCTGGAAGGGCATCCGGCACGTAAAACAAATGCCAGAGAGCTGGCGGTTCATTTCGCTGTGGCGACCCGAAAGGGAAGAAAGCCGACATGAAGATGAATGAACGATGAATGAACAGATGAAATATTTAGCTTTGCTCCTCCCATCAGATACTTTTTTTCTCTCTCTTTCAAAACAAACCTTTTGTTTTTAAAAATAACAAAATAATTAGTTAATATTTGCTCATCCATATTCAGTTTCAAGAGCAGGTGTTTACTTTTATCATCAAGTGAGCATTCTGCAAGTAAACTGCAGCTAAATCTTACTGTAGGATATGTTTATAAAATAAACTGTTACTTGTTGAACTTGGCCAAAATTGAAATCTGATGTCAGCATAGTTAAAACTTTCAGTTGAAATGTACCACTTGTCTCCAAAAGCGGTATAGCTATAGGTCATGTTGCACATTTATTTATTTTTTTGGTGAGAAATAATTTTAGATCATAGATATTCAATATATTCAAATATTCAAAGTTACCAGACATAGTTTGTAAATTTTAGATAGCACTAATTATTAGGAACTTATTAAATATTCCTATTTTTGTATAAACAAAGTTTCTACAATCGCAATTATAAGATAATAGCACCTAGTGTCCTGAAGAAGTGTTTGATAACAGAGCTTTAGTCTATTTTCCATTCTCAGGCTATTCATGGCTGCTTGATAACTCACCAAGTAATTTCAACCAGACTCACTGTGTACAAATGAATGAAAGAGAGAGAATAAAATCTGACAATTTCAGGCTAGGTAGTGTAGCTACTTTAACAGCACAGAGTGCTTTTTATATGTAAAAAAATAAATAATTAAACCAAACAAGTGTCAAAATTACAACTACTGTAATTACTCTCAATCACCCACTCCCTGTTCCCTGTAGGTGTGTTTCTTGTGTCTCCTTCTGCAGTTAGTTCTCTTCGTTTTGTTTCTCAAGGGGGTAATTTATACAGGCAAAGTTCTTCTCAAAGCAGCTGAGATGTTTTCTCAGCTGAGAACGTACTCTCCGTTTGTTTCTCTTCTATATTCAATCACCTTCATTATTCAATCATGTGGAAATCTGGGCTCAGATGTGACCCCATTGGGGAAAAAGTTACAAATAACAGCCCATAATCATTGAAGTTTTCAGGCATTCTGTCATTTGAGTGAATCCTTGGCTTCCCAGTAGGTCTCATGATGAGTTTGTGTCATTAGAACTGCCTATTAAACATGTCATTACAATGGCAGGCTGTCTCTTTGCTTCTCACTGAAGCATATCCGCTCCAGTTCCTCAGCTCGGTGAATGCTTCTGACTGAATCATATTCGCCTGCCGTTAACATTAGTCTCCAATGACACAGGCTGCCGAGGTCTTTTACAAAGAACATATATTCATTTGAAACAATTAGGCTTCTCTCTAAAGAGCTGTGCTGTAATATACTGTCTGGATTTCATCAGTCAAACGTGACTAACTCCAATTGACTTGAGCCGTTTCTGGAATTTATGAAATAAAAGGTTATTTAAAGCATCATTTGTACCCATTTGGGAACTCTGGCAACATTAATAGACCAAAAGAGAGCACAGCGTGCAACAAGTTAAGTGAAAGAGAGCAGAAACATTCTCCCTAGAGACTTTGTGAATCATAAAATTAGTTTGTTTCAGTTAAATGCTTTAATTAATTAAAAAAAAGTCTCTACAGTGGCTGCCAGTCTCCTTCAGAATAGATTTTAAAGTTCTGCTGCTCGTACATAAGTCCAAACATAACTTAGCACCTAAATACCTAATAGACATACTCACTGAACACACATCAAACAGGAAGCTGAGACCCCCTCAGATCACATAAATTATATCTACCCTAGGTTCATTCCAAACGGGGTAAATACTCCTTTAGTTACCATGCGAACCAGCTTCCAGAGGAGGTCAAGGGTGCGAACACTTTAGTCACGTTTAAAACCAGGCTAAAGACACACCTGTTTAGTTGCGCTTTTGTCGAAAAAGCACCAATGTCCGAACATCTATTTTATTTCTGTATTTCACTATCTTAATCTATGTCTTAATTTTCAGTTTTTAACTTTTTTATGTTTGATTTTATTAAATGTATACTTTCTTTTTATTCTTTGTTTCCAATGTAAAGCACTTTGAATTACCCTGTGTACAAAATGTGCTATACAAATAAACTTGCCTTGCCCTCACAACCAATGCATTCAACCTAACTCAAATTTCCAAGTCAGTTGACCTTCCCCCAACAACCAATGTATTCAACCTTCCTCTAATACTCAAGACAGTTGACCTTCCTCTTTCTCTTAAGTCAATCGATCTCCCTCTGACCCAACTTCCCCTTATCCCCCTAGTCAGTAAACAATATTTTTATCGCCCAATTCACTCAGCCTTCCAGTATCAAAAAAGTAATTTTACCTTCTCTTGACCCCTAAATCAGCCTATCTTCTTCTAACAGCCAAATTAGTTGACTTTCCCCTAACACCAAAGACAATCAACCTTTCCCTAACAGCAACATCAGCCACTACCTCATCACCTAAGTCTGTCAGACTTCTTCTGGCACTCAAGTCAAGATTAACCAGAAAACCTTCTAACAACACTAACAAAATTGAAGCCATTTGACCTTCCTCCATCACCTGTCAGTCAACCTCCCCTAACAGCCAAGTCACTAAACTTTCCTCAAACACCCATTCATCAGCTAACCATCATCCAATACCCAAGTTAGTTAACCTTCCTCTAACAACCAATCATCAACCCCCATCCCCGTGATTCTAAACCAAATAGCTAGCAGTTTTATGCCACGTTAACCTTCCTTATTCAAATACAACTATTTTAAGTAATGTACAAAATAACTGCAGAAAACCGCCGCTCACAGCTAAAATTTAACGACAGTCCAGCAAAACAGTTAATCAAGAGTTTTAAAACTAAAGGGTCCTCTTTGATTTAGTAAGTATGTGCGATGGTGTATGTCTAGGTAATTAAACTTCAAAGCATCCTGTTGCTTTTAGTTAGAAAGAAAAATATAAATAAATAACAAGGCTTGCAATAAATAGAACATCCTCAAGTTATTTTTGAAGTACATGAGAGGAAAAATGCAAATTGTGTTTATGAATTCCACAATTGTAATTTTTTTTATCCCCATAAGTCCTTTAAGTAAGATGACAGTTCGCTGGCAGCTATTAAGAGTTTCATCCAGAGAATTCCTCTTTGCAGTGTGATACTTCCTGCTGTGACAGAATTAAAGCTTAATGAGTTAATATCATCTTTGCGTTTACTGAGGTTATGAGCCCTCCTATCTTCACTGATTACATGGCTGCATAGCTTCTTTCATCACTTTAACATTTTGATATAAGGGATGTTGCTTTAATAACACATTTTTATTGCTGGTTTGCCTATCAAGCAAATTTTGACCTATTTTTGATATGACAACACACCTAAACATTTCTTGGCCTTTGAATGCTCAATAGATCTAAACAGATAAAAAGGCTTTGCATTATAACAAAAATGCATTAATGAAGTGTGCAAAATGCCAAGTAAATACTACTTTGAGTAATGTATTGACTAGTATATCGTGCGAACTACAGTTCCTAAATTGAAGTTGGATAATTATAATAGTTATATAATAATAAAAAATTTTCAAAACAAAATTTTTAAATTGTGTTGATGCAAACACATTTCATTATTTACAGTATTTTATAAAACTTTTACATCAATAAAAAAAATGAATAAATGTATACTAAAAAAGCTGGCAAACAGTAGCGGTCAATTCTTTGTGAAACACCAAATAAACGGTATTTTAGGCTAGAAAAGTACTGTTTTGTTAGTTAATGATATAAATACTGTTCTCATGTTACAATCTGTTTCCATTTAAAACCATTTGCAACAACACAATAACTATTTACAATCTGTGTTACTGAATATAACTTTTTTCATAAACCATTGATAAAATCACAAAATTACTAATTGCTTGTTGTTGTTAAGTGTTCCACTGAATCTACATCCACAGCTCTTTTTATTTTATTTAGCATAGAGTGAACACAAACTAAAAAAAAATTATTAAAAAGAGTTTTCATTAATTTGTATGTAACATAATTATTATTTTATATTTTAAACAAACTATAACAAGATGAATATATACTATTTGAAACGTTGAACAATATATTTGGTTAATGAATTAAAGCATAAAAACCCAAACAGGACATCTTTTCAGCTGTATACAGTATGTGTGTGGATTTTATCTCTGTTATTTTTCTCTCTGTTCAACTCTTAAAATCCCCTCTTTGAAGAAAAAATCTTAAACAAATAAAGGAAAAAAACTAGAAGCAGAGCGAGGGAGTTGCTCAAAAGCAATTCAGTGGAGGAAAGAGGAAAGGAAAAAACCCTACAAATTGAATTGCCATCATTTTTCTGCAAAAATGAAGGATGGAGTGGTGGCCACTAATGTCCCTCGACAACTAAAGAGGAATTACTGCCAGCTTGAATTTTCTTTATTGTAATGCTGCCACTGCTCCGATTTGATGCCAGATTCTCTCTTTTCATGATAGCCAGAGGCCAGATATTGAGCTAAGCACTGATCTCATTCACTGTAACATCTAACTGTGCTTGTGTATGCCATAAAAAATGGATTATTGAGGATTAGAAATCATTAAGAAACATTCAAATAATGTCTATATTAATGTGGGATAATATAAAACACATGCAAATATTAATAACAACCCATCTAGTCATCTGAGACTAATTATCATAACATTCTATTTTTAACTGCTCACATTCTGTTTTCAAGATGTTCAGTTTTTAAGACATAAATGCAACAGGAATCCAAAAGAAAAGGTTGCATGAAGATGAAAGGGTTAATTACACAAATACTAATTGAAAAACTAAACAAACGTTTGTGATTTGGAAGAATAAAATTGTAACACTCACCTTTTAGTTGTCTGTATTTCCAATTAACTTTGGAAAATAACGTTTTCTTTTTTTGGCGAATTTAACAAATTTCTTCTTTATAAACACTTGATATTCATGTCCTGAGCATCCACTTCACCTATGACTGTTTTCATTGATACAAAAAATGTTTGTCTGCGTGTAAAGTCATTGAAATAACATTTTCAAGTTCATATCCACTATGGCAAAAAGATAAGTTAAAGTGACTAGTTGGCCAGATATGGAGTGACCCATACTTGGATTTTGTGATCTGCATTTAAACCCATCCCAGTGTACACGCACAGCATTGAACAAACACACCGTGAACACACACCCAGAGCAGTGGGCAGCGATGGCTGCTGCACCCGGGAAGCAGTCGGAAAACTGGTGCCTTGCTCAAGCAAAACTTGGTTGTTGAAGATGGAGAGTGTTTTATCACTCACACCACCTTCAACTCGGTGGATCCAAGTATCGAACCGGCGACCTTCTGATCACAAGTCCATCTTCTTAACCACCACACCACACAAGGTAGTTTAATCAATTTTAAAACAAACATATTATGCAAACATTATGATTGTAATAGCATGACTGATGTACCTGCTAGAAGTCCAGTTAACACACCTCCTGCTGGGGTGACAACATTAAAACAAACTGAACTTATTTACTCCTCTCCTCCCTGTGTAATCCATTCATCGGGGCAACCAAACTCCTCCCCGAAAAATTGACGCAATGTTAGTTGTATTAAAACAAGGAAGGCTATGCAAGCTGACTCTAAAGCAAGCAGGGCTATGATGAATGCAGTCACGGCGAGCCTCAAACTTCTCTGGTGACCTCGACTAAAACTATTAATTCTATCGCAGACAGATTGATTTGAAACTTTCAAATGATATGTGTTGAATGTACTCTGTTATTGGTTCTCATTTCTCTCTTAATAAAACGCGTTCAAAACCGAGCCAGATAGAGCTCCATGAGTTGCTCTGGTTCAGTCACATAGAGGAGGAGTTTAGTAGGAAAGATAAAACGAATAAACGAATCATTAGGGAATCCTCACCTAATCCGACAAGCTTAAATGCATATTATAAGAAAACTAAATAGTTTTTTGACCTTGCACGTTTGTCGACCTGTTGCTGGAGACCTCCAAAGTCAAATGTATCAGTCATAAACTATGTCTAAGTAGTTGACATTTTAAAGGATAAAATATTTGTTTTTACGGTTTGCAAATTATAATTCGTAGTGTAAATGTTACCATCTTAGCATAAGAGATTTGTGCCTCAACAATTAAATAAATCAAACAAACACTATACCCAGTATTCAGTATATATTGCTTCACTCGTAACGAGGTTTTATCTGCATGTATGACATGATCTGTCTTTTTCAGTTACTCATATTCTTGTGTATATTCTTGAGCAGGCTTACACTTTAGATGAGCATGCAACATGTAACCCTTCATTACAGTATTGAGATAAGAGCTATGGGTGAATGACCTTTGTTTAAGGGGCCATTTGGGGCCTGTCTGGGATATAGACCCCTCCTAGAGAAATCTACCTGCATCCTTAGGGAGGATCTGGGATCTGGACAGCAAGAACAGTTTTTCCCATGCATTAGTGGTCAGAGTTGAGGGCCAGACTTGGATTGGAGTATTGCTAATGAGGGCACAATTGACAAAGTTTGTTATTATATGTAGTATTTTAGTGGCCAAACTACATGAAGGTGATATGTTAGTAAAAACTGAGCATATGTAATGATTTTAATATTATACTTCCAATGACCTTTTAATTATTCAAAAAAAGATTAATCATTGAATGTAATGTTGTCTTAGACAATAATGTGCTAATGCAGTTTCCTGAATTATGAGAGTCTGGTTGCATGCCTGGTTGAAGGCATTGTCTGTGATGGCAGCTAATTTAGACCCTTTAAGAAAATCATTGCTTCTAAAAGAAATATCTCTGATGGTCTCTGCCAGCTCTCTTGTTTGAAGTTAAACAAATATGTTAGTTCTGATATTGGGAGAATTTAATTGGATCAGTGGATCCGGGGATTTTAATAAAGAAGATTACTACCCCTTTTCATGACTTAGCCAAAATTAAATATGAAGAGGGGGGTGATATAATAGTTGAATATTTCCTTAAGAGAGGGGTGGGTGTACGTGATGAGGAGGTGAAGAAAGTGACTGAGGGGGATTAGAAACACATAAAAACAATCTGTTTAAAAAAAAAGAGGGATTGTGTAGAATAATAACGCAATTCATGGTAGCATTTAAGCTAGCACATGATTTAATTTGCAAATACACACACATGCGTGAACGCATACACACACACGCACACACCTAGACAGACCACACAGTGCATATTTGTGGGTAAGAGTTAAGTTTATTCATCTCAGGTCACGTATCCAGTGTAACACTCAAACAGCAGTTGAAATTATGCATGAAAGCATTGAAGATTGGTAGTTTTCTCTTGCACAGCCTGACCTTACTTAATCAGGAAGCTGAAAGAAGACCACAAAAAACACAGCATGAAAAGGAAGAAAAGAAAGAAGTGTGAAAATAATGAAACATCGGCTGGATGACGTCAACATTATTAAAATGCGGCTATAGACCGAGGATGCTCATTCACCTGTGAATTCACCACATTGAAACCTTTTTCCTCATTAGCTTGCATTCTACCAGCACTAAGCTAATGTTTATGAACATGGAGGAAATTAAAGGAATGTTCCGGTTGGAAAACATCTAAAGCACTTTTCACAGAGCCTCAATTGAACTCAATATAAACAAATTAGTCTCCTTCACTTATATTCAACGACTTGTTTTGAATTTAAAGCAAGCAATGAAGTAAACGCTGGCTTTTCCTTCTAATAAACACCAGCTTTACGGCGGCAAAGCAACTCAGAAAATACAGTAAACAATTGCCCAAAATGCCCATTTTGTGATCTTGTGATTTTTCTGCTGGGACAGCAACCAAAGGAAATTTTTAAGTAGACTGGACAAAACAAACATATTCTGGCTTTCATTGTCTCCTATTTGGCTCAAGGTGATACATCTTGGGAAGAGACACAGGGCTAGTGAAATTTAATGTCCAGACAGCATTTGAAGGGGACTAATGATGTTCTTCTGATTATCTCTTCCTCTTATATAAAACATTAAATTGTTTTATAGCATAGCAAACTGTTGGAGACCATTCATTTGAAAGAATAAGATTAAAGCCATGTCTACACATAACAGGTTATTTTCTTTAACTGATTCCTTTCTTACCCAGTTTACAAAAGAAAAATGCATCCACTGTCAGTGTTTTAACCCTGCTTTCTCAGAAGACACTCAGAAAGAAAGCCCAGACAAACACTTTCAATCTAGCTTCTTTTACTTGCAGATCTTTAGGAGCATAAGAACCATACGATTGGCAAAAGACAGGAAAAAGTGCTGTTCTTGAACTTAGCCAAGTGAGGTGATGGAATTTTTTTTGTACGTTAACACGCAGAATTGCCTTAATGAGTGTAAGCCAAGAAAGCTTCCAAGGAGGGAAATGTGGTTATTTTGGCAATTGAGTGATTTAACTCAACATTTGTTTAAGTCATAACTTGGTCCTAATTCTATGAAAATATCAGTCTGACTCCTAAGAACAATCTTTTATCTAAAGAAGGTTTTGTACCTGGCAGTATATCACTTGTGTCACTTACTGTGTGACAAAAAAATGGTATTCCTAAAATGCTGTAAAGAGTGAGACAATACAGTAGAGGGTAGTAAACTCCTTAATCCTGAAGTTATAGCAACCAATCCGAAAGCTTCTCTCATGTCTCTCATGACATTCGCGCTTCTTTTCACTGACTGGCAAATAAAGCTCACAAAAAAAAAACATCTTTTATAAACGAAAATTCTCTCACCAGTTTTTACTAAAAACTGTTTCACTCTCAAAACTTCCCCATTTATCAGAGGATTAATCAGTTCTTGGCATTTTTTAGCATCTGTCAGGTGAGTGGGTCAGCAACATTAACAGATTTTTGTTGCTGTCTGGCGCGTCTCTTCTGTATAGGCAAAACATTTTTTTGTTTAACCCAAGATGGTTTTGATCCACTTAAAAGTTTCTTGAAGTAATCTATACTTGGAGATAAAATAACCCAAATTTGCTTTAACAGCCAACGTTACCTGTAAGGATAGCCATGGTATTTAGATCTGAAGATGGACAGTAGAAAGCTGAAGAAAAACACCACTAAACCAAGTCCAACAAGACAGATAACTGTAAGAATAGAAGAAAAACAGCACAGTTAATGAGGTGAAAGATGCTTACATTGATTAAACTTAATTAGTATGCTGCCATGTTATTCTCTAATGGGATTAAGCCGTTGGTGAAAATCGCTTGTCATGAATTTTGATCTGAGGACTAATCCCATAGAGCCATCTTAAATTAGACCATTACAAATGAATGAAACAAAAATCACTTCTAAATGCTTACAAAACATGCTGACTCAGCCACTTTGCCCCCTAGATGAGATAATGGCTAAAATGTGATAATCTTCAGAATCCCATTATAAGGTGACTTTACCAATTAGTGTGCTATCGGAGACAAACACTTCAGATTTACCTATGAAACATTTTACATAATTCTGCACATTTACATATTTTGTTCTATATAATTAAAATAAATTATGCAAAACTATGCATGTGTTTTAATAACAATTGCATTCTGTCCATTCTAAAATTAATTAGTCATTAAAACATTTATATTTACGTTTTTTTTTATATTCTGAAATCATTTGCTCTACGAATGCCTGCAAACAACACAGATTGAAAGTCAGATAAAATAAACAACATAAAAAGAATTCAACCCTGGTTAGGGACATTACAGTTTTTAAAACTCCCATTAACTGAAATGCATTTTGAGTTCACCAGTTCAAGTCACCAGTTCAAGTTTATGAAGATGTATTGTCAGTTTGAATGTCAATAGATATGTGTCTCCATGTTCTTGTCTCATAATAGTGAAAGAATGGAAAGTTAGTTTCATAGTCAGTTCAGTGTGCCTAGGGTTCTATGTGGAACTTGCCTAAGGTGCCATGTGCTGGAGGAGATGTGCTGAGTAATACTGTTAAAACCAGATTAACCCTCTTTCTAAACTCAAAGATCACAAAAACAACAATGACAATACATGAACCCAAGTGTTTATTGTCCAGATGCTAATGAGCCAGTTTTGAGTAATATCCTATTTGACTTTCCCTGCAGACTTGAAATTAAAAGCCATTGTAACAATAAAACATGTTACAGATTTTTTTATGAAAACAAAACAAAACAAATAAACAGGTAACAAACCTCACTTTCTTTACAAAATGTTCCCCCAAACACTGAAATTGTGGTCACAACAGTATTGCATCCATCCAAGTAACAATCTTGATTATAATAAACAAGTGAAACCAGTCATTTACAATAAATTATTAAAATTTATGTGTTAATGTTTCACAAATCATAAGTAGTCCTCACTTTAAAAACTTTAAAACACTTAATTTAATTATAAATGATTACCTAATCGTCAATAAAGCGTGCATTTAATGTTTTTAAACATATTAAACTTATGCTTATAAAACAGAAATAACACACAAAAAGTTATATTTTTTAAACTGCATAGAAATGTGTATTAACATAGATACAATGTTTTATTATTATTAACAAAATACTTGCTAACTCTTAATAAATTATTATTAGTGTGTAGTTATTATAAAGTTTTTTATACAAAAAAATAATTCTTCAAATGAAACCTCATTAAGAGCCACAATCACAAAAAGCTAAAATAGTCTCAAAATGAAAAATTAAGTGTTAACTTAAGGTTAAAAAAATCTATCACTTTCTCAACAGCCAATAATGACAAATTATATTTAAACAGACTAAGAAAGATAACTAACATTGTGAATAGCATTGTGAAAAGTAAAGTTATATCATATTCAGAATAATATAAGCACTTAAATACAGAAACATGAAACACATAAAGAAATAGAGCTAAACACCGTGTTTTCATTTAATAATAATCATTTCATCAACCTCAAAAGTAAACTTTTTGTTTTTTTGAGGCGGGCACTAAATGGCTAGAGGCAGTCTCTACCCAATGAAGTGTCAATTTGCAATATTTTAGGATAAAACCAATTTAGCAGACATACAATTTGTAATAAAAAAACATGTAAAGTATAAATAAATAGAGCTAAGAAACATGTATTTTTATAGAAATAATTATCTCAACCTCAAAATTAATATTTTCTTATTTTTCTGTAGGTGGGCACACTTCAGTGAAGTGTCTATTTGCAGTATTAGAAAAAATCGTATAACAGGTATAAACTGATCATTGAAAAAGTCACACCAGTTCATGGACGCAGAAAAATTTGACAGCTTTTTAAAGGTGCTGTGAATCATCTCCCATTAGGAATTAAAATAAGTAGAACCTTGCTAACGTGGAGAGATACTAAATTGTAATAATAAAAATATCAAAAACAACAACTATCAAAAGCAAGATTGTGAGACTATTACAAAAAATGGCAACTCTTTAAGAGTTTTTCACAGGCGAGAGGAGTCAGTAAACATATTAAAGAGCACAGCAGTGACAGCTGCTGTTTAGCTGAATGAGAAGCTAATCAGAGCTTAATCAAAGTGTGTTAACCTCCTCAAAAGAGGGGCATTTCCAATTACACCACACTGCCTGCTCTCTTCCTCTCCAGATTAGTCATCCAGAAACACCCTGGATCACCCTACATCAGAATTTATACACACAAAGCTTTTCATTTAAAGTTTCTCTATCTACTGAACTTCCCTAAAGACTTGTTCCCAAGGCCGCATGTGACACGCTTGCTCCAGGACCTTGATGTTCTCAAGTGATTATCATTCCCCAACACATTACACAAACGCTCCCATCAGACAGGAGATGGTAACCATGAAAACAAATGATTAATTACTACATTATGAACAAATAATAAACATGACTAACAGAGATGTGACATTTTAAAGCAGCTATATGTTTATTTTCAGGGTCATCTAATCTTACTGGAATAGATTGATCACCATTGGCTCATCTCATTCGGAGTGTAGTTTGAAATGTAAGCATTACTCAATTGTTAGCATTTCTTGGCTTTAACACTGTGTCCCACTCATGTACAACACAAATCCAAGTACACAACACAATGAACATGGGAGGTTTTTGTGAAGTCACCAGGGCTTTATGTGGTTTATATGTATGTAGCAAGTGTATTGTTCAATGCGAAGACAATGAAGTTACGTAAATGACAATTTGAACGTTGATGAAAAGCATCACTGTAATCCATTCTACTGACACCAAATGCAGATAATCTATAGTTTTGTAGCTGGTTCTACAGGACAACTCATTTTGAAAAATACATTTGCCCATTTTAGTTCAGTATGTAATATAAAAAATGTAAATTGTAAAAATACAAAAAAATCAGGTCAGAAATCAGTTCAGCTCCTGATTCTTCTACAACAATGTTTATCAGTTTATACCAGGGGCGTCACATTTAGGCGTTTTTCCTTGTTTGAGAGGTAAATACCAACAGCCGTTACTTTTAATTTTATTTTCACAAGTTCCTTTACTATAAACTTTAGACACTCTACCTACCTTTGTCATTCTCCGATTTAGTGCAAGTATTGCAAGGATGATTCTATGTTAGTTTTATAAAACTACCTCTATCCCCATCTTTGTGAAACAATGCTTTTGCTTTTCCAAACATTTTAGGTCTAAAAGTAAATGCCTGCATTTTTATGTGAAAAAGCAGTACCTACATTTTCTTATTAAAAAAAAAAACAATTAACAGAGAAGGGTTCCCCCAACAGTACTGTTCTGTCATCCTTTTTGAAAGCACTGGCTGCAAGTTCATTCAAATCATTAATATGTTAATATGTAATAAAAGTTATGCAAATAACTCTGCTTTGAGAATGCTACCAACTAGCGATGTATTTGCATCCATTTACTTATAATAACAAATAAGGTTGTTACATTTAAATCACTTTCTATATTTCTTTCATTTCATTACAGTTTTACTCAGCTCAATGGCCGCAGAATGATTGTGTAAGCCACAAATTAGACTATTAAAGGAGCAAGGTGCTTATATTCTGGCTCTTGAACAGAGTGTGGCTAGCAATTTTATATTGTATTTATATTATAAATACAAGCTTGGGAAAACAAACAACATTACAAGTACAGTTCAGTTTTTCTGTGCATAGACAGAAATAGCTAGTCATATCTTTAGAAACAGTGTTTAATTGCAGATTGAATTAATTCAGCACTTAATGAAAAATCTTGCTAAGCATGCATTCACCATTTATTTAGTCGTTTAAGTCTATGAGCCTTCTTTATGGTCATAAAATGCAGTTTATAGCGTTGGTGCTTTTGGGAGTATCCACCGAACATCTGGACCACCTACAATAAATGCTGAAAACACACAAGGCTCTTGTTGTCAGCATTTCCAAAGCCCATCATTTTACATTTTATCCTTTTAACACAACCCACTCTTCCTAGAGTAATTATTCCAAACTTTTTGTGTATTGTGGAACATTTAGATTTCCTCATTATCTTTGAACTCGTTTCGTAAGGGCATGTTTCATTTTCCCCCTAATGGCACAGCCTTCAATGCTTTTGGCTGTGCATTAAATATAATCTTTATAATGATGAGCTTAACAAGATACCTAATATGCTTTTTTTACAAATGCATTTAGCGTTGTATAATGACCTATTTTCTCTAAAATCCCAATTTTGTCTGTCCCAAATGCACTAAGACACTTTATATTATTTTCCTTGAAATGTTAAGAAATATTTCCCAATTTACTTCTCTCAACAGTGTCTTGCATGAAATAGTATTTTCTAGCTAATGCCAGTGGTAAACAATCTGGGAAAGAATTTTTATATGACAAATGATGGATGGGATACTTCAGAAACAATCATTATTTCTGCATTTGCACACTTTAACATGTTTTAAAACCTTATTATGATTTTACCCATATGAGCTCTTAACCACTGAAGTATCTTGTGTAAAACCATTACTCAGGCACTCTATTGCCTTGCTCTTGATGGAAGTGAACAGGAATTTCTACATGTAGGTCAACCACTCTAATCGCTTAAAAAAAGTCAACATTGAGCATTATTCAAGCTTTTGATACCATGACGTTAGGACTATAGGATAAAAAAGGATAGAGTAAGTTTTTGTTCTTTCTTTATTAAAACAATTTACTTTCACCCTGGTTTCTCTATTTAATCGTGAAAAATGCTTTTAGGTCACCAAGTCTACATTCAGATTGCAGCTCAAAGTCAAACAAATATGAATTTATTTTGCCCATATTTGACTTGTATGTGTTATTTTCATGACAGAGTCTGAACAGCTCAATTCTGAATTTAAGACTTGTCTTTTGTTCAGGTTTATGGCACCCGTTTGCATAATAAATAAATAAATACATAAAGCAGTTATTCATTGAAACTTAGATTCGCTGATCTTGGCTCATTGTCTGTTAAAAAAACATATACCAGAAAATATCATACACTCTTTATGACCCCACAAAAGGCAATATTTAAAGTATAATTGCTATTTCCATCACTAGTTTCTTGGCTAAAGTAAATATCTTTAAAGTATTTTAACATAAAATGTTTTTATTGGATGAATTAAAATCCCCAAAAGGCAACCAGATCCAGATGTCGAATTCATAAATGGAGTTCTCAAACTCCATTCAGGAAGCACACATCACAATTAGCCTGTCTCAGCAGCAGGTGCAAATCAAACTCTCCATAAGCCATAAAAACAGCTAGTCTCCTCCCTCTTCAAAGTGGGAGGTCTCCTATAGACAGCTCACCTAATTCGCATTTTATGATCATCAATCCTGCACTGCAGTTCTAGGCTAAATTTTATGTAAGTGTAAACTTATAAAGGTGAATTTTTGCATTGCGACCCCAGGTTGACACCATGCTGCATTTTTCTACATTTTGCAACATTGGGCTCAGCTTAAACAAGGTTTCTCACAGATAAGAGTCGATGGAGAAGACTTTTACTGAAATGATTACAGGAAGATGCTCAGACATGCATAATAAAATATTAAAGGCTTAATGATGTCAGTGTTGTTATCCGAGCATTTCTAACTCCTCCTCCACTAGTATCTCATAATATGTGTTTGTTTCCATCTTATTCTCTTTTTTAATACTATTTACTGCAAATAAAGTTGGTTCTTATCAGATATTTACTCCAACAAAGCCATCAGCGATGCAGTCAGGGGGATGTAGTTTCCTCTTTTGCGCATGTTTATCACATTAGAGCTGCACATCATTCTCACAAAAGATGGATAGCAGTCATATTCTGTTTATAATGTGAATGAACAAATAAAACAAGTCTGAATTGATTTTGAAAACCTGCACTCTGAACAAAGCACATGTTTAACTAATTGTCTACAAACAAAATTCTTGACAAATAAACAGTAACACTGTTCAAATATGATATGATGCACTCAGAAATGGTGACAAATTAATTTCCTAACATTCTTTGGACGGTGGCATTTATTTAAGTCATGATTCCAATATACCATGGATCTGACTAAAGGTAAAATCTGTGACCTTTAATAAAATTATTAATTATTAAAACACAGCTCTGAGCACCAGTTGTCAACACCTTTCTTAGTTCATATCTTCTTCAGATTGGCTGAAATGTGAGCAGTGACTCATTATCATGCATTTGTAATGGTGGTAAGGAAAGGGTAAATCCACTTTTCTTTTTACTTAAGTTGAGAAATGAAATTTTTGTGAAAATAAGTTAGAAAATAATTTTCATATTCCTTATGGGTATTTTTTTTGCTCACCAGTTTTTTGCCTGCTATAGTCCCAAAGCTTTCTCTACTCACCACAGATTTTAATAATTGTCAAACATTAATCAATTTTTAAAGACGTATTAGGTATTTCTATGTTAAGATCCCTTGTGGTGGTTTTGTGTATGAGTGTCTTTCCAAAAATCTGGGTCAACGCTCCAGCCACGCCTCTCTCGTTACCAGCCACACCCACTTGTCACAAATCATTCATCTTTGACAGCATCCTACTGGTTGCTGACTATTCAAGATTCAAGACGCCCACTCATCAACTCATTACACTTCCCCTATATAAACTCAGCTCAATCAATTCTTTTCTTCAGTGTTTTGCTCACTTGTGCTGTTGACCGATATTGGTGTTTTTAAATAAATTGTCATTCTGGTATTTTGATCTTCAGCCTGTTATTCCGATTACGATTTACCTTTGCTCTTGTCTGTTCACTTGGGTATATCTTTCCCTCACAATGCATTGTGTTCCATTTAGACTTTTTTTGTTACTCCTGACCCTAGACCGTGACATAGCATTCTGCTATTTATTAAAAAAGACTACAAAAATATTTTATTAGCTGTTATTTTTAAGTATTAAAAGTTATGAAAATTCAACTTATCATAGTTAAAATTTCCCAGCATTAAATTCAATTTAGACTGAGAATATTGGATCTACCTGGACTGCTTCAATGTATTGCTAAAGATCTGAGGGAGCTAGAGGAACTAATGTAACTTGACAAGGCTAATGGCTATACTATATAAAACATAGCGTTTGGGCATTGCCACTAAGTTCTAGTAGATAACTTAAATTAAGTTAACTTTTTCACATCTCTAACCTTCACATTTTTTAGATATAAGCATAGAAACACTATGGAAAACAACTCATCGACTTCTTTCCCTAGTCTATCTAAAGTGAGAGACAAAAAACATATTGTAAGCACTAATACATAGCACACACAATTTAAAAAGCTGCATTCCGATTCTCTGTACACAAATAAAGCTGACATCTAATTGAACTACGGACAACTAAACACTGAAAAAAATACATACTTGACAAGTTACAGAAGCGTCTGCAGATTCATACAGACAACATTGCCTTATGACTATGTTTACCTCTTGTTGCATGTACTCAATTGTACATACACACATAGTAGATCAGTCAGAACTTATTAGACTAAAACCATCATATGAATTAGTCAGTGCATTCGTCTCATGTACTTCCAGAGGGTGTCCCAGCAGTGTTAACAGAGGCAACATCTGTCAAAACGGCAGGCTCATCCTTCTTCCACAAAACAATACCTAGTAGAGCCTCAAAAGGGGAACAGCACGCTCATCTGTTTCATGTATGAGTCTTAAGTCAATATCTGGCAACCGTAACGATCACTTTTAAGATTTTGAGAATTTTTAAGTGTTCAAACTCTGGAAACCCCAACCCTGATTTTTATCTCTTTGTGCATGTATGCAAAATTTTGCAGACCATGTCATTCTTAACCGTCATCTTTACATTCATTTTTTTATCATTAAGGTGATTTTCTCAATCTCTGGCAACAAAAACACATATCAGATGAGCTTTACATGGACATCTGAAAAATAAGGCCTGTGAAAAATTATTTAAGACCTAATGGAAACCCTGGTATAAAGAATTTTTAACTATAAATAGGTCGTTTATTTTAACAAATACGCATCCCCATCTATGTTTTTCATTTGCTCGTGCACTCTTAAATAATTATCTTAATTTCTTTTCAGTAAAATGACCTTTCTCTGCAGAAAACAGTTCTGAGACTGACTGATGAGATTCTAATAATGAACTGTAATATGCAATCATATATGAGTAATAGTCAATTAATAGTGGCAGGTGTAGGAAAAACCCAGTGGTGGGCAGACCAGGTGTCACAGCGGGTTTAATTATGAGCTGTGCCGACACAATCTCTGACCCTGATGTCATGGCTCTGGTGTGGCAGATGACGGCCGGAGAAAATTCAGGTGGCATAAAGGGAAATGTGGACAGAGGAAGCCAATAAGGTCTTCTAAAAGCATGTACCAAGAAAATGGATAATTTACCGCTCATATTAATTTTTTTTTATTGAAGTCATATTTTTTTTGTGTCCTTGCTGTGAGGGGCACATACGCAGGAAATAGCTTTGATCAAAACTAAAGTAAACATGGACAGGAATGTGATTAGGGGTGATTGTGAGGCTTTATCTTCTCAGTTAATTTCCTATTGGAACGGCCATCATTTCAACAAAATTATATCAAGAATAAGACAAAGACGAAATATTTATTAGTTCTACTAATTCACTTTACTTTTACAAATTGCTTCAACTCCATTCTCAGCTATGAATTTTGTGAAAGTGAAGAAAAGCAAGTCAACAAGCTTTACTTAGACATCAGAAAAATAATACCTAACTTAAATCATTCTTAACTATATGTACTTGTTATGAATAAAACTCAGCTTCATTATCGTCAATGCTGGTTGCTTGGTTAGTGTAGTTCATTTAAGTGTGAATGCTGCTAACCAAAACCTGGTGTGAACCAAACACATGGATACAAAGGCGGATTCCAAAGAACTCTGGTTATTATTTGAGAACTATATTTTTAAATGATTTATTCTCATTATGACAAATAGCCATTAGTCTTTAATTTAAAACGCTATCACAGAATACAAGTAAGTCCACAGTCTTGAGGACTACAGTAGAATTAGCAGGAGAGAAGAAATGTGTGACCTGAATTAGTGACTAAATAGTGTTTTAGAGTAAGGCTAGTGACAGATTGGCAGACAGTAACTAACCCCAACAAACCCCCTCTCTGGTATTAGAGCATAGTGTTTTCTTGACGTTTAAGGAAAAAAGAAGTAGTGAGGACAAGCTTCCAACTTGGTTCAACTAGACCAACATGACCAAGAACATTTATTCAAGTAATGCAGAACATGGAACACATTAATTAGGCTGGTCTTGGTATTTAAAAAACTGCCAGGCTACAGCTTACAGTGTAAAAAAAATACACAAAAAACCCGACACCGCAAAATCTAGTGAGTGGAAGTGTTGAAGTTTATTAAAAAAAAAAAAAAGTTGAAAGTAACCCAATAGTATATACATATGTGTGCGTGTTTCTTTATAGTCGCAGGGTTATTATTTGTACTTCCTGTGGTGCCTAAGGGCCGGTTTATCGTCTCGGCCAGAAGGGACAGGTAAGGAATCATGGACAGGAAAAAGGAAGGTTCTGGCTTAACTTTTTAAATTATAATCACTTTACTCAAGTTCTGGTTGAACTCGGTACTGCAGTCATCTGTAAAAGAGTGGCCATCTGATTGGCTTGGTGTGAGAGCCGTTCCCAGTCCACTGCATCCAGAGCAGGAAGAGATTTGAAAAATGAGTGAGGTTGTGCCTTATGTAAAGCTATGCGCTGATCGCATGAGATTTTAATGATTCTTGGTACTCTCGCATCACTTGAAATAAATGCCCTACACTTAATTTCCTGTATTAAACTAATTCTGAATTCATAACCGAGAAATAAGATGAACTTATGTAAAAAGTTTAGACAGTCCCAAATGAAAAAAAGGCCAACACATTTTCTGAAGAAGTATTTGGGCCGAATGCTCTACTAAGGGTGAATCAAAAGAAAGAGCTAGCTGTTAAGATTCTGTGTTCTGAAGTTCTGAGGCAATTCTTAACTTCACTCTGGTTTTAATATGAAAACGGTTTCTTCAGTTTAACATAAAGTTACCCTGTGAAATAAAGAACCCTGTGAAAAAAAGTCCCTTAGTTGAAAATAAATAAATACAACTACAAAAATCAAATATCTTTACAAACATTGTTTTTCCTCCATTTGTCTAAATATAGCAAACTGTCTAAAATTCTAATTCTGTAAACGTATGTACATTTTAATATTTTATCATATATTTTAAAACTTTATATACCATATTATTATTATGATTTTATTATATATACTAATAAATAAATAGTTTTATACAAATCAAATACAAACATTTTGGCCTTATTTAAGATAAGCAAGTCCATTAATTAGTAAATTAGCTTTGCGACTACTTTTGACTAAATTTTATTTAAAAATTTACGAGGGTATTTCACGAGCCAGTTTTCACAAGCCAGATGATTTCACAAGCCAGACCAAAATAAACTTGTGCAGCAGATCTAAACAGCACAATATTATGTCTGCTGAAAATAAAGCCTGAAACATCATCACCCACAAACAAAATGTGCAATTAGCTCAATTATACACTTGTGCTGACACATAAATTCAGTAATTATGAGCATTTGTCTCCCAGCGTATGACATTAACATCTCGGGTGTCTTTTTAAACGATCTAAAACCAGAAACAAAAAGCTCTTGTTTGTCATAGAGGTAGTTTGGAAACCAAGCCAAAAATAACCCATGGTTTACATAACTTCAGATTTGCATATTATCCGTGATTCAAACCATTAGCATATCAAAGCCGGGATGACTCTTGCAGGCCATCACACTGTAAGTGCTCTCGGGAAGCTGTTTGCCAATCAGAGCTTGATAGTGATGCTTATTTTTTAGGCTGTATGAAGGGGTGGGAGTTTATTGTTAATGTGAGAAGCTCAGAGGCAAGAGTCTGTCATGAAATACAAACTTGAAAGTAGGACGAAGTCTCGAAATGGTGTTGATACAAAGTCACACAAACACATGCATGACACACTCTCCAGCTCCGAGTTATCAGCAGCTATACATATGCGCACACACCCACGCACACAGACACACTTTAAACACTCAACAATATTGGTTTTGCAAATGAAAACTTGTTGATGTCTTCTTCAACATGTCAAAAATGCTCCTTTTAACCGGATTATTGAATGAGAAAGGAAAAGCAGAATTTGCCCTTGGAATGGCAAGATGTGAAGCTTTCGAGACATTTGCAGGCCATTTATTGGCTGTTTATTCTCTTTGAGTTCCTGTACTTTCACCTAGGTGGACTTTCAGAAGATTTTTTCACTCAAGACATGCTGCACACTTTTCTTGGTTTGATTTGACCTCAAGCTACATTTAATTGCGGCCACCCTGTTAATATAGCTAAGGGATTTTGTGCTATTTGTGAGGTGGAAGCACAAACTGAAACGAGCTGTTTTAATTTTAAGACCAAAATGACAAAATTAAACATTTTGATAAAACAAATAATTTATAGTACATTTATTATACCATTAACAGAAAGCAATTGCCATTTTACAAATAACATTTTGTTCACAAATAAAAATACAAATATTTAATATGAAGTGACAATGATCACTTTTCTTTTGCAATACTCTCCAGTTATCAAGAAAGTTTACAAATGCTGCCAACAAGATTTGGATATATATAGATGAGTGCTGTCAAAATTAATGCATTAATGCATGACAAGTACTTTGACAAGTACAACGCGTAAAAAAAATGACGCAGTTACCGTGGTTGGTTTATTATTTAGGGCACTAGGCTTTCGTGAGTAATGATACGTGGGCCACATACTGCAACAAACTCTCAACGAACTTTCCATTCATGGCAGCGGTACAAAAAGTCAAAATTTGAGAGCACAAAAAGTTCATTTGCATGCACATGAGCTGTGTTTTATGAACAAAATGTTCTTCTCATGTATACAAACGTATTTGAGTGAGCAAAAATCAATTTTGAGTGTAAACTCTGTGCATGTGCACACACCATCTTGTTTGCATACCTGTCCATAGTCCACACTGTGTAATATTCAACTGTACGATCCATCACCAAGTGCTCGTCAGTAAAAAAACTGTCCAGAGACCTCAGTGTCACACTGGCAACAGTTGTAATGGTCATAAACTTAAAAAAAGCTCATCCTACCAACCAGAGATTATTTATGCAACTGTGTGAGAATGAAGCGCATACCGCATCAAACTCTCTGCTGCACACAGATGTGCTCTGGCTATCATAAGGAAGGGCTTGTGCACTTTCTTATACAGTGAGATACAGTTATGGAATTTCTGCAAAACAAAACTACCAGCACACACAGTCTGAGAAGCTGCCAGATATTTTCTGGATTAAAACAGCCTGACAGTACATCTGTACTTACAGTCTATACTTACTTGAAAGTAAATGCACAGGTATTTTAATGCTTATATTTATCTTTATTATAACATTCAAATCATTTATTATAACAAATAAAGTGTATGTTCATGCACAGATAACAAAAATTCATTTAACTTAATTTTAATTTAATTTGATTCAACATAAATGCAATAAAGGGTTTTTTTTACTATACATATTATATTTCGAATAATACATGGTGTTGATCAATATAATGTAAATAAAATAAAATTATCTCCTGTTCAGTGGTATTGTCAGCCTTGTGCCATTTTCAAAATTTATGGAGTCAACAGAGGAGGATCCAGCATATAGTTAACAATTAAGCTGTTAAGAGTCAAAAAGCTCAATTAAACCTGTCCTGTCCTACTTCAAAGCAGCCCCATGAGAAGGAAGGTGCTTTGTATGAGTTGGTCAGTTTTGCTCTTACCAGGGAAAATGAAGATATTCTATAGTGAGTATTCGTCTGGATAGGAGCTCTTAATTTATTTTATTGATTATTTATTTATTTTCCATTCATCACAATAATTACATTAATCAATCGTATAAACATACATCAGGACAGGATGGTGTTAATTAAAAAGGGGAAAGAGGAGAGAAGTAATTGAGGGGAAAGACAGGTTTAAAAAAAAAGAAGCTCAATTAAGCTGTTAAAAGGAAAACAAGAGTCTAAAGAGGTCACAAACTAACAGCCACCAAAGAAAAGAAGCAAAAAGTTACTTTGGAGGATATTGATGGTTTATTGCAGGTATGTTGTTTACATGACAAAATCTGTGTAAAAAAAAAAAAAAACAATCATATTTTGAATTTAAATGGTTTCTTTGTCTTCAGTTTATAATAATTATTAACATTTTACATTTATAGATTTAAAAATGCTTCAGTCTTCTATTTGTGAATAATCGATTATTAAAAAAAAATGGTGCGATTAATTAGTTACTTTTTGTATTGATCGACAGTATTCTTGTTTACGTTTTTACTGTCTTTATGTAGCAGAGCAATAAATCAGCTTAATGTATCTACTGGCTGCTCATCACTGAATCATAAAATATAGTACAGAGTACATTGATTTTATATATTCTTTACTACCTGTTACATAAAGACAGTAAAAAAGTAAACAAGAATATAACATAACATAACACAAAATAACATAACATTATATAATATATTATATAATAATGTAATTTTTGTTCTGCATTTGGAGACTTAAACATAATAAAACAAAAGGGTTATAAGGAAAAAGAAACAAAAAACATAAAAACAATAAAAAACTGAACTTTAAACAATTTTAAAACTATTTAAATCAAATAAAAATGTATTTATAAAGTACCACATCACACTATCAAAGTTGACTAGAGCGCTGGAAAAAACATATAAAAACACACATATAAGTTCAAGAACATTCACAAACATAATCCTGAGAGTATAGAATCAACAATAAAACATAATTCCTCTTTCCCACCCTTAGGCATTCCAAACGCTAGGCTAAAAATATGTGTTTTTAGTTTCAACTTAAAGACTCAAAATCAGTTATCTCCCTTAAGTTCAATGGCAGCGAACACAATTGTGGAGCATAGGCACTAAAAGCACGCCCACCCCACAACTTGTAGTGAGTTTTAGCCATGGTGAGGAGCAGATGATAAGCTGACCTCAGTGTTGTTGCAAGGGGGATACCTCACCAGAAGGTCACTGACATAGACAGCTACCAAGCCCTCCAAGGATTTAAAAATCAAAGTGAGGACCTTATTTTGGATCCTGAACTCCACTGGGATCCAGTGAAGGGTCTCTGTAAACGAACAGGAATTTGAAGTATTAAAGAAAGAAACTTACTTCTGCGTTTACCCACATCTCCTTTAGAAGTGGCAGCTTCATTCAGCAGGACCATTCCCATGGTAATAGCCGCATCTGAGATCAAGTTAAGGAAGGGCACAGACCCCATTGACATTAACAATATTGCACATTTTAGTTTTAAGAGGTATTCATGAATCCTAATAGGCCCTGTTGGGGCCTATTAATACAGCTCACAAGCAGTTTTTTTTTCTATGAAAGAGATTTTCTTACTGTTTGCATTGCATAGAACACAACATTGCTTTTAACTGAGCTTTTATAATAAAGTAGTGTTTACTGCTCGGTTTAAAGTGCGGAGTCTAACAAAGCAATGGAAGTCATTAGAAGAATGATACTCTTAGCCCTCATGCTGTTGTCCCAATATCCAGACACACATGAATGTTAGAAATGTCATGTTCTTAAAAAAAAACTAGCACATGAAACTCTAAAGGAAGCTTGAAGATTGAGTAATACAGCTGTTTGTCTTCTTGTAACAGGGACCTTGCTTGCTAATCCAACTGACAAAGCACAGCGCTAGCTCACCTGGAAATCCCAATTACGGTGAACACAATGAGAACAAGAGACTTGTGAACTCTGAGCACACTTTGAACAGTAGGCTGGGAGGTCCCCTCTTGCCTCAGGGAGGTCTCGGTCAGAGGAAGACAAACACGAGCTGCTCAGCCACACAAGCCTCTACTCTGAGCCAGGCTCCTTCTCTGTCTCTCAGTTTCTCTGCTCACTCTGTTTGGGTCACATTCTTCAACACCATTTTCATCTGGACAAGTTCAATGGTGCCAGGAGAGCAGGTGTGTGAACATTGAATTTGAGAGATAAACAGAAAAGTGGGAGGATGTTCCACACAGCATGTTTTTTGGATTTAGCCAAGAACTGATGGGCAGATATGGCAAGACAAGGCAGCTTTTAATTTGTTGCATTTGTTTAATTTAATAAGCCTTCCCAGTGTCTTTATTTTTTCATAAATTCAGATAAACATCGCGTTCGGTGCATGTAAGTGGAGCCTACTCTGAAAAGAGAATCACGTGCTCCGGAGGTGATTTCCTTGTTTTAAAGTAAGTTTCATACTAAGTTAACGTTTAATAATGCCGCTCCAATAAAAGTAATACATCAGAACAGCGATCAATTACTGCATGCTGCCCTGGATCTCTTTTAAATGTCACAAATTTTTATCAACGAACTGTTAAGAAGCTGGATTCAGCCTCGTTTCTTCTGAGTGGAGCACAATCAGATTAATTTTAATTTAACTTACATCAATTAGTTAAGAGTTATTTGGCTGTTAGAAGCGAGAAACTGTGAAACAGACACAAATAGCTACCGTTTAATTTCATTTCAGTTATGTACTGCAGAGCAAACATTCATACATTTTTTATATTTTAATGTTGCCCAAAGATAATGGTATAAATAGCATACTCCGCGTCAAATGTCAAGACATCACTGCATCAAAGTGCAGACACAATACTTTTTCTCCGTAGTCAAAAAAGATTGACAGAAAAACATTCAGTTTCCACTCGTTTATCGCAGCCCAGATATTAATAATAATTTAAAAATGGCAGTGTTGGCAAAGACTGTGGTATAAACAGACTATACAATGGCTAATCATTGTATATTGATTTTTAAACCACTTCGCTGAGGCAACTGCATGACGCAAAGAATTGTAGTTTAAAAATCAATATACAACGCTTAGCCATTATATATCTCTTAATAATATTACCGTTATCCAACATTAAGTGCTATATAACTTAAAATACAATAGTTAATATAAAAGGATAAAACATTTAATTTGTTTTGATAAGACATTCCAAATGTAGCTTTGATAAATATGCTAAAACATTTTTTTTATTTAATATCATTAAAAAAGAGTTTGAGTAAAAAAGTTAGTTCTAACTTGGTAATGTGAATAACCTCCCTTTAATAAAAAACTATGTGCAAGTCTTGAGTGACCAATAATGCATCTGGTTAAAACAACTTGCTTGTTTCTAGATATAAAATTCCACCGTTACATAAACGCTTGAGCTCATGCAGCTTGTTATTTATGCACATATTTCATTCCGCCTGATAGTTTTGAAGAATATAATTAGCAATAACTGGCCTGATGTCTGAAGTAAGTATTTAAAAATTGGTCAATTATTTGTCAAGGACTTTCTTGGCTGCAGCATCAGAACGTTAGTTTCCTACGATAGCCTATGAATTATATGTATTTTTTCATTTTATTTGATTAAATAGATTCTTAATGTACAAAAAAAGTTAACTTTAGCAGTATACTGAATATAATATCTTTGTTTCCGATGTTTATAAAGATTTCAGTTTTAACGATAAATGGAGGTCTCTGAAATTAATTTCTGTAGTAAATTAGTATGTATGAACAGTAATCTGTATGAACTTAAAACAATTCATACTTTTGACTAATCGTCAAGATTATTTGTCTTTTAAGTGTTTAGCAATCGCATACATTTAGATATAATGCTTTCGGTGTAAAACAGCAGAGAATGTACCCTCCATATTTCCTCCAGTGTTGTTTTTTGATTTGTTTGTTTTGTAAGACAGCCTTAGGATATATTTTTCTAACATTTATATAGTGCGAATAGTATTTTTGCAGGCAGCAGTGTGATGATCACGGTAGAGCTTTCAAAAATATATTCTTTGAAAAACATTTTCAAAATGTATTCCCTGAACACAGCTGTTGAATAAAAGAACAAAAAAAGTTGTCAGTTTTTTGTTGTTGAAAGTGTGTCATGCAAATGGCCCCATGCTGTGGCACAGCCTTCATTTCCAAATGTTAACAGAATGATGAACGAATCTGCGGGAAGTCAGAGAGTTATTACAGTTCGCTTCATTAGCAGAACACAATGACAGGTCCATTGTGTGGTGGGAGAATTTACGTGAAAGGATATTCAACAGAAGAATAATGTGAGATTCAGCCACAAATTGAGCCTGACTGCTTCCGTGGATGTAACTCTGAAAAAGACAGAAACACACAAAATGACAAACTAGCAGACAGTAGACCTTTCAAGTTTTTCTTTCACGGAGACATATCACAGTGTGCTACAATACCCAAACACTCTAAAAATAAGCTACATTGTTCAGTATTTACTCTAGGACTAAAGAAAAACCACACCAAAAGAAAAGTCATAAAAACACACAAAAAAACCATGTGAAATACATAAAACTTGAAAGTCAATAAAAAAAAAATATTGTGAATATCACAAAATTCATAAATCTTTATGTTTAATCTACATGAAGTAATACCAAAAAATGTATTAGTACTTAACCAACTCTTCATTGTGTTAGGAGTATAATTGTGTATTACTTACTAACTGATGAACTTAGACAGATTAAATGAATCTTTAATCAATATTTTGATAGTATTTTCATAACTATTCAATTAACTAAGTAAGTTCAGCAATAATAAATGCTTAACTCATGCATAATTCCAGGATTCCGTGGTTTTATTTAAGGACCCTGTTGAAAAACAATAAGAAGCTAAAATTAGTCCGTTTTTAAAGCTTTATGAGACAATGTATCCATGCCCCAAATTGTATTATCATAGCTACACTTCTATATTTTATGATTCCTTGAGAAACTCTGAGAAATTGTGACATGATTGATTTAAGCATCTCTCACCATGTCAAACACTGTTGCAATTTTATGCTGAGCCTGGCACTAAAAAAAGTCAATAGTCATGTTGAATGCTGCAATAAAGTATTGAGCAACTAAACACTGCTATCAGCAGCTCTTCGTAGTGCGTCTGTTGTCACTTCAGCATTTTAGGTAGAGACAGAAAAAGTAGAAAGATATGGAGAGGAGGATTGAGGAAAGAAGTGAGCCATTAAGAAGATATGAGCAAACAGGCCACTGCATTTATCACTGTCATGTCAACTGTCACCTCTGGGTTAATGCATCTGTTAACATTTAAACGCTGCCACACCTCTGCAACATTGTCATTGGAAAGAAAAGAGAATTTAAGAGAATGTTCAGCACTAATAGCAAGATTTGATTGAGCTTGGTTGCTGTATCAGTGTCACTGGGTGCTTTATCTTTATTCCGTAAGTTTCAAATCAATTTGGCTTAACGCAAATGTAATTCTCATATAAAAAAACACTTATGTTGAAAAATAAATGTAGCTGTTTATTTCATAAGAAATAATTATGCTACAGCACTTTTTTTTTGCTTTCTTGTCCATGTGCATTAATTGTTCCCTGCTAATTTTATGTTTGAGGGAGTGTTTCCAGGAGTAAACAGAGTTGTGTGGCACACGCTGGCCAACAGCCTTCTTCTAGGGATTGGAGATTGGAAGCCCCTGAATTAGTTCACTTGATTTTGAATAAAAAAAAAAGAAAAATCAAAAAGGAAATCATTTTATAAAATGCAAAAACAAATTACAAGCTTGAGTTACTTTTTAATTTGTTATTTTCCTTTTGGGAATGCATAGCATGACCCGGAAGGTGACAACTTCTTTACAAGAAAAGACTTCAACACCAATGATCTTGACGCTCATGACTTTGGTTTAAAAAGAGTGTTTTAGAGTGAATGCACTTTTATATAGTAGTGTTTTTGGAGTTGGCTATTTGCAGATGATCTATGGAAGTCTCACTTGCTCATTCTGTGTTTAACAAGAGTCTTCTTTTTAGATCAACAAAATTCTCCCATGCTCATTTCAGAGCATCTCTCAGTGCTCATCATCTCACAGCTCTCTGAAGTTGAGGCATGGGTATGGCCATCGCAAAATAAATCTAATTATATTATAATATCTATGTTGACCTCATTGAACTGCCTGGTCACAATATTTCCTGAAAGGAACATGTAAAAACAAAAAGTGATGCAAGGTCATAATTCATTTTTGCATTTTTTTTTTGTTTTGATCAATGAATAAAAAAATTGACCTTTTCCCCCCCTTAATAAATTTTCATTTTAAAAATCAAAAATCAAAGGAACGAATGAGAAACAGGGATAAATTAAAATGTGTTCAGAGCTGATTAATTGGATCTTTTGTCCATTTGTGAATTCAGTTTACGTGTTTTATTGTTGGATCTTCTCTTATTTGATCTTTGGAAGGTTTGCGATTACACTTTGGGAAAATTCTTCTGGCCTTTATATAACTTTACATTTTATATTCACACTTTGATAGTATGAGGGTTTAAGGGGGAAACATTTTACGTTTCTTTATTTTAGGGAATTATTTAGTTAGCACTTTTCTGTTATCTCCAATAAATAAAGTACAAAAATAGGATTATTATAATTTTGGCCTTTGTATTTCCCCGATCAATTCCCTATTGTTTTGTTTAGGGTTTTGTACTGAATTTATGTATTTTATAAATGTGTGTGAAACCTCATTTTGTAGTGAAGAAACATTCCCTATTTAGTAATTATTATCAGTCATCTGTGACATGTATTGAAAACCCCTATCCTCAAGAAGAGGACTGGATGGGCTCTTAGTTTGAATCCTACACCCAAACCTTCCCAAATCAGCTCAGTAGGGAGACTGGGTCCTCTTTTTGCTGTCTGCTTCAACTATTTTAAAGGTTAGATCATGACCTTAAAATTGGTTAGACTGGCCAAAATGTGTATACATTACATATGCTTTGCACATTGAGGAGTCATGTAGCCTCACAATAGAAACCAAATAGAGACCATTCTCTGGTTTCTTCTAATAAATAAAACATGCTTCGGGTTTAAACAAGACTTTAAATTAAACCCAGGAGTGAGTTTGTGAGTAGCTTAGTGCCTCACAGGCAAAAATATGACATTATAACTAAAGAAATTGAATGGATAGCATCATTTAATCCAACATTATCACATTTCCTACACTCTATTACACTAACAATCATATGGCAAACATGCAATTTGTGGAAAATGAGCTGGGACTTTATTTATATCAACCATCACTCAACTTTTACAAAGCATTTATAACATAGATAACTGCTTAGGCTGTAAGAAACATTATTTTAAACAGGTACATTGTTTGTTTATTTTCTATATGAACAATTTAGATACAAACAAAAAAGATTTTGTTAAATTATAATAGCTGCAACTAGCTGGGTTTTATCAGTGAATTGCTGTTTTTAGTCATGTTGCAGATTGCTGGTGTGTCTAATAACAAATTTGTACACAAACCTATATTTTACATGAGCAGAGTAGCTTTCGATTAGTGAGTGTTAACCATACAGCAAGAATGATTCAAATGGAGAAAACAAGATGAATGAAGAGGCGTAGTAAAAAGAGCAAGAGAATAGATGTTGGTTCCATTGTGTGGGCTGACATTCCTACAGTATCGCTGTCTTCATTTATTTTGAGTTGACTGCTCTGGGCTTTGAGGTAATGCTCTGAAGAGCTGATCCATTCTACCCGTGGTGCACTGGGGTTACAGATGTCTATCTGTCAATCTTACGTCACCATACAATGAACTATCAACCATCATATTCAGTGCTCTGTGTAGGAGCATACATGACTGAATATAATCATTAGAGCCACCCACATGCATTTGTATTCAAAAGAGATCATTTTTGCAAAACTCCCTTCCTACACTTGTAAAAGTGCATTGCTGATGCATGAACAGCAGAGCATAAAAATAAAACAGATTTATTTTTACAATATGTTAAAGAAACAGTTTAAAACAAAGCGATTACCAATATATCATCAACATTATTGGTGGATGAAATAACTAGGAGTGTGAAGCATGTGTAAGTATATGGACAAAAATGGTACTGCAGTCAAACAAAGTAAAGGAATTGGCAACCTTAATGACAAATACTTTAGACTTTGTGATTGGATGATAGTTTCAAAGAAGACACTTTTCAGATGTGATTATTCAAGCTGGACATGTAGGGGACTGAGAGAGAATCTAAAACTTCCGAAAAAACTCATATTTTTGAAGCGTTAAAAACACAGAGAAAAAAACTTGCTTTTGGAACTTTAGTAATGGCATGCTGGGACTAGGAAGAATGAATCAGTTAATGCTAGTGCTGGAGGAAGGTGCTGAAATGAATAGACAACAATCAGTGAAACATAACACAAAATAAATACACATTTCACAGGTGTGATAACTTGCAGGTGTTAAATGCCATGGAAAACAAATGAGCCTAAAGAGAATTTTTTTAAACAAGCAAAGTGGTAGGTTTTGTTTTTTTACATCATAATAGCAGCACCTGCTAATCTCAATCTGCAGCAGTTCCAAACTATGTGATGGTGCAATACCATTGAGACTTAAAAACAAATAAATGTTTATAATAAATTCAACATTGAATAGTCAACCGATGTAGTGAAGCTAAAAATTGGGCATGGTGTTTTCATGCTTTTATGATTTTGTTGGCAATCATCTTGTAACATTAGCTTCAAACATAAAAGTTGCAGTAGTGAAGGTGGGTAGTAACAGTAAAAGAAATAAACTAAAAAGAGTTAACATTTACCTGGATCTGAGCATCTAATTTGACCTGTCCGCCCAAGGTTTGATGCAGATTTTTAATATTATTGACTAATGCGCCAAGTTTGACCCAACAGTTTAATTGTGTTTCCAAAAACAACAACTTTCTTAAACTTGACATCCAGGCCCTTATCTCTTACAGGAAGTCAACTAAAAACCCAATAGTCACAATTCCTGATTAGGATATACACTCACCAGTCACTTTATTGGGAACATCTTGTTAGTATCGGGTAGGACCCCATTTAGCCTTCACAACTGCCTTAATCCTTCATGGCATAGATTCAACAAGGTACTAGAAAATTCCTCAGAGAAAGTAGCATCAGAAGACTGTATACTGTTTTGAATAAGGGATGGACATGATCAGCAAGAATACTCAGGGAGATATAATATAGATAGAATAATGACTGTGTGAGAAAAATCTAGCCACTGGGGTTTCTAGCCAGTGATTTCTGTGCCGGTCCCAAGCCCGGATAAATAGAGGGGGTTGCGTCAGGAAGGGCGTCCGGCGTAAAACATGCCAAAACCAAATATGCAAGTCATCAATACGATTTCCATACCGGATCGGTCGAGGCCCGGGTTAACAACAACCGCCACCGGTGCTGTTGACCTACAGGGTACCGGTGGAAATTGGACTACTATTGGTCAAAGAAGGAGAGGAGGGAGAAGGATTCGTAGGCAGAGAGAGAAGAGGAAAGGCAAGAGTATAGGTCTGAGAATAGGAACTCTCAACGTTGGTACAATGACCGGGAAAGGTAGAGAGCTGGCGGACATGATGGAGAGAAGGAAGGTAGATATTCTGTGTGTGCAGGAGACCAGGTGGAAGGGTAGCAAGCGCGTAGTATTGGAGGGGGATACAAACTATTTTACTATGGTGAGGATAGGAAGAGAAATGGGGTAGGAGTGATCCTGAAGGAGGAGTTTGTGAGGAATGTTTTAGAGGTGAAAAGAGTGTCTGACAGGGTGATCAGTTTGAAGTTAGAGATTGAAGGGGTGATGTTGAATGTAGTGAGTGGTTATGCTCCACAAGTAGGCTGTAAGCTGGAAGAAAAGGAGAGATTCTGGAGTGAGTTAGATGAGGTGATGGAGAGCATTCCCAGAGGGGAGAGAGTAGTGGTGGGAGCAGACTTCAACGGTCATGTGGGCGAGGGCAACAGAGGTGATGAGGAAGTGATGGGCAGGTTTGGTGTTAAGGAAAGGAACCCAGAAGGACAGATGGTGGTGGACTTTGCCAAGAGGATGGAAATGGCTGTAGTTAACACTTATTTCCAGAAAAGGGAGGAACATAGAGTTACCTACAAGAGTGGTGGTAGGAGTACTAAGGTGGACTACATCCTAAGTAGACGAGCCAATCTGAGAGAGATCACTGACTGCAAAGTAGTGGTAGGAGAGAGTGTAGCCAGACAGCATCGGATGGTGATGTGTAGGATGTTTCTGGTGGTCAGGAAGAAGAGGGGAGGAAAGATGGAAAAGAAGACCAAGTGGTGGAAGTTGAAAAAGGAAGACAGTTGTGAGGAATTCAGACAGAAGCTGAGACAAGCTTTGTGTGGTCAGGAAGAGCTTCCAGAGGACTGGGAAGCTACAGCAGAAGTGATCAGGGAGACAGGTAGGAAGGTGCTAGGTGTGTCAGCAGGAAGAAGGAAAGAAGATAAGGAAACATGGTGGTGGAATGAGGAAGTACAGGACATCATCCAGAGGAAGAGGCTAGCTAAAAAGAAGTGTCACATCGAAAGGACTGAAGAAAGTAGACAGGACTACAAGGAATTACAGCGCAGGGTGAAGAGGGAGGTGGCAAAGGCCAAACAGAAGGCATATGATGAGTTGTATGCCAGGTTAGACACGAGGGAAGGTGAGAAGGAATTGTACAGATTAGCGAGACAGAGAGACAGAGATGGGAAGGATGTGCAACATATAAGGGTGATTAAAGATAGAGATGGAAGGGTTCTAACAAGTGAGGAGAGTGTGCAGAGAAGATGGAAGGAGTATTTTGAGGAGTTGATGAATGAGGAGAATGAGAGGGAAAGAAGGGGGGAAGAGGTGAACATTGTAGAGCAGGAATTTGAAAAGATTAGAAAGGATGAGGTGAGGAAGGCTCTGAGGAGAATGAAGAGTGGAAAGGCTGTTGGTCCAGATGACATCCCTGTGGAGGTGTGGAAGTGTCTAGGAGAGACAGCAGTGGAGTTCCTATCTAGGTTATTCAACAGGATTCTAGAGAGAGAGAAGATGCCTGAGGAATGGAGTGTCCTAGTGCCAATCTTTAAGAACAAGGGTGATGTGCAGAGTTGTAACAACTACAGAGGTATAAAGTTGATGAGCCACACAATGAAACTCTGGGAAAGCGTAGTGGAAGCTAGGCTAAGAAGGGAAGTGGATATTTGCGAGCAGCAGTATGGCTTCATGCCCAGGAAGTGAAGCCTTGGAAAGTTGGAGGTCTGCTCTAGAAAGAAGAGGAATGAAAGTCAGTCGTAGTAAGACAGAATACATGTGTTTGAACGAGAGGGAGGGAAGTAGAACAGTGAGGTTACAGGAGGCTGAGGTCAAGAAGGTGGAGGAGTTTAGGTATTTGGGGTCAACAGTCCAGTGCGACGGGGAGTGTGGAAAAGAGGTGAAGAGGCGAGTGCAGGCAGGTTGGAGTGGGTGGAGAAAAGTGTCAGGGGTGTTGTGTGACAGAAAAGTGTCAGCAAGAATCAAAGGAAAGGTGTACAGAACAGTAGTGAGACCAGCTATGATGTATGGGTTAGAGACTGTAGCAGTGAGGAAGAGACACAAGGCAGAGATGGAAGTAGCAGAGATGAGGATGTTGAGGTTCAGTTTAGGAGTGACAAGGATGGACAAGATTAGGAACGAGCACATCAGAGGAACAGCTCTGGTTGGTTGTTTTGGAGACAAAGTCAGAGAAGCCAGATTGAGATGGTTTGGACATGTGCAGATAAGGGATAGTAGTTATATTGGTAGAAGGATGTTGGAGATGGAGCTGCCAGGCAAGTGGGCAAGAGGAAGGCCAAAGACAAGTTGTATTGGTGTGCTGAAGGACGACAGGAAGGTAATTGGTGCAAGAGTAGAGGATACTGAGGCCAGAGTTAGGTGGAAACAGATGATTTGCTGTGGCGACCCCTAAACTGGGAACAGCCGAAAGAAGAAGAAGAAGAATGACTGTGTGAGAAAATCCCAGTAGATCAGCAAATTCTTAAATACTCAGACCAGCCCATCTGGCACCAACAACCATGGCATGCTCAAAGTCACGTAATTCACCTTTCTTTCCCCTACTGATGCTTGGTTTGAACTGCAGCAGATTGTCTTGACAATGTCTACATGTTTAAATGCACTGAGTTTTTGTCATGTGATTGGCTGATTATACATTTGCCATAATTAAAAGTTGGACAAGAGTTCCAAATAAAGGTAAGGTGAGTGTGACAGTTATTGGCATAGCAATGGTATTTGTCCTTATTGTGAGGGAATGAGATAAAGTGACAACAGAAGAGGGCCAAGGATAGAGACTTAGAGGTAAAAGTAGCTGTGGAAGACTCACCGAAGGCAACCAATGCACTTCCTTACAGGTAAGATTCTAACTACTTGATTGCTGTGCCTCTTATTCCCACCCACTCCTCCAAGAGAGGAATTTACAAGTATAATAAGAACAGGGTACTTCAGCGACATACTTCCATTTTCACTGTTATACTTCATTTTCAGCTGTAGTCATTTCATTGACAACATGCCACCACTTTACTCCAAAAATCTTCAGGAGCAACAAAACCTACTTATTACTTATTTGCATCAAACATGTTTTGTAATTCCATGTACACAGCAACAGTTTATTTTTATATCTAAAACTAAAACAAGGTATGCAAAATGAAAATAAATAAATAAATAAAGTACAACAACAAAAAAGATTTTTGAGGATGTAGACAATTCTGTTTAGTAGTATTGGTGATAGTTGATACTGGAAACCTAAAGTTAACCTTTAAAACACATTTTTTTCCTAAGTTAAAAACTAAAGTTATGAAATTCTTCATGTTCTGCAAAGACATGTATACCCTCAACGACCCAAACAAGAAGAGATCTGATTAAAATGCAGGCATCATTTTTAAATGCATGAAACAGCACATTGCTTCCAAAAGCAGAACACCTTAGAATTCAGAACATTCATATTGTAGAAGGATAATCAAAGCTCCAAACTTCGAGTCACTCCAATTCATGAATCTACTTTGCGGAGTACTTCAAGCAATCACTTTGATTTGAGCAGAGCTTCATCTCTGCTCACTTTGAAGTTCTCCAACCGAAAAGCTATTTATCATGCCCAAATAATGCAGATGTTCCTCTCAGATAGAAAGAACAAATTCACGTAACCAGCAAAATTATAATACATCCTTCCCACTCAGACAGCTACCTATAAACAACACAGCAATTTTATCCTTATAGTTGTTCTTTCGAGTGTTTTCCTTTTTTTCTATTTCATTTTCCACTCGAACGGCTAATTTTAATGCTGTTTTCAATCAGTGAAACAATGCAAAGCTCTTACTCAAAAAGCCAGAAGAACATGCCTGCCACATTAGGCCGATGACATGAATTGAAATTGGAAATAACATTCATGCACAATAGTCCCAGAGAAAATGCAGTATTAATCTCGGCAGTCATTACAATTGATCTGATGAAGTGTGCATTATCTGATTGCATTCCAGAGACTGGGGATAAAACTAAAGTGTGAATATGGAGGAATAACTTAGGTCAACAAATATTGATTGCATGATTTAATTAGTGGCCAAAACAGATATTCAAATACATAATTATTTGGCGATAGGTAGTTGGAAACAATCAGGGTTTTGGAAATACCACATTTCAATAACCTTTTGGGGGTGTTGTATCTTTCATCACCACAATTGCCACTCTGTAAGAGCTCTAATCGGAAATCCATTTTCTTTTTTCAAAAGGCAGAAAAAAGAAAAATATTCAGTTTTCTAGGAACAATAGACAGACAGCCCTAAGCTCTCAACTTTAAATTAATCACACCTAATTTGCAGTAATTCTGATCTGAATTCCAAATTCTAAAGGCTGAAGGGCAAGTACATTTTTAAAAGCTGATACAAATTTAATGTTCAATGAATGTAGAGTAACATAATAGGTTTGATGTAGTAGCCTTTTCACATAATTTGTTCTTGCCCCCTCCTCTCTTTTTAAGGCTTCACTATTAAAGGTCAAAAGAATGAGTCAGTGATGGAGATAAATGAAAAACCAACAAAGCCGCAAGAGGAAAGCGAGTTCATTTGAAAGACAAATAAGAGTAAAGATTAGGAAAAAAAAATAAGGTTGTTAATTATAAATGACAGTTTAATACAAAAAAGCAGCAACATTTGAAAAATAACCCATTAACTGTGTTTATTTTTGTGTATTCACACATTGAAAGGCTTTCAGGAGATAGGAAAAGAGGAGTGCTGACCATAATGACATTCAAATGTAGATGATAAAAACTAAATTTAATTTACCTTATCACCATGTTTGGAGCTTTTCAACTACTTTCATGTATGAAGAGATAAAACAGGGCTTAATCCTCAAGAGTAGAAACGTTTTCTGGAATATTTACATCCTGGCTTAAGAAATTAGATAAAAAGACAAAAACAAACACACTTAATGAATGTGGTAACACCTAAAAGGAGAAATTAATAAAGATATGAAGTAATCTCTTTCAAAGAGTAATCTCTTTAAACAGATGACTTTTTATTTAACTGTAAATTGGGTTAAAATGTATTCCAACAAAAACACATTTAAGTGATGTTTACAAACAGTATCTGGAGTAGTAATTGCAGTCAATTCTATAGAGAAGTTTCCACTCTTTATAAAGGATTAGTTCACGGTCATATAAAACGAAAAAAGAAAAAAACTCCATCCCATCACCTTACTTTAGGGGGTTCTTCGGGCTTCAATTATTTTCTGAAGCTGAAGCCCTCCTACATACATATCCATACAATATGAAACTGAAAATCAGAAAAGGTTACAATTTAAAACAATAATACTTGAAATTCCATAGAAATAAATGAAGTTCTCATAATATAATAAAAATCACTTCTTTCTCACTGAGAAAAATTTGGTCATTCTTTTCCCGGAAACCGTTTTCTACCCATCCTTAAACCCCAGAGGTTAGTGTTGACACTGATCTGTTCCCAGGAACACTTCCTTATTTACACAAGGAACCACACATTCAAGCCTGAGGGTGCTTTTACGCTGGGAATAATTTGATTACATCTTTACCTGTGCACAATTTCCAATCACCCACAGGTTTGTATTCACACTGATCGGTTCCTGAATTGAGTAAGAACCCGCATAACTGACTGCCTGAACGACATCTCTACTTGGATGAAGAACCATCATCTACAGCTCAACATGGCCAAGATGGAACTTTTGGTAATCCCAGCTCATCCCTCTGTGCATCACGACCTCACCATCCAGCTGCAATCCTCTACAGTCACCCCTTCTCCTACAGTCAGAAATCTTGGAGTGATTTTGGATGAACAGCTGTCCTTCAAAGACCACATCACAAAGACAACTCGAGTGTATAGATTTGCACTGCACAACATTCGAAAGATAAGGCCCTTCTTAACTGAGCATGCAACTCAACTCCTGGTTCAGGCTTTGGTCCTCTCACGTCTGGACTACTGCAGACGTCTTTTAATGGAAGTCCTAGCAGGACTTCCATTAAATACGCTCAAACCTCTGCAAATGATCCAGAACTCTGCAGCTCGTCTTATCTTCAAGGAACCGAAACGAGCTCATGTTACTCTCCTCTTCATTACTCTTCATTGGCTCCCCATTGCAGCTCGGGTTAAATTCAAATCGCTAACGCTGGCATACAAAACTATCTCCAGATCAGTCCCTGTCTACCTCCATGAGCTCATACCTCCTACATGCCTTCCAGAAGCCTGCGCTCAGAGAAGGAACAGCGACTTGTGGTTCCATCCCACAAGGGCAGAAGATCTCTCAGCAGAACCTTCTCTTTCACTGTCCCTGGATGGTGGAACAAACTCCCTGATTCAGTCAGGAATGCAACAACACTAACAGCTTTCAAAAAGCAGCTGAAAACTCTTCTCTTAAGAGAACACCTACTATATATAAAAAAAAACTACCTTCTTTTTTCCCTCCTCTGTCTTTATTTTCTTCCTCTACTTCCTCACTGCTAAGGTTTATTGATCAGTTGATACAATTCTATTATGAGAAGCTGCGATAGACTTTGACGGTGTAACAAATTGCATATTGTCTCTCCCCTAATGTAAGTCGCTTTGGACAAAAGCGTCTGCCAAATGCATAAATGTAAATGTAAATGTAAGAACAATTGCCCATAGTGTTAAAGTGTGAATGTGTGTGTGAATGTTTCCCAGCGATGGGTTGCGGCTGGAAGGGCATCCGCTGCGTAAAACATATGCCAGAGAGTTGGCGGTTCATTCCGCTGTTGGCGACCCCGAAAGGGAAGAAAGCCAACATGAAGATTAATGAATGAATGAATGTTTTATAAGTCTGCGTTTAGCATAAGAGGAAGGTTAAACTGGAATTT
This sequence comes from Danionella dracula, assembly GCA_900490495.1. NCBI lineage: Eukaryota > Metazoa > Chordata > Actinopteri > Cypriniformes > Danionidae > Danionella > Danionella dracula. Next base: position 3,430,146 of record UELW01000600.1, read on the forward strand.
AGTTGTGGTTAGGTCATTTAATGAACACTATGTTTTCATATGTGTGCTATGAACAATTTAAACATTCTGTTTGTTTGTGTGTGTGCCAGACATTAGCTAAACACAGTTGGGCAGTTGATTTTATTGCCATTGCCATTTGGCACTTGGTACTCGTTTTAGTTTACATACTGTAAAAATAAACATTTACTCAGTTCCTTAGATCAAGTTTTGTAAGCCTTGTTTAAGCTAGCTAGCTAACGTTTCCTGTGTTGTAATACAGTTTACAACATTTCCTATTCATAAAGGTGAAGTTGCATTAATATTCATTTGCACTTCTTTCGTGAAAACGATTTCATGCAAAGCCACTCGACATCGCTACTTTGATCGGAAAATTAAATAATAATATTTTCATGGTCTTTGATGGAAAATCCACTCACATACTTGAAAAATTGTTGATTTTGGCAATACTACATTTGTCAAAATATTTTCCGTTGCTCCTATTTGCTGACACATATTAATTCTTTACAAACAGGTCTGTAGACTCTACAAAGATCATCTATTCCAAATGATATAGAAGAAGATGTTAAAGAATAGATGCCCTCCAGAAGCCTGCCTTCAGAGAAGGAACAGCGACTCATGGTTCCGTCCCACAAATGCAGAAAATATCTTAGCAGAACCTTCTCTCTCAATGTCCCTGGCTGGTGGAACAAACTCTCTGATCCAGTCAGGAAAGCAGGAACACTAACAGCTTTCAAAAAGCAACTGAAAACTTTTCTCTTCAGGGAACACCTACTATAGAGAAGACAAATAATTTTTCTTCCTCTGTTTTTATTTTCTTCCTGCTATGGTTTATTGATCAGTTGATACAACTTCTATTATGAGCAAGCTGAGATAGACTTTGACTGTGTAACAAATTGCAGATTATCTCTCCCCTTCGGTAAATTACATTGGATAAAAGCGTCTGCCAAATCAGGTCAGTTGGTCAAATGTGGTCCGGTGGATAAGGAGATCGACTTGTGATCTGAAGGTCCCGGGTTCTATCTCCAGATCCACCGAGTTGAAGTTGGTGTGAGCGATGACATACTTGCTCTCCCATCTTCAAGAACCACATCTGTGGTGCCCTTGAGCAAGGCAACATTTTCCAGACTGCTCCCCGGGCGCCGCAGCCATGGCTGCCGACTGCTCTGGGTGCGTGTTCACTGGATGGGTTAAATGCAGAGCACAAATTCCAGATATGGGTCACTCCATATCTGGCAGACTGCACTGCAAAAAATGCACTCTTGGAACAAGAAAAAAAAAAACTTCAAATATAGATAAACTCTTCCTATATCAAGCAAAAAAAATCTGCCAATGGGGTAAGCAAATTTGACTTGGCAAGATTTCTTAAAATTAGAAAAAAAAGTATAGCTGATAAATAGACAAAAACTCTCAAAACAAGACTTTACAAGTTGTAAAACTGCACTGAAACTAGAATATTTCAACTTGTATCTAGTCTCTAGTGGTCTTAAAACTAGACAATATGTCTTAAAACTAGGATGTTTTCTCTTTTATTTAAGACTAACTTAGAAAATTTAGTATTAAAATAAGTATATAAGACCTTAAATTAAGAAAGTCTGTGCTTAATTTTAGTTCTTAAAGTAGAATATGGGTTCTTAAAACTAGAAATTCTAGCTTACAATTTTAATTTTAAATAATTATATTATATATTATTTAGGCCTATTGATGCATTTTCAGATAGGACAGTTCAGATAGGAGAGAGGAAGAACACTTACTAGAGATGAGGGGAAATGTTCGGTGGACTCGAAGCTGGATTCGAACCCCCGTCACCAGAGGTTTCAGCTCCACATGTCAGCGCTCTGACCGCCACGCTGTCCATGCTGACAACTTATTTCGTTTCTAATAAGCTGTATAAAACTAAAAGATAAAGCATTCTTGTTTTAAGACAGATTGTCTAGTTTTAAGACCACTAGTGACTAGATACAAGTTGGAATATTCTAGTTTCAGTGCAGTTTTACAACTTGTAAAGTCTTGTTTTCACATAGTTTCTTAATTCAAGAAAATAAAGGACCAGAATAAGATTTTTTTAATTTTAAGCATTTTCAGCTTTGCTCAAAATTCATTTTTTGCAGTGTGGTCACTTTCACAAATGCATACATGTATATGTACTGTAAGATGATACTAAGCTGTTAATGGGCTTACATTGTTTTGAATAATTTAAAAATATATATATTTTTAATCGGATTCCATTTTTTTGTTAGGCTACATTGTATGAAGTGTTAAAATAATAATATATTTGTAAGTACTATTTGTTGGTATTACAGTTTGTAATGTTATATTTTATTCCCTCTTGTTCAGCAATACCTTCTGATATCCAGAAAGAAACTACTCTGTACACTCTCCTTAATGGTACTTTCCACCCTTATTTTGTTACAAATTATTATAATGCTTAAAGTTTTCTGGTAAAGTTACTGCTTTCACCCATCAGGCTAAAAATGACATTCATGAATGTTTTTAGTGTTTATGTAGTGCAGTTTTCTGGTGCTCTTTTGGTTATCGTGTTGTGTTAATGCATTTCAGGAGAGACATTAAGCACTGATAAATGGATTGTGTTGATTTAAGGAACGATGTGTTGCAGCCCCACAACAGACACTTTATGCTCAACATGCAGAATCCTAAAGATCCCTCCAGCACTCTTTATTATGTCCAAAGGTATGTTTAAATAATTTAACACATAAATATATTAATTCGATGTATTTCATCTTTATAATATTTTTCATGCACAATTTATTTAAACACAGAAGTACATTACAGATCAGTGTAACATTGACTTTTATTAAGTCAAATTTTTTGAAGTTTAGTAAATGTATTTTGCAAGTACCTGTCCAAAGCGACATAGTATAGAAAGTGCATACAGTTGAAGTTTTACAAGAAATTTACAGAATCTGTGGAATGTAAACTATTTTAACAAAATAAGAGGTCAAACTATTTTTTTAGTTAGTACTGACCTGAATATTATATGTCACATTTACAATAACACCTTAAGAGAAATTAATTGTTGGATTGTAAAATTGAATTTTTTTAATAGTGTACATTCGCTTAATGTTGTGTTTTTATCCAAATGTACAATGACCTTTTGTTTTTTTGTTTCGTGAGCCTCTTGTTTGTCCTGAACAGTTAAACTTTTTTCAGAAAAACATTTCCGGATTCCTCAAATAGCTTATTATTCAGTGATCGTATGATTCCAAGGTCCATTTTTCTGTTAAAAACAAGACCTGAAGGATTTTTCTGGAAAGCAGTTTAACTGTATAGCACAAAGAAAGAAGCTCATGCCAGTTGCCAGGAAGTGCCTGTAAAATTACAATAGATATCTAACAGTGTAAGTGTCCTTGGGAACAAATTGTGAAAAAGCCTTTAGATAGCTTGAACCAATTCCTAGACAAATCCTCTGCAAGTGTTCTAAGAATCAGGTTTGAGGAACAGAAAGATCGTCGAGAACAAAGATTCTCGAGAGAAAGTGTGCACTGGAACAAATTGCAGACCCCAGCGCAAAAGAGCACTGAGATCGCTTGAACAATTTCCTAGACAGCCTCATCAAGTGTAAGGATCAGTTCGGAGGAACAGAAAGATTACTTTCAGCCTTTCTCAAGACCAAGTTTCCCTTGGAACAAATTGCAGACCCCAGTGTGAAAAAGCCCTAGGATAGCTTGAACCAATTCCTACACCACCTCTGCAAGTGTTTTTAAGGATCAAGTCCCAAGAACAGAAAGATGTTTTCACACCTGTAAAAAGTCGAAGTATACCTGCGGAACTCAGACTCAAAATGACCCAAAATCAAAAGCCTTTCAAATAAGACTTCAGTACACTTTTTCATCAAATAACATGTACATTTATTTAGAAATAACCAAACTACAATTTAGAGTTGTATTGCACATGATTGAAAGAAAATACAACAGAATACAAACATACACAAATAAACATACTGAGCTTGTCCTTTCAGAGTATTTTTTTTCACATATAAAAACACAATTTAAAAAGACTCGTCTTAAAACTAGATCCTAATTCAGTTTCAGACCTCAGAAGTTCAACTGCTTAGGTGCAACTGCAGAAAACGTGACATCCTTCACTACCCTGAGACACAGTTGGCTAGCTGAGTGCAGTGATCAAGGAGGAATGTAAAAAGCCATTAAGTCCCTGAAACACAATGGGGCAGTCCCCTGAATGGAATAAAAAACATCAAGGCCTTATATTATATGCAATATTCAATAGGTCTATGGGGAAAATCTGTCACAAAAAACATTTAAAACTGTTACGTAGATATTTTTCTTTAAGTGAATACAAAACCTTGTAGCAGCAGATTGAACAACAGTGAATCTGGCCAGGAGTGACCTATTAATCCCAAAGAACAGAGTGTGACTGTAATCAAGCCACAAGCCATTACTTCATATAGTTTATGGAAAACAAGTTTCAGAGCAAAGGGGAATCTCACTTGCAAGTAAATGCAGCTAGAAAGACGATGCTCCAACTATACTGGTAATTTGTTTCATAAATCCGAGAGAACCCCCTTAGATCATGAATCACATTTAATACTATTAAACTATTTTTAAACAAATAAAATATGCATAACATAAATGGGTGCATTTCTTCTAAGACCTCAATTACCCTCCTACAGTTCAAACATGCATACATCGCTGACTGGAAACACACTAAGCTGAACATGACAGTCAATGTTTCACCTATGTTTCCCAATAGTAGACTGGAAACCTGTTTTGTGTTTATACACCCCTAAACCCAGTAGGACCCCAGACATATTCTAGATATATTTTTCCACAATCTTTTTATTAGTGTGCATAATCAGTTTTGAATTAGTGCAACAAAAAAGCATGTATGTGCATTATAAATAGGATACATCAGCACCTAAATACATGTTTTTTATTTTATTTAACAAAGCTTGCCAGTAAAGTTAACATTGGTCTTTGGATTCACTTAACAAAAAAAGAATGTAACTGGACAAAACTGGATTGAATGTAATGCTTCTGGTTCATGCTTGAAATTTGAACGGTGTGCTGGAAAAGGTTAAACACACCTTGAATATGGAGCATAATCCATCTCCAAGATTTGTGCAAAGTGCGGCCTGGTGTATCAGTAGCCAGTGCAGCGATTATGAAAATCAATCAGAAGGCTGAATAAAAATGATTGACGGGTTATGTTTGGCCATGGGCAGCGTGCTAAAGAGCCTTTACATAGGCGATTGAGTCCTGCCTTTGAGTTTGTGTGTGTGATTTGTTTGCTAAATAGCCCCTAAAAAGGTCAAGGTATTTTTAAGGCATTCATGCATCAGAGGGTTTGTACAAATGCTTGTACTGCACTAACAACTAAAGCATTGGATCTAGTGCTGTGTGTGTTTATTTTTTCTTTTAGAAATTGATTTTAATACCCAACATAAAAAAACAGTATTGCAATTTACCAGATGCAAACATTGTAATTCAAGTCTACAATCTAAAATTCTAAATTATAAAACAATAACAATAAAAAATATTTTAGTTTTTTAATCAAACCGCTACGTATGTTTAAATGTCAAAAGCTTTTTCATGTACAACCACATATTTAATTCTATATATTATGTTAGGCTATTATTCAGTACAATATTTTTCTCCAAAATTACATGAATTTAATGATCCAGCATTCTAGCAAGACTAATGCTATAACAAAATTTCAACAACCATTTACAAGTTTATGTAAAACATTAGAATGTAAAAACAACATTTTCAGGTCTTAATGGTAAAAATTGCTATGTTTTAACTTAAAAGAAAGGCCATGTTTATTTCTCAATTTGATTTTCACATTTTTGTCCTCAAGTTTTGACCTCAGTTTTAGCACACTGTTTGTAAAATTTGACTTTAAATACAATAAATAGAAATGGCAACCTATTTTAAATTACATTGACAAAATAATTATTGAAATGGTGAAATAGTATTTGGTACAAGAAAAAAAGATTGATCGTTTCCATTTAAAATTTTAATTTTCTTCAATAACTGAAATTGACATGGCTGTCAAAATTATATCTAATGCATCAATCTCAATATATTATGCTGTGAACAAGTTTATTGATGGGTCCAATGTACAAGTTAAGAAACATGTGTATTCAATTATTTAAACGCACAACTAGATTTTGTGATGAATGATTTTAGCGTTGTTGTTTTTACTCACATTTAAAACAAAATATAACCACAAATTGAACATTGCATTCTATCAGGATTCACCTGTATGTTTTATTTTCCATCTCCTTTAAAATATTTTAAATCTCTTTAAGATTAACAGAACAAAAAATTCTATAATTTATAATCTGCACTTTATATAATAAAAAATTGAGATAGAAATGGTCTAAATGAATGTTTTCTTTGCGTATATTTTAAACATTGGCAAGTTCTTGCTTACCTTAGAGAGACAGAATTTCAGGAGGTGCTGAAAACCTTAAACAAAACAATACTTTGATCAAGAATTACCTATTTACTGAGCAAAGAGCTGCCAGAGCAGTGTCTCTTCAGGGGCTGTGTGTGCTCTGTTTTTAAGAGAATAATGCTGGACGGATTTAATGTACTGGCTTGAATCTCATAATTAGCCTATAAGTGCATGATGATCCAGTCTGAGACATTTCCTAATTAAGAGGACAGGGCGTCCTGAACACTACCGTGCAGACTGTTTCTGACCGCATTCTGAGAAAGCTAGATGTGTCTTCATAACATTAAGCACCTTTTTGGGCTGGAGTGGTTTTGATTCAGATCAATTTGTCTGAAGCTCATGCTCATCAGCCACTGCTTTGAGAGGCACTTGTGAGGTTGGCTGATGGGGGATCTTACAGTGGAATGAATAAGCTTTATGGGAATGTGTACGTTTTCTTGAAACAAACAAGTAAAAAAAAAAAAGCCTTTCACACAAAACTTTGATGTACCTTGATGTACTGAAAATGTTTTGAATACCTGTACCAGGAAACTTGATACAAAAAATAAAACCTTTATGCAGGTTTTACATGGCAACGACAATTTATGCTATTGTTGTTTATGCTATTACTGTTTTTATTAACTTATACACAATAAATACAAATAAATTCACATTCACAACAAAAAAAAGTGAAATTTGATCAAACAATTGATTTTTCTAATAATTCAATATATGAATTTTACACAACAACTAACTTATTGGACCGCATAAAACGCACATTGCAAATCCATTTGGTATCCTTTTAAAATTTGATTATATTCCTTAGTTCTGCAATTCATTATTTACTTCACCAGCAAACTGAATGCATTGGCATTTTTATCAGCTCCTGGCAATTACCACATTCTAGAGAAAGTAATACTATTCAAGCCACCTGAGACTTACATAATCAAAACATGTGATAAGAATACACCTGTAAGAACACAAAAGTTCTTAACCTCTGTTTTAAGTCCAGCTAGGTTTGGCAGAGCAAACATATCTTCGTAGTGTGTAAAATAAGGTTGCCAGCACAAGTTACAGACAGAGTTTTCAAGCCTGTCAAAAGAATTTCTTGCTTATGGACAGAGGGATACCGAAAAACTCTAGCAGCTAACGGCAAGCCTTCAGCACGACCGTCTGGTGCCTAACAAGCCGAGGAAAAAGTTGCTCTGCATGGAGACAGACGAGGGGCTGTTGATTTCATCATATAGGACACAAGCCATTACGTTCTCAGAGCAGTTGAGGCTCCTCGGTTAGACACCATCTAATCAGCCTCTGCTCTGTATACCAGTGCCACAAGCAGCAATCCTTAACTACTTTAGAGTTATTAATTATGAAATAACTAATTACATCAATTAAGAAAACGTATTACCAATTCTGACTTTCAATTAATGACATTAAATGAGGCTTTGCTTGCGAGAGTGCTGCACTTCCCCTAGTAGTGATGAATGCAATAACTACAAACAGGGTTTCTGTAGGTTTCATGAGGTCAAATTTTAATCAGACTTTTAAAGATCTTTTGAAGACTGATAAAACCTATATCATAACATCAAAAACAAAACATTTAACAGCTTGTTTAAAATACATTGTTCTAAACCCTAAATATAACTTTTAGGGTTGCCAGAATTTGAGAAAATGCTTCCTAAATGCTAAAAAAAACAAGTAATTATATAAGTTATAAGGCATTTTCTCACACTTGCCATTACATGTTTTAACATGTATTAGTCTTTATAAATATCTGACAACCGTAACTATCATCTTTATGATTTTAAATGTATATGAGCCTTTTCTAAAATTATGGCATTGCTAAGCGTCACTTTTATGCTTTTGAATATTTAGAAAGGTTTTCTACTCTGGCAACCCTAACCATGCCTTTTATGTTTTTGAGAATGTATGCACATTTTCTCAGACTAACCACCATTTCTACTTTTTTTGTAGCATTTAAAAGCATAGTATTAATCTCTGGCAACCTCAAAGCAACAACAAAAACACTTATCAGACAAATGAAGCTGTGAACAAAAATTTAAGACCTAGACACTGTGAAATCACAATTATACCTTTAGTTCTAATTAAAAGAAACACACCAATCAGTTGCTGGTCAGACATAAAAAAACTTTACATCTTAGGGAAAGCATAGATTCCCTTGTTGTTTTTGCTCCTGTCACACACAAACCCCTTCTTGGAAACACGATGCACTATTTTGAAAAAATACCACACAACACAGTGCAAACAAATGAATGCCAATAGAAAATGTTCTGCTGGAGACTTGGAAACTGACCAACTGCAAGAGGTCACCGGAAAGACAGTCTCGAGTTTTCTGGACTAAATCTGACTGACAGTTGGAGTTACCGATGCAGAATAAACAATGAGAGCAAAGGCACTGCTGTAAGAAAAAGTAAAACTTAAACAACACTGAGGTAACTTCATTTTTTCACACATAAATAATAGAAGAAGAAACTTTAATTAAGGTACGTTCCTATTTTAAACACACATAAGCAATGCAAAGACTTCAAGGTGATTAATTGACAGTTAATCTGGCTTTCTTTCTCCCATTTTCTATTTTCTTTTTTGGCTGTTATAATTCTTCTCCGCGGGCCTCTTGTTTCAGCTGTAATTAAAGCTCCCATTTGCTTTACAGATTCATTTTTATTGCTACACACTCCCTCTGCATCAGCGATAACAGAGTAGGGGAATAAAGTCCAAGCAAAAGATCTCGAAAAATCCTCGCCTGAAGCCCAACATTTATTTAATGCTTCAGTTCACAGTTCAATTTAGTAAATAAAGACTCCCCTCTAAAGCTGTGTCCAAGCTAAAAGCTGAAATATTTGTAAAGATGTAATAAAAGTGACAAGATGCTGGAAGGGAAGGGCAGTTGATTTACCTCTTGCCAGTGGTTAATGCAGAGAGGCTACAAGAGTTCATTAAGAAATTGTGGGAAATAAAATGAAAGCTACACCAAAGCAAGGATAAAGCGGGAAGAGAATCTGGTAACTTCAGGCGACTTTGAAAAAGAACACAGAACAAAGTCCTCAAAAAAAGTTTAAGAGACAACACCCAGAGAGAGTTAATAGCAGAAGAGCAAAGTACTAGAACATTAGCAGCTTTCCAGTCCAGAAATCTGATTGGTCAGGCAGATCGTATAACTCAGCGGGTCTCTATTAACATTCCAAACAAGCTTTTAGTGCCATGAAGTGAATTTCTATCTTATGATGTAGAAACAATGTTTTTAAAGAGAATAGGCTTACTAATGACTTGACCACTGTGAGCCAGTCAGGTGGCAATAATGAAGGTATGGTAGAGAAACGGCTTCTAAAGCAAACCTGTGTTTGGGGTTTGTCAGAACGCCACAAGTTAACTTCGACTGCTTCTCCAATACATTTTTAATCATAATAATGAATAATATCCATGCTAAAAATGTATAACTTATGTGACTTATTTTTAATATTTGAAAACATACAACTATATAGACTACAAAATTCTTATGAATGGCCTGTATAAATTCAAAGAAAGAAGAGAATGGATAGACAGTGAATAATTACAAAGGAAAAGTAATAGAGAATAGAAACAAACTAACAAAAAAAACATCACAATGAAAAGTAATCAACTTGTAAGTGTTATTTTTTCATCTGAAGTGCAATGAAAAATCTGAAAAAAAATCAAATCAATATTTGGTGTGATCACCTCAAAACAGCAGTATTCTTCTAGGTAAAATAGTTTCTGAAGCAACACTGACATTCCAAACGGTTTGCTGCAGAACAAACTGCATTTTGGTATTAGATGAGGGATAGGTATCTAGCTGAATCCCACCTTTAATGTTGACTTTACCTCTAATTCCATTTGCATAAAAACAACCCCAAATGTTCAAAGAACCTCCACCTTGCTTCATTTTCACATGCAAACACTCATCATTGTACCACACTACAGCCCTTTGATGAACAAACTGCCTTCTGCTTCAGCCAAATTCTTCAGTTCAGATCACCTATTGTCATTTTTATACACCCTACTTCCCATGTTTTTTGGCATTCTTTAGTTGTTTGGCCTTGTTTCCACATTGGAGGTATGCTTACAATTGTTCCATGAAGACCGTTTATGGCCAGGTGGGGCTGGGTCTAATGGCAATGCTGGACAACTTTTTATTTCAAAGACTAACATGCTTGATGTGTTTTTCACCTGAACTAGCACTATGTCTACAATCACAATTGTCGCCTGCTTCATTATGTTCATTCAAAAGTGCTGGTTCAACACTTGAAAGTCCCTTTCTCTATTTCATCTTGGTGACAGAGTTTGGGTGTTCCTTGTCTAGTTTTAAGCATATAACAAATCTCTTTCTGTTTCAGTTTATGACTACATTTAGTGTTTTTCCTTCATTCCTTTCATTCACGACCATCAGAAAGGCATTTCATGGGCACATTTGTGAGATATCCGAGTAAGTTTACATTAAGTGTCCACTTTCACGGTGGGCTTCTGGGATGGGGAAAATTTTTTTTTGGCAAGCAAATTAGAGTTGGGTCATTTTCGCTTTGAAATCTATTTTTGAGAGAAAGCTTGTTTTTGTAGTAGAAATACATTGTGTCTTGTTGCTGTGCCCAATCAAAAAACCTCTGACATCTACCTGTCTTTCTCAACCTCACCTTGGTAGCAGAATTTAAGCATTTCTCATCCAGATCTAACCCTACTAAAAATCTCTTTTTCTGTGTCAGTAAATGACTGGATTTCAGCCTACATGTGACATTGATGACTTTTTTCAGTTTTTAATCAATACGCTTTCATTTGACTTGCTTAATGCTTGATTTAATTAAATGTATTTCTTTTGATTCTTTGTTTCCAATATAAAGCACTTTGAATTACCCTGTATGCAAAATTTTCTATAAAAATGAACTTGCCTTGATCATTAGCACTTACTTGGTATGATTGGTTGGTATAGTACACCATCCCTGACTTTATGGATGTGTAGCTATATGAATCTGACAGATTGAACAAAAAACATTGATTTGATTTAGACTTTTCTTTGCTAATTCACTTTACATTTAACTCTTTACATTTTACATCTACTAAATTGCTTAAAAGATGTGTTTTTCCCCCCAGGAGTGGGAAATACCTGAGTGGGCTAATTGCTAATTGTAGTAAATACTTCATAGATTATTGTTTAATTTATTGTTTAAGAAATATACACAAATAATGCTATACATTATTAGTTAAATAATACTTAAAGGCTTTTTATTGGCCAAGATTAAACATTTTCACCATTTTGTCCAGAAAACGTGAGTTTAAATTTCAACTTGTCCAGAGAACTGTAAGCAGTCACAGTCATTTTTTTTCCTTATCTTCCAAATGGTTGGTTCAAAACACATCTAAAAAAGCATGTTTAAGTTTGCAAGAACGTGACCCAGTGATCTGAAGTGCAATCATGCCCTTATTTACATCCCAAGGTGCTAAAAGTGTCTGGAATACTGTGAGTCCATGTCTCTTATGTTTCATGTTGAAGGCAGGAAGGCCAAGATATGCATCAAAGCTGTGTTTACAGAGGCAGTTTTCAGAACATGTTTTGCTCTATGTAAATACATAATATAGAATACAAATATCACATGCCTGTTAAACAATTTCTCCAAAAGAGTTGCACTTTTGCAAAATCCCTGCCTCAAAAAAAAAAAAAAAAAAAAAAAAAAAAAAAAAAAAAAAAATATATATATATATATATAGAGTATATATATATATATATATATATATATATATATATATATATATATATATATATATATATATATATATATATATATATATATATAAATATATATATATTTTTTTTTTACATTATGCCAGGGATTTTTGATTTGACTGACCAATGAGAGGTTATTTGTTGCAAGTGTTTGGGATTGAATATGTTATAGAATGTCATGGATTCATGGTAATCAGAAAAATATTAAAAGAACAATCTTACTCCACTACATGCCAGCTTATTCTTTTATCTACTTTAATTTAAGAAAAAGAGATTACTTTTTCCTTTCAGTGTATGTGTTTGTTATTGTATGCGTGCCCATGCCTCTTATAATGACAGCAAGATGTAATACCAAAGCTTGAAGGATACTGGAAGGAAACTCAATTCCAGGGTTGGTTCATAGTTAGAGAAATTTTGCTAAATTGAAAATTAATTTGCAGAACACAGAGGTAAAATAAATAATATAATAAACAAAAATAATAAAACAATATTGTAAAACTGACAAATTATTCAAACTTGCTAAAATATACAAACTATCCGTTCATTTTGTATTAATGGCATGTTGTAACTATTAGGAATTGAGACTTGTTCAGCACTCTTCACCTGCGGCTGAATTTATTCTAATTATCAACACAAGTGTGTGTGAGGGGATTTGTGTGCGAGTGTCTGTGAGAGAGCAAGAGAAAGATCCATCCTAAGGTGTGAAACTATAAGTAGATGCGCAGCTTCACCTCACATTGCCTCTGCGTTTCGTCAGTAAGCACTCAGATGCTTTCATTACCAAACTAGACTCGCTGTCTAAATGAGTTTTAGATTGGACTGCAGGATGAAGCTGGAGAAAATGTGGAAACAGTATTTTCAGAGTTAGACAAGAGAAATATAATTTAATGCAAATGTACCATTTAGTTTTGAAAATCAGGGTGATGTTTTCCCTTCCCAAACCACTGGCTCTCACCCTCTCTTTTTTTTTAATTTCACACTTCAGTGCACAACTATAAATGATGAGCACCACAGCAACATGCTTCTGCTTTGTGTATGGCAGAGGTCTCTTAGTGAAAAATATAAGTGCCATTATCTAATTGGATCTGTACTTTACCCATGTCACCCAAAATATTAGAGAGTGTTCAGCAAGAAAAGCTAGCATTATGTCCATGACCTTCATCAGTAAACCATTTCTACATCAAACATTTTAAACATCAAATGATAACAAAATTTTATACTTCATTCTATTATACTGTTCATTCAATGCACCTAACTGCTCATAATTGAAACCCAGAGCTCTGAAAAAGTAACACACGTGTCTGCTTTAGGTCCAGCTTGGAGATTAAAGAATGATATATCTAGAAATACTCCTGCTGTGAGCTATAGATGTTCAGCGGTCGAATCTGGAATCCTGACATTGTTAGCAGTGTGTTTATGTCTCTGGATCAATGTTAAGGCCTGAATATTTCATAAAGGCTGTCTGCAGGCAACATTTTCAGAGAAAGAGGATTCCATGTAATAAGACAATAACACAGACAAAGAAAATTGACAATCCTCCCTTATAATGGCCACTTCTCCACCAGCATATCCTCGAAATAAATGAACCACCAATTGCCAAACAATCCTGAACAACCACTGCGACATGCAACAATGATGTGCGGCTCTTAAAGGTTGGTAGTACATTAGCCGCTGTGACTCTGGCCTTAACAACAATCAAATATGCTTTACCGCTTGCTCATTTTCAGCATTTTTTTGTTTTGCAATGTTTTGTTTTTTAAAGTTGGGTAAAAGGCAGATATACATGGAGACCAGAAAAAAAAAAAGACCTGGAAAATGATTTTACACCTAAAACTGTTAATGTTAGACCCCACGGAAACCCTGGTTAGAGAACATTGTAAACAGTTTTGTTTTTTTTAATACTTATTTAAATTTTTTGACAGTTTAGTTTTGATTACATGCAGTCAACTCAATAAAATATTCTTAAAAAATAACTACAGTATGGTTTTCTAGGTGGTTTTCTAGAGGGTTTCTATGGTTTTCAGTTTGGTTTGGTCCCAAAAAGTGGTCTAACCAGACTTCTTTAAAGGATTAACGAGGATATCATTTTGCAATAAAAGATGCTCTCTGTTCCACATATTAGTTACTACAACCTTCCTCCACTGACTTTAATTTCCCTGTTATCAGCAATTTTATTTCCCCTCTGCCTAAGAGGTTTGTAAAAGGTAGAGATGCAACTTTTCACGTTTCAAGTTCCTGTCTGAGGCTCAATGAAGGACACATATGAAGCGCTTGCAAGATGGATTAAACACTGGAAGACGCTGATCGCTCTTCTGTACGCTTTAATAATTAAAAAGCTTTAATGGTTTCAGATTCATTTTGTTACTTACTGGAGGGACAGCTCAGAAACTAATACGAGGTGGAAGCAAAACAGCTGGGGAGTGCAGCTGCTGTGGAATCTACTGCTGTTTGTGTTGTACATATTAACTACAAGCATTATCCATGTTCAGCTACAGTCACGGGAGGTTTATTACTAAAACAAACCAGGGAATGCTTTAATTAATATTAGAAAAATAAATGTAATAACCTGCACTATTTTTTTTCCATAATGCCACAAGCATATTAATTTAAGCCTTGCGAAATTGTTCTCAATAATTTGGAGGCTAAAAACGAGGGAAAAAAATTAAGAGAAAATGTCACAAGCTACATTTAAATGTGGGCCCTCCTGAGAAAAAAATATCACACATGCGGCGGACTACAGGTCACTTGTCTGAGCATTTTTGTGTAGTTCTGTCTGGCTTCAACACATTATTTGGGTGACAGTTCTATTTATATCCAGCTCCGTATTTGTTCTATTATTATTTATGAGTGTCTGCTCTACCCTCAGTCGAAGACAATAAACATCAGGATTTGTTCAGCTAGAATTGAGGTGCTGCTTGAATACCAGGTGCAGCTCAAAGCAATTACTGAAACTTCATCTCTACAAAAAAATACATTAAAAAGAGACAAAAAAGGCTACTGTAAACTTACCACTTGGCCATTTTGAGGGTTTTTGTGGGCATATGGAGGACCCCTAATATGATTCCACATTTGTCCAGAAGTCATAGCAAACACCACACACTGGAAAAAAGAAAAGATGATGAAAATGAGCATAGGGAAGGTCAGTTAAGCTCTTACAGTGTGAACAAAGTCCCGTAAATTCCACAACAATTAATATGCTTCAGTTGAGGTCAGCACAAAAACACTTGCTGATTTTAAATTTTTAGTTTTCAGCAATGCTCTCTTATGAGACATTATTTTATTCAAAGCTTCTTGTTACTAAAAGATTAATTGAGGTCTCTTTGAACTACTTCAAGTCAGGCATGCATAACTCTGTAATAAATAAAGAAACAAGTCATTTTATTTTCAATGTGTTCTAAAACGGAAGAAACTGCTACAAATGTACATTGTGTGTCAGACATTTTACATTCTGAACAGAACTCTTTTTAATGTAAATTTTACAAAAAATTATATATATATAATATTTAAGTATTTTCTCAGCATAGTTTATCTCATAGATCTTGCATTCATTATATATTTAGCAAAAATAATATGACAAATCATCAGTAAAAAATGGTAAAGATACCTTTCTAATGCTACAAATATTAAATAAAAAAAAACACTATAGCACATTGTACTAGAAAAGAAATAGTTGTAGTTGCATTGACTTGGAAGATTTTAAGATTCTTTTCCACAGAGAGTCTAAACAGTCTAAAAATGACTCTGTTCTCAATGGTTGCTCTAGAGTTCATATCTCTCAATAATGAATACAAATTTTGAACTTGGATTATTGATTCAGTAAAAATATCATATTTTAAACAAAACACACGCACGCACAACACTTAAATAAAGATATGTGTCTTATTTGAGTTATATAATCTCTATTAATGCTTCGTTCAAATCTGCAAATTTTAAACTGAAACACTCGGCGGTACCAAACTATCCAAGAGATGGCTCTAACACACACACACACACACGCACGTGCGCACACACACACACACACGCATACACGCACCCACGCAAGCACGCACCCTTTAACGAGAAAACATTTAAACAACCCTAAAATACATTTATTCTACTTTTACTAAAAGGTTAGCTCATGTTTTTGTTTTTTATCAACAAAGGCATTGAAGTTGCTGAATCGCTCTAGAGCCTTAGAGTTGGTTGCTGTGCTGCATCCAAGAAAAGAAGTGTTGTTTCATCTGGCAACTGTTCAGCTGAAAGCCAGGATCTCTCAGTTTAATGTGCATTAGGGTGTATTAATGAACTCGGGTACCAGCGCAGCCATGGCCCATCCGGTCTTGTTGTAGATGAACTCCAGGTTGTTTCTGCGGAGGTAGAGAAGCCCTCCAACCAGAGATACTAGCAGCGCCAGGGCAATCGTGCCAGAGTAGTTTGGTGGCCGGAACACACGAATCTGAACAAAGAAAATGTGTATTAATGTTTAAGATGTTAAGCTACATAAAAAGACATCAAAAGTCAACATGTTAATTAGCAAACATTCCATGTGGTTTTGATAGTTTTCTCCAGGGAACATTTTTATCCCTTATATTTAGGAGTTGGACAAAAAAAGGTGTAGATGGAATACTTTATTAAAATCATTTCTTTCAAATTAGCCCCCAAAAAATCCATGAAAGTCTGTTTCATCAAGCGTTTAAATGTCATGGCCATAACAATTAAGATATTAACAATTAAAAATAAATAAATAAATGAAATACGTTAATGGAAAAAAAATGAAAATACATAAATACGTTTAATAAAATATATTTAAACTAATTATTATATGTTTAATTATATTATCTTATCTAATGCTGTATAGTCGTTACTTCCAAGAACATGTTATCCTTAATTGCTTTAAGGAAAGCTAGTGTGACTTTTGGGTTATGTTCAGACTGCCTTGATGCTCAATTAAGATTTTTTTTTTTTTTTTTATCAAATCCTTTTTGCGTGTCCTCATTCACATTATGCACAACTTGTGTATTAACATAATATGCCTTGTGTATTAATGCTATCCTTAAATGGTTTGATTAAAAGGAAGGTAAGCATGCACGAGAATGTGTTTCGAGACACTGGTGTGGCTTTATTTAAGTTAATTTCTTATTGTAGCCCCCATCGTTTCGAACAAATCATATCAAGAAGAAGACAGAAAATAAATATTTATTAGTTCTATTACTTCACTTTGCTTCCACTGTCTGCTTTCAGCTTTGTTTTCATACATGATTAATGTTAAACTTCCCGCCAATGCACAAAAATGCAACGTCTGTCACTGTTGGTAACACTTTGAGTAGATTACTTTTAAATATAATTTAATAACAATTCACTGCCCTTTGGATGTGCTTTTTAAAGTATAAACCTAATTTAAAATAAAAAATAAGAAAAAAATCTGTATAATGCTGAACCTTATTAATGCCAAGGCAGAAAAATTTAGAAAGAGAGACTAGAAGATAGATAAAGATGAGAGATAGAGACAGACAGAGATAGAGGTAGATAGAGATAGAGAGATAAAGAGAAAAAACGAAAGAGAGAGATAGTGATAGATAGATAGATAGATAGATAGATAGATAGATAGATAGATAGATAGAGAGAGAGAGGGAGGAAATCAACTAAATGCTCCACCTTAGAAAAATACCATCAAACACACATTTTTAAATTCAATGGCAGTATGCAAACCATATGAAAAAAATATCGATATTATAAATGTCACAACTTTCACATAAGGGTGGATCAACAGCCGTAGGTTGTAGAAGCTGCTGGTGAAGGCATTCATTTCTACAAAGCTTGGCAGTCCCTTGTACTCTATTTTATTTGCCTTAGGCGAGAAGTAGACCCAGAGGGCTAGTAAGTCTAAGATGCATTAGATGCCCAGGTAGTGCTATTTATGAGTGGTGAGATATAAGACCCAAAGGCTTGTAAACACGTTTAGTGCCTGTCGTTCAAGGTCTTAATGTTTCCCTTCAAACCGTCTTCTAAAGTCTCAGTCGCTTCAAAACAGATCAGATTCATCTGAGAAAAAAATGACCAACTTCCCCAGCAATTCTATTCAAAGGTGTATCGATGTGAACCAACATAGTAATATAATAATAATAATAATAATAATAAATAAATAGTAATAATAAAAAAAATAATATTTAATAGATAAAATTGATAATAAAAATACTTATACAAATGCAAACATTTAAAACATTTAATGAAACAAAATAAAAGTTGCTGTATGTATTTGTTTAAAGGGTTTTGATTTAAATTGTGGGATACGTGTTTTTCCTGGTAATTTTTTTACTAGGAGTAGGCATACATTTAAAAAAAAAAATTATCTACATTAATCTCACTGTAATATTGAAATGAATTTAGATTAAAATGCCTCATTTTTATTCTGCTAAAAGCATTCAGAATATGTATCAAAAAAACTGACTTGCTATTTAAACAGTTAAGCAAGAGTTTATCAGCATGTGCCCAAAGTGTAAGAAATGAAAATAAGTATATATATATATATCTTATGTTGGTGCAGGAAGTGTCGTCACACACAGAACAGATGCTACCTTACCACTCACCTCATCCTCAAAAATCAGTAACAAAAAGTAATTTTGATCCCTAGATTATTATTTTAAGTCTTGTTAGCCGAGGACAGAGCTTGGGATCAAATCGTTGAGGCTGTCGCTGCTGCAGGGAGGTATTTGTGTTTTTATCTGTTAATGAGAGCTCGAGGAAACTCAAAGTTAACTTTACATAAAGTTAGAATTTTTAATATGTGGATATTTGTGAATATACTGTTCTTTTCAGTATTTTTAATTATATCCATACTCTGTTGAGAACATTGTATATCAAATGTAAAGAGATCTACATTTTTACATGCTGATTGTTTTTTTTTTAATTGTATTTTAATTTTTAATGGGCATTTTTTTTATTATATGTGTCCCATCAGGCTTTTACATTAACAATGCTTATGGTTTGCTATAATAAGCAATCAATAGAGAATAAAAGTTTAAATAAATAAAAAAAAACAATTAAGTATGTTACAGCTTTAAACAAAGCTGTGCATGTGTTTAATCAATAAATAGATTAAGAATTTCACTTTACACCTTGTTGGTAACATGTGGGCTGTGTGAGAGCTAATCTATTTGAGAATAGATTAACAGCAATATTTTTTATTGTCCGATAATAGTCTTGCGTGTTAACGCTGATAGCAGCCCATACCCTTTTTTTTTTAGACATTTTAAAATCAGACAATGGTAAAACTAAAGCAATCATTTTACTCTACAAAAATATGACATTGCTTTCAATGTATGCATTGTCTGTCTGAATATTTGATTCTGACTGGCTGGCAGATGTCTTAGTAGTCCAGGTCAGTTTTCACTATATAAACCCTTGCTTTAAATTGGTAACCATAGTAACAAACATTAGCCGATTGTTTTAGCGACTGTATTAGTCAAGTCACACTGTCAATTATTTACACCAATAATTGTTTGTGGAGCTCTGCTCTGGTTCTGAGAGACATTCAATCGAGTCATCTCTCTGCACGAAGAGAGATGACTGAGAAAAAGAACTAACTGCAACCTTGAGAAAAAGTAGAACATGGAGGGATGTACTGTCTACTTTTAGTATAATGACACATTAAAAGTCAACAAGAAACATCAAATTTGTCTGTTTTCATTCTTGCAAATACCCCTCAATGTGAGTTACTCCAGATAAGTGGAAGGTTTAATTTGTTGGTGGTTGGCAAGTCATTTACGACAATTGTTTCTAGTGACTAGTTTCCTAAAAATTTTTAAAATAATAATAAAAAAAGACACCCACATGTGCTGAAATTGGGGAATCCCTTAACCGCCTACTATGGGAAGGGATTATGCAGCAATGCATCTAGCTATTTACATAATGTGTATTAGAGTGTTAAAGTAAGTTTCACTTTTCCATGGTGGATTTAGAAATCATGTTTAAACCAAGTTAATTCTACAATTTTTCTAAAAAAAAGTCTTTAAACGGCATTATTAACGTTATGCTAAAGCATACACAAGGAAAATTGCCTTCTTTGAACAAAACGATCAGAACAGTGTTCAGATATTGCCTAAAACTAGATATTTTTTCAATAGTTGAGCATAATAGAATAAAGATACATGACTACTTTTTTTTCTCTGTCAGGAGAAAGAAGTAGTGAAGCCAACAAAATTAACCAACAACTTTATCATTTTAGTCATGTACTGATGACGAAATGTTAATAATATTTTTAATATTTCAAGAGAACACAAATTTGTGCACTACATTTTTCTGCTTAGTCAAAGCATGATCAGTTTCCACTAATTTATTGCACCCCAGATATTAACAATAACTTAAAAATGTGAGTGTTGGCAAAAGACCATGGCATAAACAGGATACACAACGGTTAAGTCTGCAACGGTATCATTGCATCATCATAAGTTTTTTTGCTGAAATGTTGAATGTAATGTAATAAAACCAGGAGTGAACAAAATAAAAACTGTCAAGCACTATAAAAATAAAAAATGTGCAAATCCTAAACAAGGTACTCTTAAAAAAGCCACCTTTTTATCAGGTCCAAAACTCTCTGCTCTTGGTGCTCTGGTGCTTACTTGAATAAGTAACTTAATCACTGCCATTATATCTAAAACTGAGGTGGACTCTTAACAAGACAACTAAATTAGTGCTCGTGCTCCAAGGCAGTCGTCTGTAAATGCATTAAGGTGGCAGAGATATTTTTCAAAGAAAGCTTCTCTAAAGCAAAAATCTATGTTAACATGATGGAGAAAGCCAATGTTATCTATCTCAGTGTAGCATCTGTTCAAACAAAAAAGCCTTTGTTTGCACTTTTATTTACTTCTAACTCTCTTTATATAATTCATTTTAGTGCTGAGCTTCAAATCACACAAAAACTGTGTTAAACAATTTAGAAAAAGTCAATTGTACTTTCAGGTTTTTGCATAATTTATACAAAAACATCTATAAAGATGCTAATGGCTCCATGAACATATTTGCAGAGTGTCTTCATATTTGCAGAGGGCATAAAGAGACGATGGAGTATTACAGGAAAGATGTCACTGTCAAATGTGTACAGGGAGGAATCCTGTTTACCATTCCAGTTTCATAGTCTTCAATGTTTCACAGATATGTTACTGCCTAAATCTGCAAAATAATAAAAAACAAACCTATATACAAATTCATGACAGTCTAAGATAATGCATTATCCATTTCTGAAGGAGGTGGTCTTTGGGCCATGTTTCAGATCGTTTTATATCATTTGGCTCTTCTCCAGAACCTTAAAACTTTTCTGGTTGCCAGAAATCCGCAGACTCTGAGATCATCATTTCTGAGATTTAAATGAGGCTCAGAGGCTGAAATAAGAATTGTAGTGTTGACAAACTTGATACTCTCGGTTCTACCAGATCTTGAAAAGTGTCCAATGCTTTCCTTTGTTTTTGTTCCCAGTCATTTAAAGCTCTTTCACAGAGTTCTACTGAATTGTCCAACGAATATGAGTAGAAATCGCCAAAAAAATTCTGCAAATGTGTTTTCTTGAATAAAACTTGAATATTTTATAAAAATGTTATATTTATTCAAATAAAAAAATGTTTTATTTATTTAAAAAAATAAGGTTATATTCTTTTTATTCCTACTTTAAAACTGCCTGTATGGCCACTCTCTTGATTACACAAAAAGCTAAACTATGGAAATATATGAGGTAGTTTCCTATGACTTACTTTTAGTTAGTTAGTTAATTATTTTTAATAAAGTGTATACACGTAATTTCTTTTAACCTTAATCGATTCATTTTAATGTATCAGTACCTGCATGGCACTTTCTCAATAAAATACTTTTAATTCGTTTAAAAATAATCTTCATTCTGACATTTTGTTTATTTAACCTTTTTTTGCTGTTTGCATCATCACACCTCATGCTTTTATTTCAGGCCAACACTTTGAGCAGCTTCGTGGGTTGTAGACAAGGGATATATATATATATATATATATATATATATATATATATATATATATATATATATATATATATATATTTTTTTTTTTTTTTTTTTTTTTTCATTTTTATATTAATCTCGCTATAAAAACAACCCCTTTGAAATCAAGCTTCTTTGAAACGTATGTTACCTGCACATCAGTCCGGTCTGCGATCCACTTGGCCAGCTGCTCTGAAGCAAAACCGATCCGCTGAAGATCAAAGGTGTCGGCCCTCTTTGGTTTCCCTTTGGCTGGGAAATGCATGAAGGTGGGAGCGGAGTTCATGTTGAGCTGAAAGAAAGAAAAAAGAAGTCGATGTACAGTATGTGAAGAACAGCAAAAAAAAAAAACAAAGGAGAAGAGAATTATAAGGACCCAGAGCAAAACAACATTAATATCTGATAAATCAATAATGCCGCAGGAACACTCTGATGTGTATTAAAGAGATTTCTTTTAATAAGCAGACAGGAGCAACTGAAGTGTCTAAAGTGAGATGAGAATTACCCACAACAACAATGAAAGTCTGAGCGAGGGACTGAAAGATTACCAGATGAAGTAATAAAATCGAAGTTAACAGCACGCTGGTCTCCCACATATTTGATTCTTTTTTCATTACATGCTGCTTCAATATCTCCACTTTAACCTTACAAGATGACATTGCTAAAATTATAATCACTACTCAAACTAAAGAGCTTTTATTGAAGTGCTGTACTGTTAAACGCTGCTCTAATAGCAAGATAAAGCCTCAAATTTAATTTCTCTAAGGGTAGAATGAACAATTTTATATTTTCAAAATCAACTAACTTTGACTTTTTTTTACCCTAAAATTGACTTTATGAAGTGATATGTATGTGATCATAAATTGACTGATAATGAAGGTATGGTATAAGCACTGGGGAATACTATTAACAAGCAACACTGCAACATGTTTGCTAATTAGCATGCTAATGGACTGCGCTGACTAATAGTTCTGCACTCATCTACTTGGTGAAAAATCTATTCTTTAAGAATAGGTAAAAAAAAAAACTCATCAGAACAGTTAATGTGCTTCAATTCTTACGTTGAACTTTTAATTAAGGTCCACCAAGCGCTTTTTTTTTATGAAAAAAAATTAATAATAAAACAAAGAAAAAGCATGCAAGAGTCAGTATTACAGCTCCCTGAAAATAACATTTCCTGCCACGGTAAACATAGCTTTAAGTCTGAGGAACATCCAGTTTGAGATTTATTCAAGAAAAAGTATTTGTGTTAAGTTATCGTCTTAAAAAAATGAAAGAGTCAACTCTCTGAAATGAGTCTTTTCGAAAAGTGCGTAAAACTGTACAAAACATACTAAGCTCCTCCCACCGGAAAGGTGTTCCCCCTCCCTTGAAAGGCATTCCCCAAAAATAGTTGTTAGTGCTTGGGATTTGGCCGCATCATGTCAAGTAACTTGATTTAGAGGTACTAGCTATGGATTTCTATTGCAAAGTAGATTTATTCCATGTTCTTTTTCAAATAGTTCTTTTTTTTTTCTATAGAGTTTTTTTATACAACACTGTTATGTCTCCTATGTGCTGAACAGAATGTTCTAGCAAAAAAAAACAATGTTTACAATGGACTGATTTGGGTTCAAAACCAGCTGATCTCATCAGTACTTGCATGAAGGACTTGTATGTAAAACCGGTTAGACTTACAGGCGAAAGGGGCTGAAGAACAGCAAAATAATTGTTACATGAGATGGATAAAGAACTTAAGGAGTAAGAGCAGTTTATTTAAGGAGTACGATTTTATTTGATGACACACGTCAGACAATATTAAAACAAAACGTATGATTCAAACCAGACACAAAACACTAAAGTCAATCTCGCATCACCTTACAGTTAATTCTTAAGTAATGCAGCTGCTAAAATGTCCAAATGGTTTGCCAAACTTATTGTTACCAAAAGTCAGCTGAGGGCCTGATGGAGATAGAGTGTGCACCACCAGGTCTGGACCCTTAAATGGTTGACTATTACAACATGAAGGAAAAATATGAAAATGTATTAAATGTAATAAAGATAAAATGGTCAATAGTTTCTATCCAGTGTTTCTATAACACTATGAACATCCAATTTGGGTCATAAGACTGTTCATCTACAAGGTCTGCTGCAAAGCGAATTTCAAATGATATTTGTTAGCATAAAATGTTCAATAGTTACTGTTAGAAACACTACTTTAATTTAATTTAATTAATAGATTTTAATTACTAGAGTCACCTTACATTTAAGGTGAATCAAAGACATTGTTTATGACAAATGCTGCCTTTTGAAGTTTATATTAATGTGAAGTTATAGTCTTGGAGGGTCAAATATTCATTATAATTTATTTAAAAGAGGCATGGTATGACACCTTAAACTTTAACATAATAATAATCATCATCATCATCATCATCATCATCATCAGTGTCTACCCTTGGATTTGAAGGTGCATTGGGTTACAATCGAGTTTAATTAAAAAAAGCAAACAATAGAATTTTAAACAAGCCCTAAAACCACTTGCTGTAGTAGAAAAATGTATTGTTATTTACATTTTTTATCTAAATATAACTAGAATTTGTATTCAGGCTTGGGTGAGCTATTGAATAGTACGGAATCAATGAACCACACAAATAACAAATAAATAGAATGTACAGTAAATACAGGAAATAAGATTAAAATCTAAACATTTAAAAAAAAAGTCTATAATACTCTATAATCTTCAGCACCATATATCGTCCCATTAACTCATAAATATTAAACCAGCAAATAGAATTTGTTTTCATAAAGCACATGGATTCAGGGACAGGAAGAGAGAATATTCAGAGATGAGAGAGATAGAGGAGAGAGATATAGAATAGATGTATAGAGCTATTGGAGAGATAGAGAAGAATATAGATCGAGAGAGTGAGATATAATATAGAGTAATATATATAATATATATATATATATATATATATATATATATATATATATATATATATATATATATATATATATATATATTTATATATACTATCTTATAAAGAGTACTTTGCTACAAAGTTTAATTATATAATATCGGAGCGGAGCGAAGGCACCACCTCCCAGCCTTTTTCAAGTTTTTCACTCGTCGTCGTCGAGAGCTCGAAACGAGGTGAAAAGGCACTTTACCTCGTATCCAACGTTACAAATCTTTAAACGTGAAGACGATCCATATTGTTACACAAACAACACATATAAAAACAAGAGTCAGTGTCATAAGATTAGCATATCAATCTGTTCAGAATATCAAGATTTTTACGCTTCAATTTTTTCACGTATGTTGGATGAAGTATGTGGGAGATACAGTCACAAATAAACACAGGCAGTAGATGGCGCTATAAGCGTATCGTCACTTAAGCATAGCAACTTGGTCAGAAGGGTAGGCTCGTAGCTTCATATTTTTTTTCATATTGTTTGGATAAAGTATGCAAGTGCTACAGTAACAAATCCAATTAGCCCTAGACGTTTAAAAAAGGTCAAGTTCGTTAAGGTGCCACAGCAAGACCGTGCGACAAACCGTGCGTTTTTGATAACTTTTGGTCTCAAATGCCTTAAGAGTCACCAGGTTAAAAATCAACTCGATATGGAAATTTTCCTGGGAGTAGTTTGTTAAATTCCGCGTTAAGCTTTTTTTCGCGTTCAAGGGGGCGCTGCAAGATACAAGATACAATTTCAGTGACAGTGTTAATTTATTATACTTATTGAACATGACTTTCGAACAAATTTTGGTAGGCTTTCTAACATGTTCAATGGGTCAAAACAGCTAAAACGAAGATTTTGGTCACATTTAAGGGGGCAGTAAGGAGGCGCTGTTGATAGTGGATTATCTTGAACAGAGATACAGACCAAAATATGTAAATTGTTTTCCACAATTTTGAAGGGTGAACTTTGCTGTGGTGCCACCCCAAGACCATTTGACATACTTCTTAGCTTTTGATAACTTTTTTCCTTAATGTGTTATGAGTAACCACATCAATTTTCAGCTTGATCAGACATTTCGCCTAGGAGGAGTTTGTCAAAGTTTAAAACGAGCGAAAAAGCACACTTTTTGAGGTTTTTGCAAAATATTTGTCTTCCCGTCGACTTTGGAAACAGGGTTTATATTAGTAAAAGTTGCAGCTTGGCCATTTACATATGCGTACCAAATTTCATCTGCCTACGACAAACTGGTTGTGCAACAGCTATAGAGTGCCACCACAAGACCGATTGAAGAACTTCTTAGCTTTTGATAACTTTTTTTATCTCATGCCTTACGAGTAACCACACCAGTTTTCAGCTGGATTGGATATATCGCCTAGGAGGAGTTCGTCAAAGTATGGAGTCTATATTTTTTTACATAAAACCTAAAATATCCGGTTTTTCGTTTGGTTTCGAAACTCGACCCAATGGACTTTTTTGTAGGTCTTAAGGTCCTACACGTACGCGACAAGTTTTAAGTGTGTATGCAATACACAGCCTCAAATAGAAGGATAAAACTATAAAAACAGGATTTCAATGCTCGCCACTAGGTGGCGCTATGACGGATGATGTATGTTTGCTATAGAGCGCCATCCCAAGGCCGTTTGACCTATGTATTAGCTTTTGATAACTTTTTTTCCCCTAATACCTTACGACTAACTACACCAATTTTCAGCTGGATCTGACATTTCACCTAGGAGGAGTTCGTCAAAGTATGAAGTCAGCGTTTTTTACATAAAACAAAAAAAATCCGGTTTTCCGTCCAGTTTTGAAACTCGACCCTTAGACTTTTTTATAGGTCTTAAGGTCCTACACGCACGCGACAAGTTTTAAGTGTGTATGCAATACACAGCCTGAAATAGAAGGATAAAACTATGAAAAACAGGCTTTCAATGCTCGCCACTAGGTGGCGCTATGACTGATGATGTTTGTTGTTGTACACCTGTTCTCAGGCTTGGACTAAGATGAGAATGAGACAAGTTTGAGACGGATCGAAAATTCTATGCCCGAGTTATAACAACTTCCTGTTTCAAATCGAATTTTGGACAAATCGAATTGGCTGCGACCACTACCACATACTTTATGATAGCTGAAAAAAAGTTCTAATTTTATGGTTCCGTACGCTTTATTATGATACTCAAGAAGTTTGGAGATTTTTAGATAAAATCTGTGGGAGGAGTTCGTCAAAATGTGGAACGAGCAAAACACCCATTTTTAGAGGTTTTTGCAAAATAACCGACTTCCTGACGATTTTGGAAACAGGATTTACGATATCAAAAGTTGCAGCTTGGTACTTTACACATCTGTACCAAATTTCATTCGCCTACGACAAACTGGTATCGCAACAGCTGCAACAACACGTTAGGTGGCGCTATAGAGCCATTTTTTTTTTTATTCATTTTTCGAAACACAATCAAACGTAAATTTTCACCAGGTCTGAGGCGTGTGCAAAAATCTGGGATTATTCGTTAGTGTTCAGGTACCCAAAAGTCCCCGGAAAGACGGAAAGAATAATAATTAAAAATAAATAAATAAAAAAACAATAGGTGGCTTGCACCTTTGGTGCTCGACCCCTAATAATAATAATGTGTTCAATTTGTATAGCTCTTTGCCAGACCTTAAAGATGCTTAACAAAGATCAGAGCATTATTCATTCCTTCCACATTCATAATTTGGTGGTGATAAGCTACCTTGGTAGCCCTCAGCTGCCCTGGTGCAGTCTGATGGAACATGACTGCCATTTCAGGCCTACGACCTTCGGCCCACCACCCAACACACACCACTAGTCACACACACAATGCAGGTGAAGTGGCTTGCCCAGGGCCACAACGGCAGAATGACCCTAGCGGGGATGGATCTGCCAATATTCCGGTTACAGGACGACCAACTCAACCACTGTGCTATTTTTCCACCCCTAAGGTGCTCCAGAAATTACAATGCATTAACTTAATTGTGTGGTCTGTTGTACGATAGTCAAACCAAACCCTCTGATTTCACCAATGAAAGTAATGCTAATTAGAATTTGAAGAAATCAAGAGGCCAATATCAGTCTAGTCCGTTAGATTATCTACACAGTTGATGTATTCATGGGCTGGAGCCATTTGTTTTATCTGAACGTCTATGGTTTTCTGATGAACCAAATGAGGGTTATTCCATAGAGGAAACAACAACAAATGGATGTCAGTGTAGCCCTAATCTAATTACCAGCTCTGGAGGCATCTACAGATGGAGGAACATGTCATTTTACGACTCTATACTTCCTCCATTAATGTAAACTCTTTAGTGTGCAAATTGCAGTGGAACCGCCATGTTTCACTGAGTGTTAAATTAATGTGCATGTTCAGTGTCATAAAGATTTTCTTCCATATAATTTACTTCCAAGAAGTATGACATTTCATTACATTGAAAAAAGACAGGAAGCCATTTTCCATTTGATTGTTCTTACTGCCTTCTAAAATGTAATCCACAAGGCTGTCAAACTGACAAATTAGAAGTTGAGTGTGAATGTGGATGATCAGATGTATGAAAGTTAGAAGAATGAAGCAAACTTTAATTGTATTTTAACCGCACTATTACATAAACCAATACAGTGAAGTTTCCATTGGTAAATTGAACATTTAGTTCATTAATCAAAAAATAATTTTTACCTGTTGAAAGACATCAGCTCCCTCATCATAATCCACCACCGTGAAGAACAGTTTGTTAGAAAAGGCCGAAGAGTATCGCCAAGAGTTCGCCAAAACCTGATATTCCTCATTAGCTTGCCTGTGAGAGACAGAAGTTTTCATAAGCACTAAGAATGAGCAAGAGAGTCCTCGTTAACTGAAAGCAGCCAAACAAAAAGGAGCCTGCAAGAAGGACTTCATTACAGGAGTGTCATTTCACTGTCACTTATTACAGGATTGCTGTTTATTCCACGCAGGGTGAACAGCAAACCAAGAGGGATGGATGAAAAGAAGAATGCTAATCAGGCATCCGTCCTTCAATAAACGCAGATAACTTGTCCCTACTGCCAGTGTGATGTTCAACATGACAAAATAAACTGTATAAAGTGGTACTGAAGGAGGACCAAAATAAATGTTTTGTTACACGACTTATCTGCTGTGCTTTTCTGGCTCTTTGGACAAGCTTGTCTCTTTTCCCTTGATTAAATCTTGAAACTATACTTCAAACTTGTCTGAAATGAACATTGAATTGAAATGTGAGCATTATTAATTCTATTCGATAAGGTCCTTTTTTGAGGGAAAAAGTATCAGAGATAATGTGCTCTCCCTTCACACATACATGTAAGTGAAGATTAGCTTGAAATGTTGTTGTTTTTTTTAAAGTCACTCAGTTTGTGAATTGTCAGGTAGAAACTAAAATGCACTTTATAGCGCATACTGTGAAATACCCCTATAGAATTATTTAGGATAATAGTCAGACTAATGAAATTTAATTGTTTAAAATATGACATTTAATCAGAGTCATGTTTATAGGGTATGCAATATAAACAAAACATTATTATGGAACCTTTTGTATGAAAATGACCATGTCAGGAAAGCATGTCAAAAAGCAAATAATAATGCAACATTTAAAAAAAAAAATCTCTAAACGTGGGAGCTTGGGATTATCTCGCCCAAATCCTGTTCATGACACTATTAAAAATGTGGATGAAAGCGAGACCACATAATTTTTGACGAGCACAGAGGAAATATTTTTCTTGTAACATATTGTATTTTTCACAGTTCAAAGTGCAACAGTTTATATTATTATGCTTTTTGGCTCTTGGTCATGACATCTTCTAGCATAAATATAATGTTTTAAATAATGAACAAATGTTTCCACTTTGCTTTACAACTTTAGTGGCTATTTTTTCTCTCCCCTCATTCAAGGAGGGATACATTAAACAACAATCCCTTGATTCAGCAGGGTGCTGTCAAGCCTCAGTCTTCCAAATCCCAGGGGAAAGGGGCATGGTCATTTGTGAGTTAATAAGATGCATAAAAAAGTGCATACGCACCGGTTATTTGCATATAGATGTCTGCTGAAGTGAGAATGATTAGACCAACTGTTTGTGAACATGGTCGTGCAAAGCTTGCATCAAAACAATATTTATGGATTCACAAAATGCACAATCACAAGTGCACACTCGAATAAATTAAATCTTAGATGTACAAATGAAATCTGTAAGCAACCGACACCCCCCCACCAGAGACAAATTGAGTTATCTGATGGTTTAAGTAGACAGTATAATAAGGCAAGCCACTCAATGTTATTTGTCTATGCATGCTACTCCCAAAACTCTGTTACCATTTTGTGTGGTTTCGGTTTGCTTTATTATAATCATTTTTCTAATATAATTTTATTAGTTTGTGTTTTTGTCTCGAGCATATGACTTCGATGGTCAACAAAAATCAATAAAACTGATCAGTCATTTCATTTCATTATAAATAACATTTGGATAACATTTTATTTTTAGCATTTAGTTTTAGCAACTAAGCCTGCTTTCAATTTTATGAATGTTTATGGAATGTTTAATGAACATGAAAAGCATATTTGAGGAATTTACAAACAAAAAAATAAACAATTAAACAATTACTCAAGTAAATGTCTGCTTGTACAAGTACAAAGCTCTGCATCAGTACAAAAAAAGAGTAAAAGCCTTATGCTTGGGATTAAATTAAGATCATACAGAAAATAATTCCTGTGCAACTAGTGCTAAGTGACTTTACATTTACAGATCATGTGCATCAATAAACTAAATGTACCCATAAACATAAATCAAGCAGAGCACTCTGCAGGTAGTAAAAACAAACAAGTTTAAATATGCATGATTATACACATTAATGTTTCATGTTATGCTGAGTTTCTCCTTTTCAAAAGCAAGAGTTAAGCTGGCATAAGTGATCCTTCATTGAGACTTTACCACAGTCTAATCCTTCAGGACTGGAAAAAAAAGTTCCATTACACGAAGATGTAAAAAGCACATCAGTGACTCTGTAATTGAAATGATCTTAAAATAAAAAGCCTCGGCTAAAAGTTTTAGAAGGGTGTAATGTTACAATATTGCGTCTTCACATCAAAGGCTGCCATACTTTGGGGAAAAATATAAGCATGGTTATTTGGGTATTATTTGATATCATGGTTATTTTGAACAATTATTTGAGTTTAGAAGGATGTTGCATGAGTCATTTTACAAACACTTTCAATGTACTTCACAAGATATTTTTGTAAAAACATTTGTATTCGAAATTTAATCTCTTTTCATGTTATTAATTTGCATTAATGTAATTACTTACTAATAAATCACACAGAAA
The DNA here is from genome assembly GCA_900490495.1 of Danionella dracula. Taxonomy (NCBI): domain Eukaryota; kingdom Metazoa; phylum Chordata; class Actinopteri; order Cypriniformes; family Danionidae; genus Danionella; species Danionella dracula. The sequence goes on from UELW01000600.1 coordinate 3,461,569, forward strand.
AATATGGCAGTCCTCATAAAACTAGATTGCAAGGTTTCATAGTTTTTGTCAAGAATTCCATACAATACAGAACAAAGTTTCTTCATGTTCCTTATATTTAGGTTTTTTAAAAGGGAACTTCATTTTCCTAACATCCATTAAGGCTACTCTCATAACATTTATATTATTTTCTGAATATTAGCTTTCTACTTAGTTCATCTGTTTTCATTTTCAAGCCAACCAAAACAGAGCAACTATCGATTGAAAGTTCATGTTTGAAGAGTTCCATCATCATCAAAAGAACAAAAATTAAGATCTAATGTAAAGTTGACTTTGACCACAAGGTGTGGGAAAAACAAAAAACAAAAAGATAAGGCAGCAAAAAGGGGAAGAAACAATAGACAAGCTACTTTGAAACAATTTAAATCTGATAAACTTAAAAAGCTTTAGAGGTCAAGTGAATGTGATGAGGTGATTGGACATTTCAGAATTAAATTACATTTATTTGGGGAGCACTGTTCCAGTGTGCCATGTTAAACAATGAAGAATGTTGGAGAATTCTAAATAAGACCAAATAGAGAGTCTTGTTCTCTACAGCTTGATATTCAGCTGAAGAAGAAGTCTGCATGAGCAGAGACTCATTTTACTTTGCGTTTGAAGGATAATGAGAGGAGAGATTGATGTGAAGTGAGTAGATGGAAGCTAAGTATCTGTCGTGGGATAAATAGATGGGCAGGCATGGAGGCAGCTTGGGAATAGACAGATGTACAAGGGGTCTCTGGTGGTGCTCAAGGCCAGATAAAATCTATAACAGTGCTTAGACACAGAATGGTCTTTTTACTTTGGCATTATACATGTGGACGGACACTAAAAGATAAATGTGCATGTCTCACCTGCAAACCGAGCATTGTCTCTGGGGTTGTAGTGCAGTGAACATCACAATGACGGAGTAGTTCCGGGGTGGAGCTTTGACGAAGCGCCGGAACTTATCACCATTCATTCGGATCACGGAGCGCCGAGAGCTCCACTCCATCATTTGCTCCACCTTTTCTGCCAGCATGTTCTGCAAGAAATGGATAAGAAAGTGGAGTGGGGAAAAGTTAAGATCAAATAGGCAAAGAAGGTCAGAAACACTGAAAATTATCAAAGTCTCTAAAAGTCATTCTTCGAACAAAAAAGGAAAATACATGAGGTCAGGTTAGGAAGATGAACTGATCTGTAACTGCAAAAAACAATATCCCATTTCTCTTTTGCTTGCATTTGGTGAAAGACACTTTTTTGAAATGAAGACTGTGAAGACTGTTGAAGAAAACACAGTCGTGGGAAAAAAATACCAAGCAGAACTCAATGAGTTATTGAGCACAATCACCAAGGAAGACTTTAGTTTAGGATATTGACCTGCCCCAGGAAGAGGTCAATGTTTATGTTAATTATGAAAAAATATATATATATACTGGATTGGAAATCTTTAGGAAGTCACTGATTTAATTATGAAACAATTCTAGAACTCACAAATCTATTTTAAGTGGTGCATTCATAATCAAAAGTATACTGTTTTCATCCTAGAGTTAGCTAGAACATTTTTAGGTTTCATAGGCTGTTTGTGGCAATATATTAGGACCAAATCAGGGCTTCGGTCATCATTAGGGATTGGGTTCATTCACTGTCTTCATGCACATAATCCCTGGTTTATTTCTTACACTGCAAAAAGTGAAATCTGAAAGCAATAAACATCTCAGACAAAAAATCAAATATGGTCTTGATTTAGCAATACATTTTCCTGACAAGGCTGTTTTAAACTATATTCACTTGATACGTTATACACCTTTTCAGTTAGATTTTGTGGCTTGTTCTAATCACTTCTTAAAAAACAAACACAAGCTATCAACAAAACACTTCTATCTGAAAGCTGAAAGCAGAAGCGCATTTACAACTGGGAATTTAGCGGAAGTAAGTAGCAGTGGTTTGTGCATAGTCTGTTCAATAGTCTATTCAATACAATGCAGAGCAGAGTTTTTTTTCTTGTTAGGTTGGCAGATGTTGCTTAATTTTTTTATTGTTTTTTTTTTTTTAGAGCTGGCTTTTTAAATTGTTAAATGTTGTATTACTTTAAACTCTATAGCTTGATGGTTGTGCTGGTGTTGCTTTCTGTTCATCTGGGTTTTTGTTTGTGATAAGTAAAAAAAATGTCTCTCTAATTTTCCAGCCAAACAATAATCATGACACTCATTAGTCCAGTTTAGGGTAAAGGAGTGATAAGTAAGACCAGATAAATCGTTCTTACTTACGTCTGAATGGTTTATGAAATAACTTCTACTTTTAAAATTATTTTAGCTCAAAACTACCCAGCTCAAAAAGGAGCCATCATCTCTGAATGAAGCCCTCCAGCGATCTGATGTGGCGTCTGATCATAAGAAAGACAATATGTGATAAAAAGTGAAAAAAACAACAACATAGTTTTATTCTTCTTCCCTGATATCAATTAACATAACCAAATACTCAAGCATAACGGAGATCTTTTTACAGCATTGATTAGATGCAGACAGGTAATTAACTGATATGAGAACATACTATAGTCAACTGTTGAATACAAATGGTATGCGAGTAAACCCTTTTTAGTTATTTAGATTAATTGTTCCCTTTTAAAACAACTAGATACAAACAAAATATCTGCAGCAGAAAATATATCATGCAGCAAAATGTATTACTAGAAATTAATTTATTAGTAAGAAGATGAATCATGCTATTTAACTTTTTAACAGATAATGTAATGTACTTTTTTCATTTCTTAATCTATATAATGTTTTAGCTAAACAAATCATCATCTTGGAATAGAAGTACATTAAATATGCATGAATACAGCTTCTTTTAACATTTTTGTTAATGCAAGATGTCTGTCTCAAAGAAAGTAACATCAGAAATGAGAGCACTTAGATCCTATTGGAGTGTTGGAGTCACATTACTTCTTGTTGTGGGGTGATCAGCTGTGACAGGACATGAGTATAAAGCTGAAAGTATATTAGATTGTGGTGTAGTGTAGTGAAACAAACATGTTTGCCAATACCAAACTTAAAAATGTTTTGCATTTTTTTACACAATTTATATAAACTTTTTACAAGTAACTATTTCAGCTCACAGTCTATAGACTAGCTTAGCCTATACATTACTAGGGCTAAATAATTAATGTTGCATTCTGGAATATTTTTGTATGTTTATAGCTTCAGAATACACAACTGTGTATTGCGTTCATTTTAGGTAAATAAAAAAAAAATAAAAAACTTCTGTTTCCTGCAACGACGTTACACAATTACATCACAAGCAGAAGCCCCCACGCTCTCCCAAAAAAACATGCATAAAGCACAAAGTACAACAAAAAAGCAGCCATAGCAAATACTCATTCCAGCTTTGAGGGAAAAAAAATACTTTTGAACCAGCTTTAGATTGAGAATATCGATAACTCAGCCCAATACCAGACACCAATTGCTTTCCAAGCAAGTAAGAAAGTAAAAAAAAAAGCTTGAATCAATGCAGAAGCTAACAATTATGTCCAACACCCTTTTTCTTCTAAGCTAGATTAATATGATGATTTCTTTACCAGCCTGAATAAATTTGAAAATGCAACATCTCTCTCCATACCTGAGCTGGTAGTAATATTGATACAAACAAAATATGATTCTAGTCAAAACTACAATGTCTTTGATTGAATCTGTAAAATTAGACATGTCATAGACACTCTAATGTTAAACAATAACAATCTTGCATGAATTAGTTCTTAATTCAACCGCCACCACTGCCACTCTAGTATTTCTAATTACTGTATTTCCAATAAAATGATCTGCATACCATCAGTACACCTTTTAAACAGTACTATTGGGGTAAAAACATTATTGTACACACCTTTACACTTCAACACCGTAGTTTCAACATTCCATGTCTTATAAGAAACATTTTGTTTCTTTTATGCATTCCTTCCTTAAATTTGACGATGCATCAGAGAGTTTATTTCTCCAGGCACATGCTTTTTTAAAAAGATGATCAAAGTTTGTGAGCCTGTGTAAACTCAAGGGCATGCTGCATTATTTAGCTGTGTTTGTTGTGGAATGGAACGGTCTGACAGAAAAGAAAGCAAGTGATATTTCTGTCAGCAAGTCCAGATTGAAACGCCGTGCAGAGGTCACCCCAGGCGTGACAAGATAGATGTCTGTTAGCATTGGAAAAAAAAAAAGATTCAAGCTTCTTTAAGTGTATTCATGAGTACAATGGTTTACCGTTTGACAGAATTGTTGTAGTAAGAATGGGAATGCATGATGGAAATATGGTTTTTAATATAAAATAAAATAAAAATGAATCCAAGAAAAAAATACTGTACTAACTACATTAAATGAAAATTTTTGCAATTTATGATGACAATATATGAGCACTAGCCAGAAATAATGATTTAGTTTTTTTTTTTTTAAGGTTTTTTTGTCTTTACCGTACAGGTCCAACAAGTTAAAAACTGCCTCTCTTAACATTATCTTTCCAACCAAACCGCAAAAAAAAAACCTGACAGCTGTGATAAAACTAGTGCCAAAAATGTGGAAAGTGACAAAATCTGAACTGATGGATGCCTAACAATATCACAGCATTAGTCAACTCTCGCCTGGTGGACAACATTCTTAATCATAGGCAACATGGGATCCAAACCTGTTAGTGTCATACCGAATTATTTTCCTATGAATAGTTGTGTATAATAGTTTAGTCGTTACACAAATATTTAAAAACTGTGTAAAATTTTACCAAAAATGTGAACTACATATGAATGTTTTTTTTTTAAGTTAGCATTTAGTATATCAGAAAAGCAAAGTTATCTTTACCAATCACACATCTCCAATAACCTAATTAGGCGCTTGAATGACTCGTACAAACAAGAAGACAAATTAGTTTAAAGCGTATGCTTATTAGAGAGTTAAATAGTACAATATGTTCTGTATCTTTATGTCACAATCTAACTACTATATGTATTATTAAAAACAAAAATGAGAATTAAGATGTTACAAATAACAACAACAACAAAAATCACCACAGTAAACAAAGGTCCAGTTGGTATTACTCACAGTTCTTGGCATGATCAACAAAAATTCAGTTTTTATATATCAGTCTTGAATTTTTTTAAGAAATCTTGTACAAAAAAATGTATGTTATGTTTTAAATGAAATAGATTTATGTGTGATATCTCTCACAAGTCACACAAGGTTGTGTAGAATCTGGCAATTAAATGGCTTAACAAAATGTTTTATTTAATGTATTAATAATGCTTTGATTCTTGAATAAGCCTCACCTAACTATGTGAGGTCTGTAACAATCTTTCCGTTGCATGTTCCTGAAGTAAGGCCATTTTGACTTGGTCATTAAGAGCATGAAGACCAATGTTATTACTTAGTCATCCATTATGTTGTTAAAAGGATTGAAAACAAGTATGTGGGTTGAGTCTGTGACGCTGACCAAAAATTGTTATTTAAAGTGCTGATACAACACCATATACACCAACTTGTGACTTGTGAAGTATGCAGGTTCGTTCAGTCCTGTATCAAGTCTGTTCCAACACTAAATACTGTCATTTTTTTGTTATTTACCTCTACTCTAACATGGAAAATTAGCTAATAAGTGGGGGTAGCTAGTCAACGCCATCCTTCACTTTGGAAGCTACATAATGTCATATGAAAATAACCTTTTTTGCCTAATCTAGTGTGTTCAAACTCTTGTTTTATTTTTCATTCAGCATCTTTTCTTAATTGGTGAGTACAGTCCAGATTATTAACTCCTTACTTTAAATACAAAAATGTGAAATTCCTCTAGCTGGTTTTATAGAAAATAATAATAATAATAATAATAATAATAATAATAATAATAATTCCTGAAATTAAACAGAACTTTTATAGATTGCAGACAACTCACAACACTGGCTAATAGTGAACAGTTGACAAATTGAGACAATCAGAGGATTGTAGCCAACAAGAACCCAGGGATTATTGGGAGTGGGCAAATTTTGCCATGAATGCTGGGGTTACACCCCAAATCTTTTTCGACGGGACATCCTGGAATGATCACAGAGTTCAGGATCTCATTTCAACATCTCATCCAAAAGAAGGTGCTTCTTTATAGTACAGTATTCCTGTCACTGAACAGGGCCACTTTGACCCACAGAGACCACTAGCGCCACTTCCCACAGCAATCTGGTTTTCCCTTTACATCTCCAATCCATGTACTAACCACACTCAGACTAAGTCATGAGATGCAGAGTGATATTCCCAGAGCAAAATAATGAAATTTCCCAAATGGGACCCGTGTGACATTTTATGTGAAAAGGGTCTATCAATTCCCCTAAGCATTTAAAATTGTGTATACTGTATTATAATTATATTCAAGTAGCTAGACCACAAATAAAATGTGATAGCCACATTTGTAGAAAAGTAAACACTTAAATCATGCTTATCATGTTTATATGTCTGTCTGCAAGAATGAATGTCACCCCAAGCTGAAGTAAAGCTGATTACGAGCCAACATTAGTCAGTTCTGAACATCAGGCAGACGTTTCAGTTTTGTAAATATGTTAATTCTTGTTGGCACCTGACTAAATAAATCTAGATAGTTTGAAGTTGTGATCATCAGCTTCATTTACCCTTACCCTTCTGAAACCTTTTGAACATGACCATGAAAATATCTGAAAGGTGTTTGAATAAGGGGAAAAGAAAGTAAATATAAAAGTCATGTTCACAAAGAAAGCGTTTATTCATTAATATCAATTTTCTAATCTATTCATGTTTCACTGAATGAAGTCTAGACAGTGACCAGAGAAAAGCGTCAGTACTCTGACAGAGGACATTTAGCAAAAGCCACTCAATCCACAACAAAGGCCTTGTGTCCTGACAGGTGCTTTTGCCACAGCACCAGACAAGCTTCTGGATTACAGCAAGGCTAATTGTTGTCGTTGTGACTTTTTCTATAAGCACTCTCCAGACAACTGCTAGGCTGAGATAAGAGGGAGACAATGTGGGGTGCAGACTGAGAGACGCTGAGTGAAATCATCTGTAGCCGTCACTACCTACACCTGCTTTTGATAGAAGCCATTTCCCATGATCCAGTTCAGCAGGAACAAGGACACCCACAGCAACAGACAAACGAAAGAGCTTACTGGTTAAAAATCTACAAAGACATAATATATTGAGCCCATTTAATTGTACAATTTATTAAGATTTAATAGTGTTGTTTTCCAAGAAGATGTATTTCTTGACAACTGGAAATGCTTCACGAAGTCATTTCCTTATAACCATTTCTTATCAAGAAATAACTTTTATTAGCCAGAGTACCCATCAGAAATTTGAGAAAATACTTGAATTCTATGACAATTACTCAGTTGTATATATTGAATGACATATTGCACCTGGCTGAATCCAAATATGTTAGTCACTGAATAATAAACTGAAGATCAAACATAATTTTTTTCGACAATCATGCTCATCTAAACCATCTTCTACAGCCTTGGTGATAGAGCTGGGCAATATGGGGAAAACGTATATTGTGTTTTTTTTTTCTTTTCTTTATCAATCGATATAAATAATTATCATGATATTGTCACATCTTTATATCTGGTAAAAATAAAAGCAGGTTTTGCTCTGGAAGGATTGTTGTACAAACATGATCATTAACTGTGGTTTTCATTTCCTTTTATTATCTAAACAAGGCAAACATTTTCTAAACATTAACAGTTAAAAAAAAAATCATTACAATGTATTATATACATCGGGCCAGATGAATTATTGTTTAATAAGGGGAAATTTCTTATTTTATTTGATTAAGATTATTGTTAATAGGTGAGGTTGTTGTCTCAGGTGTTGCAGGTCAACCATTTTTTGAGACTCACAGTGTTACATTTGTGGTTTCTGAGCAACATAAATCTGTAATAAATAGCTGATTTTAACCAAAAGGATTTGTGTCATCCTCAAGGAAACATCACGCGTGTAACATTACACAATAGTGTACTTGAGAGAAAGAGAAAGAGAGAGAGAGAGAAAGAACTCAACCTTGTTCCGTGTGGATCAGTGATCTCTGCTCTTATGCACATATGATTAGTAAATCCATTAAACAGGAAAAAGTGTTCTCATACAAATCTCTTAACTTTGGAACAGACTCCTGGGTGTTGTCTAGAGCTCAGCTACGCTACCAGAGTTTAAAAATAGATTAAAACATATTTGTTTAATCTACCGTTCAAATAACTGGCTCTTGTTGTGTGCCCAAGCCCTGTGGCGTTTGTCCACTATAACATACTAAATGCTAAAACTACAACCTGGTTTAATGTACATATAAAACCTACCCCCATCATTTATCATTTATCCTGAAGATCTTGTGATCTGTTGGTCAATAAATCTTGTCGATTAGGCTGGGAAGGTGATTAACACTAGGCGCAGTCAGATAGGCTCCATGTGATCTCACTAAGGGGCTCTTCCCTGGTGGAGATCTTTTGTAAAGCTGCTTTGAGGCAACAGCTAAAACAGTGTTATCTAAATATTGTTTTTCAATATGGATTGATTAATTGTGTGAGCCAATTAGTATCAAGTATTCAGACAGAAAACAGCATAACCTGTGTTATTGCACATGCGTAAGGTGTGTGGGGTTGGTCTTCATCTGCATGTTGTGCATTAAAACGGTATAGTTGAGCATCTAACCAATGAAGCATCAATGCCAGTAATATTATTCAACCTTACATGTACGACCCAGACTTGACCCAGAACAGCAATGTGAATCCTGCAAAGTTCTTCAAAATTTTTTATGTTTGAAATATGTACTTGGTAAAAAAAAAACAACAACAGCAACTCAAGCATGTGGTCCTCGGTTACTCATTCACTGATAGATTATTTTACATTTGCATTTATGCAATTAGCAGATGCTTTTGTCCAAAGCAACTTACAGTAAGAGAGAGACAATATGTAATTTGTTACACAGTCAAAGTAGATGATAAAAAGTCTTGTGAAATGACATCCTGAAAAAAGCAGCAGTAAAGTTTCTTGAAAAATTGCTTCGACTCACATAAAAATGGTGAATGTTACATGAAATGACAACCAGAACCAGTGGGAGGGCCATGAGTATGCACTCATGTTATTCAATATTGGTGGGAGGGGACTTTCACGTCATAAACCTCTCGGCCTGAAAACAGACTGAACTTTTTTTAATTCCTTCTAAAACTACATTTGAAATAACAGGTGTCCTTTAAAATCTGATTTTAAAAAGCAAATAGTTGTTATTGAAACACATCTCCATCTACTAAACTCTGACAACATTAGCATCAGAATTGAAAACATGAACATCTGGAATAGAAAATATGTTATCCTCTGGCTCCCATTTTGACTACTCTTTGGTTGATCGGCCATCCAAGTGTGTAATGGCATCATAAACTGCTGACACATTCAAGATCACGATTTTGCATTATTCCCTAAATGGGATTAATACTGCTGTATAGAATAAAGTCATTGTCCAATAAATGAGTTTCCAGCAGCAGCATCACTTTCTCCCTCTCTCTAGCACACTACCATTTGTTCGAAGGCCACATACTGCGCTGGGACATCTGTATCCCTGCTGTCATCGAATGAGATGGAGTCTGTCTCATTAATCTCGCTCTCTATTCACAACACTTACCGTCTATTTTTTAACCCTCGACACACATCCCATTCAATCTACAGCCCAATAAAGCACACACATCCAATTTAAAATCATCACCTCGGCACCACAAGACATTTCTTAAAATGGGTTTGTTTTTATGGCATCAGAACGTGGGCGCATGAATATGCAGAAGAATTGGAACCTGGTGTGAGTTTGCTGGGACGTTGGGAAGAGATCTTCTTTGAATGTTAATGAAGGACTGAATTTTAGAAAGCAGAATGGGTTACGTTTGTAATCAAATAACTATTTTCCAGGTGTTCCATAATGATCCAAGGCTCAAATTGAGGTCTAAATATAGTCGATGAAGTCTGAGTGTGATAAAAGCATGGCGCTAGAAAACCAGAGGCCATTTTTCTGCTCTTTTGTTTCAGAAACAGGGAGTGAAGGGAATGAAAAGAGGCTGATCATGGCTTTAGAATTCCCTAGTGAATGAGAGCATTTTCACATTGGCATGGAAAGAATTTACACATCTATTGAGAGGCATGCTTTTGCAGAGGAAACGATGACGTAGAAGGAATAAGGAGAGAGATCTTATTCTTTGATCAAGCCAGAGGGACTGAAGATCAAATCTCTTCTGTTACAAACAAACAAAACCACATTTTTTTCAAATGTGGCTGCACTGGGGTCAAAAGCTAAGCGAAACCATTCAACATGTTGTCCATCCAGAGAGAGCACAACCTCTATTTCATCCCTGCCTCACTTAGTCCCAAAGGAACAAGAGAGGGGAATGTATTTGCTCCTTACTCTTGAGATAGAGTTGGTTTCAGACGAACAGAGGTGCTCCAAATAAAATCCTGTTTTAGATCTTCAATGGCCATAGACGATCAATTCCAAAAAAAAGGCCATTAATTAGGAAAATTAGGACAGATTCCAACAGTGAATTATTTTTCCAATTACAAGAAAGAAAAAGTCACATGAACGCTGAACAGATGACAGAAGATCAGTGTTGGACAGTAATGCATTACTTTAGATTTCTTTGAATTAATTTTAGATTAGATTTCATTTTTAAGAACTTAATCATTCAATGAGTTATAGTTTTTAAAATAGTAATTCAATTAATGATAAAAGTTGTATTACAATTTCGCAAAAGAAAGGGTAAAATTTTCATGAACCAGACAATTGAATGGATTAAAAACTCTTTCCACAGGCTAGTTGAAATTATTTTACATTCGGAAGTCATTCAAATGAGGTACCAAAAAATGTGGTCTACATGAGCATATTGAACGTACCAAATGGTTTAACAAAAAAACGTAGAATTGTGGCATCCCTACTATATATACTGTAAAATTTCGACAAATGCCATTTTCAGTCCGTTTTCATGATTTCATGATACATTTTTCAACTACATTTTTTTACATGTTTTTGTCAGTAGTCAATAGTGTCTGTGATGAGTTAGTCATCTTACTCATGTGAGTTTGACACACAGTATTTTCATATTGAATTAAAGCTAAAAGCGTAAAAAGTTTCCAAATCTTGATTCAGATTTTTGAGTAACATTATACAGATTCCATTGAATGGATAAAAGTTTTGAAAAATTAAGTACATTTCTGATTTTGAATTCACAGAAAGGCTCCTTCTAAAATCGATAAAAAAGAAATAAATAAAAATTGTTTTTACTTAATATAAAAATATTAAAAAGCACTTGTTATAATGCACAGTTTTCTTTAAAGTCAGAAGACACTTTATTTTGTTGACCTATGATTTTTGTTGTAAGAATGTGCACTTCCTATAATGCTAATTACTGAATTACAAAAAAAAAAAACTAGAGCAATTAATAGTTAATCTTATAAATACATCTATATTAACTTTCCAAACACTGTCATGAAAATGTCATAGTTCACACACATGTACACGGTCATCTTTGTGCACTTTTGAAAAAGTGTATTAAAGGATAGCTTGCTACACAGTGACTCTGCAGTATTTCAGATTAATGGTGGTCTGTGGTAATTGATTCTCCAATTACTGCTCTTCTGGTTAAATAAAAACATAAATAAACTAACAGCATGCTATCTAAAAATCTATCCATGTCTTAATTTAGATCACTACATTAATAGATGTTGATCGTAACTGCTTTAATCAGTCTCTGTTTGTTTCACTTTCTTATGTAAACTCCATTTCTATTAACTTTTTCAGGAACTTTGCTTTTCTCAGCAATCTAGATGTAGGCAATTAACTCTCTCTCTCTCTCTTGAACAGTACACTACAGTAGTGGCACATTACTCCTGTGAGGCCTAAAGCATAAACTTTAGGTTTAAAAACCTATATGTGACTGTGTCAAAACCATAAAATCATATTTTTTAAACTTCTCTGCTTTTTCTTCTGGTTCCATGCCCAAATAACAAGAAAAACTGGCCATCGTGCTATTTCATTTTAGGATCAATCTCATTATGTTTAAGCCCTTTGGCAGCTCCAGACACTGTGGATGATATAATACACCTCCTGTGTGCCCTGATCTTGGCTTTCATGGGTAAAGAAGCTTATCTGAGATCTGCAAACCTTCGTTCAATTTGCTCTTCACAATGCAAGCATAAACTCTGACTCCCTCCAGTGAAAGGACAGCAGTTCTGATCTGTCAGAGAGATGGATGGCTAATGTCATCATGACTGCCATACAAATTTAGCACAATGAGTTGATCTATTATTGGTGGGTGCTCTAATTAAATATGATACATAAATCAAATAGTTCAGAACAAATCATTCATTCTCTAAAGTAAATACAGAAAGACTGGCAAATTGCATATTCTTCTCTGAATCATTTTAATGTTTGGTTTTCTTTGTATCTAATGTATGGGAAGAACAGGATCTCTGCAAGGACTATAAGCCTTGGACACTAGAGGTCACCGTTTTGATGTTCCAAACTCCTTTACAGTAGTTTTCAGCTAATTATGTTAGCTTATAAATGAATGTATCTTGTTCCATTTGACATTTTTTAAGTCACCTCATTCTATGCTTTGTTATTGTATGCTCAGTTTCAAGCGAGTTACTCCCACGCCTGACAATCTCAACATGCGGGAAGGGTGAAAGAAGGAAAGATGCAGAGTTTTTAAGTACCTTGAAGGTTAATATTGGAGGATGGAGCAAGTTAATGTTGCACAGGTGAAAAAAAGATGGAACATATAATTTATATGAGGTTCGAGAGGATTTATCCAGAACAACCCTTAAGCTATTTCATGTTTAGAGAGAGGAGCACAGAAGGAATCAGCATCAGAGAGGCTGTTTTTTGGAATCAATGATGATGAATTAATTTTCAAGTTGTGTTTTAAAGATATATAAATAAAGTTGTGTGTAATAGGCATAGCAATGAAAGAGAATCCCACAATTTACCAAGAGGGAGCACAAAAAGAAGGATATAAACAAGAAGGAGATGAGAACCCAACAAGAAGCCCTGAGGGACCCCCAAAGTGACTGTGTGTGATTTGGACCTGGCATGTTTAAGTTGAACAAAGCTAAGGTGCGGGGCCAAGTGACATATATGGAATGCATCAAATAATTTAATTAAATATTAATGTATTATTTTTATTATTAACACATTTTTTCATAACTATTCAGTAAAAACATTTCAGTTAGCCTTCTGGAGCTCTAATTGAAGCTGATTCCGCAACCGCTGTTATTGAGAAAAAAGTTAGGTAAACATTTTTTAAACTTCTGGCAGAACAAATTTTGCATCTAGGTATCTAGGAAACCAGGCACAATATCCCATCATTTCCTATTCTGCCTCCTCATGATGTAGTCGTGTGGTACTTAAGGTAATTATTAATAATTCTGATTTTCGTAAATCTGATTGACGTTTTTTGATAAAAGATTGTTTAACAAACCTTTATCAGGTAAATTACTTGTCATGCTTGTCATCTTCCCTCTGGAGACGTCCCACCTCTCCTACTGTGTTCGGCTCCTAATTGGCCTTTCAACAGATGTAATGCTTATAAATATATGAACGCGAATTACACAGACTCAGCAATAAATTAAAACCCTTCAGTTCAAGAATCTAGAAAGTATGACTGACACCCAATGATACAGATTTATGTTTTTTTTTGTCTATAAGGGACCTGTATCTGACATTTTCACAGTCAACAGTTGAAGGGAGTCAAACAGCTGAAGGGAGATATTTCAAAATCCGAATAATGTCGCTTCCATGTGTAGTGTTGAATCTCATACACCTCAAATTTAGCCACGTAACCTCACTTTCTCACAAACACCAAAACATTCCTCCACTGAAATTGGTACAGAAAAGTGCTCAGAGACAGAAAAATGATCAGTTTAACTCCCCTAGCTCTTTTAACTTTGCCTCCCCCGTTAAGTCTTGCACTCTTCCATCTTAATCTTCTTTTTAATGGTTCTAAAGAAGTTGGCTGTGATGAGACGAGCACCTCAATGAGCATTTGTATTTATTTCTGTTCAATTCAGCACATTCTGAGCATGTTATGTCCTCTTCTGTACATGAATGTCATATTAGCCTCTTGTCACACACATGACAGATAAGAGTCGAATATTGTTAGTTATGTGAATGAGCACACCAAACATTCTAAATTTAAACAAAATCAGAATTTAGCATTAAACTTTGTGTGGTGTTCATAGTGCTTTTACTCAGGCAGTGTTCGCGGCTCTGGTGGACCCAGTGATTTTTAATCCCAATCAAGACATTTTATGTTAAAATAGTTAAAAGATAATTACTTTAGTCAGGAAACAGGTGATTTAATCAGCAAAAGTACTTTAAATCTTGTTTTTAGCCTTATTTATTCACATTTAGAATTTAACCGAAATGTAGTGTTCTCATTATTGTTACTGACAGTGTGAGTCGGAGATAAACAGGCCACTCCGTGGTCTGATGATAATACAAAGGTGGCAAAAAGACAAACCAGGAACTATGAGCCTAAATGGAAAAAAACTAGATTGGAAGTATTCAAAATTGCCTGGAAAGAGAGCATAAATAAATATAGACTAGCATTAAAAACTGCAAGAACAAACTACAATCACAAATTAATAGAAACAAATTAAAATAACCTATGCCTTCTATTTGAAACAATGGCTAATCTACTAAACAGTCAAACATAGACAGATTCAAATGCAGCTAATTTTGCAACAATTATTTTATTAATTATTTCACAAATAAAATCACATCTATTAGATGCAAAATCACTAAAACTCATGTTCAATCTAAGCAGCCTAACTCAAATTCTATGCCTTTGCCTCACTCGCTGCAAAATTGTTCAAATATTGACCTGAAAGAACTGCTGAAAATGATCACAGCATCTAACTCAGCATCATCATGCTCTCTCGATCCTGTACCAACAAAATTACTGAAAGAATTGCAACAAATAGCTCAAGAACTGTTTCTAAATATTCTAAATATCCCATTATCTCTATCGCTAGGTTACGTTCCTAAACAGCTCAAAAATACAGTAATTAAACCAATAATCAAAAAAACGCACCTGGATCCTACTTAGTTATCCAACTAAAGGCCAATCTCTAACCTTCCGTTCTTGACAAAAATATTAGAGACATTTGTAATAGCACAGCTCAGCTACTTCTTACAGAAGAGCAACTGTTATGAAGATTTTCCATCTTGATTCAGAGCGCATCACAGCACAGAGACTGTGCTGGTTAAAATTTCAAACAATCTATTACATGATTGGGATCAAGGGAACATCTCTCTTCTAGTTTTGCTAGATCTAGCCATCGATACGATAGATCCCAGCATTCTCCTCGAGAGACTAGAGAACGATGCATGCATCCAGGGCCAGGCTCTAAGATGGTTTTACCTCTCTGACCGTTTGTCAGTTTGTTCATGTAACCGGAGACTCGTCAAAAACAATAGCAGTAGAGCATGGGGTTCCTCAGGGATCTGTTCTGGGACCCATCCTATTCTCAATCTACATGCTGCCTCTTAGCAAAATTGTTAGAAGACATGGGGTTAGTTTCGTTTGCTCTGCAGACGATAATGGAATAATGGAATCTCTCCGTTTTAAATATGGAGCTGGGGGGACACACTGTTAATTTTTCCAATACAGTTAAAAATCTTGGCATCATTATAGATAGTGAACTGATGTTTAAGAACAATATCACTTATGCAAGTATGGAAAAAATCTCTTATGTTACTGTGGAAAAAATATGGAAAAGACTGTAGCAAAACAACTGATTGAATTCCTGACCCAAAATGAACACATGGATTGTTATCAGTCGGGTTTCAGAACTCATCACAGCACAGAGACAGCACTACTGAAGATAGTCAATGATATCTGGTTAAACACTGATTAAGCAAAAGCTACTATCTTAGTTCAGATATCATACCATAGTTATGCTGATGATACATACATTTATCTAGTTATCTCCCCGAATGACTACAACACCATACACTCGCTCGATCTTGATGAGATTAAAGACTGGATGCAAAACAACTTTCTTCAATTAAACAAGGACAAAACTGAAGTCATTGCATTTGGAAGCAAAAGCAAGGTTGTTAAGGTTAACATGAATCTCAATGCCAAGGGCCTAACAACTACAAATTAGGTCAGGAATCTTGGGGTGATTCTGGACTCTCATCTTAGTTTAAATAGCCATGTCAAAGCAATGACCAAAATCAGCTTATTACCATCTTAGAAACATTGCAAGAATCAGATGCTTTGTTTCCAGACAAAATTTAGAGAAACTGATTCATGCTTTCATCTCCAGCAGGCTGGACTACTGTAACGGTCTTCTCACCGATCTTCCCAAAAAGACCTAAACAGCTACAGCTCGTTCAGAATGCAGCGGATCGAATTCCAACCAAAACTAGAAAGTCAGAACACATTTGTCCAGGTCTTAATTCTCTACACTGGCTGTCGGTTTTCCGTAAGAATAGATTTTAAGGTTCTGCTGCTAGTACATAAGTCCAAACATAACGGTTCTGTGCTCTCTTCATTGGCTTCCTGTACAATATCGCATTGACTATAAGATACTTCTCCTTGCCTTTAAGACGCTGACTGGCTTGGCTCCAGGCCTACCTGAGCAGTCTCCGATCACGATATATTCCAGCTCACTCTCTTCACTCACAAGAAGCAGGACTATTGATTATTCCAAAGATTAGTAAATTTCTACCTAGCTTTCTCATATAGAGCCCCAAAGCTTTGGAATAAACTACCAGAAGTTGTCCGGAGTTCAGCTACTCTCACAGAGTTCAAATCAAATTAAAAACATATCTGTTTAATCTAGCATACGAATAATTGGCTCCTGGTATTTGTTCAAACGGATATGGTGTCTGCACACTATAAACATACAAACTGTTGAAAAAACAATGTAATTCAATGTGCCTATCTAACCTATCACTATCATTTATCACTCATCATGCAGCTGATGCTGATCACCTGTTTGTTGTCTGTTACAATTTTCTAACCATTGTTTTAGCTTGTTAGTTTCTGTTTTGTCTTTGTTTTTTCAGGTGCTGTCCGGCAAACTTTTCATCGATGGATCTTAAGTTTGTATCCGCCACATAAAACATATGCTGGAATAGTTGGCGGTTCATTCTGCTATGGCAACCCCAAAAGGGAAAAAGCCGACAAGATACTGGATGAATGGATGGATCTTAAGTTTGTATATTCTTTATGTGACTTGTACCTGCCTCAGTCAGCGAGGCTCCCAGGGGCCTCACAGAGGGAATTCCTTTTTACCATACCTGATCCACACTAGGACTTTTGAAGCTGCACTGAAAGCAACTGCTAAAAAAGCGCTATATAAAAACGTGATTGATTAATTGATTGATTGATTGGTTGATTGATTGATAAGGGGCAAGTACAGTCACAAAATCTTTTAAAAATAGCTATATCTAAAATTAACTTTGTAATTTATTTTCGATACAACAGATTGTTGTACATATGATTGTACATGTAATTGTTATACTTTTACCATCCAGTGGTTAGCAGTACCAGGATACCAACTGCTATAAAACACAAAGCAGAATAAGTGCAATTCCCATCTGTAAGTGCATGAATTAGTGTAAAAACTCATTTTATTAGTCCAGACACCTAAACTTAACTTAGTTCAACTCGAACATCTCTTGTTGAACACAACCGATTGAGTTGTTCATCTTCTTCTTCATGTCGGCTTTCTTCTTTTTCGGGGTCGCCACAGCGGAATTAACCGCCAACTCTCTGGCATATGTTTTTACGCAGCAGATAACCTTCCAGCCGCATATTTAGTTGTTCCACTCCAAATATTTTTTGTTTAAAATCATATTATTGGAGCACTGAAAATCAATCAATGTTATAGCTATGGATGACAGTCTCTCAAAAAATGAAGGTGACAGAGCAAAACATTGATAGGAATGAAAAAGACAGACAGGTTGAGTTGCTTTGGAGAGATTGTTTGTTTTCCCCTCTTCACCATCACTACTCGCCCTAATGAAGGAATCTCTCTGATACACTCTTTAATGCATGTTTAAGGCTTTGCCATGGATGGCTGGCACACTACTGATAAGGATGCATGCGTTATCCGCTTCGACAGACTGACTCGTCCAAGCCGGCCTCCTGCCTAAAGCATCTCCGTCGGATCATCCACTGCCACACTGTGTTGACGACAGCTATGACAGCGCAGATAAAGGACAATCGAAGATGTCAAAAGCTTTGGGGTGGACAGATAGAGGGTACACAGCACTGGGAGGAATGAAAGAGGTTTGTAAATGAATTGAAGGATGTTATCGTATACCGCACTTCAAAGGAAGAACAGCATGACGCACAAGAAGAAAATAGCTCAAAGTGGTGATTTTAGTCTGATGTCATTCTGCAAAGTCAGAGTTAAACCAGTTTGGAGCTTTTTTGGATATTTTTAAACATTGGGTCAGAGGACGCTTCTGGACACAGTTTTTTAGGACTTCCAGAGTTTGTGTATTTTTGACTGTTTGATTTTCCTTTTAGCAACTGCTGCAGTACACTGAAAAAAATGCACTCTTGGAACAAAAAAAAAAAGCCTCAAATAAAGTTAAACTCTTTCTAGATCAAGCAAAAAAATCTGCCAATGGGGCGAGCAAATTTGACTTGGCAAGAATTCTTAAAATTAGAAAAAAATTCAAGCTGATAAATAGACAAAAACTAGAGATTTAAGACTAACTTAGAAAATTTAGTATTAAAATAAGTATATATGACCTTAAATTAAGAAAGTTTGTGCTTAATTTTAGTTCTTAAAGTAGAATATGGGTTCTTAAAACTTGAAATTCTAGCTTAAAAAATAAATTTTAAACAATTATATTATATATTATTTAGGCCTATTTATGCATTTTTAGATAGGACAGTTCTGATAGGAGAGAGCTTAGTAGAGCTCTGGGAAAAGATCGATGAAGGACCAGAGCTGGATGCGAATCCCTGTCACCAGAGGCTTCAGCTCCACATGTCAGTGCTGATGAGTTAATCTGTTTCTGATAAGCTATATAAAACTAAAAGAGAAACATTCTAGTTTTAAGACAGATTGCCTAGTTTTAAGACCACTAGTGCAGGGGTCGGCAACCCGTGGCTCTGGAGCCACATGCGGCTCTTTAAGAGCTCTGTCATAGTGGCTCCCTGGAGCTTTTTTCAAAAATGTTGGAAAATGGAAAAAGATGGGGGAGATAAATGTATATATGTTTAATATGGTTTCTGTAGGAGTACAAACATTCTGAACGTTTTCCAATGCTGTAAAAGTGTAGAATAAATATTTAATTTCAACATATCTGTCAACTGAGATATGCGGGTTGTTGTAAACAAACCGGCGGCTCTGTGATTGGCCATGGATCCCAAAGGGAAAAAGAGGATTCAACGTTTCTTGGCCAAAATCATTTGCATTCATTGTCAATGCGGAAGTATTGTCTGAATGTTTGTTCTGTAGTGAGAAGTTGTGAAATAACAAGAAGAGTAATGTTCAAAGACACTTCCAGCGAAGGCATGCACGTATTTAGTAACAAAGTGGCTGTTTTTATAAAGTGATTTCATAATTTTGTAAGTATATATTTGGAATGACACTTAGGAATATTATCAAAAACTTAAACTGTATTAATTTGATTTTATATACTTTATCTTTTCAAAAGGCTGCAGTTTTATTTTAATAAATGCAGGTTGGGCTTTATTGCACTGTTTGTTGCCCAGATAGGGGGCACGTGATGCACGTTCCATTTTGATGTTGTTTGGAATCCTCAAAATAAAAATGACATCTAAAATCTGAATTTAATAACATTGTAATGAAGTTAAACTTGAGGCAGCATCATACAACAGAGTAGTCACGTGGTGCGTCATTCTCTACAGGATGCACTTCAGGGAAAATAAACATTTAATCATGAAGGATCATTATGTATTTGTAGCCAACTTAGTCATTTTTTTAGTAGGCTAATATAGCTAATATAGATACATACAGCATCTGTTGCCTTCATTATAACGCTTATACAAGGCTTTTAATAGACATTTTTGTTTTTTTGATCCACTTTCAACATTTTGGGTTGCCGGCCCCTGCACTAGTGACTAGATACAAGTTGGAATATTCTAGTTTCTATGCGTTTTTACAGCTTGGAAAGACTTGTTTTGAGAGTTTTTGTATTGTTTTAAGATCCAACAGCATATGTTATTAGCTAGAAGCTTTTGCTAATTTTAAGAATTCTTGCCAACTCAAATTTGCTTACCCCATTAGCAGAATCTTTTGCTTGATCTTTTTTTTCTTGTTTCAAGAGTGCTTTCTTGAAGTACAGATCTCTTTCATCGAAGTTAGAACACAACTGGATGGAGTTAAGGTTTGGGTTATTGATTATTTATTTACGGTGTAGATCCTTTTTCTTATTTTCTTTTCACAAAAATTTGAGTCTTATTTCAAGAAACCAAATGTTCTAACCC
This sequence comes from Danionella dracula, assembly GCA_900490495.1. Classification (NCBI taxonomy): domain Eukaryota; kingdom Metazoa; phylum Chordata; class Actinopteri; order Cypriniformes; family Danionidae; genus Danionella; species Danionella dracula. Next base: position 3,482,063 of record UELW01000600.1, read on the forward strand.
CATTGTCAGATATTTTACTTGATCTAGACTAGAACTGTATTTAAGACTTTTTTCTTGTTCCAAGATGCATGTTTTTACCAGTATTTAATATTGATTTCTTAAAATAAAATATCAATAACATTATTGATATAAGAATAAGTTGAGTCAAAAATTCTTGTTTTAAGATTTTTGTTTTAAGATCAGCGGCAAAATTGGCAACTTGTTTCACATAGTTTGTTAATTCAAGAAAATAAATGACCAGAATAAGATTTTTTTTCTCCTCAAGAAAATATAAGTGTTATTTTCTCAAAAATAAGCTAAGAATCTATACCCAACAGGTTTAAATTAGAAAATAGTTCGTAAAATAAGAAAATCTGGATTTTCAATCTAATTTTAAGCAATTTCAGCTTTGCTTGGAATAAACTTTTTGCAGTGTATAAATCTTGTTATGTGTCTTATATTTCCCAGTGATGGGTTGCAGCTGGAAGGGCATCCGCCGCGTAAAACATATGCCAGAGAGTTGGCGGTTCATTCCGCTGTGGCGACCCCGAAAGGGAATAAAGCCGACATGAAGATGAATGAATGAATGAATGAATGAATGTGTCTTATATTTTGGAGTTTTCTGACAGCTAGTCCAATCAAAACCAATAGTCTTAAAGGTACAATATGTAAAAATAAAATGAAATTGATGTGACAAAAGAAATTAAATAATCCCGTTTGTTTCAAGTATTGATTTTTCTAAAAATAGTCATACATACAGAATATCCACATGTAAATGCAGAAAAAGCGCAGAAAAATTTCAGTCTTTACATATAGTAGACAATTTGTAATTTGGAACTATTCAGACCAATCTGTACTTGCAAATCAACCCTGTGAACTGCCTTCTGTGAAAACTAAGCACATAACCCCATTAGAGCAGGGTCGTATTGTATCGTCCACGATAACACGGGTATAAATTAATATTGTTCGTAATGTTCATATCGCGATACTCTGATGTGTTGATGTAATGACATGTGTTTTACGCATGCCTACGCCGCTTGTTTGCGTGCGCTGCCTCCCTCAACACAAGGATGATAAACAGCGCTGGAAAGCAAAAATGGCTTTAGCGAGCTCAGAGGAAGAGTTAAATTCCATAATGGAGTGATTTCAGTGGTGTGGAAGGGGTTTTGATTCAAAAGAACAGATACAGAAGAACACTTGAGCTAAAATAATGTAGATTCAATGAAAAAAGACTACATGACTAGAAATAACGCTGGGTTCTCAGAGCTCATGAGTGGACGAGACCATCATGCTTTGGGCATCTTCAGATGGCCATCGGGACTTTTAAATTCATGTATTAGTTCGCGGTGTATATGCATCTATATTTACGATTGGCTAAATGTAAGACTGGAACCAAACAACACGAACTCCATCTGCGTTGTGGCACTTAGAAAACTGGGATGGGTTAGATGCAGAGTACAAATACCAGTTATGGGTCACTACATACCTGGCGAACTGGTCACTTTCAAATCACTTCACTGAAGCGACGTGTCAAAATAACAGACAATTGGTTGTCTTTACCATAAGGATGTTTGCCTTATTGTGAAGAAAACTTGACCCATGACCCCATGAGTAATCAAACTTTTCTGCTTACTAGTGGCAAACTTACTAAAGTTTGTTTAGTGTTTCCTAGTATCACCCTTAAAATAGTGTACTCGAGTTCGGCTTAATCTTTGGTTTTGAAGGCAGAGCTCCAAACAGCGGAGTTTAACAGTGACTCAAGCAGGTTAGCAGACCTCCTTACACTACTGTACTACTTTTTTTCACTGGAACAGGTATAATGGTGTTATTTCAGGTGCATGAGTATATTCTGCTATTCTGTCAGTCTTGGCCTAACTGTATTAAAAGGTAAAAACAAATTCAGGTTGGATTCTAACAATATGAGGAAGCACTATAAAGTACACAAACTAAACTTGACGAACACAAAATGTATTCTTTAAACAAGTAAAGAAGTTATTGAGTGTAGTAAAAAAAGTGGTGTTGTGACCAATTTTTTATTAACTGTAAAAGTTACACAACAGGTGAGAAAAACACTTTTGACTTTGACATTTATATCCATGTTTGCAGAAAAAATTTCAGTCAAGGTTAGTCAGGCTGTATGCCAGAGAAATGATTAGTACCAGACCCACGCAGAGAGCCTCCCTAATTTTATTTAACAAACTGTGGATTTTAAAGTGCTAAGGGTTAAGAGCTTGAACATCCCCTGCAAGTCCCTGTAGTTAAAGTAAAAAATGACAGTACATCCAAAGTCAAGTTAAAAAAAAATACAGTTGTATAATATCATATTTATATCTCAAATTAACTTTATAAAATGTAAACAGTTTGTGTACACAAACTGTGTGATTGTCATTTGAAAAACTGATTATCTGTTAACATGGATCTTAATGTCAAAGAGGCTTTATGCTGGGAAGGTGATTAGCACCAGACCCACTCAGAGAGGCGCCCTGTGATCCCTGTGTGTGCGTACATGCGTGTGTGTGTGTGTGTGTGTGTCTGTGGGGGTGTGCATGTGCGTGTGTGCGTGTGTGTTTTACTTCAGGTTCTTTTTTTTCCCACATCAATAAAAATTATTGCATTGAAAACTTTATTGTGCCACACAATTGGTTTAACCTGGGTTTTTTTTTGTAGGTTAGTGAATCCTGGTCAGTTCAAATCAACACGTTCTTCATATTATTAGACATTCCCTTATTACCTAAACTGTGATAATTATACTTCCTGCTCTCAAAAGGAACCTTCCAATCCCTAAGGTAGCAGTATAAGGTAGTGCTATTTCTAGAATTATCCAATAGGAATTAAACTCATAATCCAAATTATGTCTTTGAAAAGCTGCTTTGAAGCAACTAGCTTTTATATATCGCTAATTTACAGAAAATCAAACTTATCTTACATTGCTTCAAAAATAACTTTTTTTGAGAACTTGTCATAAAAAGACTAGTTCGACAATGCTGAGCAAAAAAACACTAGTTTTTCATGTCTCTAACTGATCTCCAAAACATTTTCAAACTGATTTCTAAACTAAAAAAAGCAAAACCTAATTCCCAAAGGATCAGTCAAATACAGACATCTTTTTCATAGAGAAGCTTAGAAAGAAACTGGTTTCTGACTATGCAGAATTTTTAACTAAAATGTCAAAGTGGGCAGGGAAACATCTCAGAAGCCAAGCATCCATCAAGCCGACAGCTCTGCCACACAAGCTATTATCATTCATTCAGCAGGGCTGCTAATAGAGAAACACATTTACACCCATGAACAAAATGAACTTTCTTTTAATCCAAAATTACTATTGAACTATTCCTTAGACAAGACAAACTGGTAGATTTGTATTTGAATATTTAATTTAATTTAAAGCAGTTGCTAATGTATTACATTCCATGACGTAAAATCAAAAACAGTAGACTGTAAAGGTTTGACCACTCCTATAAATGAATTCAAGCAAATTAAATGAAAGCACCTATCTTGTAAAATAGTATTAGAATATGTCAAATAAAAAATCAAAAGTTTATTTATTAAGTGCCACACTGTAAGCATTTCTGTCAACAAGGGCTACGTGCAAACAGAAAAAGAAGAAGAAAAAGACGCACACTAAAAATCTAAATATATTCCACAGGATTCCGCTTAAAACCTTAATTTGAATGCATGGTAAAAATTGGTATTTAACCCTGGTTTAAAAGAGGAAAACAGACCAATGGACCAACAGACCAACGAAAGAGTGCTCCATAACCATGTAGTAGAGGTGAGGAATACTTTAAAACTTGTTATCATTTTCGATGACGAGCTGAAACTGACTGGACAGATTAACTCAGAAGTTAAGCTATAATATATTTTGTGAAATCTGGAGATTTAAGCCCATTTAACCAATTGAAAAACTTGAAAAGTCATACATGTTTGTATAGCAATCCGTCTAGCCTACTATAATTATCTGTATTTTGGTCTTTCTAAACAGACAGTCTCTAAACTCCATTGAGAACCGAGAGCATATCACTCCAGTCTTGGCCTCCTTTCATTTTAGTAACTTTCAGGATTCAATACACGATTCTGATGCTTGTGTTTAAATGGGCAAGGCCCGGCATATTTTGCTGAACTTCTGTCTCTGGCTAATTTTTTGAGGACCTTGTGGCCGGTTGACAAGGGTACTCAGGATAAGATTCCTTGAGTCAGTCTAAATCTAGAGGTTACAGAGATTCATCTGTGGCTGACCCTAAACTTAATTTCCCTCCAGACATCCAACTCTCTGCAGACAAATAAATCCTTGTTATTTTTAAAACCAGGTTAAAGACATATTTATTTTCCAAGGCTTTCATCTCTTTGTATTTGTATAGTATTTATTTTATGTATTCGTATTGGTTGGTCCAAGGGTTGAGTGCATGTCCTAGACACCCCCAGTACATATACATGCAGAACCACTCATAAGTCTGTATGTGAAACTTTAGAAAACAGCAGTAAAAACCTTGCAAAAATGAACAAAATATGCATCAAATTGAGCTCAAAACTATTTCTGCCATTCACACTGCAGAGCAGTGAACACATTCCACTTGTCCGTTTGCTGTGCTTCCACCTATTTCCCATGGCGAGAAGGTAAGAATATCAACGAACTTGTAACAAATGGCCTACAAACCTCTTGAATATTAAAACAAATCCTACAAGGGAAATGGAATTACACAAGAAAACCTGAATCTGACAGGAGAAGAGACCACAGGGGGTGCGGATTTTGCTGAAAATTCATTCATCTTTTTTGTTTATTTATTGTTTATAGAAGTACACAGTAAAAGATTGGACCACACATCTGCCCTGTTGGAGTGGAATTCCATGGTTAAGCAGACCATGAGTTGCTCAATATTCAGAAAGATTTTTCATAAGCAATGCATGTGGAATGGCTTTGGGTCTAATGTTGATATATCACAGCCTCTCAGCGGCTAGGGCCCTGCGTCTGTCTGGGTGGCATGGAAAATCATTTTGGTAATGCTTCTCAAGCATAATTCAAATCATTCTGCAAATCCAATACACTGAGCCCTAAACATAGCTTGCTGTCTTCTCAGGTCAGACACGGGGTGACAGCTGTGGGTATGTGCTTTACCAAGAGTCACATTTGGAAATATAATGTGAAAGTATATTTCAAATGTACATTTGTATTTGTGAAATAAAATCAACTAAAGAACAAGCAATTAAAGAGTTCATAAACCCTTGATAGTCCACATAACATGTATTTTTGCTTAGATAACATAATTTAAAAAATTCTCTTCTAATTTAATTCTAAAATTAAAGTAAGACATAATCTACTGATACTACCCCAATATCTCGTTCTTTCTTGTTCTTAACTCAAAATGAGGACACGCTAAAATAAAACTTCTAAATTTGGTTAAAAATGTCAATATTTGTATTTACACCCAGAGGGTTTGAATGAATGAACGAAATGAATGAATGAATGAATGGATGGATGGATGGATGGATGGATGGATGGATGGATGGAACAGTTGGATGGATGCATGCATGAATGGTTGCAACTGTGATGAAATTGTTCAGATCGTACTTAAAAGGAAGTGGATTCTTTGTAAACATAGGTGATTACATGTCGAAGTGGACTGCAGTGTCATGTGTAATCCCTCACGGCTCTATCTTTGTTCCTCTATTATTTAACCTGTACATGCTTCCAATGGGTCAAATTATGAGAAGGAACCAGATATCATACCATAGTTATGCTGATGATACACAAATTTATCTAGCTATCTACCCGAATGACTACAACCCCATAAACTCTCTCTGCCAAAGTCTTGAGATAAATAACTAGATGCAAAAAAACATTTTTAAGTCATTGAATTCAGAAGCAAAAGCAAGGTTGTTAAGGCTAATGCTTATCTCACTGCCAAGGGCCTAATAACTACAAATCAGGTGAGGAATTTGGGACTCTGATCTTAGTTTCAATAACCACGTCAAAGCAATGAGCAAATCAGATAATTACCATCTTAGAAACATTGCAAGAATCAGATGCTTTGTATAAAGTCGAGATTTAGAGAAACTGATTCATGCTTTCACCTTCAGCATGCTGGACTACTGTAACGCTCTTCTCAACGGTCTTCCCAAAAGACCATTAAACAGCTCCAGCTCGTTCAGAATGCAGCGGATCGAATTCCAACCAAAACTAGAAAGTTAGAACACATTTCACCAGTTCGTAAGTCTCTACAATGGCTGCTGGTCTCCTTCAGAATAGATTTTAAAGTTCTGTTGCTTGTATATAAGTCCAAACATAACTTATCACCAAATTCCTTAACAGACATTCTCAGTAAATACACACCAAACAGGGAACCGAGATCCTTTGGGTCAAATAAATTATATCTACCACAGGTTAATTTCACAGGTAATTTCTTGTACAGCCATCTAAAAATGTACAAAATATGCTATAAATAATAGCCCTTCCTTGCAAGAAAGAGAGAAAGAAAGAAAGAAAGAAAGAAAGAAAGGAAGGCTGGACGGATGCATGGATGGAGTAGTTTTATTATCATATCGGCTTCCAGGCCACATCATGGCATTCACACAGATTATATATATACACATCACTGAAACTAATAAATATAATAATATTTACAGTTTTCCCAGCGATGGGTTGCGGCTGGAAGGGCATCTGCCGCGTAAAACATATGCCAGAGAGTTGGCGGTTCATTCCGCTGTGGCGACCCCGAAAGGGAAGAAAGCCGACATGAAGATGAATATTTACAGTAAAATAATATTTAAAAATGTACAACAGGTTTTACAAATTGCACCACTGATAAAGATTTCCATGATCAGTAAAATGTTCTTTAAATTGGTAAAACACCCGATAAAAAATATTTTCTCCTAACATTATAAATAGGACAATTCAATAAAATAAAATGTACAGCACTGGATTGGATGGGTTGGGGAGAAATTGGAAGACAATTTTAAGACTTTTATCATATTTCCTGCATTATTTTTATGTGTGCTTAGAAACTATGTTTATCAGTAATTCTCCTGCCATTTAACACAAGTCCATCCAAATCAACCTTAAAATCCCCATTTCTGCAATAGCCAGTAATTGTAGGACTTTTTAAAGGTCAATTTCATGCTTTTTAATTACACGATGTAATTATAATCATACAGGAGCAAATTTGGTGATAGTGTGTCTTGGACAGACATAAACATAAAATATATAGACAATAGAAAAGCAAAAATATTTTTTCACAATTTTTCTAAATTAGTTTTGTAGTAGAACTGTGACTCAAACGTGTTGACAGCAGAGTGGTTCTGAGAGAAGCTAATACAAATTGTATCTAAAAAAAAAACAGAGTTGTAGGTAGTAGAACCAACACACTAACTTTTCCTAAACTGTCAGTGCTGTCATGACCAAAGCAAACTTGTATCCAATCAGCGTGATTTCTAAAAAGGTACAGCAGGTCTATATAGTAATTTTCGTTTTCAGAATCTCAAATGTATTTTTTTTAGAAAATAATAACAATGATAACTAAAATAGCATAAGTATAAACACAATATGTATTCAGTGTCCAGCAATACCACTATTAAATATTCATACTATATACTTTTTAGAACAGATTGGCAGTTATTCCTTAAATCAATTAAAACAATTTAAAACAGGTAAAACAATGTACTAAATTATACATTGCTGATATTTGTGTGTATGTATGCCATATGAGCAGATCAGAAAAGGTTTTGCAACATCTCTGAACCCACTCACTTTAAGAGAAAATGATTACCTGTGGTCTGTGACATGACCAACAGTTATCAGTTCAACACATCCATTCTTCTACAGCCATCTAAAAATAAATAAAGTACATTCTGAAAACACCTCCAGAGACATCATGTTTTCTAGAAGATTAAATTGCAGAGAGCCGCAAAGCCCTAGGAGTTGGAATCTTGCTGAGAGTAAACACTAATTATTTAAATCTATAAATGCAGGTTGGCAAGCAGAAACATTTTCCCAATCTGAGAAATCAATCAACTTAATCATGATCTGCTGAAGTAAAATTGGAAAAAGAAAAGATGAGGAAACGCGAAAGAAGGAGTGAGGCAGAGCAGCATGACGTACTCTTCCTGTCTATGGATGAGTAGATGTATGCATCATTATGCCTGTGAGCTTTTAGAATTAAACTGCCTTCATCAAACACTCAGCAGGGTGGCCCTCCTCGCACTGTTCACCACAGTGAGAGGGAGGCTTCAAGGCTTCAAACATTTTGCTTGTTTCAGAACATAAAGCCTTTCAAGCCTTTTGCCCCAGTGCCAGTCGGAGCAGTAATGAGTCGATCCATGGTTTGAGAGCTAAAGGGAGCGGGGATCACACTGCTATTCAGTTCCAGCTGCCAAAGTTGGGATGAAGTCCTAGCAGGCCTGGACACTGCTGCTACAACTGAAATTATAGGGATTGTTCGACTAAAACTATGTGGGAGAAAAGATTTAGAGGGCAAATTGGCATTTCAGTGATGAAATTGGCATGTAGACTCGAAAGGTCAGAGGTAGTGTTAGCAGCGAACTGAATATTAACAGCGAATTTTCCTGATTATTATGTAAGTAATGATTTCTTATTACCTCTGATACATTTTTTGTCACATTTCATATTTGCAAATCTGTAATTGACTTACTGAAAGAAAAGTTTTTCCCAAATTCACATTCAAACAGAAATATGACGTAAACTATTTTCTAATTATAATAACAAAACTGCCACCAATTTAAGAAAAAGCAGATAAAAGCAGTAACATTAAAGCATTCTCCATTTTAGATGTTTAGCTTAATTAGCATTACAAGCTAAGCCTAATGATAGTCTTTTGTGCTAAAAAACACATATCTACATCTCAAAATAAAGGCTTTAGAAATTACTACTTACAAACAAAGATTTAACAAGGTATTTACGAGAGAACTCAGTTTCTATTATGCTGAATGGCATATTACGTCACACTAAAATGGAACCTACTAGAAACAAAAAATAATAATATTCAGGGGCAGAACCATTGACTGAACAAAACATGGATGTTGTGTCCAAGACGTTAACCATAGGTTTCTAGCAAAGGTAAAAGAGATTTTAGCCATTAATATTCTTCGTGAAAGTATAAAACATGGGCATAGCAAAGACACCTGATTGGTTGATCGTTTAAATATAATGTTTAATATATATTAAACAAGCAAATGTAAAAATAATAGACTAGAGTGTTCATGAAGGTCAACACTTACAATTTCAATAAAAAAACCCAATGGAGTCAAGGGTATAAACATGTATTTTAGCTTTAGTTGGGCAGCGAATGAGAACCTCAAGGTGTCGATTGAGGAACTGCAGCTCAATCATCTACAGACCCAAAAATAAAGATAAATTCTTGTTAACAACTAATCTAAACTATTATTGTTTCCTTTCTGTATTCATTTAACATAAAACATATGGTGCAGCTTCATTAATAGAAGGGCACTTCATTCATTAACATTTTCATTGAACAAAACATTGTGAGCTATGATTTAATGATTTTATGACAATGAACTCTTTGGGGCAAACTCTTTGGCAGTCGGCAGTTCTGAAAAATACAGATTGAATCTGGAGTTTCAACCATGCAGAAGATCAATGAAGTAAGGTGGACCATTCAGAGAAACAATCACAATACGATTTTAAAATCAGCATAACATTTCACAGAAAGAGAAAATTAAGGGAGGGATCAAAGTATCAGAGTAATCTAGTCCAATTTACATGATGCAAGTAAAAACCAAGCGGTGTGATTCTGGCCTAATTGCAGTATTGACAGCACTGACTGACTTAGTCCAATATTCGGGGATTTACTAAAGCTTGAAAAAGATAAAATAAGTAGTTACTCTCTCTAGATTTTTAAAATAAAGGATTGGCTCAATATTCTTCAGCAGGTGTAAGAAAATGCTCTGACAGCTGTATTTATTTGCCTGTCCAGTTTGAGAGAACCATCTCATATAAAATTTCTGTGGTCTTTACCCAAGTGTTGGATGTCAGAAAAACTCAAGTTTGAAACTTTAGATATGAGGTGGAAGTATAGGGTAATGGCCAAATATGATTAACTGTTATATTTAAAAAAAATCTCAGAAAATGTATGTTCTTGAGAAAGAAAAGGAAAGGGGCTAAGATAAAGCCCTGAGGAACCCTGTATGCTTACTGAAAACCCTTATTTTTACTAAAAACTTCTTTCTCAATAATAAATATTAAAAAATTATGTATGATACAAACCAAGCTAGGTCAGTGCCTATGACCCCTACATAAGGTTTCAATCGCAGAATTAAATCTATTTTAGGGCTGAAAAACAGTTAATCAAATTAATCAATTTAATCAAGTACAAAAAATAATTGACTTAAATTACTGCAAATAGAAGCTTAATTTAATACAAATATACAATGTATAGTACTATATATATCTACAATCTACTTCCGGTTCACCGATCATGAGTTCAAACAAGACAAGTGTTTAAAATATGACTGAGACAGAGTGAGGAAAAAAATGCTGGAAGTTTTCCCAACTGTAAAATCATTTCAAGCTTAAACATGGAAAAAGCATTCAGCGCGCACACTTGCACTCACACACAATTGTTTTTTCTTCAGTGATTTGTGTAAATGCTAAACCCTAAAATTACATGCTATTATAAGTATAAAATTAGAAAACAATCCTTTTCCATTTTAGTAAATGAGACTAATGAAAATTTGTTATTATTATTGTTATTTTTGTTATTGCTTTGTACAGAACAGCAATCATGCTGAAAGTTATAATCTGCATAAAAAATAAATCAATACATAAAAACAAATATTTAATATATTTTTATATATTAAAATATTAAACAGAACTGAAAAGTCATTTTCATAAATACCCCACAATGCTTTAACCTTTAGATTGTATTTGCAAGGGCTGGGTGATAAGGCCAAAACATATATCACCAATTTATTTTATCACACAAAAAAATTTCAAGATACCTATATCATAACAAACTTAAGACCTATATCATAAATCAAAAACACATACAAAACAAATTTGCATAATGAAGAGTTGCTTCAAATACATTGTTTCAAACCCTAATTATCAAAAATGTATGAAAGTTTTTTTCAAACTCTGGCAACCCTAACCATGCTTTTTACAAAGTTGAGCGTTAATGAGCTTTCTCAAACTCCTGCAACCTTAACAGTCAATTAAAAAAAATACAAGTATGAGCATTATCACAAACTCTGAAAACCCCAAAAATGTGTTTTATGTTTTTAAGCATGTATGCAGATTTTCTCAATCTATAGCAAACCTTACAATCACATTTATAAACTTTAACATTTTCAAGTCTTATCTCAATACAATATCTGGAGACCCAAGATGAAACCTCTAAAGCTCATCTTTATGTTTTTGAGGATTTAAAAAAGTTTACCCTGGCAATCCTTTTTTTTTAGCATTTAGATGCATCTCTGGCAACCTCAAGGCAACAACATAAAACATATCAGATGAGCTGATCAGAAGAAGTAAAACACATCTGAAAACATATTATTCTCTAAGAACTAGAACAGTGAATTTAAGGTATAAAATTTTGAATTTTCCATTTCAGAAACCCTGTATGTAAGTTAGATGAATACGCATGATTAAATCTTACATCTAAACGTTTACAAGGAGGAATTGTATTTTATGGGTAAGTGGTACTGTGGGGTTTGTGGGAAGCTGACTCAAATCCTTTTTTTTTTTGAGGAGGCTTCTCTGAGTTGGCATTTTTCCCTTGAGCTCAAGAGGGACTAATCTGCTTCGTTGTGTATTAAGAGTGTATGCAGCACAGTAACTGTGGGTAAACAATTGTATGGGTTGAAGTGTATTTTTTTCATTTGAAATTGGAAAAATATTTCGTAAACTAGATTAGCGATACGTTTTATGATTTCATTAAACAAATATACATAATTTGTTATTTAAATCAGTAATGAACAAATTGAGTTTATAGTTATTACTAAATAATAAGCACTTATTAAATAATACCGTTATCTCAAGCATGAAGGAAAAAAGTAACCGTAAACACCATATTAATATTTGCCACATTTTTGTGTCAGCATCAACATCTCTTGACAGCGATGAGTAGAACGCGGATATTTCTGTGCTTTATCGGAAATGTACATCGCTGGGAGCAGTAATAGTTAAGTTGAAGAATGCAGCAGTACCTCTTTTTTCTTCTGACCTCCTCCTGACTGAAGACATAGCAGCAGGATCAATAAGGTAGACATGAACGTGAGATTGAATGAGAATATTTGGAGCCGCACCGCCATGATGGAGGATGTTTTTTGTTGCATCAGCTCTGTTGAGCGCTGATTGGATACGGGTGCGTCCAATAGAAAATAGGGAAGTGCTTTGTGGTGTTTGTAGTTTTTTTTAGCAAAAAAAAATTAATTCCTTGAAGATATACAGTGAATAACACGTAAATGTGTCAGATAAATTATCTAATTGTTTCCTTACTTTTTTATGTTTATGTAGGGTAATAATAATAAATAAATATTACATAATAAACTATTATTATAAAATATAATAATGATGATGATTATTATTTATTCATTCATCTTCATGTCGGCCAACTCTCTGGCATATGTTTTACGTGGTGGATGCCCTTCCAGGAAAAAGTATTATTGTTATTATTATTATTATTATTATTATTATTATTATTATTATTATTATTATTATTATTATTATTATTATTATTATTATTATTATTATTATTATTATTATTAGCCGGATCGTTCTGCTGTAGCGACCCCTGAAAAATTAAAAGAACAAAGCCAATTCTTAAAGAACAAAGGATTCTCATAAGAGAAGGGTAATAGCAGAAACCAAACGCATGACAGCTAGAGGTTCAGTCAGTCTCTTTATTATAAAAACAGAAAATAACATAACGTTGCCCATTTGGGTAAACCTCCAATAATTAAAGTAAGCAGAAATGTATATGATTAAAGCCTAAACCGCAACAAAGACTACAATGGTACTAACCAAATTCAAAAGGGTGAAAGGTGTGTCATTAGCAATCCAGCAAAACTAAACATAAGAAGGGGTCTTATAAAGGAAGACAATTTAACTAAAACGAGAACTAATGCAGGTGACTTAACCTAACTGAACCGGTAACAACTAGACACAGGTGGAAATCAATCAAGATAGTTAACAAGACAGGAGTTAAAAACTGCAAAGAAATAAACAGGAGGTAATCTCAAAAAATGATAGCAAACAAGAAGACTTAACGAGAATAAAAGCCTAACGGAGTAAACCAAAACAGAACCCTGACAGTATGATGGATGGATGATGGATGAATGGATGGATGGATGGATGGATGGATGGATGGATGGATGGATGGATGGATGGAAGAATTTCAATAATAATGTCTTCAACATAGCACTTTTCCACATGCTCAAAGACACTTTACAGCTCTTAATTATAAATAAAAAAAATATTATTCACACACTGGTGGCGATAAGCTACCTTGGTAGCACTCAGCTGCCATGGCTGCCATGTTGTGCCTACAGCCCCCTGCCCATCCCCACATACACCCCACTAGTAGCACACCTCCATACAAGAGGGTGAAGTGGCTTGCCCAAGGCAGGATGGACCTGGCGGGATCGAACTGCCAACCCTCGGGTTGTAAGACAATCAACTCCTCCACTACATCACTCGATGCCCGAATAAGACAAATGTACTATTACTCAAATTTTACTATTAATTATTACCAGTGTTCCTATTCACTGTTACACAACAAATTGTCTCTTTTATTTGAATAGCCGCAGAGGCAGCACTTATGTAACAGAAACCTTTTACAGGAAAAATGCACATTTACATCCACCATTTGATTGTAGAGAAAACACATGATGTCCTGTCACAGAAATTACCTTAGGTTAAATCCTATGACTAACACTTTGCTTGCATGCTCTGCTGCACGTATATGAGAGCAATTTGAAGGTGTAATGTTTATTCATGAATGATTAAATACATGTATGTTTCTAGAGACAGTTACCTCTCTCGTAGAGTAATCATTTGTATGCATAACAATATATACAAAGACAGTTCTTTGTTGGAGCAAATAACCCATCAGCCATATTAAGTTATTATTTATTTCTAGCTCACAATACAATTTCATGGCTAGTCTGCACCATTCCCCCTCAGGATCTGATTACTTTTCCTCTCTTAGAAAATTGTCTTCCGTTTAGCTGGTATGCATGTCTATCCATAGTTTAACATTAGCTTGGGGTTACATGATTTTATGTATAATTGGTGTTACAATATACTTTGTTAAGGGAACATGGTAGTGGCTATCACATTAGCATCAAACTTAATGAATGTCAGAATCAGAATCAGAAAGATGTATACTGCCAAGTGTGTATGTGCACATACACAAGGAATTTGTTGTAGTACAGGTGTACTCTCCAGTGTTGATACAAATGACACAATAACATTGAACAGTAAACACAGGTTAATTTCTAAAGTTAAGGATAAATAGAATAAGGTGTATGATGAGTGGATGTAGTAAAAATATAAAATATTAGAAGTATAACTATATCAGAAGTCCGAGGTGTTTACGAAATATGCTTAGGAGAAAGTGTGCAGACCAAAGTGTAAACAAAATTAAAAGTAAAGTGCAAAAAAGAGTCCACATCAGAGTCCTGTTGCTTAGTTCAATGTTTAATTATTGGAGAGTATTGGTGGGGAAAAGTTATGAGTTCAGAAGCTGAATGGCCTGAGGAATGTCTCAATGTTGAAATAAAATTCTAAATGTGTGTGTGTGTGGGTGTGTGTGTGTGTGTGTGCGTGTGTGTGCGTGCGTGCTCGTGTGTGCGCGTGTGCGCGTGTGCCCGTGTGCGTGTGTGCGTGTTTGTTCGTGTGCGTGCGCGTGCGTGTGTGTGCGCGTGTGTGTGGGTGTGTTTGTGTGTCTGTGAGCCTCAACAGTGGATATCCCTCTCACAAAGACATGCACAGATGCTCTAATAACACAATTGCCATTGAACTGTTCCACTTGAAATCTGTCTCACCATCGCATGAGCTCACTTTACAGTGCGCTGTTAATTTGGACCCTAGACTGGGAGTTGACGTCATCGGAGCTGGAGCCAGCTCCCAGCTGAGGTCAGGTGCATATGTAAAATCCATGCCAAAGGATGATTAATTGCAGAATGCCACCAAGGGAGAGAAAAAAAGATTGTCGGAGCAAGCCCGGAGTCTGGAACAATGATTTCAGCTCTAAAACTGCTGCATATGTAGGTTATGTTTAAGAGCACATGTACTTCTAATGCCATTTTTTCATGACTCGCATATATACTTGCATGATACTCAGTTGTTTATTGCTTAAGTTCAAAGGATGTTAGTTTGTTTTACTTAACATGATAATCAAAACTGTTCAGAAAAAATTGAAAGCTAATACTACACTTTTTTTACTCTAAACTTGTCAGTAAAATCTGCAGTAAAAACAAAAACAAAAAAAATGTTTTTGTCAGTGTTTATATATTCAGCAAGCTGAGCACCGACCTCAGAATTGAATTTGCAAGTTATTCCCAAATTTTGGCCGTGGGTTCCTCCCACTGTACCAAACCACACAATATGTAAATGAACTTCATGCGAAATTGCAATTTACTTTAAACCTAGCAAAGCTGTCCATCACATTTTAGTTTCAGATGCATTAGGTTTGTAAAAAAAAATCTGTGCAGCTTTTATAAGTATAATCAAATCAGGTTTTATTGAAAAGCCATCATCAGCCCAGCAGCCAGAAGCCACCATGGCTTTTTCTGTCAGCATGTCGAAGGAGAATCCTTCCCTCCCTTGGGCTGTGGTCACATTTAACAAACACAGATATGCAATTATATTGGAAAACCCTTCCGATCAAATTTATTTCAGTCTCTTTCAGTCCTCAAGATGGAAAAACAGATGAAGAATAGTGTTTGGCTTCTCTTGATTTTCTTCTGGAGGTGATCAGTCTTAAAAGGCACGTTCCTTCATTAACCCCCTTTCTCTGAAACACAAAATTAGCACACGGGACTAAAGGCCCTTTTGGTCAACTGCAATAAACATATTGTTATCATTTTTCAACTACAAGAACCCCGATACTTTAGGACCAACTAGGTAAATGAGACAACTCAATGAATGTTTAAATAATATTTTATATTCTGCAAAAACATATACATAACAGCTTATTTTAGACTAAAGAGATTACACACATGAGAAATTCCCAAGCAGCACAAAACGTCAACAAGATTATTTAACTACTGCTGATTCAATAGGCTTCTAATACTGTAAATGTGGCATTATCTTCCTTTTTAGCATAACGTATTGCTGGGTGGTCTGTCCAATGAGTGAAAAATTCACTTATTTTCACATTCACAAAGTCATTTTGGGGTTAATTGTTTAAATGTTAATTTTTTCTGCCAGGTTAAGGACCAGAAAGTCTTAACCTCATGAAAGTCTCTACTTTGACCATTTACATAAAAGGGTTAGCAGATGCATTCCCAGACATTAAAAGGTGCAATGCACAAAATAAAGAAAAAAAAAGATGAGAGGATTAAGGTTTACTTGTCCAAAACAAACAAAAACCGAACATGAAACTTTCGGTTTAAGGACATGTTTGTTTTGGTGGTTTAAAATCACCATTGATATATGTGTTTACTGTTGTTAATAATTATGAAAACAGTAAGCTTCTGTTTTTCCTGTTTTACTTCTTCATTGTATGGGGAACAGTTATTATGTGTTTTCTGTTTACTCCAGCAACATCAACCTACAACCTGATTAGTGCCTAAATTAAAATGCTCATGGGGAAACTATATGCAGTGGAGGGAAGAAAAGCGAGCAAGGGATCCTCCCATGTGGTCCAACTGATGAGATTTTAAACCTGGGTCCATAAATGGCTAGTCCAATATGCCCGTAAGCTAATAATCCGTATAAGACATTGTTTGTTGGGTATTACGGGGCAGAGTTGTGCTTCCAGAGGGGCATGATTAAGACACATTTACTGTATGGCATATCATTCTCTGATCACGAAACAGAATTTTAGAAGATAAAAAACACAATTTTAATACAAAACACTGCATGTGATGCATATTACACAACATTTGTCTAAGTACACAATGTGAAATAAGGAAAACCTTGATTATTATTATTAATAATATGATTTATTATTTGACCGCCTCATTTAAAAATGATATATCACAATAACACAGAATAGAAAACTATAGCTGAAGAGGACAAGGAGAAGGTGCTTGAGATGCTTATCACATGCTTGCGAATTAAAACTTAAAGCAATGCGGATCATCAGAGAGAGAGAGAGAGAGAGAGAGGAGAGAGAGAGAGAGAGAGAGAGAGAGAGAGAGAGAGAGAGAGAGAGAGAGGAGAGAGAGAGAGAGAGAGAGAGAGAGGAGAGAGAGGAGAGAGAGAGAGAGAGGAGGAGAGAGAGAGAGAGAGAGAGAGAGAGTTTGTGGTTTGAGTGATGAAAAGAGCCTTATCTGCACGCAGAAGACTAGAGAGACTGTGCAGCAAGTCATCAAGTCTGGACAGACATCGCCACCAAAGCCAGAAAAATTCACCCATAATCCTCTTCAGGAAGATCTACCCCTTCTAGTTTCATCCCTCCCTCCTGACTCCTTTTCCTTGACACAGAGTCCATATTCAGTGCACCGGGATTCGGCTGGAGCAGCGCGCGCTCGACACTGGTGATTTGCGGAACCGGAGAACAGTCTAATCAAACCACCAATCAATGAATCAATCCATCAGTCAATCAATCAAGCAACCAATCTGCCGGATCACCTGGAGCATAAAAGCTATTGTCCTTCTCCACTGCCTGCCTCTGCTTCTTTAAATATAACGCGAAAGGCTGATTTGCTAGACTGATGAACAGCCAGCTGCTGCAAATCTGCCGTCCGCGCTCTCACCGCTCTCGATGACAGCGCGCTCTCAACTCGACGGACGCACTTTTCCCTCTCGGAGAGAGTGTTTTTATGTGTCGTCGCTGCTCTCGGGACACTCTGGCTGACTAGTTCGACTTCATTCAGGCTACTAAGTTGAGGCGGTCGCCGAAGTCGTGAGCAGCGGGAATGAGACTGAGGGAATTCGCCGCGGCTCGGAGAACTGGGCTTGCTCTCGCTCGGGGACTACAAGGCTAGACATACAACTTTGTCTTCGACTTTATCGTTCGAAATGGAGCGGTCGGCATCGCTCGACATCGAGGCGCTGAAGGTGAGTCGCTGGTGTGACGTGTTTGCGGCGTGTGTTTGTAGTGGGGCTTGTAGTGGGATGCTAGATTTCGTGCGTGGGGTGCATTTCAATAACCGAGCCGTTGTGTAGCGCTGCTTTTGGAGGATATCATCACCTGTCAGTGTGCGTTCGATATTTGAGAATTATGCGTGCAAACGTGTACTCTCAGGATCTGCATGTTGGATCCGGTTAAAACCGGGGTTTCCCCCGTTCAACCCCTCCTTCGAAAAGTATTTTTTTTAGTCAGGGGGCGCATAACTCGTGGGTTTTCAGGCGGTTTGCATTGAGGAGTGTGTTTCAGAACCCCCAGGCAGCGGACAGCTCTCAGCAGCTGGAGGGGGATCTGTGTGCTCTGTTAAATCGGGTAGCAACAGCGGTTGTCAGAAGTTTTCCACAAGCAGCGATGACGTTGAGAAGAGCGAAAGCGTGGTGATTGTCTAAAGATGCGCTAATCGATTTAATCCATTTAGAGCTAATCAATGTAGTTTTAGTAATACTCTGACTGTAATAATTTTTGAATATTTTACTTTAGACTTTCACGTTTGACAGATTGTTTACTAGTCATTTGTAACAGGACGGCGTTAAAACATCAAGGACAAAAAAAGCAAACAAACAAAAAAATTAAACATGTGCATGGTGTTTTCATGTAATTATCATCTAAATCCTCTCAACCATTTTTTAAAGAACCATTAATATAATATATCCACTTTCAGAAATATAATTTGAGCAGATATTACAAGGTTATGCACAAATATTTTAATGTCTTTTTTTTAAACCAGCAAAAACCATTTATGTTTTCATTTCAAAAACGTCAAAGTCATCACTGAAAACTTAAAAAACACACCCTTTACATAATAAATCCAAACGGCCAAAATAAAAGGCTATAATAAAATGATTTGAAAGCCTGACACTTTATAACCATGAAAGCAGCACATTTTTTTGAACAGACACCTTTTCTACTCTTGCTTCATCCTCTGTTTACAGTGAATGACATCCACACGAATGTTAAATCTCATCTTGCCTAACTACACTTTGTCATGTTTAGTACAAGAGAAATCTTTCCCTCTGACTGTCGTCATATGACTGCTTCATTTATCCTGAATCATAGCTCTTATGACTTGTCACAGAGGTCATATTGTGCAATCTTGCTCTCTGATTGGTCCTCAGGATTTACAGGGTTTTGTCAGTAATATGATGTTGAAAAAACTATATTTCATGTCTTCCCCATATACTGTCTTACAGTGATATAGCCCAAGATGCTGCCATGGTTAAAACAATAATCTACTGCTACTACTGTATATAAAGTGGATATTTACATTATTTTATTTTTGGGGTAATTTGTTGACATTTGATATCAACAAAACATGTCCATAGTATGCCATCACCTCATCTGTGTAGGCGCTGAATGGATTTGGCATGCCAATGTTTTATAATAATTCTAAACCACACCTTTAACATTTTTTTATGTTTTCATTAGCTCATGGTTTTCCTTCCATACACTTGATTCAGTTATTTTTAATGGAAGAGCAAACGTCATTTTACCAGGCTGGTGCAAAATCTGACAATATGTGTGGAGAGCATATGTTTGAGTTTTTCAGTTTTTCAACTTTTTGTTAATGTTAGAGTATAATGCTTTTTAAAATCAAATAATAAGACTCCTATATGTTAAGATAGTTAAATATGAGTTTCTCATTTTTTTAATTAATTGACTGAACAAGTAAAAGTTGCTTATGTATATCTTTGATGTTTAGAAATTAAAATTTTAAGTTTTGTTCATGATTTATTTAGAATTTTGTTTGTTTTCATTGAGGTTGTGGGATGTCTATATCCGTGGGTTGTTTGATGCTATTTCTATATCTGGGTCTTTGATTGGTTTGGCAAAAACCCTACACACTCTAAAAAAGAGATAGAAAGGAAGACGGGAAAAACGAGTGCAGCAACTTCCAATTACTCATAAAATACCAAGTGCAATTTTCTGGGGATATTACTGAAATGGTTACAGTTTCTCTGTATATTTATTTTATTTATTTTTATTTTTATTTTACTGAGCCTAGTTTTATAAAAACATACTTTCTGTTTGTAAATGGTAAATTACGTTTGGAAATTGTAAATAACAGTAAATATAGAAATATGTAATGGTCATCTTTTAAAGCTTTTTTTGTTAAATACTTTCATTTGGAACCCAAAATTGAGCAATAAAGAGGGAATTCTCATGATCATTGATCAGTACTGATTGAATGGTTTTTTTTCTACATTTAGTGTCAGAATACTTTCTCATAAACATTAACAGTTACACATTCTACCTTTTAACCCCCTCATACATTAATTATTTGCCAGTTTTCAGGAAAAATGCAAAAGTTGATCAGATTTGAGCAGAATCTATCGCTATCTAATGAAAAACCTCCAAAGCTGAATACATTATTAAGTTCAAGGAGTCCTGATGTTTAATTTGCTATTTTAAAATATATTTTTAATCTTATTTTGAAGCGTTCATCTCTATTTCACAAACAATCTGAAAAGCAATTCCAAATGCATCAGTTCATGTGTATAAGACTACTGAAATTCTTACTTACCTCTCCACTTGGTATTATGTGCTGCCGTACTTCTGTTTAGAGTACTGACATTTCTTCAGATTTCCTCTTACAATGTCTTTCTACAATTTGTTTGGATGATAAACATCCAATTTAATTCACAGAAGGCTTAAATGGAGTGAAAGTCCTTAAAAGCCAAAAAATCCTGAATGACTTGTGCCGTCCTTTGAGATGGACTCAGCGACTAAAAGGGTTAAAACAGTTTGTGATAAAATTTCTTCTACTACTATCAAATACTATACTGTACGTTTACAGGGTTTTACACTAAAATAGTATACTGAGCATATAAAATAGTGAAAAGAATATTTTACTGTTGTGTCTTTTTACAGTGAATGAAAGTATTTAAAAAGGTGATCTGGCATTAGAATTCCAAGTGTGTTACCTTTTGATTGACAAGGATTGCCAGGAGATCTGTTCTTCCTCTTTTAATCAATTCAAGTGATGTTTGCATTGCATGTGGTGTGGGATGTTGATTCTTCCACCAGAATGTTTTTTTTATTCATTCAATGAGCGATACTCCAAGTGATATCCCAGCAGTCTTCACATAAAAATGTATTATTATCAGATAAGTAGAGCGTTTTGAGCTATTTTTGCCAATAGGGAAACCAAGAGAACACCAGATAATGTTGTGTGGAAAACTGTTGAAATTGTATCTTTATAAGGAAATCTATTATGCTCCACTGAGACCTGATCTGTTAATTGATTAGATCTTGTTATGTGAAGTGTGTGCACACACCTGTATCTACTCAAAGTTTTTTGTCTGTTTGAAAGCCATAAACTTATCTGAATGCTTGAAAAGGTATGATGCTTGTGGATTGGCTTCACAACACTGTTCCTATCTTTTGCTTAGTTTCTTTAATTAATGAACTATTGAATTCTTTATACACAACAACACTTTATTGCCTGGTAGAGCTGTTTATAACTGTGCTGTCTTCATGTTTGGTAATAATTACATGATTACCTGTAAATATTTCACAAGATCTGTTTATAGAGTATCCAGTACAAGACTAGATTTATAGATAGGGGAAATAAAACGTTTCAGATGAGGCAACATGGTTCTCTGTCCTCAAGCAGTGCTGTGTTTTAATTAAATTGGCATCTTTGGATTGCTTCTTATCTGTTAGCGCCTAGTATGTGTCCTATGAATTCAGACGCTCGTGAAATGCCTTTCTTAATCTCTTGGAGTGTCATTTCAATTTACTGCCAATCCTTTACCACTTCTGTGGAAGTTTCTTAAGGAGAGCAGAAAAATGTTTGGGTGAGGATTGTAAACATGGGGAAGAATAAAACCAAGTATCGGATTTAAATGAAAAGTTTGCAAACTTTGATTTTATTTGTAGTTGCTTTTATTGCTCATTGGATGTAGTTAGAGTAGTGACTTCCAGAGATCCTTTAGAATATTGTGTGCATGAATACAGACAGTAACTCCTCTTTTATTTCTTTTTGGTATTTATTCATGTTAAAACTGTAAGGAAATCATTCTTTGCTATGGTGTAAAATAGGGCATTTACAGCTTGAAAAAAAACTTTTCTCATCCACGTACAGCCATTGGAAACAAAAGTAAGCTCCCCTCATAGAGGAAATCTGTGAAGTTATTGCTTATAGTCTCAATGAGGAGCAGGTGTGTTCTTTCAACAGAAGCTCATTGGGGCACCTCAACTTCATTGGCTTTATTTTGGTAAAACTGTTTCTTTATAACGATGGCATTGGCCATGGGTTTGTCTTTTGCAACCTCCTGCTTGATTCCACAGCACCATGAGTATGGCTGCAGTATGATTTTGCTAGCTCCCGCCAAAATGTGAAGATATTAAATGGAGGAAGCAAACTGATTTTTTTTCTCAAAGAAATAGCAGTTTAGATTATTTACGATGGATATCTATAAATACACAAAGTTTGATAGTTTTTGGTAACTTTCTTTTTGTTATGCTCATTTCTCCTAAAAAATCGAGGTGTGGCTGTGTGATTGATCAATCATTGACTGGTTGTCTGCTGTCATTACATCGTGAGAGAGGAGAAATATCTCTATGGCCTTTTGTCTTGTAATTCACTTCGTTGGTCAAATCCCGCTCCCACATCGAGACAGCGCCATGTCGTCTAATTTTTTAGTCATTGGTCTCGCCATGGTTGACCAAAGAAGGTAGAGTGTGCTTTCTCATTCTCTTTTGGTGAATTAGATCATTGCTGCAGAGGTTAAAAGGTGGGGGCAGTTTGTCGGTGCTCAGACTGACAGATCAATGTGCTCTGTTGTCATCCCATAAAGAAGCTACTTCTAACGCTAATGCAGATGAATAGTTTTCTGAAGACAAACAGGTTAAATAAAAAATGATTACTGGGACCATGTCCTGTAATCTGATGAAGTCAAAATAACCTACTTTGGTTTAGATAAGGAGTGTCATACTTGATTCCTGCAGGGACATAGTCCTACATAGATTTGGGGCAACTTTAACTGAATTATCCTGGTTCCACTAATTAAGCTCCTCTTGGTTTTTTTAAAGCCCGATAGACACTGTGCAATTTTTTTCCCCATTTTGCCATAAATATTTCAGGCCTGTGTCTATTTTGCGAATGCACCCCAAGTTTGGTAACATGCACCAGTTAACACCTGACGACCAGCTCCAGACCCACGACTATTTGATTGCAAGAAAATCTAAGAGGTTTTAAATGCTGCTTGCTCTTTGTGAGAACATTGCAGTGTTGAAGCAGTTATCTGAGCCGATTTAACAAAGCACTCTGTGCATGCACAAACACTATAGATTTGAAAGTTAAAAAGTGGAAGCAGGATACACGCACAGTGTGCGATTTTGACTTTGGAAAGCTCATCCAAGCCTTTCTGATGAGAGCACTAAAAGTGACCATGACTGTAACAATCATGAAAATTGGGTAGAGATAGCTGCTCAATAACAATTGAAAGTAGTCAATACTTTAAATATTTTCAATACTTTTTGCAGGCTGTCAATATAGCAAGTTTATTACTGTTCCATTAAAGCTTTTATTTTTAAGCTTCTGCATATTTTGTTATTGGGTGTCACGGTGGCGCAGTGGGTAGCACAGCAAGAAGGTCGCTGGTTCGAGCCTCGGCTGGGTCGGTTGGCATTTCTGTGTGGAGTTTCCATGTTGTCACGTGAGTTTTCTCCGGGTGCTCCGGTTTCCCCACAAGTAATGTGGTATAAGTGAATTGAGCAATGGTTTGCGGCTGGAACATATGCCAGAGAGTTGGCGGTTCATTCCGCTGTGGCGACCCCAAAAGGGAAGAAAGCCGACATGAAGATGGATGAATGGATATTTTGTTATTACACAACAATTTGTTTTATTTTAAGTGACATGTCATGTTTGGTCAAAGTACTGTGTGAGCAGCCGGGTTGCATCGGCTTGTAGAGTGAGAACATAAAATGTGTGCTTTGAACTTTTAACCCCGGTGAATTAAACATGCAGTTTCAGCCCGAGCTAAATAATTTGACTGACATATTGCACGGTGTATGCCCAGCATTAAGCTACTTGTGTGTCTCTTGAAACGAGGTTAGAACAAAAACTGCAAGTTGCAACCCTCCAGGTAATGAGTTTGACATCCCTGGTTTAGATAGTCTCATTTACCTATGGTCAAATATGATGGTGAGAATATAATGCTCCAGGGATAAAATTAAAACAAAACTTTTAAATGTAAAAACTACTGTTCACTGGAGTTTTATTTTTAGAAAGTTTAAAAAAAGTCAAACCATGGAATTGAGGCTATTCAGTTTCATTAGAAAACCATAGTGAACATTTGCTTTGGTATTCAGTGTCAGCAATCAACACAGCCACTGATCCTAGACCTGCCAGTAAAAGCTGCGGAGAGCACCAGACTCACTCAATAGCACTAATAGCATCACAAATGGCGATAATCCATCTTCCCTAAGCTTTGCTGTGCTGTTCCGAGTCTGAGTGGCAGATGAAGGCCCCATCTTTGTCCTGCCTGGTCTCTGTACTTCGTACATCAGAGTCTTTGCCAAGCTTCCGTTGCCATCACCCCAACATCGCTCCCACCTCCATTAGTTTTACACTTAATTAACTCTGCCAGTGGGAAAGGGCAGTCCGATTACAATGTAACAGCAGCATCAAATGATTAATATATATTATAGCTGAAGGATGGAAGGAATAAAAGAGTTGTGTTCAACATTTCCCCCAGATAGCCTTGAGTGTATGCAGCGAAGTAAGGAGGCACTTCAATGTGAGCAGGCGAAGTTAAGAAAAGGTTAATGGCACCAAGGAGCATGTTTGCTGATGAACTGGTTGAATTTTTCATTATGAGACTGGTGACTCTGGCAACGTATGGTTAGGACACTATAGTTTGTGACATCTTTTGTTTTGGGACAGTTATTTTTACATACATCTTGTTTTAGCACCATAAATCTGTGACATTGACAAAAATACATTTTATCCACAGAAAATTAACCAAAGTCAGTAAATCCCGAACACTCTACAAGGGTTAAAGTGAATACGAGGGCAATAAATTATGTACTGTTCTTTCTAAAGTCTGTTAAGTAAATAAGGATTTCCAGCTCTGTAATAGTTTTGTCAGTCAGCTTATCTTAAGTGTACAGGGTGATTAAAAAGAATTGCAGAACTTTGAAAATCTGAATTGAATCAAAGAAACATGATGGAAGCTTGGGTAATTAATCAATGTGAAGAGAACTTGACAAACTTCAGAGCTTCCATTAAACCATTGACAGAAAGATCTTAGCTCTCCATTTATTCTTTGCAGATTTCTCAATTGTCAAAGTTGTGATATTATTTTTGAAACACCTTGTACATTACATTTTAAAGGCATATGAATAGGATCAAACTTAAATACACAGTACCTACTCAGTGATGAGACCTCTTTGAGGCAGTCATGCCTATTAAGCTGTCTATTGACTATACTTCTACACAAGTCAATGTGTGAAGAGTGTGTCTGACTTTAATGAGGTTTAACAAACTATGATGAAGATGAGTGAATTAATTTGTCTTTGATGCATTTAGATCATGATGTCATATTAAAGATTTGTTCGTATTTTCACAAGAGAAAGACTCATGTAAATGAGAAGCAAAAAGGTTAATGAGCCAATTGTCATGGCAGGTATCAATGCAAATGAGTTTAAATGTTCTGTTTGTATTTGAATGAATAATTTCAGGATATTCTTCCACTGTCCTAAATATACATTTCAGTTCAAAATGTGTATGCTTTGTATGCTTTTGGATTTTTTTAGTACATCTTATTAATTGCCATTGTATATCAGCCACACTCAGATCTCTTTGTTTATATGAACATTACATCTATACATCTTTGACATTTAATATATATGCATTCTTTTACATGACATTAATTACAGAAGCTGCAGTGGAGTGCAGAAGCTCTGCGACCTCCCAGTCAGAAACTCAGTGGTTCGTTGCCAACCGAGAGTCTTCCTGACTGTTGTTTGCATGTTCTTGCTATGCTTTGTTGAGTTTCCTTTGAGTATGCTGGTCCTGGATTTGCCACCTACTGATGGCCCATGAACCCTAGACATTAATGGGTGAAGAACACTGATGAGTGGCATTCATTCATTCATCTTGATGTCGGCTTTCTTCCCTTTCGGGGTCACCACAGCAAAATGAACCGCCAACTCTCTGGTATATATTTTACTAGGCAGATGCCCTTCCAGATGAGTGGCATTGTGTATAATGTTATTTTTCTTTTTTAAATTTGTAGAGCAGACCCCGTGCTGTAAGACATAGGAAAGCCAAGGCCCCTTGTTTTCTCGAATAAAGTAGATAGACAAGGGACAGTTCTGTGGCAAGGATCTCCCACTGTGAGGGTACAGCTGGGGGTGACAATATAATAGTAACTTCAGATCTTCTACAAAATAACTGGGAGGTGAGAAGAGAGACAAATGCCCACTCAGTTCTAGCCTGATGGACCACATCATGAGTCAAATGAAGCGAGTGGCACAGCTAGATGGACCATACAAAAAAACCCTGCAGCTTTACACAGTGACTGAAGATGCTCGAATCCAAGCGTTTACGCCATGCTTTCTCCATTTGAAACTAGAAATCAATTATATTTCCTGTTAACTTCCATCTAACTCACAAGACCCAACTCCCACCCTCCGATGACCTCATTATGCTTTTTTTTTTTACTCTACATCTGTCTTGACCTCTCTAAAAAGCACATATTATTAGCACTGGTCTTCAGTTATATCTATTTCAAACTGTCAAAGTAAGGGAATAACGAAGAGTGGCATCAAAATGCAAGGTGTCAATGTAATTAACCTGCTCATTCTGAAAGCAAATTTTCACTACACTTCTCATTACAATTCACTCTAAGCGTCATAGAGTTTCTACATACAGCTCTTTTGATTCAGTCTGATTCTTTTTAACTCTGTCTATGTACAGACTATTTTAATAATTATTTTTTTCAGAAAAGTATAGAATATGGGTAATTGATTGCACCAAACATTGTTCGTTATGTTCATATCAATTGATTTATGTTGTTTTTATTTTATAATTAAATTCAATGTCAAATACATATTTATCAGGGTTCAAATGATTTGTGTGTATACAAGCAAAAATGCTCAGAAAATATCTATCTCCTCCTAGTGTGCAACAAGTCTATGTTAAAATTAAACCAAACCTTTAAAAGGTTATTTGATTTGAAGTGCCTTGAACTTCCCATATTTGTATATCCAGGAATATAGCATGCCTGGAGTGACCACCAGGAGAATGTAAAAAATTCCAGAGCCACTCTTTCCTGTCCATATTTTGGTTCAATTGATTATCCAGCTAGCGTCACGGTTGCGCAGTGGGTGGCACGATCGTCTCACAGCAATAAGGTCGTTGGTTCGAGCCTCGGCTGGGTCGGTTGGCATTTCTGTGTGGAGTTTGCATGTTCTCCCCGTGATCGGGTAGGTTTTCTCCGGGTGCTCCGGTCCGGTTTCCCCACAAGTCCAAAGACATGCAGTATAAGTGAATTGAGTAAGAACGATTGTCCATAGTGTTAAAGTGTGAATGAGTGTGTGTGAATGTTTCCCAGCGATGGGTTGCAGCTGGAAGGTTTGATTATCCAGCTTTTTTTTGTAAGTCCAGAAAATGATGCTGAACCAATTGTGTGAATTATGGATAAATCTTTCTTAACACACCCATCCTCTGTTTTAGTGAAAATGATACAGTAATCCACTGTACTCTTTCATTGCAACGAGACAAATGCTATAAATGTAGAATTTGTTGATCCTGTGGTATGAAGGAAAAAGTGATCAAAATTACGTTAGATCACTAGACAAATGGAAAATTCAGTGCACAAATCAAGGTCTATTGTAGTTCTATTTAGACCAAGTGCGCACTTACAGTCACACTAGACTAGTAATTGCCCTCTGACCTTAGAATAGTATACTTAAGCACAGCCTATTCTGAGTAAATAATTGTGGTATAGGAGTATGTGGAGTATGTGCCGTCCAGCTGTTAAAAAGGAAACCTTTTGGAAGCGAGTTTTTTTTTGTTAGGTGATGCTCTGAGTCAAATTCACTGATTTGATTATGAAGATTTTACCGTCTAACTCACTCTTTCATTAAAAAGCATGAGTGATTGTTTGCTTGTAAATAAGGCTCACTAAGCTGCATATATCACAAAATATAGAGTGATTTCTTGTTAATTGACAAATGAATGTTAATGAACTGCTTTCCATTGACTATGTGGATAAAATGGGGTAGAAAAGAAAGTAGGTACTGTACACTTTATTGAGTCTGTGCTTTATGAAGCAAAGTTTTGATTGTGATGTCCATATGCACAGTTTGATAATTTTTTTATTTATTGATATTATTTATTTTTGTACAAGCAATATTCACTTTTCTGACATACATAAACCTTTTTAAAGAAACATTTTTGTTCTTTTTAAACGCGACTAAATCACAGGGGTTACAAGTAAAAAAATCAAAGCACATGTTCCCACACTCTACGAGCTGATCATGGGAAGCAACCCGGATTTTCACACTGTACTTGTCCAAACATGACAGGTCACTCTTGTTTCCAGAACTACAACACAAAAATTTGTGTTTAGTCATATGGTATCGCTGCTTCAACAGTGCGATGTCCACACGAGGAGCGAGCAGGATTTCAAACCAGTTTGATTTTCTTTTAACTATATAATCATCCTGCAGGAGACACTAATGGAGACATGATTCAACAGAATTCACACCGGTCCCAAAATAGTTGCACGACTGAAAAATCATAGCATAATCGACTAAATTCACGTGTCTGTCTAGCTTGACAAGATCTAACACGAAAATTATCTAGCACAAAAATGGACAGTCATAATAAATTCACAAGTTAAAATATATGTGTAAATTTTCGTAAGAACTCTATAAAGAGACATTTCTGACAATAAACAAACTTCAATACCATTGCTATAACTTAAGTAATCATTGCAAGTTTCAAGCGGAATTAAGTAATTCAGATCAGGGATTTAGTTTGGAAAGTCCCAGTTTATTTGTCAGGTTTTGTAATTTTCTTGCTTTCCTGCTTGCTCATTTAACCTGTCCCTCTGTTTTTGTGTTATTATCATGCTATTCTGTTAATTGTGTAAATATGTCTACTTGGTTTATTCGCCTCGTACATTTCTATTCTCGCTGCAACCGAAGATCCTTCCCTTGTTTTTTTTCAATTACCATTGACCTTAAAAATCACCAACTGTTGGTCCCTGTCAGCCCTTCCCTAGTTTGGAGACTCTCCTCCGCTGATCTGTTGCCAATCCTCGATGTCTTCTGAGTGTTTGTATTTTCCAGTTGTCATTGCAACACTGGCAGTTTTGTGTCACCTGTTTGTTGTTCTCCCCACCACACTTTAACCAGCAAAACCAAACTGAGGAGAAAAAAATACATTTAAAAAAATTATAAATAAATATATTTACTCATCTGTGTGATTCCTCATACTTCCTGACACATTTGGTGTTTTGTGAGGAAAATGTTTTTTATGCATGATTCGGTGTTGACGAATCTATTGTTCCTCGCGACCATGCAGTTGAAAAATGACCAGTATGCACAGCTGATCTTTCCCACTGAAGGTCCTTTTGTAACTTGTGTATATTTGTATTGAAACAGAGAAGAGGAAGGAATGCCAAACATTTAGAGTAACAATGTGGTAGAGAAGTTAATGCACCGATGCAATTATCTCATCTAGGCCACTAGCATTCCAAGTATGCCAAATGCACTCACAGTTATTCGCAGTTATTACACCCAGACTGCTGCTGCATTTATGTGCTGTAAATTCACATATGGTTCCTCTGAGACCTGCAAGGTGTTTACATTTCAGTGGTTCTCCCATGACTCTTCATTACCATAACTCTCATCTCAACATTTCATTGTACATCTGCATTTGCTTGGTGGAATATTGTACGTGTGGAATGATCACTCTTCATTCTGCCTTTAATCTCATAACCATTTATTTTGATGAGCCCCTGTAGTTGTCTGTTCACTGTAAGAAAACCCTCTGCTGCAAATTAAAAATTTAGCAATCGTCTTTGCTTAGCTGTGATCATCTGTTAACATGCACGTCTAAAAGGTCTAACTAGCTTTATATAAAAAAGAATGTTGCATGTTCTGCTTAGTGATTACCCTCACATGCTTTTACTTAGTAATCTCTGCTTTTACTCTCATTTTTGGGGGGTGGGGGGAGAAAACAAGCAACCAAACTGAACCAAAATTCAAACAATTTTTTATATTGACGCTGTAGAAAACTCACAATTGAAGACCAGGAGATTTCTAGGTTATCATAAGCTTTAATGTTGATCACTGCAGTCTTCACTGTTCAGATCCACTGCAGTTACGTTCGGTTTTAATAAAGTTTAAGAGTCAGTTATCTGGGTGGAGTCAACATCACAGAATGATTATCCTAGCAAACTATGAGAATTGAGTAAGTTTTTGTAGGGGTCACTCAAAACGTCACCAAATGGTTCTAGACAAAACATACTATACATTCTGCTTCATAAAATCATTAAAGTGACTGATATTAAATGTCCAATAGACCATTAGGAAAAGCACTCTTCAATTATGTTCAGTAGTGATGTAGAAAAAGAATAGCTCTAAATTTGCAATCAGTGGTTTCAACCTTTACTCCTAGAGGGCTGCAGCCCCTGATTGTTTTTGTTAAAAACCAAATAAAAAATAATTCTGCATTTAAAAAGAAATTGTTTTAAATTTCAGAGGTTTAATATTCAAGTCACAATATTCATATTTAAAAGGTATTATATTTAATTAATATACATATATTATTCTAGTTTATGAAATTCAAATTATATACACTTCAAATCAACGTCATTCAAATTCAGTTGTTTGGCATGTCTGTAGCTCCAATTATTTTATAAGGTTGAAGTGAGAATGCAGGAGCTGACTTTGAGAACCTTGCTACTAGGAATGCTATTTGTAATAACAAACATGTCTATGTGAGGGTTAATGAGTTTTAATTTCAAGGTGAAATACCTTTACCTTTGGTTAATTTGGCACTTGACCAATCACAGTGTAAGTCGGCAGTGACACGTACCAATGACGCCAGGTAGTACAATGCTATAATCTACCACACATTAGGAGAGATGTGCAGCACTGATAAAATATGATAAGGTAAATGCTAGAAATATAAACTGCTCACAGATATGAGGTTTTAGTACTGGTATTTAAGGTTGTTTGCAAGATTGCAACTCTATAAATCTAATGATAACATTGATTTTCTTATGTTCAGTGCCTGACTAAATAAAAAATGATAATTAAAATATTGGCACTCTAGTTATGTATAAGATGCATTAGTCAGTTAGAGTATGTTTCCTTGCTCAGTGTCAATGTGTAAAAAGAGTGTAATGAAAATTATTTACAACATATATGACAAAACAATGTTTTAATAAAAAATAATGTGAAGGAATATTTGGGAGTCAGTAAACTATGTGACCACTCATAGGATAAAATGGTTCAATTTTTGCACTTAATCAGTGGCTGACTCCATTTTAAAAAGATGTATATTTGAAACCGTTTACACTCAAAGGGCCCAGTGAAGGATTCACAAACTATGTTTTAAAGATTTGCCAGGGATTATTGTGTAGCCACCTCAAGCTGCATTCATTGTTTCCTCAGGAAGCAAAATGAGCCTATTTGCAGCATTCTTTACTAGCTCATGTTCTAGTGAGCAAATGAAGAAAAAAAGAACTCCATGGCTTATGAAGATACTACACATTTCTCTAAAAGCCATTGGTCCTTCTCATAACTGTCTTTGTGCAAAATATTTTAAGAATGCTTTATAATGTTACGACCCTTTAGTGGAGGGTTCGGACTAGATGTTGTCCGTCTCGTAACCAAACAAATCAATTACTTCATTTCCAATGACATAAAATACTTATATATATATATATATATATATATATATATATATATATATATATATATATATATATATATATATATATATATATATATATATACAACCAATTTTTAAATCACCACAGATATTTGAGGTGCCCATGTATAAATATAATAGTATTTATTCTATTTGAACTTTAATTAAGACTTGTAAGTAATCTTTATATCTATATGAAATAGTTTTTTTTAATCTAACCTTCTGAAATATTCATTGCCTTAATATATGTCTTGTACTAATATAAAAGGTGCAACTGTTATCATTGTTCTGAGTTTAGCAGTTGATATGTCCATAGTATATACACTTCAACGTTATACTTCAACTTTTTGATGAGCATTTTAAGAGTAACAGCATTGTAAAGCATCTCCGGACCATTCTGGTAAGCTCATACTCTGTAATGAAAGATTATGTTGCATAACACATGTTTAAAGTTTTGAACCTTTAGTGTAGGAATGTTCTTGAAGTTATATGCTGACATATTTTATAATCAATACATAATTAAAGGAAATTAAATAAGTCAGTAAGTCCCCTGTTAATAAGAATCACAAATGCAGCAAATGGTTCACCTAGACTGAAATATGTATTTATGCCTTTTCATCCCTGATTTGAATATGACGATTAGGTAATAATTGCAAACAAAGTGTGTTTAACAGTATTTCCTAAATAAGCATTTTTCTCTGCTTATTGTCAAAATGAAACAAAATCTGAGGCACACCAGTAACATTCTGCTTTTTGACACTGTACTGTACTGTGCTGAAAATTTTTTTTTTTAATGGTGACGTTCATGATGCCTTGTGTTTTGGCACCAATATTTAGTTTGGTTCAAACATAGCATACCTCTTCGCAACATTATTTTGGAACTCTCCCATGAGAACTTGTTACCAGCAAACTAACATTATTTGTCTTTCAGTTTTATTTCACTGTAAAAGTTGCTGGAGTTTGTTCCATTTTCAAGCTGATTGTAACCATGGCAATAGCGAGGAAGGAGGGCAAGACATGATTAAGCTGAAGTATCAGAAGGGGAAGGTAATAAACACTGCGTTTGAGCTTCAGTATGCATCTTGTGCTTTTGGTTGACTTTGTTGAGGTTAGTACTGTCTGTCAGAAACAGTATTCCTTTTTTTTATATCAAACAGGTGCATGGCTTTAAAGAAGCTTTGTTGTTATGGGACATGTCGTTGTCCCAGGCATCTCTATCTTAAACGTGGGTTGCATTTTTTCAGGAACAATCTGACTTTGCTTTGCTTCTGATGACTGTTTATGGGTGTATTTTTCTTTGAACCTTTTAACTTTCTGTAGAATGATTGTCTTCCTTTGCTTCTCACCCTCCACTAATTTACAGCTCATGAGACATCTTAAATCCAATGTCCTATTTATTTTCTATTGAAGATAGAAAGCAATCAAATAAAAGACAGTTGACCAATTTCTCTAACTTTACTAAAAACAATGGCAAGAACAAAGATAGATTGTAAGGTTCTCCTTTTATAAGTTATGTGGGTTTTATGACTGTTAAAGGTAAACTGTGCAGAGCTTTGATGCTCGCTATCCTGCCTACCCCTAATGTTCATAAGCATGTTATTCTGGCTAAAACAAACATTCAGATTATGGTGCTTTTCTGTTTTGAGAATGTTTTATCGGCAGCTCTGTGACACGTTTCAAGGACACAAAAGACAAACTGCTTCTGGCTGTTCAGTCCAGAAGTGCTTGGTTTCTTTTTGAAAAAATGTCCTCTTTTCAGGTTTCAGAGACGTTTTTCACCCTTTTTTGCTACACCATTGTTCTTTTTTCATTTATTTCCAGTTAGGCATGTTTTTTGAAAGAGTCATGTGGTAAGTTTTATATATTGTATTTTTTATTTTTTTTTGGAAAATAGCAAAAAAAAACTTTTATTTTTACATTTTTAAGCCTCTTGTTTATCAGAGCTGGTTAGGGTTCCAAGTGGTTCTGTTGGCTGCATAAAAGGGCCTTTTTGTTTTGGTATTTATTTGTTTGTTTTTTGTAAGGCTAAATAATGAATTTTCATCATTATCTAAGAACTGGCTAATTTGGTGCACATTCATTTTCTATTGACTTTAATTTCTTCTCTAATTCAATTTAACAATCAAGTTTATTATCTTCATAATCAATGAAAAACTAAAGATAAAAAACAAGTAAAATTTCCCTTTTTTAAATGGTTTTGTGAAGGTCAACTTGAGAGGACTTTCAAAGTTGAGACTGAAGTCTGGTCCTTTGCGTTTACCTGAAGTGACTGCTTTTGGGAAATCCTCTATATTCATTGCAGACTTGTTTAATAAAAAAAATTGAAATCCGACAAGGATGCCATTCTTAACTCTCGTTCTTTGAAGCATAATAGAATTTCGATGGGGTTATCAGGTTGGCCTTCCAAACAATATCCCCACAGCACCCTTCATCCCCCTTTACATTGATTTTTCTGATACATGAAAGGTTCTTCCAACAAAGCTAACAATAGCATCTGAGAGTATGTCAAGTACCATAATCCAATGTATCATATATGCAACAATTTGGATGCCATGTCTGCTTGCTCCTATAGTGTATGTTTGTTTAGGGGAACGTCAAAGGTATAAGCCAGTCATTTTCGTTTTAGTGTAAACGAAATATAGAAACTAATTGAAAGACAGGTATTGTATTTTATTTCTTCAAGGAAACTGAGCATCAGAGAGACTTGTGATTCCTGACAATCAAACATCAACCGCTGAAGATCATTTCGCCTCATTGAGCATTTGAAACACAGTCAATCACAAGCCTCAGACTCTTCACTACATTTCCCAGAAGGTCTGTATTTATCCATCTCACCAAACTCTCCTCATCCCTCAACTTAACTTTCTTTTTAGCAACCATTGGGTGCTCTCACTCTATTTTCTGTCCCATCGATTAGAGCAGGGCTATTCAAGTAAAATTTATAGAAGTTTGGTTACACACATTTTAATGCGCTAAAAAGGAAATGGTTGATTTTTCTTTACTGGACTGTTAACTGGAAGTGAAACAAAAAAATCATAATATCCAAAACTTTAACCTTTTATCCTTCAATCACTAAAATGTTGCTAGTTTAAATAAAACCATGAGTCGGAATTTGTAGTTTTGGAACCAAAAGATGATGCTAAATAAATAGTTAAAAATATATACCCATCTAGATGTAAAAGAAAACCTGCTTTATAAAATCTAAAAGAAAGATACATTTTTCGTACTTTTCAAAAAAAGTCAAAAATAACTTTCAACCACAAGATGTGCATTTATTTATTTATTTGAATTGGCAAACTAATTTATAATTACAGGTTTTACTTTCGGTATCTTTGCAATAGACTGGATATGTGTCAAACATTGAAGGTGCCTCACCTTCAAAATATAACTTTAACTGTTGTCTCTTCTTGGCGTAATAATTAGACGAAATTGTTCCCCTAGTGCATCGACATATATTGAGAATGTTCTGATGTAACAATAAATAACCTGCCCTTGGGATGTTTTGTTAATACAAAAGAGTAATTTATATGAAAGCTATATATCCAGTAGTTATTTTTATCACTAGTCACTGTGAAATTTCTCTAAAAATTAATTGCAGAAGATTATAGTAACAAGCAGAGTATCATTAACAAGAGCATGAAACCCTGGTGTTGTGGTTTCTAAACATAGACAAACCAAACCCCAGCTGTCTTTCCTCAAAGGGACAAGACTCACACACTGCTATGTCATCCCTGTCCATAGACATCTGCTGCCTATGATGTGTAGCAGGTTTGTGTATGTGTGTGTATGTGTGTGTGTGTGTGTCCAGGAGGCTTGTGTTCAGAGCCAACTGAGAAAATACTTTCTATTAAGGGGACAGCATTCAGACCCATTGGATAAGGGTCATGTTGATTGTGAGATTTGGACTAAGGCCCAGTTGGGCTTCAGAGTCCCAGATGTGCCAAAACTTCCCTTTCGGAAAGCCAACCAGCCACTGTCATCATTTAACACCTTGGCCAGTTGAAAATTTCAGCACCCATTGAGCAGTCCATTGCAGGGTCAGAATGTATGAGTCATTCAAGTGCTTCTTTGAAACATCAGCAGGCAATTCAACATGTACCATGCTCTTCTTTTTTCTTCTGTCCTATTCCTGTTCCTTTCTGTGGCTCAAGCAAGGTTCAAGTAGGTTCAAGACTGTCATGAGCACTTGATCTGTCAGTGTCTGTACTCGAATGATGCACTCTCATTTGGTGTTTTGTGTTTGTGGAGTTTATTAAAAAGAGGGGAAGATTGATGCTAGTCGTAGGCAAATGTGTCAAGTGTTGACCTCTTATGGTTTACTACAAAGATTTAAAGTAATTTTAACTTTAGACACTGAGGGAAATGGATATTTTGACAAGTTAGTGTGAAATGGAGGGTTTTGATTTTTTTCAAGAATCCTCACTGAATCCATTATGTTACGTTGTGGATTTAAAGGTTTAAATGTTTTTCCATCAGAATAGTTATTGAATTCATTACCAGATAACTGTTTTTTACATATTTCTATATAGATTAAATATTGGGAGTTTTAGTAGGATAATTTAGATGGGGAGGCCAAAGTTAACTTCTGAGGTGTTCTGTAAGTAGATGGCTTACATAGGATGGATAATAAGGTTGATGTGATGAACTGCCCCTGCTAATAGGCATATATCACTTATGCTAAGCTACAGATTAATGTATAGTAGTTTAAAAACACTTAATACTTGAAAACATGCCCTTTATGCTCATGCAAATAGTGTACTGGTAATTCCCTGTTATTGTCAATTCTCATTGAGTATTTTTTGTTTATTTGTCATCCAGCTTTCAATCAGCAATGATAATATTGCTGATATTCTGAATGATGGTGTGTTTTAACTAATTAAAATTATTTTCTGAAATCAATTCACCTGTTTATAAGTATATTTTTGGGAGCAAATGGTTAGAATGTTGGATCAATATGTTAAACAAAGTGGAAACAACAACTGCCATTATTTATCTAATATTTAAACACACATTGGAATATGATTGGGATCAACTGTTAATTTCCATATATTCTACAAGATTCCCTCTTTTGTGCCAAACTGATTTATAAAACATGTTGGTTTGAATTGGAATATTTCCAATATGCTAAATAAATTTAATTTCCCCCTTTTTTATAATTCAGATGTCTTATTTTGATCAATCGCGTTGTCATGATACAGTGGGATACCTCGTTACACTCCAATTGGGTGAACACTCATCTTAATTGGAGATGTTTGCACCAACTCTATACCTTATTGGTGTGTAACCTCCTCCGCTACATCTGTGCATTTGGTTGGCAGTGCAAGTATGAATTAGAGTGCTCTTTGGTTCTATTCCCCTTGCGAACCACCTGCATTCTAATTACCATTCTGGTCTGGCAGTGAAAGCACTGACCTCAACTTAAGCAGCACCTCGAAATAGAATCTGCACAGGGCTGCTCAATGGCCCCTTGTAGCAGGAGCCCACATTTCTCTCCAGCAATCTTTTTCACTCTGGCTCATCATCTCCTCCTCCCACATTTTTGATCATCTGCATCATGGATTCCTCCTTTCTATTTTCTTTTTCCACTCTCCGTATGCTCCACTGTCGCTTTGAACTTTTCCTTCATTCTCTGTCTTTCCCTACAGTTGTCTAAGCTTTAGAATTGCCTTCTACCAGACAGCATGATTGTGTGCTCTCTCGATTAAACTGGCAAATAAGAGCGTGAGATTCACACAACAAGAAGGCTAAGGCAGCAGCACACTCCCCTGTTCTCCTCTCTAGCACTGGCAGGAAGATGAGTGGCTACGTCCAGAATATAAGGGTGGATAAGAAGTGCTGTTTATCATCCTTGCTCCCTTCCCCCTCGCAGTCTCCCTCGTGACCCTGACTTGGTGAGCTATCGTGGTCTAAACCTTTGCCTGCTGAGGCAGTCCAATGCTAACAACTAGAAGCAAACAAAATAGCCTGACAGCAGGTCAATCGGACAAGGTTGCTCTTCCCGATTGCTGTAGAAACCTTGGCCTTTACAACATTGTGGAAAATTCACACCATCCTTTAATGTTTCATTTTTAGAAATCTTCTTTAGAAGATCAAAAATCAACAACATGTACAACTAATTAACCAAGCTAATGACGTGTTTTCTGAAAAAGCGATTGCATTCCTGTTTTTTTTTGGTCATCAAATTATTGCTTTTGTAAAAATAAAATTTAATACCTCAAAATTGTTCATAACAAATAAAATACAATAACAGTTATAGATAAATTAAAGTGTAACTATGACTTGCCATTCATATTGGATTTTGCATGGTTAGCAAGTGATTAGCCTCACATAAACAGACCTTCGGGAAAGGCTGCTTTTTTTGGTCAAGACCTGCCCATTAAGCCATTTGGCTGACATAACAACCACTCCCATGTTGTTCAAGTTTGGAGTCACGACATCAACTAACCGACATGCAGCAAGTTAGCCATGGAGAAAGTCCCAAGATGAAAAATAATGCAAAGTTACAAGAAGATAAAAACAATCCTCTATAATCGAATCTAGGTACACAGCTAGTAAAATAATCTTTTCTTGGTTATATTGTAAACTGCGGAATTAACTGCAACATGTGCTTCTCTTGGAAATCAGAACAAATTCAACCAATCAGAACCCTACTTCAGGATTCAGTATCATAGTCATGTTCATTGAGGAAGAGCCATTTTCATGTTCATTGAGGAAGGGCCATTTTTTCAACGTTTACACTCATTTAGTGGCAAAACAAACAAGCCTCTTAGGGTAGTCACTTAAGGGAAACTAGCAAGAATGATGTGTGGATTATGCTTATTGTTTTATTCATTCATTCATCTTCATGTCGGCTTTTTTCAGGGTCGCCACAGCGGAATGAACCGCCAACTCTCTGGCATTTTGTTTTACGCAGCGGATGCCCTTCCAGCCGCAACCCATCGCTGGGAAACATTCACACACATCCACACGTTAACACTATGGGCAATTGTTCTTACTCAATTGACTTATCTTGCATGTCTTTGGACTTGTGGGGAAACCGGAGCACCCGGAGAAAACCTACGCAATCACGGGGAGAACATGCAAACTCCACACAGAAATGCCACCAGCCCTAACCGAGCCTAGAACCAGCGACCTTTTTGCTGTGAGACGACCGTGCTACCCACTGCGCCACCGTGACGCCTCGCCTACTGTTTTATTTAATTATATTTAAGAACGAGCGAGGAGTATTAAAATTTCTGGTTTGAACAGAGCTTAAAGCTTAACATTTTGGATTCGTCTTTTGAATCATTGATTCATTTAATGGAATTGTGATATGAGGAACTGAACACTGGAAACTATGATATTCTATTGATATACTATTGATATACTACAAAGTTCCGACATTTAATCATCTTAAGAACTCACAGGACAGGTAAGTGACCCACAAAGCAATCTTTACTTTAAAAATGAATTATGGTACACGACTGAACCAAGTACTGATTACAAACAAGGGCCAAAGATGTGCTACACTTGGCCCATGACTGGCTCACACTTCAAGGGAAGGTAGCTTGACCCATGTCTTTTGTGCCATGCTAAAAAGCCACCACTGTCAGACTTGGAAAGTACTGTAAACCAGTGCCAGACATATGCCAAACTTTTTGCAACTAAGTATCACAATTAAACATGGTTTAGAAACAAGAAGTCTAAAAAGTTAAACTAGGAGCAGATGAACACATCAGAGCAGGAAGACAACATTGATCACAAACAACTGTTGGAACTGTTCAAAACTCAGACACATCTCTCTTACTGATGGCCAGCCAAGGAACTTTCACGTCCCAGACTGATGGATAAATCCACAGTTAAGAGAGAGCCAACACACCCATTTATCACAAG
Organism: Danionella dracula; assembly: GCA_900490495.1. NCBI lineage: Eukaryota > Metazoa > Chordata > Actinopteri > Cypriniformes > Danionidae > Danionella > Danionella dracula. Next base: position 3,522,083 of record UELW01000600.1, read on the forward strand.
TACAAGATGTTTTTCACTAACTAAGATGCACCTCACTACAGGATTCCGAAAAATTACCTCTTTTACCTTGTCAAAAACGCTCCTTTAAAAACAAAACGTATTGCTATTTGGAAGTTGCTTTTCTTTTTTGCCTTTTAGATTTAGTGTCATAACCAAATGGCAAAAATCTGTTTTACTATTCTTTTGACTGACAGAACGAGTCAAGAAGAAGCCACTTAGAGTTACATAAAACTGTACCTCACTTCTTGCCTTGTTTCCTAGTGGTCTTTTCTACATTTGAAATAAAAATGATCATAGTTGTGGTTCATTACAGATAAGATAATAAAAAAACCCAAAATGCTCCTAAAATGCTGTATCAATCCAACAGGTGGCAGCCAACTCTTAAATCTTAAAGTTATATTGGCCAATAGGAGCTTCCAAACTAGTTTTGTTTTTGACAAGTCATAGGTTCTTCCTGCAAAAGTTGCTCAAGCTAAATTAATAACAATCTTTGAATTCTCTCACCAGTCTCAGCCCAAAACTTTCCCAATTTATACATCTAAGGCTCAATCTGGTATAATAATATAAATAAGAAAAATAACTGCCACTGTTTGTGCCTATGTAAAGTGAGTAAATATGGGTAAGGTAGTAATGTTGAGCAGCATATACAGCACAATGTTTCAAAATAACCAGATATGAGTTTACAGAGTCTTTTACTACAGAGTTTAAGCCAACCTTAACCGCCAAGCTTTAATCTGTGATTGCCCTGTGACCAGGGAAAGACGTTGGCAATTGTTTCGAGTTCTAGTTGTTATAGCACTCCTAGGATACCAAGGAATGTCCTTATTTCTCTTATGGCAGCCTATAAGGGTTTTCAAAATTCAAAGAACTATTGACAGTAGCATCTGATATATTGAACATTTCAAGACTCAAGACTAGATTAACTACTAACAACAAAATAAGTCAAACTGAATTTGGTTTTATACCAATATTCAAAAATTTAGAATTAATGTAAATGTAACCTCAAACTGAGAGTTGATGAAACTTATGGGGCTGACAAATGCTTTTTTGTGTTTTTGTTATATATTTTTTTAACCAGTGTATGGGAGTTTCCTGCACCCACTGCACCAAAGGGGCTCTATGTCAACAAAACTTAAATATTTTCTTATTTCCAAGAAATCTAATTACATTTTATGGATAATATCTTCCCATTTTTAAGGTCAAGTCTATTACTTTTTGGCTGCTACTCATTGAAATTTTATTTCTGAAAAAAGGGCTTGCTAATTTTTTTGAAAGGTATAAGTTAGAAAAAATTATAAACACTTGTAAGCCTAATTTTTTTATTCATTATGTTTCTTTAAACACTTGAATAGTTTTGACTTACTTTGTTAGTTGAAGGTTATATTAATTTTTAAGCTTGCAAGCAGCTGTTAACACAGACGATTGGTAAATTGATCAGAGACTGTCTGTTTCCTCAAATAAACCTTGAGTTGCTACTGAAGTGTTAGGCCTTTATTAATGTTTTGTGTCTGTGCTCTTCCAGTCAACTATGAATAACATCTCTGCATTTAAAGCAATTACTTGGAGTTTTGTTCAAACCGCAAGCAAATCCAGTTTGTGTGTAATTCCCAGTTAATCTGACTGACTGTAGAATTTACTTATTATTTGGGAAGGTAAAACATTTTAGTTTTCTGGGTCATTAATTCATGTTTAGCCGTTTCATTTTCAAGCAGCTCATCTTTTAAATTACTTTTTTGTGTATTTGCTCAGTTGCTCACTCTCTAAGGTGCTGAATTTGATCGTCCAAAGCCTTTATTTTAGTACATTAAGCACTATTAAGCCTCTTTGAGAGCTGGTTTTAATGGGAAGAATCCAAATATTATTATTGTGGTGTTTTTAATTCTGAAGTGGATCATGTTTGTGAAAAGACTTGCGAGTCAATTATGAGTGAAGTGCTGAGAAGTTTTGTTATTAAATACTGTAATTACATATTGATTTGTTTCAATGACAAAAATTGCCTCTCCAAACTACACATTTTGTGTACATACACAAAAATATACATTAAGGGTGTCATTATCAGACATTTCTTGCATGTTAGGATTGTTCACTCATTAGAAATATAAAGTCATATTCAGAGTGGTTCATGCATGTTTGTGTAATCATATTTTATTTTTCTGGGAGCTCAAAGCCACATCAATTTCCTATAGCACCACACACTAACCAATCAGATGCACCACTAATGTATCTTAATGAAAAGAAATGGGTAGATTTTTCTGTGTGCCAACATGCAAAACCCATCGAGGGCGTGGCGAGGAACAGGAGATTGGCTCGTTTTGTGGAGCACAACCATTTGAGGTGATTCAAAGACATTGTTTACTACAACTACTAGCTTCTGAAGGTTGTTAAGGGTAGTGATAGTCAGTGATAGTCTAGAAAAGTCAAATATTTGTTATAGTTTAAGTATACATACATAGCTAATGATTAAAATCCATCCAGGATGACAGTTCTCCATGTTTTTATTAGTTTTTTTATGTCTTTGTGTTATTCCTGTATTATTCCTAGTGCTTTTTTGTTAATCAGTGTTTTTTTTTTGTTTGTTTTCTTTGGCTAAGGCATACACATGTTTTTTCCCCAAGTCATTTGGTTTTTTTGGTGTCCATCGCTTTTCTGTTTCAAACCAAATGCTTTCTGCTTCTCATCTTGCTAACTACCCTAAACTATGAATAAATCAAGGTTTCCTCAGGGTCTTAAAAAGTCTGAATTTCAAAAGGCAAATTTTTAGACCTTAAAAAGTCAGAGATTGCAAAATGCTCTCAAATATTAAAAATAATTATAATTTGGTCAATGATGGTTGGTCTGAGAAAATGTGCATAAATGCTTAGTAGCATTAAGGTGATGGTTAGGGTTGCCAGTGATTGAAAAAAAAAAAACTTTTGTAATTCTTCAAAACATAAAAGTGTTTACATTCATAAATGCTCAAACTGTTAGAAGTAATTTATAGGGTTGCAGAATATTGACTCATACATTTTAAAAATTGTTACTGTAACCGAAATATTTGCCAGAGATTAAGAAAATATACATACAGGCTCAAAAGCATAAATGTGATTGTTATGGTTGCCAGAGATCGACAAAAAAACTCCTAAATGTAAAAAAAAAAAAATGTAAACAAGAGGGCTAGGGTTGTCAGAGTTTGATAAAATGCTCATAAATGTCCAATTTTCTAAAAGGAATGTTTAGAATTTCCAGAGTTTTAGAATGCTTTGTGAATGCTCAAAAACACAAGTTATGTATTTTAAAGCACATCTTATGCAAAAAAAAAAAAATTTATGTGTTTTTGTTATTATGATATAGGTTGTAAATTTAATTCTAACGGTCTAAAAAGTGCGTACAAAATCTTTTTGGTTTGGTTTGGTTTTGGTTATTTTGTAACTGTTTTATTTTTCATTCCTTTTTTTGTGCAAATGTTTTTCTTCTTTGTAGATCTTTTGCAATTGACAAATTTTAGACTGGTCATGAATACCACATCATAGAACACTTCAATTTATGAATATTTGACCTTAAATGCTTTATTTAAAGAAACACAAAACCAGCTCTACTGAATGATGTTTTCTTTTTTTTAACAATTTCACCATCAAATTTCTCTCTTTGTTTATTTGCGCTTGCGGTAGAATATACTTGAGAGAGAAGCCTTTGTGAATTACACATTTCTGTTTTCAAAGGTTGAATTCGTGTACAATAAAAAGCCTGTCAATCATGGTTTTCCTCAGTCACCTCAAAAGTAAGCTAGGCTTGTGTTGACGGGCTATTGCCTAATTCTCCTTCTCCCTTTCTCAACATAGTCTACCTCAATCATTTTAAGAGACCGAGAGGTTCTCCTCTGTCTGAATCAATTACTGAATTGCCACCTCTCGAGAAGCGTCCAACACTAGGAGGTATAAATCTGCAACAATCTGGGCCATTACCAGATTATACTCAAACCTGATGTATTGTGACCCCATGCGCACTCGCCTCGCCTCGTCTCTCACACACATCAACACATAAGGGCAATTCTCAGAGATGCCCTGAATTAGAAGCAAGGCAGAAATTAAGGCTTTCTCAGAAAGTTTAATGGGTTTCTGTGGATTAATCTGCTGTCACGAGCACGAGGAAGGGAGTGAAAGGGAGTTAGGTGAGTGAATAACTCTGAATGACCCAATGACGAATATTTGACCATTTAAAAGTGATTTAAATATACATTTTTACTTTCTTTTTTATCAAAGTATTGAAAATTGTAATTTCTTATCAAAAATTGTACTGTTTAAGCAAAGTAATTGTCATCACGTACAAACCCCCATCCCCACTTTCCAATACTGTATGTGGACTCACCTAATTTTTTTCTAACCCTTAAAACCAAACACATTTTGCTGAAGAATGATGATGTTTGCTTTAAAGCCAGCATTAATTACCCAGAAGCCCCTAGGTTGAATTCTTAAACAGTATAGATCAATATTGGTTGTAAAAAGGCTGTTTGAGTGGGAGTTGTGTTACAAACCCTTTCCCTCACTAGCACTGCAATGATGTTTTAGTCTAACGATCTTGTAGCAATAAGTGCTCTAAAAATGCTTTTAAAAAGAACTGATACTGCACTGTTGAAAAAGCATGCTTATTAATAACTGTATAATGCTAAACGTAGCAATGTCATACCCGGAAATTGGCTTTGCTGATTTTATATGTCATTAATCTTCTTGGTCATTTAAGATAAAAAAATATATATACATTTTGTAATTGTTAATTAATTGTTAGCCCTAATAAATCTCAATTGACAAACTTCATTGCTTTCTAAAACAAAATCTAATTTTGTGATACAGGTTTTGGGTGACTGGTCAGTTAAGCTAATGTCTAGAAGATTAACTAATATGGACATTTATAAACAATATTCAATAGACATTTTGAAAATTCACTAAAACAAGCTAATTTTATTATGTAATCTTTGGGGTGTTTAGATCACAAAGAAATAAAAACAAAACACATTTACTGACAAACGCTACATGAAAATGAAGTCATGGAGCCTTAGTGCCTGTGTTACGATTTTGATAGGTGCAAAGTTTGGTTTTGGGAGTCTTCAGCAAAAGGTAAGCACATGAGAAGTAAAAAAAAACAAAAACATTTTTCCTCTATTTATATTTAGCTATCCTTGCAATGAATTCCAAATGTTTTGAGCAGTGATTCTGTGTTCAAAACACGTCCTTATGTGATGCTCTTTGGATTGATCAGTAGTTAGCTCCAAGTCTGTTGTGATTGGCTTCCCAGCTAATAGGGAACATTCTCATAACATTCCCTGTTTCAGTTTTTTAAAGGCTAAGTCTAAAAGTTAGCTCATATCATCCTAATAACAGTAGATTAAACACAATTTTTTGTGATTCGTGAGTGTTCTAATAATGCTTTAATAACCTTGAGAGAACATTCACAGAATGTAAAAACAAAAACTAGACTAATGTTCTCAGGACGTTCTTGTAACATAAGTTTGTTAGCTCACTTAAATTCGAGAGAGAGAAAGAGAGAGAGAGAGAGAGAGAGAGAGAGAGAGAGAGAGAGAGAGAGAGAGAGAGAGCTAAACCCTGTAAGGATCATGATTCTTTTTTTGTCTTTTCCCTTACTCAGAGTTTCTCAGCAGATATGGGATGTATGTTCAGAGGTTGTTTACGTCAGCACTCTGTGGATTCAAGTTGAAGATAGTGTCACTAACCTGTCAGTCTGGATTTTGTCCCTCTTCAAGTGAACTCCTCTCTTTTCCTTCACAGGTTAGCTGTGTGGTCTCAAATAGAATAATTTATGCACAGAAATCATTATTTAGGATTTAGACGGTGCTTCCTCCATCGTGAAGATGTGACGTCACTATACTGCAGTGTCCTATTGCCTTATAACATGTCATGGTTAGTTTTCATATTTTTCCTAAAGATAAGAGTACTAATGTAAAATGTCATGGCAATCGCATCAATTGACGCAAATGAAAAAAAACAACAACTTCTGGGGTAGGTAGTTGATGAATTACTGAAATGGAATGCAGAATTAGCTGTGCATACAAGTCTATTGTGGCTTTTGTGGATGTTCAATGAGACACACACGACAATTATCAAATATGCCACCTGAAGACCTGACTAGAGCCTTATTGCATAGTTTCCACACAGCCAATCACCAGCACACTAACCAGCACTCTACTCCCATATAACCCAGCTTCTAACTTCTTGTTGTCAAAATCTCGCTAGTCTTACTTGCACCCTTGCTTAGACTGTCGAAGGTCTCTCCTTAGATACTGGTAGAGATAACGCTATTATACTTTTACTTTTTCTCTAACCGTATTTATACTACTTCAAAAAAAGCAGATGATCCAGAACTCTGCAGCTCGTCTAGTCAATAAAGAAGCCCACACCACATCATAATTCTCAATACTTGTAAAACAGAATTGGTGTCCCATCGCTTTCCCCTGTATTATAATAATAAAGAATGCATGTGAGTTTTTCCTCATGACACCCCTCAAATTGTGAGGCTCCTATTCCTAGTGTCAGAGTGTTAGTGATTAGTAATTATGCTAATGAACTCCACTGATCTCAGTTTCCTACATACTCATTGGCCTCTTTTGCCGTGTTCCCATCCTCAATAAGCATGTACCATGGATTTCTAAACCAGTTTTTATCTATCTATCTATCTATCTATCTATCTATCTATCTATCTATCTATCTATCTATATATATATATATATATATATATATATATATATATATATATATATATATATATATATATATATATATATATATATATATATATATATATATATATATATATATATATATATATAATTACTGTTTGCTGATGTGTTTAATGAAAATTGTTAAACCCAAACATATCTTTGACTTTGCTGGTATGTTTGATAACAAGGTTTTACTGACTAGAAAATAATGATGCTGTCTGAAGGGCCCTTGTTTATTTCAGAGAAAACTCTCTACCTATATCCATATCTCACTGTGGGTATGTCTGACATCTGTCCTCTTATCTCCTATGCCATCATAAAGGAACACAAATCTTATTTGCACTAAAAAATAGCTTCTCAATTTTGTGGCCTTACTGTAGAGTCTCTGCAGATACAAGTCTTCTGGAGCCAAAAATCAATATTGTGGTATTGTCCCAGCACTCTCCTGTTGCCAAGTAGGGACCCAGTTCATGCAGGAATCTATGAATTTCTATTTCCAATTCTTTGAGTCTCCGGGGAAAGCTGTTATCATCCATGCCTTCTAGTTACTCTGCCCTTTGATTTTGGCTCTTTATCTGTTTTTTTTTGTATCAGGTTTGTTGGTGTATCAGGAAGAGATCAGGTAGTGCTGTAAAAAACAATCCGAGTACATCATGAGGATTCTTGAATTGTGGCATGATGCTTGGGAAATACAGCTAACTTTGCCAACCATACATTTATGTAATGATATGTTGTTTGAGGCAGGCACTTGGTAGGGATAAAATCGAACACAGTTTACTGATTATAGTACTTTTTCTGAAATCGTACATTATTGGAATCTAAATAGCCTGAGCTGTTAATGAAATAAACAAAACAAAAGTGTAAACTATTTCAATTTTAACTTTTATTTTGGCATATTGCTTACAAGCAGCAGCTATTTTATCACAGGCAAATGTTTGGGCAAGCTGTCTTAATCTGTTGATTGAAGAACCTTAAAAGTTAAGTTTCTCGAAAAATGGTGCACATGTTTTGTTAAATACATTCTAAACACTTCATTAGAATAAATGAAATCATACAGATTATGTAGCATTAAAGAGTTTAAGTACATGTAATAGTAGAGATTTACATAGATTGAATTGAAGTCTTTTGAATAAATACAGGTTTAGGTTTTACACAGGTTTGTCTGAGTTGATAAGAAATTATTTATTTGGCCTAATTTTAAAATAAATTCCAGTTAGCAAAATATGTAATCGAACACAGGTGGTGTTTAAACTTTGTAGGTTCCGATAAGCATGTCAATGTCATATAGGTGATTTTCCGAGGACCAAAGAAGGACCCATGAAATCAGGGTGTGTTAACCAAATGATTTATTGCTTTATTGTGCCACCAAGTGTTTCAAACAAACCAAAGTAAGTCAATAAACAATACAAACAAAATACTTGTTCTAATAAAAACAGATGCTTAATAGCACAACCTAACATAAGCTACAATTTTGTTCAGAAACTAAAGCATACATGACCAGTTTAGCCAAAGGATGTGCTTTGCTTTATCTAACACATGTTTAACTCTATTTCTTTAGAATTGTTTTTTACATGCAAGTGACAGAGTGATAGTCAGCCTTAAAAATGTATATCAGTAACCCTTAGCAGTCTAGTACATGATTAAAATAATATAATCAATTGCCTGTCACTGGTGCTTGTGTTTGGCAACGTTTTTAGCTTTGTCAATTTGAACCACCTGGACACTGGTAAACAAGTGAAATTAAATGCTTTTTTATTATAAAAAATGTACTTCTTTTTAACTACTGTCAATAGAGAATGATGATTTTTGCAGCCAGATGGTCTTGTTACAGCATTTATCCCATGTGCATTAACAACTCTGCACAAACTGGCAAAACCTTGACCTTTTTATGCATACAAGAGCTGGATGTGTGCTTGTCATAAATTTGTCTCTGCTGCTCAAGGACAAAGTCTTTGCACAATTACGATCTTCAGAATAAAATAAAATAAAAAAAACTTTATGAAAAAGGAATATGGACCTAGATGAGATAATTTGGCACTTGGGGGTCGTCTAAGAGCTAAATGTGTATGTGTGTGTGTGTGTGTGTACAAAGTATGAGATGGAGTGAGAGAGGGAGTGATTGGACCCTTGCTGGTGGAACAAGTCTTCTTCCAGATGTGTCTCTGTGTGACTGTGAAATGCCCAGTTAAATGGTCACCATTGGACAGAGAAGGATATTAGGCACACATCTGTCCAATTGTTCTCTCACTCTCTCTCTCTCTCTCTCTCTCTCTCATGTTTCTCCATGTGCTCATGTTTTGAGCAGAAATCAAAAAGATTATGTGGAAGTTGTAGATTTTCAATTTTAACAAAATAAGTTACCCTAATTTAGATTCTTATGTCAGCGTCCAAAAATACAGACTCTGCAACCATACCAGACAGCAAAAAAAAAAAAAAACAACTAAATGGACCAGGTTTAGCAACTAGTTGTCTGTTGCATTTGGCTTTCATCTGTCACTGAAGACCCACAAAAACATGAGCCAGACAATAAATTTAAAGCTAACTTGACTTGGACAATTCATGAACCAAGTCTCGTCCAATATTTGGCACTTGTCTGGAATCAGGACTTTGTCCAGTCATGTACCATAATTACATGTAGAGTAGAAATCACTTGGCTAAGCTAGAGCTGGGCCAAATGACAATTGTTATTGACCAATCAGAGGCACTGTGCTCTGTGAAGTTGTGACTCTTAATTACACATTTTGAAGGGTGCCTTTCAGGTAGTGCATAGAGGTCAATACCAGGTTATATCAACGTAAAGGCCATGCAGCAGCATGCGGATTGTGATGCCACTCTGTTTCCTCTTCAGGAAATATGTTGCTTGTGTTTGATGTGTTATTAATCAACCAGGAGAAATGTGTGAATAGAATAACTTTTATACTGATGGCAAAGAAACTGACGTTTAACAGCACCACCAAGTTACCCATTATTAATCCTCAGAAACATGACCCTGACACCTTTGCAATGGCATTTAAGCCTCATTTGTGACACAATGTTCAGTCTATGACTCACTTAACTGTACTGAGAGGATTTCTTCATGTCTGTGTCTCATCATGTCCTCCTCTCTTCTAGCCTCAGTTTCTCTAACTCTTTTTTTTGTCAATGATCAATCTGTCTGTCTGTCTTGACATCATTAAAATAATTAAATAGAATATTTGTTTAGATTCATGTCATAAACATCTAAATATTCTTTTGTGAACAACAGATTAGGGCAGTTAAAAATGTATTTGATATAAGTTAGGTAAAAGTGAAACCATTGAAGAACTAACACAAGTCCAGAATCAGTAAAAACAACTTCTAAATCTGGAAGTAAAGCCCTTTTTTTTTTTAAAGAAATTTGAATTGCAGTCTATTGATTTGGGCTCCCTTGAGCAATTGGCCATATTTGTTATTGTTAGAATACTTCTATTTAAATATGATTTGATACTCCAATCTCACTTGTATTGTACTTTGTTGTTTGCACTGACGGTTCCATTGTACCAAAGGAAATTCCTTGTGTGCCCGCACACACACACACACACACACACATGGCAATAAAGCTGATTCTGATTCTGATAATTTGTTGACCTTTAGTGCAACCTAACCACCTTGTAGAGAACCATTGTTTTTGGATCATTTGCCACCTTTCCCCTATATACTTCAGATCAAGAGGTAAAAAGGAGGAATTTTAATTAAATACAGCACTGTGGGCTGGCTGAAAAAAGCATCCAGCAATTAGACTGCTGGTGGAGGAAAAAGAACTGCTCTTGTCGATGGTTAGCAACTAATTATGCCCTGAATCCGCATAAGACAGGCTCTGTTAATGAAATTACCTATATCCCTCAACTCATTCACACTCTTTTTCCGCCACTCAACATCCAGAAAACCGAAGACCCACAAGGTCAGAACCCTTACAACATTCACATTACTGTTTATTAAGATGGTAACGTCATAGCCAAGGGGGCTCGCATTCCAATAACATGCTTGCTAACTGTGGATATGATTTGATTTATGCTTGCAACATCTGGGTATTTAATATGAGCAAATAGTAAAATGGGGTTTCAAGAGACTCATGAGGAGCTGTAATTGAAAGGGTTGATTTGAAATGAACGACAGTGCCGCAGTGTGCTTTTCATGAAAAATGGAGGACTTGTCGACCTTGAGATTTCTATGTTTAACCAACTTATCAACTGACAAGTTATAAAATAAAGGTGGCGCAATCATAACATAACTTTCACATTTAAGAATGAGTAAGATTCTCTAACAGATGGTTCCACCCACATATCCTCAGAAATTTAACAAAACACACAGTTTAAGTTGGCCTTGTAAGGAAGTTAAATCAACAGGGAGAATACTATATTCTATATTAATGGCTTAACATTAATACAATTCTGAAAGAAAATAAGAGTCTGGTTAGGATCAATCAATCAGCTAATTGAGCGTTTTAAAACAGTGATTTACTAACACACTAAGGAAAAACATTACAAGCCAATGAACACATAAATAACATACTGAAGTTCAGAAAATTTAACAAAGAAAGTACAGGATGATCAATTAAAAAAAAATGTCAGCAGCAAGAGCCATTAAAGATCTTGTCACCTTAAAATGACACAAAGTTAGTGTTTCACCCAGAAAAGCTCAAACTCTCTTGGCCACTCAAGTTTTCCCTGAAGCATAAATAAGTTTTGTCTGAAACTCTTGGTAGATACTGGTCTGGAACAGACGAAAGAGGAGAAGAGGCACATGTTCCCAGAAGAAGACACTGACCTGAAAAAGAGGGCTGAAGAGAGTAGAGATGATAATAATATGGGACATTTATGGGAAAATGCCAATGCAAGACAACATCAGGAAAGATATGTTAGTGTTCCGCCCAAAATGGGACACTTGACAGGTATAGTAACATCAATTAGGACAATTTAAACAGACTATTCAAGCCTTAAGACTTAAATAAGAAACAAAATGGGCTAATTCACAAAACTGGGGGAAAGAACTCTAATAATGAAAACATGGGACAAAATAAAATAAGATAGAAAAGCTAACATAAAGGAAACAAAAATAACTATGCCTAATACTTTAAAATAATATATATTTTATATCAAAGTGACTGTCTAAAGAGATTTCAGCCAGTTGTACTTGTTCTGTGCAATTTTGAGCTTGTCTTTTCAGTGTGTGTAGTCAACCGTTCTCTTGAGCATTTTACTCCCTTGTTCTCTCCCTTTTTTGCTCCTGAGGGGGGAGTGTGGGACATGTAATTAAAGCAAATTGCTGCGTTTCTTTAATCTAATTGCTCACAACATGGGTCAGAGCTTTGTTCCTGACTAGTCAACTCATTACTCATCCTCATAAAGAAGATATCTTTCTTTTTCTGGAGAATATGCAAGAGCATGTGGCTCAGCGGATTTAGGCTCATGCTTTAGGGAGGCTTTTCAGGAGCAATAATAAATGGATCAGAAGAAATAATTTGTTTATTTGCATCATATACAACATCGTTTTTGAATGATGTCTCCAATCTACCATAAAAGTACAGTTTTTTGTAAAATTTGCAGGTTTCAATGATGTGTGCTTGATTAACAAAAATGGCTTTGTCTTGTGTCTAATGAGAAGAACTCATTAAGACCTGTTGCAGTGTTAGCTCAAGGGAAAGGGAGCTCACCAATCAACATTAGCTGTGTGGCAACATCCATACACTATACATGGGGGAAAGCTATCCTACATAGTACTTATTGAAGAGAACACTCTGGATTAGAAGTTATCCACAAACGTTTTCTAAGCATCATACTGAGTATATATTTTCAGCGTTGGATGAGCGTTTAAAAACGTCCTTAAAAGGGGTCCACAATTAGCTACAGTTTCCCTCAGACATGCTTTAAAATCTATTGAAAAAAAAACTGATCCACTTACCACTTATGTAATGATGGATGCTTATATAGATTTTCAGCTTTGTTCAGATTTATTATATATTCAGAATTATAAATATTCAGAGTTTATCAGAAAGGCCATTTGACACCAGAAACACAAATTTTATTGAAACTAGGAGATGGCTCTACTAAAATTGGCTCCCTGACAGGGTTTTTGTTCATTTGCATGATGTTAATGAGACTAGAATTGATGAAATCCTGCTGGGTTTTGATCAGTATTACTTAAAAAACTCAGTCGTTCTGCAACAATCTTTTAAATTATTGATTTTTTTAAGCCAGTCCACTTAACTAGTTAATTATGAAGGCAGGAAGCATGTATGCAGAGAACTTGATTAAACCCTCAACGTTCACTTTGTTTACACTCTTTTGCTATTGTTTTATTAATATATTATTTTCCAGAATTGTGTTACAAAAGTTTGACCACTTACATACCCCCCTCTTTGCACAATTCTAATAATTTTCCTTGTTGCTATACATTGATTTTAAGCAGACTTTCTGGTCTCACACAAATCAGACCACCAAATAAAAACCGTACAATCAAAGATATTTTCATCCCTGCTTTCACTCTCAATCCATCAGCTGCCCCCAAAATGTCAAACTCCGTTTCTCAGTTGGATGTAGGAAAGTGAGTGATGGGAAGGCTGTTGTCCTCACAAAAGGACACTGTCTGCTGCCCTCAGGACATGGCATATCTGTACTTGTTCTTCATGGTTATTGTGTGATTCTGTGATGAGCATGTGGGACATCATTGATTTTGCAAACACATGTAAAGCCTTTTCCATTTCGCCTTGTTTCTTTATTTCACACATATGTCCTGTCATGTCAAGTGAAGTCAGCTTTATTTATTTAGTTATTGACCATATGAGATCTGACAAAATGCTTCACAGCAAAATCAAAATTAAAACATAGCAGACAAATTACAACAGACATAAAACAAATGAAATATAATATAAACTATAATATTAAGAAAATTAACAAGAGACAAACACAGAACCAACAGTGCACGATAAAATCAAACCATGCCGAATGTCATATTAAAGAGGTACGTTTTACTTTTGATATAAAACCAGAAAGTGATGAAGCCTGTCTGACATTTAGTGGCAGAGCGTTCCAGAGTGTAGGACCTGCCACTGCAAAAGCCTTATCTCCCCAAAGTTTCCTTTGCATCCTGGGCACATTCAAGAACAGCTGATCAGCTGACCTAAGTGACTGAAAGGTAGGGAGTGGCTAGACCATTTAGAGATTTAAGCACAATTAACACATTCATTTTTAAAAGGACTCTAAATTAAATGGACAGGCAGCCAGTGCAGGGATTCTAAAACCGGGGTAATGTGATCGGTTTTCTTTGTGCCAGTGAGCAAACGAGCAGCAGCATTCTGAACTAGCTGAAGACGAGCTACAACTGTGTTAGACTGGCCAATGTTCAGCGAAGTGACAAAAGCGTGGATTACTGTTTCAAAGTTGCCTCTGGTCAAAAAAGGTTTAACCTTTGGCAGCTGTCTGAGATGATAAAAACTCCTTTAACCACTGCATTGACTTGTTTGTCCAAGATAAAATTGCTGTCCATCTTTACAAAAAAAATTTCACAGAAGGCTTCATAAGCATTGCAAAAGGATCCATCTCTAATCATGTGAAGTTTGTGTTACTGCTGGAGCTAAAAACAATGACTTCTGTTTTGCTCACAATGTCTTGCTCAGTTGTGGTTACTATGGGGTAAAGGGAAATTAGCTTGAGACAAGGTCAGTCATCTGGTTCCGATCCTCTCACAATCCCAAAAGTTTAATCCCAAAGTGTCCCCAACTTGGCTAGCTCACTGTTCCCGGTGTATTTTCACTATTGTGTTTTTACCTTGAGTTAAATTTTGAATATGGGTAACACCATATTTAGTCAACTGGTGAGTTTAACTAACCTCTATGATGCTTTAGTAATGCTGGTATATTCATTCATTCATCTTCATGTCGGCTTTCTTCCCTTTCGGGGTCACCACAGCGGAATGAACCGCCAACTCTCTGTCATATGTTTTACGCGGCAGATGCCCTTCCAGCCGTAAGCCATTGCTGGGAATAATGCTGGTATATCTACTTTTCAATATTATTGTGTAGAGACAATACATTAATATGAATTGCAGTACAATTGGAAATAAAAGAAACTGGCTCAATCAAGATCCTTATAACAAAAATATTTACATAAGTTCATAATTAGTCCCCTTTTAAACATGATCATATAACTCACTCTGTTTGCCCTAAGCTCATTTGTTGTCATTTTAAAACAATGTTTTATTCACACTATATAAATAACACCAGTTAATTGAACAACTTCCTTTGAGTTCATTTAACTTGAATATGATGTTATGCATTTTTGTGTTACTATAGTCTAAGTCGGTTTACTTTACAAAGTTACCAACTTTGTTTGGTTTCAAGTTTAAAATAAGATTACATAAACAGTTTTGTTTAAATTACCTTTATTTTTCATCAATCCTTCACAAACCTGCTGCAGTCGATTTCCTGATTCACATTTTGTGATTTGTTTGCCCTTTTAAAATAAACTGCAGCGTCATTTCCTGTGAGAGAGCCACCATTAAGGAGAGTTAAAATCACTTGGTTTCAGCACTTTGTGTTTTTCAATTTTTGAGAAATAATATGTTGTTTGAATCAGGAATTCGACTAGATCTATTTTGGCTGTTTATAGTTTAGTATACCTTGGATGGGACATTGGTCTACAAAAAGGTTCACAGTCCTAACCATTTTAGTTGCTTCCATGTTAACTGACCAAACCAAGTTCCTTTATGTGTGTTGCATAGTTGTTGTTTTTTTTTGTTATGGGTGCTACATAAAATTTTTGGCACCTTCAAATACATTTTTTTATTCACTCGAAGTCGTTTCTTTCCTTGTCGACTATCTGACTTCTACACACACCCGTTTATAATACACATCTCTGACCAAAATAAAAACCTCAGTTAATCTAACATATTTCAACAAGCAGCATTTCATAAGCTGCTGTTTATCAGTCTTCTGCAAAATGAGAAAAAAAATACAGTTCATGGAGGAAGGCTTATAATTTGCAACTGCTTAAAGGATCCTGTCCTTGAAGCGTAAATGGCTTTGGATCATGTTTGCTAAATGACTTGCCTCACAAGCTTTTCCATGAGCCAAGCGACAGAGCTCCTGATTCAGCACTAAGCATCAGTCTTGTTTTACCAATCTATCAAATCCTGTTGAGTCACTACTGTCCATGGTTCTGAACCTCTGCTTACTTACTGGGAGGCAAGTGGGCATTTCATCTAACAAGAAGGGGATGAAAAAGCAGGATGGAAGAAAGAAAGGGTGGTAAAGGTGTCAATTTTTTTCCTTCATCGCATTCCTTCTATCAAATACATGAAGTGTCTGATCTCTGGACTTTCATCTTCCCACTATGAGTAGCGCAGAAAAAAGAGCACACTGGTTCTTTCTTTCTTTTTCTGCAGAGCATGAAACATAGAAATGTGTCACTGTGTCTCTTGTGGAAACAAGAGTGCCTGGCTTTGAGAGCTTTGGGGCATCTTGTGATGGGGAGTTTCAAATTCCTCTGTTCTAGACAGTTTCTGTGCAGTGGGGTTGAATTTGGCCTTTCGTAAACTGATTGAGAGGCTGGATAAAGGTCTCTGCGGCTTCTCTATGGGCTAAAGCAAAAAATCTGTTCTGTTCCTGATTCTGTCTTTGTTCAAAGCCATCTGAAAAGTGATGATGTCTTGTCACCTTTTTATTCGGTCTGAAGGTCCCCCCCAAGCTCTGTCTAAAGGGTGAGAATGATTGAGGAAGAGGGTGAGATGGAAAGATTTGGAGAAATGAGTAATAGCAAAGCTCAAAGAATAGAAGGATTCTGAATCAATGGTCTTGGGTGCTTCTGATACAAAATTATCAACTTGACAAAAAATTTGTGATGTAATGACATTTCAGGGGTAAACATTACATTTAACACTTTTTTTATTTATAATGATCTATTATATAATCAGGCAATTATTAAGAACTAGCAATGTAGAAGTAAACTAGGCCCCTGTGGTCCCATAGAATCAGTACACTGGTTTGAAACCAGATCAGAAGTTAGAGATATACATAGTAGCTATTTGCCCAAATTGATACGTTAAAATAAAATCTACTAATCTAACAGAGCATGACATACAGAACATTTGTCATTCTTGAATATATTGCAATAAAAAAAGAATATTGGGTCTTGTATTAGAAAAATATACTGCTCAGATGAATTGGAGTGTAATTGAACTCTATAGTATCTTTTAACATAAAACCTTTTAACAAGGTTGATGACCTTGATGACATCCATGTTTCTTCTTGAACCAGACCTTGGTTGCAATGGCAGTGTTTTTGAGTCATTAATTATGTTGGAGTCTCCATTCATAATCACCATTAACCTATTCCTACTTAAGTTTTACATCTTATTGGTAAATGTGGAGAGGGAGCAATACCATTTTAGAGTAACATACTCCAACTCCCTTGTAATGAGAGAGAAATGACCTGTGAGAGAAATGCAGAAGCCACATAAAATGAACACCGTGGTCTTCAGAACGAGTTAGAAACAGGTACTGCATTAACCCAGTTTAGGTTCATGTGAGCGAATCCTGCCGCACACATCGATTATACAACGGTATCACAGGGAAGGAGTGCTTGATAACTGACAATTCCACCGTTTCCACAATGTTTGACTTTGAGAATTGCACTTTTATACTTTTATTAGGAAATAAAAGCTGATAACACAGATGTGATGATTCCAAAATGGAATTTAAATTCATTAAAAAAGCTAAAGGGCTAAAAAATTAACAGCCAGTCAAAAACAAATTAGAATGATGGGTTGGCTTGAGAAAGTATACATAGGTCTAGGGAAGTCATGCAATTATAATCTACTACAAGTTGTAGATGGTAATTTAGCTACTTGCTATTTTCAGTTGACCTTCATGAGTGATTGATGCCATCTGTTTACATGTAAAGTGACCTAGCTCTGTAATATCTACCTTTTTAACATCTGTCTTATTTTGATGTTCCATGAACATACTTTTTTGTTTGTCTGATGGGCCAGAGATTATAGTTTCAGAGCATCATTCAACAGTGTAGAATCCTAAAGGAACACATCAAAGGCAAAAGGACATGATCAGTCTGAGCAAATGCAAGCCCATCACCTCCTGCTGGAAAATGACATCCTGGTTCTTCTATGTCATTGTAGGCCCCAGCACACACAAGCATCACTCTATCTGTAGGGAGGGAGAGGTGCTCGAAGACAGAGATACCATGGCCTCATCCCTAACAGATGTGAAACTCCTGCTGGTACCACATTAAATTGATAGACTGCAGTGCCAAAGGCTCTTCCACACCAACCCCCTCCCCATTCGTCTCTCTCTGTATCTACCATACATTTCAAATTCAAAAATAAAAGCATATTCAATGATAACAATTGAACGAAGCAGGAATAGTTATGTTTTAGTAATTAGAATATGTAGAGCCTCATCAAGGTTTTAAAGGTTTCCTGGAATATTTGAAAGCTAACACAGAATACACAACCTTCTGTCTTTTAAGAAAAGTCATTGTTAGAAATGTGAGTGGAGAGACCTTTTCTGTTGCTCTGTATTTGGTTCAAGTGATGAGGAGCAGCAGGAAATTTAATAACAGTGATCTCAGTTTTGGCCATACACTTGGGGAGCCAACCTTTTAAATGACATTCAAAATATTCTGTCATATTTCCAATGTCATGCTAAAGGTTGGAGCAACCCACACTATTGTTGTACTTCTCTATTTTTCAGTGGTGGATTTGCAAATCATTTTGTGGTACTGGCTTCTCCACCTCTTTAAAAAGCCAATTTTAGGTGATAACGTTGACCTCAAAGATTTGATCTTTTTCTAGATTAAAAATACCTTGATCAAGCAGTCATAAAGCTCCACTCACTTAAAAATCTTTCTGGTCTTTATCCATTTTCATGAAGTATGACACTAATTTATTATTAAATCATGCGTCGGACGGTTAAATTGAGATTTGAGCCAAGAGGGCATCAAATATGGCCTCTCTCACACAAAAGAAATTATAAAAATGACCCAGCATAAAATATAAGTCATATAAACTGAGAGAGTTCTCTACTGTTTTTTAAACAGTTTTAGATAATTTAGCAAAACATAGCAATACTTGAACTGAATTTTTACCAGTTAGTAATGTGTTCAGTAAGAATGACATGTGAATTTTCAATATTTATACATTTGGTTTTCTATTTGAAACTATACCTTGCGCTGTCAGCACTGAAAGTGTAACGATCCAGCATGAGCTGGGATCTGGTAACCGTTGTTTCAGAGTGAGCAGCCTTGCTCCAGTAAACCCAAATGCAGAGGAGGAAGACAACGAGGAGTCCACAGGTTAAAACAAAAAATCTTTACTTCCAGTAACAAAAAACACTAACACAAAAGGTGTTGTGACTCTTTCAACTTGAGTAAGAAAATGAAATATAAAAGGTACAAAAGACTTGAGCACAAAACAAAACAGACTTGAGGGTCTCAAAATGAACTTCCAAAAAAATAAGATCAGAACTTGTGCTAAACATAGATCAGTGGGCTTCTGATCAACAAGGCAGGAAGGTTCAGGACTGAGCACAGAGCATTGAAAGCACAGTCTTTATATAGGTCAAAACACAGGTGCTGACAATGAAGCTGATTGTCCGCGCTCCTAGTGGTACAGAGGGTAAGGGCACCACCACCAGTCTGGGAGAGGCAGTGCATGGCAGAACCACCCCCTGGTGGCACGGAGGACGTGAGTCCTTACAGAAAGCATTTCTATCAGTGCACTGACATTAGGGTGCAAATTTGCACCCAGCAACAGGGGTTCTAATAAGGACACAGTACTTTGCCGATCCATCTCCCTTGATCTTTCTCCCTAATATTCTTTCTGTCTCCTCTGCTGTCCTATCTAATAAAGTAATTAAAAAGCCCCTGATATATATACCTTGCACTAATTGGTTATTCATCACCTGGTTTATGAACTTTTGAGTTTAAGATCCAGTCCTAGGTAAACCCATATAAAAAGGCTTCAACTTTAAAAAAATATATATAAATAAAATAAATACAGAAAAAACAAATATGCTATAATGTTTTAAGGTTTCTGGCCTTAACAAGAACACACAAATGATTAGGAATACTGTACATTACAGTTTGCATAAAGTATAAGCGATCTATATGCACAAAAAGGTGTGTTATGGTTTATTCAATATCTAAAATGCCATACGTTTCAAATAAATATCACATTTATATTTATAAATAAGTCTTGTCATGACACTTCCTTGTTATCATCATATACATGTGTGATGTAATTAAAGAGCGTTTATAGCCCTATTGACTGTTTTGAAAACTGATGTTATGTGAAACTTGACTGATTTAGGCCAAGTGTTGCTAATCACAATACTTTCCTACTGTGGCTTTTATATTGAATACCGATTGTACCATAGTTTACCAAGCAAACAAATCAGAGGTGTTTCCTCACCTTTAATTTCCACTCACGTTCTTTAGATAGAACCTCTTCACCTTTTCACACAAATCTTTCTGTGCAATGTCTGTGTCATTCTTTACACACATCTGCACACCCAATTCCTTCATTCTAGCAGCATGAAGCAGAAGTTCCGTTCTGTTCTGGCAATACAAGCATGCACAGAATACAAACTCAGTCGTGCCTGTCCCGTTATCTTCAAGTTCCAGACTGTCCTCGTATAGTGAACTTATTAAAGAAAAGCATGGTTTGTAGTGGTTGTATATGCATGTTAAATTATTTAATGTCACAGCTAACAATTCATTTTTTTCTAGTGTCCAGTGTTGCCAATTTGCTACTTTTCAGAATATACATTGCATAATCCTGAAAAGCATTTTCAGTTACTTGCATGCTGTGCACAAGAATTGTAGTGCTGCATCATGACTTCTTTTACTCTGCAACTTTGGGAGTTTCATGCACTACACTGATTAACCCCACACCATTTAGTTTAAATGTTTTGCTATTTCAAACCAGTATTGGAGAAATTATTTTGTTAAATAGTTTAGTATCAGCAAGGGATTTGACATTTTACCCCATCCATGCTGCTTATCTGGCAACAATCAAACCAAATCAAAAAGATTTTCTCTAATATAAATCATTATTATCATGCTCTGGATTATCTATTAGCATGGATGAGCAACTAAATTAGCTCTTCTTTCAATGAGTCACATAAAAATGCCACAAAAAGTGAAAAAAAAAGTTAGTCTGTTCCAAATATGAAAAAGTCATTTTGGGGGGATCTGTTTAAAGCTCTTTCTTTTAACTGGTTGGTTAGGTCATGATGGGCTGATACATTTTTTGTGAAACTTGTATTTTTCAGTCCCAGAAGCAATAACGATTGAAAATTAATTATTTATTTTAAGACGGAGGAGCATAAGAAACAATGAAATAACAATGGAAACTTATTAATTAAATCTTTTCACTCCAATATTTAACGGAATGAACTTTCCTTTGAAAGCTTGATGAAAACCGTTGTAGCACAAAATCTACTAATATGTGCCTTGGCTTCTTAAACCTTCGTGTTTGAGCCTATGGGACATGTTTTCAGTTTTTATCCAGACACAAGGGTGGACAGGGCATTTGCTTCTAGTAGTGCTATACAATCAGCTGTCCATAAATAATGACAGCACAGCACTCGCTGTGTCTTTATTAAAAAAAATCCACAACTGGTGAGTACAGAGAAAAATAGTACCCATACAACTAATAAAAAATGAAATCATCCAACCCTATAAAAAGGAAACTTGGATCAACAGCATCACAAAAACTAAAGCTGATTTCCAATTTGTCATTCCTGAAGCAATGGAAAAGCTGAAATTTATAATAATCTAGCTGATATGTTAATATATATATTACATATTTAAATCTAGGAAACTGCAATGCAAAGAAACCTTTAAAAAGTTATAAATAATAGTTTAGATTCCAAACCCTGGAAGATTTTTGTCTTATAAATACTAGACCTAAGCTCTGGAGTGCAAGGTGTTAATTGAAATATCAGTATTGGTGCATCAGTATTGCACTGAAATGGTTTTCTGCCTAACATAAGTTAAGACACATCCCATCATGTCATAAGTCAGAATTAGTGTTGTCTAACGATGTTGCTATGGTAAACCGTATGATTGCTATGGTGGCATCAGTGACATCATATAATGTCCCACTTGTCAATATTACTCATCTAAAGCAACTCCCATATCTTAGCCCGTTTCCTAAACTGAGATGGAGATCGCTGAAATGGTTGCTAAGTTACCATTATGGTTGCTATGAAGATATCAGAGACATTATATAATGTTCCCTTTGTCAATGAGAGTATTTTAAACAACCCCATGTATTAACTATTTTCATAAGCTGAAATATATTTTATGAAAATGGTTATGTCAGTGGTGACATAAAAAATTCTACCTTGCCAGTATGACTAACGCAACAAACGCTTGTATCTCTAGTTTGATTCCTTTTTAAATTATTATGGGACTGGCTACCTTTTAATTTTCAAAGGCAATGTCATTGGTGAGCTTTGACCCCCACTAACGTTTGAAGTTTCAATGAGATTCTCAGTCTGAGCCACAGTTTTTCAAATTTAGACAAAGTTTGACCCCATATTCAGTCAATGGGAAAATATCACAGCATTCATATCCATTTCCCCAATTTTTTTTTTAGTTAATCATCTTATGTCCCTTTTTTAATCATCGTATGTCTTCTATTAAAGGACCACATCAGGGGTCTATCCTTGGCCTTATTAGTTTTTCTACACTTTACTTTTCGATACAGTTTTAGTAGATTGTATTTAAAAACCTCACATCTCTATCATCAAATGCCTTTAGTGTAGACAGTTGTTGTTTGTTGCCTAAAGCCTTTTGACAGGTTCACAACTTGAAGGGAAGGAAGGCTGATGCTTTGGAAATTCTTCGAAGATGTTGCATCATCAGCATCACAAGTTTCCAGCAAAAAAAATTGAAATAGGTTTGCAATCATTATTTCTTAGGGGCTCTTTGATGCTTGCAGTTTCAAACAAAACATGGGAATAGCCTTACCGTGTGTCCTGCACTATAAGCTTTTATCACTCTGTAAACGGTGACCTGTTTTGAGAAATGTTCAATCTCAGATCAGACAAAGGGTGTTTCTTAAGCAAACATTTTGTCAAAATATAAATGAGCGAAACACCTAAACATAACAAAATAAATAAATGTTTTCTGCTTTCAAAGTGCAACAGATATTTCACTGAAATGCACATCTCTGTAAACGCAATCTAGTGCTGAGGTGACCAAACATGGTCCTGGCCTGTTGACTTTAGATCCATTCCTAATTAAACAAAACTGATTCAGCTAATCAAGGTCTTTAAGGCCACTAGAAACAATGCCAGTTGAAAGGAAGCCAGCAGTGTTGTCAAAACCTAATGCTTTGTACTATAGTGAAGAAGACCTGAATTGTGTTTATATATAAGACTACAAACCCAAACTTTTTAATATATTGATTTTTTTTTTGTTTTTGTTTTTTGATCAGTGGCTCTTTAGGGTGTTTTTTTTCAACAACAGTTTTTTGTTGCGTTTGTGTTGTAAGACTATTGTGGGCTTTCTCTATTGTAACTGTTTAGAACATAATTATCTATTTAGCATTTAACCCTTAATATAGGGTCTTGTCAAACACGTTTGCAACATCTCAAGCAATATTAAATTAATAATACAATAAAACAATGATAGTTGTAAATGTGGTTCGAGATTTTCCCATTCGCCCATGCACATATCCAGCAGTGGTTAAAATGCCCCTACTGTTATTGGAAGGTTCCTTGCTTGATTTTGAAGATCTTAACACACAGTCAAGGTCGAAATAAGCATTTTTTTATTTATAATGTGCATTTAATTTTACTAGATTTAGTCACGATTCGCAAATGATTCATGTAGTGCCTCATTCGTAATAAACCCCTCCTCTACAAGAATCAATCAGACCAGTTTATGGAACTGCTGAATTAAATCTATCTGGGCTTGTTTTGAACAAGAAATTGTGTTGACATGAATGACAACCAATAAACAGAGCACAATCAACACAACATCAAGCTGCTCATGACTGAACAGAATCGAGGTTTTAAGTTGAGCTTACCAGCTAGAGGCTTGTCATGAGTGCCTCAGCATTCAGGGTCCTGCATGTAAATATGGTTCCAATATATGGCTGTTTTCAAAAAGGTATACTTAAACATTCTGTACAGTGATAGAACCTGGAACATTGAAATCAGATTTTTAGGTGTGTTTGTAGTGAGTTTGAAGATGTATGATTGGTCTTTGACTTTATTTACCATAATCTGAGCTAATAGGTCGAAATGTACACATGGGAATCTGCTCTCAAAGTCTAGTTTTATTTATTTATTTAACTTTTTACAATCTTGTGATTCTCCAATCAAAGCTCTCTGATTATGACCAAACCTTTGAAACGTGTTAAAATAACACTTATTTTCTAAAAGATGGCAAATATTGAGAGCAGTGCACAGCCTGTGGCATTCACGGCATGAGGACTGTTATCAGTTAAACTCTCTTTGCTGCGTATGTGATCATCAGCTGTGTACTTTCCATGTTAATCCTTGCAAAATCCCCAGAAGCAAGTCAGCATTGCAAGGACTGTGTGACCAAGGATATCATTGGTTATGGCTGTGCATAAAAAGTCAGCATTCTAGAAGGACAGAGTATCTGTGAGTGTGTTTGTGTTGTCTGTAGGGGTTAAATCTGAGTTTAGTTTGTATTCACACTAAGTTCTTGCACAAACATGAGCTAAGCAGTATTCTTTTGTTGTAAACATACATTCCAAATTCCTCAACAAATTCTTAAGCTAGGTTGTTCACAACACATGGCCTCAATGCACAGACACTGGGCAATTACACCACTGATACTCCCAGTAAAGGATGTTTTATTTCCTTGAAGCTATGTGACAGGCTATGAGACTAGTTATGAGCCTCTATATTTTTATGACATGCACATATTCTTCAACATTGTGCATAGGTGGCATTCATATTTATAAACAGGTTTCCATATGTGTGTTTGTGTGTGTGTTTGTATGTGAGGGGCTGCGTGCATGCATATGTGCATGCGTATGTGTTGGTTTAGAAACAGATACTGTCAGGACCCTGGCTTGATTTCTCTCTCTCTCTCTCTCTCTCTCTCTCTCTCTCTCATTCTGGCAGCAGGCACTCAGCTGATCGCGATCACTGATCAGCGCGCACATGTGCTGCACCTGTCTTCTATCTCCTATAATTCCTTTGCTGTTTAAGCTCTCCCTTTTCCATCGTCTAGTCGCTAGTGTGTCCTGTCGTATTTCGGGCTAGCTTGCTGAAGTTTTTTGAATCTTGTCAGTGTCATTGTTCTGAACCTGTTTCCCTCTCTGCCCAGTTTTGCTGAATCCTCTTTTTGTTTTTGGAGTTGTTCCGGTCTGCCACCTACCTTTGACTTCGCCTGTCTGACGCCGAGCTTGAACGCCTTCATTGTCCCATCTGTCTCCCGTTTGATGCCTGCCTGTCTGACCTCTCTCACGCCTGCCGATTTGGACACTGGTTGCTGTACGGTCTCCCGCGCTTGTTGAGCGACCAAAGCATTTATAGAGGCATACTATTGGCTCTCCTTGTTTGGAACTATTATTAAAATCCCTTGGTTGACAAGTTGCGTGTGGATCCTTCTCTCTGGGTGTGACAGATACGAGACAACTTAGACACAGTTTCTCAAAAATACGAGTTGCTGGAGAAGACATTATTGGACTGAAATAGTTACAGTAAGAGCCCAAAGACGCATTTGAAGCTTAATGAAGTTGCGGTTGTTATCCACACTTTTATCTTCGCTTCCAGGAGTATAACGTATCAATCTTTTTCTTAATATTGTTTAATACTAATAAGGTCGGCTCTGATCAGATATTTATGCCCACCAAGCCTCAAGCATTCCGGTGACGTAGTTTCCTCTGCTGTGCGTATGCGTCACATTGGAGCTGCATTTCGTTCACACAGAAGATGAATAGCAGGCAAATGTATTTTATTACGTGAATAAATGCACCAAAAAAATCTGATTCCACAAAAAAATCCAAATTGAGCACTAAGACCTGCAGTCTGAACATTGCCGTAGGCACTTTATCTGTAAAATGTGATAAAAGTCCTCATTCCATCCTGTTTTGTTTATCTGTTTTTGTTTATCTGTATCATGTGTGGAGAATCATAGCCTCAGCTTGACTCAAATGCGATTTGTTTACATTGTGGAGCTTAAAAACATGACTGGGCATTGAGGATCAACAGCGTAGTAAGGAGAAATCTCAGTGGAGATCTTTAGATTGTCCTAGAAATGTGTCCTTAGCAGTGTGGAGTTCAGTGTTCCTTTTTAGGATTAAAGTAGAAACTCACAGCATTAGCTCAGCCTCACTGCTCTCAAAACCCACATTCTGCATTTCAAATAGTCGGCCAGTCACTCTGTCCAAGGTAAAGTCTGTTCTTTTTTATCATCAGCAAAAGAAAAGCTTAATGTGAATTGTCGGTTGTAGCTTGCTGATGTAATCCTGGGAGGAATTTATTTTTTTATAAACATTGTTGCATTAAATATTTGCGGCCAACAGCAAAAAAATATGTTTATTAATTCATGTTTATTCATATAAAAGCACCTTTTATGATTGTAAAGTTGACCTAAATTATCTACAGCATCAAATGAATAAAATATTATATAACAAAATAATGTAAACCAACGTGCAATGATTAAGGCATAAGTTTTATGACTGGTGGATAAAATTCAGACCATCATTACCAATATTTTTTTTTTTTAATTCAACATAATCTATTAATTACTGGTGTGATTTCTGGGAGACAGCATTGACGACTACAGGTCCCAAGTCCAATGATTTCTTGTTTTTACAGATTTGTCTGCTGGTCTACACATTTGTTTTGGTACTAAGTGACAGGAAATGTTTAAAAAATACTGCACCTTACAAAGCAAAGGCTTTTCAATTTTAATTCTGAATTTCAAAGAAAATTGTTTCCCCATTCTCAAGATCACCTTGACTGTTCTCTGCACTCAAAGACTATTCATCTACACCTTACACCCATGTGCACCATAAAGGACTTCCATGCTCATCCCAATTATCATGTTATCATTGTTACTTTTATGATTTATTTTTCTAACAAAACCCCTATTTTAAATTGTTTTGTGTTCTGTATTTAACCCCACCTATTGTGTCCTCCCAATGTAACGCAATGGACAAGTTAGGGAACAAGGTAGGAATTGACAAGATATACAAAGGTTACACAGACATTTTGCAAGGCTTCTACCAAAATTTTTTTTTGTGTGTTGCTATTTTAAATAAATCAGAAATGTCAAACATTGAGTACAACTCTTGGCAAAAAAAGTATTGAATAACTGCTCTTGAAAGATGTTTTATTGTGTACAAAAAAGCACAGACATGCTGCAAAACCACTTTCATTCATCAATTCAACCTTGACGGTATGAAACACTAAAACATAAAAGAGAAGGAAGAGCTTTTACAGATCAGACAAAAGAAAAACAAATACTGATTCACATAAACTGGAAGAATAGATATAGAATCTCTAAGCACTTTACATTTCTGAAGCAAATACCTTTATATAAATACAACTGTTATCTATCCTGCAGCTAACACACCTTAGTGGAGTGCTGAACCAAAATGATTGAGAACTTGAGAGATGAGAGCTGAAAACTGAAGGTGCCTTATCTTGTCCCTTTTAAATAATTTATAATACAGTTTTGGACCTCTCTACTGAATGCCTCCCACCCTGAATAAACACACTGTAATAAATATAATAAAAAAATATTTTGTATCATCTCAAATGGTTGTGCCCCTCCAAACGAGCCGTGCATTCTCTGTTCCTCTCACCGTCCCACTCCTGCCACATCCCCTGTTGGGTTGTGCTATTTACCACACAGAAAATCTATACATTTCTGCTGAATACCTTTATCTTTTGGTGCGCACACTTTGTCTTGGGATATCAAAAACACTTTGTTTTCATTGTTTATGTGACAACTTGAGTTATGTTTTTATGAGGGAACAAAACTAAAATAAGCTAGAAATGTCTGAAAAGTCAAGTTTACATGATACGGCACATGCAATTTGGGTTGTAAAAGGGAAGCAAACTAGTAGACTATGGACGGCGTCAATGTGTAACAAAGGTAAACTCAAAGCAGTATGTATACAAAACAAAAATATGAATCAGGAAACTCTGGGCAGAAAGTGAAGTAAATGACAGAGACTGGACTGTAAGAAATTGCCTAAATCAAATGGATTTTAAATTGAAGAACATAGTTCTAGATCATGTTTCAACCTTCAAAGCTAATGTGGCAGCCCACAATAAAAGAAAATTGGAGACAAATTGATAACCTCGAAAGCCAGTACTAGTGATTTATTTATTTGGTGATACCAGATATATTTTCTCAGATTTGTTTAACTGATAAAACAGTTCTAATTGACTACAGCTATTTTGTTTCTTCTAGATGGGTTTTTATTAGTGAATGAAAATGGGATTTGTGCAATGTCTGTACTTGTTTTTTTTTCCTCCACAATTAAACATTTGAAAGAACACTTTAACCTTTGTGATGTTCATATTATTGTTACTCAGGCAGTGTTTGTGACTCTGGTTGCCCATTGATTTTTAGTCTCAATCAATACAATTTATGTTAAAATACTCAAATGATATTTTCTTTAGCCAGGAACAAGTGATTTAAACAGCAAATATACATTATTTATACTTTTTTAACCTTATTTCTTCACTTTTAGAATTGAAACCATGTGTTGTGTTCTCATTATTGTTACTTTGGTAGAGTTGGCTTCTCTGCTAGACCAATTGCATTTTGGGCCTTTTAATTCACACAATCATATAATTTTATACTAAAATCTATAATTGTATGTTAATGTGTAATTCATGTTTGCATGGGAAGACAGAACAAAGGGAAAGAATTATCACACTTTTATATGCCCTGGGTCCAAATAAATATATATATATATATATATATATATATATATATATATATATATATATATATATATATATATATATATATATATGTATATATATATATATATATATAATGTCAAATAAATGTGTAGGGAGAAATATGTGTTCTGATAAATATATTTTTTTTTTTTTGAAAACTGAAAACCGGTCCCACAGACCCGAACACCATGAAAGAGTTAAAGACTGGTGATTCAGTATCGAAGTTGTAGTAATTTAAAAGTTATTTATTAGTATAGAACATTTTGAGTGAGGACGTTTTTGGGTGTAAAGCTTTAAGTGGAAAAAGAAAGTGTAATAATATTTGCAAAATTATAAACACAAAACAACTTTTTTATAAACCTTGAGGTCTAAGTGTAGAAAATTTCCCCAATTACACTAATGTGATGCACATATTAAATAAAAGTTTATGCAGTTTGAGTGGAGATGAATTCGACCTGCTCAACTTTTTACCTCTGAAGTCCCCACAACCCACTTAATTCCTGAGTCTTCAAATGTATTATTCACGTACCTTTACCTTTTGATTTGAACTCGTTTCTTTCATAAAATGTATTCGGAATACTTGTTTCTGAATTTTTTCAGCCAGCACTCTTTGCAGATTTCTTCATTTTCTGGGATGTGGCTTGATTTGTTGTGTCTAGATCAAAAACAAGAAACCACTCAACTGTGTGTTTGTGTAGAGACCTACTTAAGTACAGTATAGCTGAAAGGAAAAAAAAAGAAACTAATTCCACTCTTTTACCTTTCCCTCGTTAGCTTTTTTCAACAGACTTTCAAAAGGATACCTGCCAAGATCAAACTTAAGTCTAATTAAACTCTTGGATTACTTCATTTAGCCCTTTCGTACTTATAAAAAGGAGATAGCAAAATACGTGACCACACAGACAGAGAGGAGTATTTATTATGTGGGATAGGTGTCTGATTGAATATTCTGGTAGTCATGGGAACTTATAAATGGTCTGTTATGATTGGAGGCACCCTGATGTTAGCTATTGTAGATCTAGGAGAACAAAGTCTGTCAGTCACACTGCAGCTAACTGGCAGGTTTTCATTAATAATAAACACCAGGGTGGTTTGCCTGTTTGATGGTCCTGCTTGACAAAGCTCTCCAGCCATTTCTGAAGAACAAGTGAAATTGGATTTATAGATATAACCTACTGTCTTGATGGCTGAACAGAACCTGATATCACCAATCTTTATCTGTTTTTTTTTAACATCAAGTACTGCAGTATAGCTTAGCTATGCCATCCATCCACACCCCCCTATTCCTATTTCTGAGGAAGTCTGACAAGGTATGGCTGCAATTCCATGGCTGCAATCTCTTAAACACACCCCACCAGTCACTTACATCCATACAGGGAAATGCGGGTGAAGTGGCTTTCCCAGGATCACAACAGCAGAATGGACCTGCCGGGGATCGAACCATCAACCTTACGGTTACAGGACAACCAACTCCACCACTGCACCACTTTTCTTCCCCCACCTTTCCATCATGCTTTGCTGAGGGACAATTTTATTTTTAATTTATTTTATTTTTACTTTATATTATTTTTTACAGTGCAAGCTGGTTAAAAATATGTACTTCCATTTCCTTTTGTCAGAAAACCCTCTTCACCTGCTTTAGTTGAAAATGTAAAAACAATATATATATTTCTTAACAATATTGCTGCAAAAAAACTGTGTGTAGAACATCGTGTTCTGTGTGTTTGCACGCCGGTGATAAAAAGGCAATATGTTGGGAGGAAATGACCCTGCAGATTTGAAAAGCCGGTGCATCAGTGAATCAAAGCAGTAAAGAGCAGGTCATTATGATCTGCAGACAGGACATATGAATAGACTGAGACAGTATTGCTCTTAGATGCGGAATGTTCCTGTGTGGTATATATGTGTATAAGTATGAGAAGATGAGGTTGGGTAGATTGCATTTCTCTCTGAAGATTGTATTTCCTATCGTCAGCTTATGGGAGTAGAAGCATCTTGAGAGACATATGATGGTGAGTGGGTGCTTGTTGTATGCATGTGTGTGTGCATGCAGGAGGCTGTCGACTACTGACACCTCGTTCTTCTTGACAATGCAGTTCGCGCTCTCTCAATCCCTAGCAGCCTGTCTAGCATCTCTTCGTAATCCCCCATGACCCACTCTTGCAGTCACACACCATCATCAGTTAGATGTGGGAGAATTCATCACTTCTTTAGATGCAGACTTGTAATGCCTGTTTCTGGCCAGAAGTGTTGCTTGCACTCTGGTTGCCATTTTGATAAGTACACATGCAATACTTGGAGTTCTATCTGCCTGAAACTCATCAGGAGTCCAGGTTGTATTCAAGCCATGAGTCAAGTAATGGAGGCGATTGTGTGCACAAAGCACTCTGGAGTCCACTGCAGCTAGAAGCGTCTGGTGGGCATGTTCTGTGCTTCTGAGAGCAGAGGGTCGAGTGAGTGCTTGGGCTTCACATGCACGGGCGTGCTCTGATGTTCAGTGGGATATGGTTATGTTTGGATCATTGAGGCAAGCACTCTGTGGACTGATTTGCATAACCATTTCCATGGAGTGATCCAGATCAGAGCAATATTTTGGCATTTGGAAAGCCATAAAAGCAAGCTCATGCATGTTTTAATCAGAGCTGTTGTTTAGTGTTTTTTTAGTGTAAAGTGTTTCTAAAAAATAGTTAGCAATATGATATACTAATTATAGTATAAAATTAAAAACATTTTATAACGAAGTTATATACGAAGTATATTTACCTGCAATCCTGAAGCCTGATGGCAACATCAAGGCTGTGGTCCTGCACGTCGGCTCTAATGATACGTCTCGTCGTCAGTCAGAGGTGCTAAAAGCGGATTACAGTAAACTGATCCGCACTGCTCGCCGCCTGTCACCCGCGACCCAAATTATCGTCTCTGGCCCTCTGCCAACGTATCGAAGGGGAAACGATAAATTCAGCAGACTTTTTGCGCTCAGAGAGTGGCTCACCACCTTCTGTCGAGAAGAGCAGTTATTGTTTGTTGACAACTGGAATCTCTTCTGGGAGCGCCCTAATCTCTTCCGTCCTGACGGCCTCCATCCAAGCAAGCTAGGCTCTAAACTTCTGTCAGATAACATCACTAGGGCCCTTATTAGCATCTGACTAAATAATGCCAAATATAACACCTTTGAACACTGCCCCAGAAACCGACTTAAAACCTGTCAAAACCTAACATTTGCTATCGAAACAGTGTCCATACCACGAAAACAGAAAATAACTATAAACAACAAATTACTTAACACCAATAATCTGATCAATATAAAATTAGACTACAAATTATACAACTCGCAAACGTACTCTCTAAAATTTGGTCTCCTAAACATTAGATCTCTTACACCAAAAGCTGTAATCATAAATGAATTAATCTCAGAACTGAACCTTGACATACTGTGCCTAACTGAAACATGGCTCACTCCAAACGATTATTTTGGATTGAATGAAGCGACACCCAAAAATTACCGTTACAATCATGAACCGCGCTCAACTGGTCGTGGTGGAGGTGTTGCCACAATATATAGAAATACCCTAAACACAACCAAAAAGACAGAACATAAATTTAAATCCTTCGAAGTACTTGTGCTCCATATTACACCGGCAGAATCAAAACAAAGATGTGCATTCTCTGTAACATTAGCTGTTGTCTACAGGCCACCAAAACACAATTCTAGCTTTCTTCAAGAATTTGCTGATTTTGTCGCACATCTTTTGGTCGAAGCAGATAAAATACTTATTTTTGGAGACTTTAACATCCATATCGATGACAAAAAAGACTCGTTGGGTATTGCCTTTACAGACCTCCTAAATTCATGTGGGTTTAAGCAAAATGTGGTCGGCGCAACTCACCGTCTAAACCACACTCTAGATTTGGTTCTATCTCATGGCATTGACCTAAGTGACATTGTTATATCGCCTCAAAGTGAGGACACCTCAGACCACTATCTTGTATCTTGTGCTATGCAGACTATAAACATTAGCAGTAGCATTCAACGCTACCAACTAGGGAGAAATATAAACCAAAATACTAAAGAAGCATTTATAAGAAACCTACCAGATATTACTCAACTTTCTAGTGTACCTGCAGATGAAAATGAACTTGAAACAATCACCTACAGTTTGAATAATATTCTCGCTAACACCCTAGACACTGTAGCCCCGCTTAAATTAAAACAAGTCAGAGATAGACAGGCCACTCTGTGGTCTGATGATAATACAAAGGTGCTAAAAAGACAAACCAGAAACTATGAGCGTAAATGGAAAAAAACTAGATTGGAAGTATTCAAAATTGCCTGGAAAGAGAGCATGTTTAAATATAGACTAGCACTAAAAACTGCAAGAACTAACTAATATCACAAGTTAATAGAAACAAATCAAAATAACCCACGCCTCTTATTTGAAACAATGGCTAATTTACTAAACAGTCAAACATCGACAGATTCAAATGCAGCTATAAAATTTAGCAATGATTTTATGAATTATTTCTCAAATAAAGTTACCTCTATCAGATGCAAAATTACTAAAACTCATATTCAATCAAAGCAGTTTAACTCAAACCCTATACCTTTGACTCACTCACTGCAGAATTTTTCAAATATTGACCTGAAAGAACTGCTAAAAATAATCACAGCATCTAAATCATCAACATGCTCTCTAGATCCTGTACCAACAAAATTACTGAAAGAATTGCTACAAATAGCTCAAGAACCATTTCTAAATATTATAAACTCATCTCTAACGCTAGGTTAGGTTCCCAAACAGCTAAAACATGCAGTAATTAAACCACTAATCAAGAAAACGCACCTGGATCCTACTGAGTTATCCAACTATAGGCCAATCTCTAACCTTCCGTTCTTGTCAAAAATATTAGAGAAAGTTGTTATAGCACAGCTCAGCTCCTTCTTACAAAAGAGCAACTGTTATGAAGAACTTCAATCTGGATTCAGAGCGCATCACAGCACAGAGACTGCGCTGGTTAAAATTTCAAATTATCTATTACTTGATTGGATCAAGGAAATATCTCTCTTCTAGTTCTGCTAGATCTCAGTGCAGCCTTCGATACGATAGATCACAGGATTCTCCTCGAGAGACTAGAAAACGATGCAGGCATCCAGGGCCAGGCTCTAAGATGGTTTAACTCTTACCTCTCTGACCGGAGTCAGTTTGTTCATGTAAATGGAGACTCATCGGACACAATAGCAGTAGAGTATGGAGCTCCTCAAGGATCCGTTTTGGGACCCATCCTATTCTCAATATACATGCTGCCCCTTGGCAAAATTATTAGAAGACATGGTGTTAGTTTCCATTGCTATGCAGACGACACCCAGCTCTATATATCAGCAAAACCTAACGACCCTTTAAAGCTAAATAAGATCTCAGAATGTGTCGCTGATATCAATGATTGGATGAATGAAAATTTTCTTATGCTAAATCCAGATAAAACAGAAATATTACTTATTGGCTCTAAAAAGCAATTACAGAATCTCTCTGCTTTACATATGGCACTGGGGGGACACACTGTTAATTTTTCCACTACAGTTAAAAATCTTGGCGTTATTATAGATAGTGAACTGACGTTTAAGAATCATATCTCTTATGTTACTAAGAATGCTTTCTTTCACCTCAGGAATATTGCTAAAGTGCGGAACATGCTGTCTATCGTAGATGCAGATAAATTAGTGCATGCTTTCATGACCTCCAGAATGGATTATTGTAATGCTCTGTTAGCCGGCTGTCCAGCCACCATGCTACAAAAATTACAGTTAGTCCAGAACGCAGCAGCTAGAGTTCTCACAAGAACAAAGAAATATGATCACATTACACCGGTTTTGTGCTGTCTTCATTGGCTTCCTGTACAATATCGCATTGACTACAAGATTCTGCTCCTTGCCTTTAAGGCACTGAATGGCTTGGCTCCGGCCTACCTGAGCAGTCTCCTATCACGATATATTCCAGCTCGCTCTCTCCGATCACAAGAAGCAGGACTATTGATTGTACCGAAGGTTAGTAAATCCACAAGAGGTGGAAGAGCATTCTCATATAGAGCCCCGAAGCTCTGGAATAAACTACCGGATGTTGTCCGCAGCTCAACTACGCTCACAGATTTCAAAACTAAATTAAAAACATATCTGTTTAAGCTGGCATTCCAATAATTATGTCTTGGTATTTGTCTAAACAGATATGGTGCCTGAGCACCATATACATACAAACTGTTTGAAAAAACAATGTGGTTCAATGTTCCTCTCTAACCTATCCTCATAATTTATCTCTCCTCCTGCAGCTGATGCTGATCACTTGTTTGTTGTCTATGTTACAGTTTACTAACCGTTTTCTCCATTTCTTAGTTCCTGTTTTGTCTTTGTTTGTTTTTTGTTTTTCAGGTCCTGTCCGGCAAACCGTTCATCGATGGATTTTTAGTTTGTATGTTCTTTATGCTTGGGAGGTGATTAGCGCCTGCCTCAGTCAGCGGGAGTCCCCTCTCAGAGGGAACTCCTGTCTGCTCTGCCTGATCCTCATGGGGACTTTGTGAAGCTGCTTTGAAAGCAATTGCTAAAGAAGCGCTATATAAAACTGATTGATTGATTGACGTGACAAATAATATCTAACTTTTGGCCTAATGACTAATTACAGCTACAAAGGTGATTATGACACTGCTACTTTTAAAAATTATTATTTTCATTTATTCTGTAAAACTAGACAAATAAGCTGATAATACACTGTCAGTACAATAAATACTAGTAAAAAATAAATTGTGTTCAAATTGAATGTTTGATCAATGAATTTGGCGCTAGAAATTTATGAATGATTTACTTTGACAAAATATTAGTCATATGTTTGACCGGCTTCTCTACTGGCTTAAATTACATCTTTTGTCAGATTGGTATCACACAACCCTTGAATGCTTTTTTTTAATTATTATTATTACATCAACATGTATACATTGATCTCATGCTTGGTTTATGTAACCTGAGCCAAATACTCTATTTTCAACAAGAAACGTTTTCGTTTTGTTTTGTTTTTGGCTTCAAAGGAAATGTTGACCAAATATGGATTTATTAAAACAAAATGTATTCTAGTTTTGGAAGTGACATTTAATTGTTTAAACAATTTTTTCCAAAGAGATTTGATTTTTGTTCTGATTTGATCACACGGTCAGTAACTGTTTTCTCCAGCCTTTAAAACTCAATGCAATCCAGAAAACTTTTCTTGGACCTTCTCTCTTTGAACCTTCTTTTTTGTCTCTCTTGCCTATCAGGCTCTCTGCTCTACACTTTAAGAGTGCCCAGGCCTTGGCCTGTGTTTTATTGTTTTCCAATAATCTAATCTAAAGTATAGCTTTGTCGTATTGCAGCGAAACAGACTGTTCAAGACCAAAGGACTGCTAAACTCAAGCTTTCAGAAGAATATGTGAGTAACCAAGAGCTTTGTGCCTGTCTGAGTGAAATATGTAACATTTTGCTTTTACCATAATTCTAAGGTGAAGGAGTTGTAATGGTTATTGCTGCTGAAGACCTTTTTATTAATTATCTTCTTACTTTTTTCTCTTCTTTGACCTATTCTCGTGTTTTCCTTGTCTTATAAATATTCCTTAAATGTTACTAATTGTGTGAAATGCCTTCTCTGAGTCTCTGATCATCTGCTCAAATGTCACTTCATTGATTTATTCTAGCTACCTGCTCATTTAGGGTTCAGAATATTGTTTGTCATTTAATAAAAATTCATGATACTCTCCTTTTTACTCAACCTAAACCTAAAAGGTGGGTTTTGGATGGGTTTGGAACCATCCAATCACACATGGTCTGGTGAAAAACTAAATATAAATTGTAAATGTTGCACATAATACTGCTACCTATGTGTACCCTTAATATCTGAGATTTTTCTCATTAGTTTTGCAAAAAACAAAATACAAATACCCTAACAACCTCCTTTTGCACTTGGTGACTCTGCAAATGGGATTCACATCACATTGTGAAACATCATAAGTGGAGCTCTTGACGATGTCACTATTGATGTGCTGTCATGTAAGCATCTCAACTTCATTAATTTAATCTCAAATAGTCAAATGACAGAACAGATTTTATAGCATATTACATTTTGTACAGTCTTTAGGGACACTGGCTTTCTAAGATTAGACCATAGCTCTCAAGCTGGAAGATAAACTTGACCCAATTCCTCAATTTTAGGCTGAAGTAAAAACATGCTCCATTTATTTTATTATGTTTTTTTTTATCATTAAATTCTCAATTAAATCAAATGGTTTGTGAAAGGAGCATAATTTAATGCTATGCTCTTCAAACTGAAGAAAAAACAGCTTGTTTACATAATGTATATTTTCTGAAAGAGAGTGGCTATATTCAATAAAAAAGCAATGTCTCCAAATCAGGTCCTAGAGACCTACAGAGATTGCCCAACTTTTTATTCAACCAATATGAAACACATCTGATCACTATAATTATGGTTCTCTTGCCTTGTCTAAAGCTAGAGTGGCTTGTCTAGAGCAGGGCTGCAGCCCTTAAGAACTGGATTTGGAGACCCCTGTAATACAACATACAACTTTAAAGGGCGTACCTGAACATATTTTGCTTCCGTCCCATGTGTGTGTATATATATATAAACACTCTTACCCCAGTACCCTTGCTCAAGTACACAAGGAGATAGTTTAATGGGTCTGTATCATTACCTCTCAGATCCAAAGGTCAACAACTCACAGATCAGCCAATACCTCTCTTTAATCTCGTGAGAATTGCAGTTTTGATGCACATGCTAAAATATAAAATATCTGTCACTCTTTGTTCTCTTCTGCCCTTCATTATTAGCTGCTCAGCAGCCACTTATTTCTGTGGTCTTTCTGCTTTTACTTCCTGACATGTCCATGTTTCCAGATGTAGAGGACATTTTGCGAAGATGAACGAGGTGATTTTGTTCACCTTCAAAATCTAGAGCAAGGAAGAGAGCTGGGAGTCCATTGTGATCAGTTTGCTGTGCTCAACGATCCAACTCTGTGTTTGTCTGGCACCTATTTTAGATCATAAATCCTTTCCAATGTCATGAGGGA
Organism: Danionella dracula; assembly: GCA_900490495.1. Classification (NCBI taxonomy): domain Eukaryota; kingdom Metazoa; phylum Chordata; class Actinopteri; order Cypriniformes; family Danionidae; genus Danionella; species Danionella dracula. The sequence continues at coordinate 3,559,833 of UELW01000600.1, forward strand.
CATGACTTGCCTCTTTGTGAACTGCAAAAGGGATTATGGGAAGTACTTTAAGTATGTGACTCATGTCACTTCAAACCACTGCATTGAATTGGGTCTTGTTTGCTCATTATATTAGCATATGAAATATTTGCCCCCCTATCGGTGATGAGTAATACACTTGCCCCTCAGACGCCAGCGAAAGCTAATTCAGAAGTAGAGCAGCATTTTGCTCACAGCTAAAGTGTTGGATGCTGGAAATGACACTTTCCTAATTTGATCTTTTAAGATTCAGAAAAAAAGCTTTGAGCTTTTATGAATGTTCTCCCCCTGATAAACAAGCCAGCACGTCTCAAGGTTTTTAAACAGCACGCTCTTACAACTACTAAAGCTCATAAGTGTTGTGGAAAACAGCCCCCTGATGGGGTGGACAGGCAGTAAGACCACCATCTGTCCCTGTGCAATAAACATAACGCTGTAAAAACATTGGCTATCTATCAAATTAAAGATGAGCAAGATTTAGCATCTATCTTTTCTTTCCTTTTGTTCTCTTTTTGAAGTGATACAATGGAGTCTTTCTCTTAACCTTAATCCAAAAAGTTGGCTTAACTAGAATTTACTTTAGCAATGTGTTAGAACCCCCCCCCCAAAAAAAAATGATAGATCCAAGTATATTGTTAGCAGTATCTAATTGATGTATTGTATTTAAAAGCCATCATCTTCTGACTGATTGCAGTAAAAAAGCTAATTGAACATATTTTCATGTGATATCAATATAAAACAAAATTTACCCATAGGCTTGTATCTTGAAATGAAATAGAATTATTATAATTTCAAGTTAAGGACCAGTAGTTTTTAATATAAAAAGATCATGATCTTAGAAAAAAAAGTTGTGGCATAAAAAGTTAGGATCAGCTTTGAATAGTGATCATGTGACCCCACAGAAGGGACACTATCCATGAAGCTGTGCTATTTTTTCGCAGTTTTACCAAACCTTATTTGACTATGTTCTAGAGAGCCAAACAGACTTGCTGATGTGTGCTAATGGGGAGCATTGCTTTCCTATAGAGAACATAGACCTGAAAATGCTGTCATACACTCTTCTGTCTCTGTTGTATCTGCCGTAAATGTTTGATTCCTTCAGTTTCTGACTCAAAAAAAAAGTTTGTGTTTTACCAAAGCATGAATGAGACAAAGACAAAGAAAGTGCTTTAATAAAGACGTCATTATGCCATTTTCATTCATTTTGAATAAATAAAAGAACTCTCTTTACCAAGGGGTCTTCAAACCTGGTCCTTGCGGACCACAGCTCTGCACATTTTTGGTTCAACCATCATGAAACACACCTGTGGCACTAATTAGGGTCCTCTGGTTTGGCTGAAGCAAAATTAGTATACATACAACAGCAGGGTTGCAACTAAAATGTGCAGGGCTGCGGCCCTCCAGAACCAGGATTGGGGAACCCTGCTCTATACGATCACTGCTTTCTTAAGAACTTTAAAATGCAGTATTTATCTTAAAAATGTCTTCAAATCACCTCAGATTATTGGGCTCTGTCAAATGCGCCATTTACCCCTCTCCTCCCACTGCCATGTTTTCACCACCCTTGCTGAGCGAACCTCATTCAATTCAATGAATTATTGACGTAGATTGCTTGTTTAAAAACTTTTTTCCAAGGCATTGTTGTTAGTTGCGGGTCTGCTACTCATTCTTCCTGGTCAGTGCATCCGTTCTGAATTTAGAGGAGCTGAATTGGGTGCAATTAATGGGAGTCGCTAAGATTGTTGAGCCACTTTGTTTTTCTTTTCTGGGAGATCTTGAATAGCAATTATCGAATATATTGAATTTGAAATTTCAAAATACAATATTTTAAATATATTGAATATATAGAAATATTGAATTTGAATAGCACTTTAACATGTCTTGTTGATTGACCAACACTAAAACATGCAAGAAATGTCAGTATGGAAACTCATCTTTTCTATGGCGCCTTAAAAAAAAATATGTGGAAAGTAAGGTTTGTGAAATTCTTAGTCTATGGAGAAGAGTGTCTAATTAAGGCATGTGTGGAATCACCGTAGGTTAGTTGTTATTAGAACATTCTTTCCAAGTCTGATGACACACCTTCTTGTCACATGTTGGGAAAATAATTGATAAGCCAGTCTGTCTGCAGCCAGTCTGGGAAGTGAATGTAGCTCCATCACTCTCAAGGGGGTGTCAGTGACTAGCTGGACTATAGTCGTTCCCCCACCACGCTGATTGCTCATGACAGGGCAAATCTTGATGTCACTTTCTATAAAATTTGTTGTGATATATTATGCTTTTGTTGTACACTATTGGTCAATAATGTTAGTAATAGTCACGTATATTGTTTGTTCGACCACATGTGGGGTACATTTACTGAAGCAAAATTGCATTACTCTGAACCCTCGGTGCTACATAATAATAAATAAAATCACTCTCTAAACACAAGTGCAAATCTAAAGTCTAAAAGAAAAAAAGTAGTGACACTGGTTTGAATAAACCAAAAGAAACTTAAAATTGCATTATATTAAGTGTTATATTAAATAAGACTACAGTATAATGGAATATTTACTGTGATGTTCTAAGTGCATATAGGTATAGATATAAGTGCAATGGTTTAGCTTAAAGTGACCTTGTGGACAAGAGGCAGTCCAGTTCTGTGTCCAGTGTAGATACTGATGTAAGAATGAGTTAGAAGAAAGCAGGGGTCAATTTTAAATGATCTTTTTTATAAATGTTGTACCTTTTAAGGTTTTATCTTTTAAGTCGATTAGACAAGTCAGCTCTTTGCGAAGCTACCAACTTATTTATGCAACTAATAAAAAATGGTATACAGCAAACCTATTACATATAAAACTGAATATTTATTAAATTATATAAAATAGTTTACTAAGGTAGTCTCTTCATTAGGGATGTTCACAGAGTAAGACAATTTGTGTGGCAGCCTAATTTATTCAAAGGTGCATTTTATTTAGCAGCCTCAGGGGTAGGCCTGATGTTCATGCTTTTTATAGGGCAACTTAACGGTCAGTCACATTATTCTCAGAAGAGATCCGCTGCTAGGGTAAAATGAATTCCCTCTTTGATGAGACAGAGGTATTGCGTTGAAGTTAAGGAGTGCATGATTGCTCCCAATAAGGCCTTATAATGACACTTCTTTTTGGTTTGCCAGCCAACCACTATGACAACAATTGAATAAGCGTTACAGTAATTCTTCACTTTTAAAATATGATTTTTATAGATTTTTTATTATATTTTACAGTGCACTTATTGAACAGATGCAACTCTAATAAATGTAGTAGCATCACTAGTTTTAGATGACTGTGTCTGACCATTTTTTTTCCATAGAGAGATGACTTTAGACAGAACTAGCAGGTGGGAGAGAGATTTGATTTGATGCTACCGCTGCTTTTTTATCAGCAGTTTTTCCCATTTCTCATTCACAGCACATACCTCTTTTATTTCCCTGGAGCATGAACTTGTTGCAGAAAGTGAGATTTCAGACAGGGAAATGGGGAAATTGTCTACACACTCTGCTTTTATCTTAATTCTGGATCAGATGTTGCTCTCAATTTACCAAAAATCCAACCCCCCCATCTCTCAGATCTTAATAAGCATCAAAATTCATATCTAATCCATGTTGGTCTCACTGGGCCATCCTTTTAATATGTATCTGTAAATATAACAGCTTTTAATGTTGTTGTTTTTAACCAGATTCCTGTGATGAATACTAATTATTTCTGAAACCTTTTTTTAAATAAAAGCACAAAAACATAAAATTTTCATTTTGATGGTACACATTCCAATTGTCTCTGACATTCATGGGTGTATTTGAAGATGTGTAAACCAGGATCAGAGGATTATGGATAACCTTTATGACTGTGTGTGAGTGAGTGTGTTTGTGTGCTTTGAAGTTGAACATTGGTCTTTATGTAAACACCACAGATTGCACTATTGCCGTTGTGGAAATCCTTAAGAAGTGAAACAAACATTAAAACTTGCAAAAGATCAAGCAACGCCTGGTGTCGACATCAAAAAGATTTTCCTAGAACATTACATTTTTTTTGTTCAGAACTAGTTAAATCGATGTTTTATTGAGTGGGATATCAATGCTGGAGTCAAGGTTTCATAATTGCTTGTATGCTTTGTTTGTGATGAATAAAAAAAAGAAGAAAATCAATTAAAATAAGGCATATTAAGTAAACGTTTTTCTATAATTTGTAAAGAACAGACTCCATCTGTTAAACTGTTAATTAATGACTACTCAAACAAAAACTGAAAATGAAGAACTTCAGTTTTTATTATACATGCTAGTGTTTATTTATGTTAATTATATGCTGTCATGTTAATTAAATTAATGCAAAACCATAATATAAATATCAAAAGGAAATGGCAAATTCAATACTTCCTAGCTATTTTTTATAACTTACTTAGATAAATAATGTTTAGTCATGCCAATACATAAAAACATATTTAGTTTTTTTTTCTTAAAAAAAAAAGCCTGTAAAAGCCTTTTTATCTACTTAAGAAAATATACTAAAACTACTATTGTCTGTTTTCCTACAATTATGTATTTTTGATGGATTTATAATACTAATTCTGCAATCAATACTACAGTATGTATTGTTTAAAGTTTAACGGAACAGGCTGCTTGAAAGATCAAGTACCTTAGTTAACAATGTTTGCTTAGTTCAGCATGTGAACAACCTAGGTGGGCACATGTGAACATTGTTAGAGAATGATTTTGAGAAACCTGCATTTTTAGAAAATGTCAGTTTTACTGCTTTCTAATTAAGCAATTTTTAAAATGGAGGCAATGGTCACAGTTTGTGCAGACTTTTTTTCTGGATACACAAAAAAGCAGGTGTACCAACACATTGTGTGGCCAGGGCAGAGAAGATTGCGGATTTTCTCATAGATCTTCCCATGGTCACGCTGAGCCTGGGAAAAAGCAGAGTCCTCACAGAGGTCATTTTGATGGTTTCGTCTCAACAGCTGAATTTTATTTATAAAACAAACCATGTACTGAACAAATACGTGTACAAAAGATGTTCTAAATAATATGGATGAATGGCAAGCCAATCAAAAAGTACATTTTTTTCTGCAAGTAGCTTTAGGAAGTTGTTACATTTTAAATTCCCCTTTACTTTTAGCTGAGACTGTTCTGTTATTTGACTCTATGTAAACCTGATAGTCTCTAATTAAAAATCCTGCATGTCCAACTTTAGCTGTGTTTCGGAATATGGTTGTTGGTTGAGCTTGCTTTTAACAGGTCATAGTTCAAATTTGTTAACTTTTGACACATACTCAGCTATTTACTATCACTTTTTCTTATTTTATAGCGAATCAGCATGTGACTGCATAATATCTGTTTAGTACTGCTCAGCGTTGTCAGGATCTGGCCCTAGTTTTGTTCAGTGTTTAATGTGTTTATGATTAACTTGTCAAAATCCTTCACTCAGTTTGTTTTATAATTTTATAACGTTTCTGGTCAGATCCCAGAACTTTTTGTTCATGATATTCATGATGTTCAGTGTGCCTTGTAAATGTTTAACTTATGAATGACAGGAAGTCAAGGAGTGACACATTGTTGGTTGTGCTTTCAAATTCCAAGTGTTGTACAGAAAGAAGATTGTGTTGTTGTAGTTATTTATGTTTTGCATATGAAAATTGTATGAAAGAGACCCTATTAGAAACGGGGTGAAAAGGATTACATAAACCGAACCCTAAACCTAACCCAAATCTGGGATCTTCTGACGAAATAATAGCCACTAACATGCTTTGTAAATTATATAAAGGTATCAAAAGTTCATTTAACAGAAAATTCTTGCAGTAGTAAAAAATGCACAGTGATTAGAATTTAGTACTTCTGGAACATTTGACAAAGACAGAATAAAAACAATTATGAGGGTAAATTTTGAAAGTGAAATTCAGAGAGACAATCAAATCAAATTTCTTTGTGACAGAAAAAAAACATAACTGATTTTTTTTTATACCATACATTGTATTTGTTTATTCGCACATTTTATTCATGTCTCACCCAATGCAACTCTGTTAAATCTGTACTTGGAGATAGCCCAAGAGTCCTAGAGCAGCGTCGCTGTCCTTGCTGCCGGAAAATGAGCGAGGACTCTGGGGTGATTCATGAGCTGCGTCCTTGCCTTCCTCATCTGGTATTCACTACCTTATGATTCCACCCTGATCCGGTTCCACCCTGGCCAGCACAGCACCCGCTCTGTTCTTTATCGCAATGGGAGGAGAGAGTCCGCAGGAAGAAGAAAGGCGTGGAGATAAAGATGTGCAAGAGACAGAGGTTGTAAATCAAGGCTCTGTCCCTCATGACCTTGTCTGAACACGCACCTGTTGCTGAGTATGCCGTCACACCTTTCATACTAGAGAAGAGAAAAAAGCAAGGAGGGGGATACTCCTAGAAAAATAAGAGTGGAGACGTCAGAGGTGGCAGCCAGAAGATTGAATTGGTAGCAGAGAGATCTGGACAGTGATAAAGGGAAAAGGAGCCAGAGTATTATAAAGCGAGATGGAGAAAGGGAGAGAGACAGATGGAAGTGGCAGGTGAGGCAGTGAGGTTGTTACTGTAGCCGTCAGATTGTCTGCCTCCACACGTGGGCTGATGGGTGCATGTTGTGATTGCCCAAAAGCAAATGTTTTGATCTTTTTGACATTCCGCTCCACCAGAATAAAAATGCGGTGACTGATGTCATTGGGTGGTTTCTTTTTAAGAAAATGCTCACTTGCGCTTTAATATTACTGGTCAAGTTAGCAGAAATGTATTGAAACTATTGCTTATTTTGAATATTGAATAACATACCACTGTAATTTATAATTCATAATTTATAAAACTATTTATATTTTAATCTCTGATGTTTTACTGTACAAAGAAGTAAAAAGTGTTCAATAATACATGCATTGAAATTCCTGCACTATACTAATAATTCTGGAAAAAAAACTATTATATATTTTTATAAAATATGTTTTACACCTAGTACAAAAAAATAGGCAATACTACCTTTTAAAAAAATGTTGATTTCAAGATGATATTATTAAGATTATTATGATTTTTATGATATTATTATTACTACAAATAACCAAATCTAATTCAAAGTTTAAAGCTTTCCTTCCTTGCTCAGACAGGTTGACATGCATACTGAGATAATTAAAGCTAATCTTTAGTGTCTGCAGTGACACAGAGAAACTGTTTCAAGTTTTATCTGCTAGATAAAGCAACCGAAATGGATGCGTACAGCTGTGCTTAGTGAGCGGTGTCTAGGTAGAGTTGTACTAGCAAACGTTATTGTATATGTTGATGACACAGCCCCTAACAACACATACGATAAATATCGGGTCAATGCTCTTGAATAATTATGAGGTATTGATGCATTATAGAAAAGGCTCAGTACAAAACTACATCACATAAAAAATATTTTCAAACCAGAAGTTAGAAATAACGAATAAAAGATAGCAATAACCCAGTTATTTTTTTTACAGATTATTTTTTTTTACAGAAACAACAAATATTTCATAACTCATGCAAATCTCTTAAATTCTCAATGTGTTTATATCTGGGGTATTGTGACCCTTTAAGCTTGAAACGTCGGGCTCTTTTTTCTGAGAGCTATTCTCACTATTTCCCTTTTGCATTTTAAGCATTATTGTTTAGGGTTGTGCCTGCTGAACCGGTAGTAGATTATACAAGCAGGAAGATGGAATTTTTATTAAACCAAGCTTTGATTCGCAATAATTTTAATCAATCATTTTTTGTAGTTGAATACTTTGATTTGTTTACATAAACATTTTCAGCCATAAAAACATGTTTTAAAAATCCAGACTTTGCCAGGCAATAATTGATTTGTAAAGACTTTTATTCAAAGTTGTTCTGAGTTGAATTAACGGTTACAATAGCACAGTAAGAGAACGCAAAACATTTCCAGCATTTCCAGATTTCCGGTATAATTGTTTTAACCAATGAACAGGCTTTTATTTACACAATATTCTGTGTTAACATGTTTAACCTATAATAGCTTCTAGTTCTGAATGCGTCATTTGTTTTTTTAATTGGATTCCTATTACTCATTCAAACAGACTTTTCATCAATTTCAAATGCTTTTATACGTGGACCAATCATTTGAACAACATTTTCAGTAACAAACAGTCCCTCAAACCACGTTCTCTTTGAGCACAAACCAGATTTTGGCTTCTTTTCAAATATTGAGTTCCAAATGACTAGCCAGTTTTTGACCTCTTTGAAATCATTGTGCATTTGACACAGTCAGAGAACCATCATTAATGTCCTCTGTTAGCCACAAATACATTCCTTCAATGAATGCTCCAGCTGGTCATTGTAAATAGATGTCTTCCTTTTGTTAGGAAATAAGTGCTCTTGACGTCTCAAACGGATCGATGCCAATATGTCAGTCTTACTGCTTCTGTTTCTCTTAATTAGCATATTTGATTTCTTCCTGAAACCTGGCACCAATGAAATGATGACTTCAAATGGTAAGGACGGATCAGAGGTTTGACACCAGTTTGGAAGAAAAATTAAGCATCATCTGTGGCAAAACATTAGCTTTACCTGTGTAGTTAGCTGTAAAATGGGTCTGTTAAAAAGAGGAAAACTTTAGCTATTCAAATTTCTGCTGATAAATCTTTGAAGGAAGTGGCAGTATTGATTTGCTGTGAAAAGAAGGGAAAGGTTTTATGATTTTATCTTACTTTCTTGGCTTCGTCTTCAGCATAGCTATCTATCAGTTTGCTTTCATGCTTTTCAGCTCTTTTATGGGTACGTTCCCAGCTTGGGCGGTACTTTTAATGAGCAAAGTTTAGGAATAAGTGTATGGCCTGGTCGGATTTTAAGTGCTTAAGAGCATTGTTCTTTGACCAAAAGGTGCCTGGGTAGATTTGCTCACTCATAAATATTTCACCTGGTTTTACAATGAATTCCATTTATCCACCCATACATCCATTAGTTTTCAAGGTTGTAATAATTAAGATTAATGAACTTAATTTCTGCTCTGTTAAAAAAAATGCTTTAGGTAAAATTGCCCACAACTAATTGACTTTTTTTTAATCTAAATCAAACTGTACTTTATTCTATACAGATATAAAGTACCCCCCCCATCTAACGAGAAGTAGAAGTCTTGACTACTACAACAATGTGCTGCTGTACAAACTATAATTTAACACCTAATGTGTTAACACAAAACTGTAATTTAACACCTAAAAGCATCTGCCAAATGCATAAAATGTAAATGTAATGTACTTAATAATGTTCTAATTTGTAATGAAACCTCAACTGACTTAGTGTGTAACAGTTGTTTTGCTAAAAGTGTGACACGTTTATGAATCTGTGAAATGCTGACCAAGAAATGTTGTATTAAGTGCCGATAAGATGCAATATATATGCCCACTTGCGACTCTAAGTGTGCTGGTTTGTTCAGCCCTGTATCGAATGCTATTCCAACTCTGCATGCTCAGCAAATAAGAAACTTAAACGAAAATAATTGTCTGTGATTATTTTAGTAAATGTACTTACAGCACTTACAGTAGCCCTTACAGATAATTGTTCCTTCTGCCTGTCTCCAAAACAATTCTTTTTTATTGACACATTTATGAATCATGCCTCATACCATAAACTAACTTTCAATAGCAGAGGGGAGCTCAGTACCTTTCTGAGGCTACATGTACATGTCCAACTTGTGCATAATAATGTAGTTTTAACACATACAAGAAGCCACTCTCTGATTTGTATAGCTCATAGTTTTTAGCCTTATATATAGAATATTAATAACATATTGACATCAGCCTGTTTCAAACCGATGACTAGAACATATATTTAGCTACATAGATTTCTTTGACTTTCAAACCAGGAAGTCCAAAACAAAATCCCGTTGGAAATAAGGTAACTGATTCAAGTTACAGACTTCAGATAGAGGTCAATGCATAGTTTATCAATGTTATTAATTTCTACAAAAAAGTATTCTTTAGTTCCGTTGCACTTTGAAATAAGCCAATAAAGTGCAAATAGGTAACAATAAGCTGTGTTGTAAAATGCAGTTAGAAATGTCAGTTAGCAAAGCAATACTCACGGTGATGATATAATCATGTTTGCATTTTTTACATTAAATAAAATCACATTTTTATCTTCACAGTAACCCTTATTTAGGTCTGTCTAGCCTTCCCACTGTAATGCAGAGCATCATTTTAAATGCATCACAGCATCATTGTAATGCAGAGCGTCGTTTTACATGCATTAAAATGAAGATGTGAGTGCCTCTGTTGACATCAGCAAGATTGTCCAATTAGAACAGCCCAGGTGCAAAGAGCGGTCATGTGTGCACCTGGCTACATCCGGACATGTTTGTTTGTACGAGTTAGCATGAAATTGAATCCTCATTTCAGTTGTTGAGACAGTTTTAATCCATAATTGACTCTGCATAAATGCTATTGAAATAAAACACAGCCAATGCAATAGTGTGATATAGTTATAATTGATGCATAGGATGATGTAAGGATAGATATACGTTATGTGTTTTTACTGATGTGCGGTAGCTCTCCAAGTGCAGTCTTGTAAATGCTGAAAAATATTCACAGATTTATGTTAAAGCCAACAATTAAGTTAATAATGTTAGATTTTTTATTAGTTCAATCTTTTGTCACTAAGTATAATGACAAAGTAATGACCCTGTTTTCATGCATCTTAAAAGCTGTTGTTTTTTTAGCGGGGTTCCTGGCTTTAATTAAAGGTAATCAGTAAATTTACATTTGTTTAATGCTTTTGGTTCTTCTGTGTTTGAGACGTCAAAATGCGTTTGTTATTTGTATTGTTAAGTATTACTATTTAATCATGCTTTAGAATTTTCATTGTTTTTGACATTAACTCTGTATGAAATAAAACATGTAAAACATATGCAATTCATATTACATTTTTAACAAAGAATTAAAAATGTACATTGTTTCAGAAGAGGAAATAAATGAATGAAATTATGAAAAAAAGAGTGCATTAAGTGTGATGAAGTAAGCGTAATTTGAGTTGATATGAATGTAACTCCAGTCAGCAACCAGTCAGTAAAAGCAAGTTTAGATTTTTTGCAGTATTGCCCAGCATTCATCAGCATTCTAAATCTCTCCACTGTCATGAGACCCATGAAAAGCTAGGCAGAGAATTACTTAGATAATTATTCCATTGAATAATGATGGGGCATCTAAATTCCTCAAGAACAGAGTTGCACCCTTTATGTTTGGTTTTGAAGCATTGAACAGATGAAGCTTACAATGTAAAGAACAGATTAGGTTGAGTTGAACCAGGAAAAGAACAACATGCATCTGTTCATCCAATAGCAGGCTGTTAACATACATCCAAACCCCAGCTTAGAAATTTGGTCAGCTGAAGTCGAATATAAGGTTTAAAAAGAACATTTCTTTAAAACGAAAAAATTTCCACAATTTTGGTAATTTCGACATTACATTTTTTCTTCAAACCAGTACTGAGGTAATAGTTGGGAAGCATTAAAGTATGTCTATATTGTTGGTTCATTCCATTGAAAGTAAGAGCTCCAACAAGCCATGTTTTTAAAACAAGTGTAATTCCATTAGGATTAATTGAAGCTTGCATGAAAGCAGGAATGAAAAAAAGTCAATGGGCTCAAAGTCATGCTGACCGTTGAGAGTTTTCCGCGTGTTAAATTTAGTGTGTGTGTGAGAGTGTGTGTGCTTGTGTGTGGGATGATATGTACACTCATGGAAGAACATTTTGCAGGTCCTTGAGTTGCATGGGACTTAATGAACCGTAAAAAACACTTTCACCACCAAAGAGGTGGAGCCAAAGGCATGATTTAAATTCACAGTCTGAGGTTGAGACCCTGTAAGATTTTGGTTTGGAAAAGATTTTAATAAAGTAAATTTTATTTAAGGATACTCTCAAGGTAAGACTTAGTTGTTGAAGAAGTGTTAAGTGCTCTGAACCATACACAGCTAAAATTAAACTTTATTTAACATTATACCCATTATGAAATGGAGAAGAAAGAAGGCTTTAAAAACTGATGACTCATGGTCAATGCTGTATCAAAAAAGTACTGTTAATTTGATGTTACTTGGCAACAACAAGCAGTCTCCAATCACGCTAATGAACTGTACTAACTGGGGATTAAAGCGATTATGTTTATTAGCACATGTACTAATGGTTGGGATAATTGATGAATGTAATTATTTCTAACACACCTCAGACTCCAAATCACTGTTCTCTTTTCAAGCTTTAAAATATAAGTGCATCATTGACATTCTTGCAAGAAAGAATAATGCGATGGTATGGCTTTTGACCTTTACTCTATGCAAATGTTAAAATAGTGCATTAATGTATTACTTTTACAACAGAATGCCAACATTTGTGGTTTTTCTCTTGAGTATTAGTTTCATGCCTAGTGATGTTTACAAAGTTTCGGGAGTTGCAAGCGCAGTCAATTAGCTCTTTATAAGGCATCAGTTCGCAGAGTCTCATTGAACGATTAAATGCAAATCGCCTGGTATGCGTCTGTACATGCCAATTTCTGCTTGCACTACTAAGGCATATTTCTGCACGTGCACCCTCGTGAATCTGTATATTCTGTCTCTGTATTGCACTTGCATGCATTCACTATATATTATTTATAATTTAAGCACACTGCAAGCCAAAATTAGTTTTTCAATGGTTTTCCAGAATGGCATCTACATGCATTTATACTTAAAAAAACATGTTTCAGATTGACCTAATAAGGCGAATAGACCAATAGAAAGTTAGTATTGTGATAGTGTTATGATAGTATTATGACTTAATATTAACTGGTTATTTAATAAAGTCTTATCACAAAACAAGCATCTTTGAAGAAAAGTATAATATTATGAGATGTGACATTCACAGTAATGAATGAAAAACAAAAGAGTATTATTTATTTTTTATGCAACAAAATTGTCCTACCAGGTTTTACTGATGCCAACAAAGCAATTCAGGTCTAAAGGAGTTAAACATTGTGGTCTGGAACATTGTCTTTTTTTGGCGGATTCACAATGCAAACAATACTTTTGGTCTTATGTTTTGGAAGACGTGCATTGAAAGCAGCCCGGGTTAACATCAGCTCATAAAGTATGGAAACAGAAATAGTGTGCTTTGAACTTTTAACCCCTTTGATTTACTCGTGCAGTGTAAGCAGGAGCTGAATCATGCGACTTAAAAATCCCAGTGTCTGCCCAGCTTTACTAGACAAGGGAACAAGAGTGACTTGGAGATGTGGAGCTCATGTGAAGATATGGAGCAAAAAAAGACCATAGAGGGTGCAATATGGTTTGCATTTGAGCCAGGGTGAGGTCCATCCCTCAGGTTTAAACTGTCCAATAAGGAGGGATCAAACACACAGATGAAGCTGTCTGGAGCTATGGCTATGGAGAGAGTTTTAAAGCAAGCATCCAATACTTTTGTATGTCATTTATCTGATGCACATTCTGTTACAGAGCATTTTTAGTAAGAAAGCTCTGGTATACCAATCAATCAAGTTTTTATATAGCACTTTTTAGCAGTTGCTTTCAAAGCAGCTTCACAAGGTCCTAGTGGGGATCAGGTAGAGTAAATAGGAGTTCCCTCTGTGAGGTCCCTGGGAGCCTCGCTAAATGAGACAGATGCTAGTCATCTTCCCAACAAAAACAATACACAAACTCAAGATCTATCAACAAAAAGTTCGCCGGACAGCACCTGTAAAAACAAAAACAAAGACAAAACAGAAAATAACAAACGAAAAACAATGATTAGAGAAATGAAACAGACAACAAACAGGTGATCATCGTCAGCTGTAGGATGAGTGATAAATGATGGGGAGAGGTTAGATAGGCACATTGAACCACATTGTTATTTCAACAGTTTGTATGTTTATAGTGCTCAGACACCATATCCGTTTGGACAAATAACAAGAGCCAACTATTCGAATCCTAGATTAAACAGTTAACAGACAGAGTGTGTTCCAGAGCTTCGGGGCTCTATATAAGAATGCTCTTCCCCCTCTGGTGGATTTGCGAATCTGCAGAATAAACAATAGTCCTGCTTCTTGGGATCGAAGAGAGCGAGCTGGAGTATATCGTGGTAGGACACTGTTCGGGTAGGCTGGAGCCAAGCCAATCAGCGCCTTAAAGGTAAGGAACAGTATCTTATTGTCAATGCGATATTGTACAGGAGACCAATGAAGTGAGCACACAACCAGTGTAATGTGGTCATATTTCTTTGTTCTTGTGTGAACTCTAGCCTATGTGTTCTGGACTAACTGTAATTTTGTAGCATGGCGGCTGAGCAGCTGGCTAACAGAGCATTACGCTCATAGCTTTTGGTTTGTCTTTTTAGCACCTTTCTATTATCATCAGACCATGGAGTGGATTGTCTATCTCTAACTTGTGTTAATTTCAGCGGGGCTACAGTGTCTAGGGTGCTAGCGAGAATATTATTCACACTGTAGGTTATTTTTTCAAATTCATTTTCATCTGCAGGTACACAAGAAGGGGTGGGTAATATCTGGTAGGTTTCTTATGAATGCTTCTTCAGTATGTAGGTTTATATTTCTCCTTTGTTACGAACCGATCGAGGAAGAACCCAGATGTGAGGGGGAGTGAAATAAAAGTCTTTATTTAAGAAAAACAAAACGGCTGTTCAATAGAATGGGGAGAACGCAGGTGACTTCAGGAAAAAAAACAGGAAACCAAGGTACGCCTCTCCGGAGGGAATAAAAAACAAAAGTCAGTAGGGGTCCGCTCCCAAAAGCAGAGATGGAGCCAAGATTGGTTGCCCCGAGGAGGAGAGGGGAGCTCACCGGCTCGTAGATGGGTGGCTGGCGCACCGAGGCGGTCTGCGTCGAGTCAACTGCAGATTGTCACTGTAGGTTGGGCATACAGAGGAACAGAGTGATCCAAACAGAGGAGATAGGAAGACACGACGACACACAACAACGTAGGGTAGACAGAACGATCGGCGAGCACTCTGAGATTGCAGATCAATAACTCACAAAGCGAGATGGGGAACGGGGTCCTTAAAAACCCTGAGGACTGAGTGAATGAGATCAGGGGCGGTTGATGAGCAATTGATGGGAGCAACGCAGACAGGTGACAGCAGGAGAAGAGGGAAACAAGCTAAACGAGCAGAGAGAGACAGAGAAACAGACCTAAGAGCCTTAGTTGGTAGCGTTGAATGCTATTGCTAATGCTTACAGTATGCATAGCACAAGATATAAGTGTAAGGACTCACGTCCTCCGTGTCACCAGGGGGCGCTTCTGCCATGCACTGCCTCTCCCAGACCTGTGGTGGTGCCCTTACCCTCAGTTAACTAGGAGCGCGGACAATCAGCCTCATTGCCAACACCTGTGTTTTGCCCTATATAAAGACTGTGCTTTTAATGCTCTGTGTTCAGTCCTGAACCTTTCTGCCTTGTTGACCAGAAGCCCATGGATCTGTGTTTAGCACAAATTCTGATCTTATTTTTTGGAAGTTCATTTTAAGACCCTCGAGTCTGATTTGTTTTGTGCTCAAGTCTTTTGTACCTTTTATATTTCATTTTGTTACTCAAGTTGAAAGAGTCTCAACACCTTTTGTGTTGGTGTTTTTTTTGTTACTGGAAGTAAAGATTTTTTTAGTTTTAACCTGTGGACTCCTCGTTGTCTTCCTTCTCTGCATTTGGGTTTACTTGAGCAAGGTTGCTCACTCTGAAACAACGGTTACCAGATCCCAGCTCATGCTGGATCATTACAGCAGGACTGAACCATGGAAACAAGCCCAGCAGAGGAGAGATCTCCACCATCAAATGTCGATCGCATCCTGGCAGTTCTCACTGAGCAGAGCAATACTATCCAGCACTATGATCAAGCCCTGCGAGAAATTCTTCAACTGTTAAATCCCCATGCCCAAATGACCACAGTTGCTTCTCCACCTGCCCAACTGGTATTGTCCGAACCCAAACTGCCCTCACGTCAGCGTTTTGATGGGTCTCCCGAGAGTTGCAGAGGGTTTTTGACACAATGCACCCTTATTTTTCAACTACAGCCCAGCTGTTTTCCTTCTGACAGCAGTAAAGTGGCGTATATCATAATGCTTCTCACTGGCAAGGCCTTGGACTGGGCTTCAGCCTTATGGGACTTTCAGTCTTTTGTACCTTTTATATTTCATTTTGTTACTCAAGTTGAAAGAGTCTCAACACCTTTTGTGTTGGTGTTTTTTTTTTGTTACTGGAAGTAAAGATTTTTTTTGTTTTAACCTGTGGACTCCTCGTTGTCTTCCTCCTCTGCATTTGGGTTTACTTGAGCAAGGTTGCTCACTCTGAAACAACGGTTACCAGATCCCAGCTCATGCTGAATCGTTACAATAAGATAGTGGTCTGAGATGTCCTCACTTTGAGGCAATAGAAAAATATCATTGAGATCAATGCCAAGAGATAGACCATAATCTAGAGTGTGGTTTAGGCGATGAGTTGCTCCGGCCACATTTTGCTTAAGCCCACAGGAATTTAGGAGGTCTGTAAAGGCAATACCCAACAAATCTTTTTTGTCATAGACAGGAATGTTGAGGTGTCCAAAAATCTATATTTTAACTGCTTCGACCAAAAAATATGCAACAAAATAAGCAAATTCTTGAAGAAAGCTAGAATTGTGTTTTGGAGGCCTGTAGACAACAGTTACAGGTCCAGTACTGGCATGCAGTTTACTCCACCAGCATGTGTCCATCTGGGCACAGACTGTGAAGTACATTCAGAATTGTTATGAGCGAAGATTGCCACGCTTTGTCCTTTGAGCTTGGATCTTTAGTCCTATAAGACGCTGTTCTGGAGCTCAATATCTGCTAATTCGGATTTGATGACGCTGAGATTGAATGACTCCTGATCTTTGAAATTTGGGAAGGGACAGAGCGGTGAGGCCATAATATTATGTAGAGTAATATCTATCTGCTTTATCGATATTGTTTCAGTTATTATTATTATTATTATTGTTATTATTTTTAATTAAAGAGTTAAACTTTTTAGTTGCACTAAACTGTAGACTACACTAACATTGTTGTTTAATGGCGCACGTAAAAAAAAGATAAAGCAGGTTTCAAAGCCAAGTTAGCTAGATGTTTAACAAGGTTGTTGATTTATTTATTTATTGATATAAATCTTAATATTGATTATTTATTTAGAGATTCAAATTTATTGCTACATCTTTTTTTTCTAAAAGTTTGTTATTACTTATTTGTTCAGCCTATTTTTCAGTTTAGCCTTCTATGGATTGATCAGCCTTGAGCAGGTCAGTCATTCACAAAGAGAGCTGAAACTGAAGCTAAACCTATTTTTCAGTTTAGCCTTCTATGGATAAATCGGCCTTGAAATAGGTCTGTCATTCACAAGCGAAGCTGAACCAAAAGAGCCAAATTTGTGTACAAGTTGTAGTAATGAGTAAACTTTTTCGTCTAATTAATAATTTGAAAACGATGGGTTGCACTCCTCAAAGCAAAACTACGTTGTTATTGATTGTGTTACTTTTTGAATTATTTAGTTTAGGAATTTAGTACTTTTTTATTTTATTTCATTATTATTTTTTATGTCTAGCGGATGTGACGACGACGCAGTCATTCATATCTTCTTCTTATTCTTCTTTCGGCTGTTCCCAGTTTAGGGGTCGCCACATCAAATCATCTGTTTCCACCTAACTCTGGCCTCAGTATCCTCTACTCTTGCACCAATTACCTTCATGTCCTCCTTCAGCACACCCATATAACTTGTCTTTGGCCTTCCTCTTGCCCTCTTGCCTGGCAGCTCCATCTCCAACATCCTTCTACCAATATAACTACTATCCCTTCTCTGCACATGTCCAAACCATCTCAATCTGGCTTCTCTGACTTTGTCTCCAAAACAACCAACTTGAGCTGTTCCTCTGATGTGCTCGTTCCTAAACTTGTCCATCCTTGTCACTCCTAAACTGAACCTCAACATCCTCATCTCTGCTACTTCCATCTCTGCCTCGTGTCTCTTCCTCACTGCTACAGTCTCTAACCCATACATCATAGCTGGTCTCACTACTGTTCTGTACACCTTTCCTTTGATTCTTGCCGACACTCTTCTGTCACACAACACCCCTGACACTTTTCTCCACCCACTCCAACCTGCCTGCACTCGCCTCTTCACCTCTTTTTCACACTCCCCGTCGCACTGGACTGTTGACCCCAAATACCTAAACTCTTCCACCTTCTTGACCTCAGCCCCCTGGAACCTCACTGTTCTACTTCCCTCCCTCTCGTTCCAACACATGTATTCTGTCTTACTACGACTGACTTTCATTCCTCTTCTTTCTAGAGCAGACCTCCAACTTTCCAGGTGTCCCTCCACCTGCTCTCTACTCTCACTACAGATTACAATGTCATCTGCAAACATCATTGTCCATGGAGATTCCTGTCTGACCTCATCTGTCTACCTGTCCATCACCATAGCAAACAAGAAGGGACTCAAAACCGATCCTTGATGTAGCCCCACCTCCACCTTGAACTCCTCCGTCTGACCTGCAGCACATCTCACTGTTGTCATACTCCTCTCATACATATCCTGAACTACTCTGACGTACTTCTCTGCCACTCCTGACATCCTCATACAGGACCATAGCTCCTCTCTCGGCACCCTGTCATACGCTTTCTCTAAGTCCACAAAGACGCAGTGCAGCTCCTTCTGACCATCTCTGTACTTCTCCATTAGCATTCTCAGAGCAAAAATTGCATCAGTAGTGCTCTTCCTGGGCATGAAGCCATACTGCTGCTCGCAAATATCCACTTCCCTTCTTAGCCTAGCTTCCACTACTCTTTCCCAGAGTTTCATTGTGTGGCTCATCAACTTTATACCTCTGTAGTTGTTACAACTCTGCACATCACCCTTGTTTTTAAAGATTGGCACTAGGACACTTCTCCTCCATTCCTCGGGCATCTTCTCACTCTCTAGAATCCTGTTGAATAACCTAGATAGGAACTCCACTCCTGTCTCTCCTAGACACTTCCACACCTCCACAGGGATGTCATCTGGACCAACAGCCTTTCCACTCTTCATTCTCCTCAGAGCCTTCCTCACCTCATCCTTTCTAATCTTTTCAACTTCCAGCTCTACAATGTTCACCTCTTCCCCCTGCGCTGTGATTCCTTGTAGTCCTGCCTACTTTCTTCAGTCCTCTCGATGTCCCACTTCTTTTTAGCTAGCCTCTTCCTCTGGATGATGTCCTGTACGTCCTCATTCCACCACCATGTTTCCTTATCTTCTTTCCTTCTTCCTGTTGACACACCTAGCACCTTCCTACCTGTCTCCCTGATCACTTCTGCTGTAGTTTCCCAGTCCTCTGGAAGCTCTTCCTGACCACCCAAAGCCTGTCTCAGCTTCTGTCTGAATTCCTCACAACCGACTTCCTTTTTCAACTTCCACCACTTGGTCTTCTTTTCCATCTTTCCTCCCCTCTTCTTCCTGACCACCAGAAACATCCTACACATCACCATCTGATGCTGTCTGGCTACACTCTCTCCTACCACTACTTTGCAGTCAGTGATCTCTCTCAGATTGGCTCGTCTACTTAGGATGTAGTCTACCTGCGTACTCCTACCACCACTCTTGTAGGTAACTCTCTCTTTCCTCCCTCTTCTGGAAATAAGTGTTAACTACAGCCATTTCCATCCTCTTGGCAAAGTCCACCACCATCTGTCCTTCTGGATTCCTTTCCTTAACACCAAACCTGCCCATCACTTCCTCATCACCTCTGTTGCACTCGCCCACATGACTGTTGAAGTCTGCTCCCACCACTACTCTCTCCCCTCTGGGAATACTCTTCATCACCTCATCTAACCTACTCCAGAATCTCTCCTTTTCTTCCAGCTTACAGCCTACTTGTGGAGCATAACCACTCACTACATTCAACATCACCCCTTCAATCTCTAACTTCAAGCTGATCACCCTGTCAGACACTTTTTTCAACTCTAAAACATTCCTCACAAACTCCTCCTTCAGGATCACTCCTACCCCATTTCTCTTCCTATCCTCACCATAGTAAAACAGTTTGTATCCCCCTGCAATACTACGCTGCTTTGCTACCCTTCCACCTGGTCTCCTGCACACACAGAATATCTACCTTCCTTCTCTCCATCATGTCCGCCAGCTCTCTACCTTTCCCGGTCATTGTACCAACGTTGAGAGTCCCTATACTCTTGCCTTTCCTCTTCTCTCTCTGCCTACGAATCCTTCTCCCTCCTCTCCTTCTTTGACCAACAGTAGTCTCCACCAGCACCCTGTAGGTCAACAGCACCGGTGGCGGTCGTTGTTAACCCGGGCCTCGACTGATCCGGTATGGAAATTGAATTGATGACTTGCATATTTGGTTTTGGCATGTTTTACGCCGGATGCCCTTCCTGACGCAACCCTCTCTATTTTTCCGGGCTTGGGACCGGCACAGAAGTCACTGGCTAGAAACCCCTGTGGCTAGATTTCAGTCATTCATACATATATATATATATATATATATATATATATATATATATATATATATATATATATACACAGACCTGTTTCATATATATGGGTGACAGTTACTGTTCAACAACTTTGTTGAGTAAAGTTGCTAGCATAAATAAAATGCTGGGAGAACAATTATTGTTTTGTGTGAGATGTTGAGTTTTGATTAAAAAAAAAATAGTTTTGCAGTACTAAAACACCCAGCTGTAGCAGTTTTAGGAAGATAGTTGGAATATTCTACATAACTCTTTCTATGTGCATTCATCCTCATGACCTGCTGTCCAAATCTGCCAGTTTTAAATGACTGTATGCGCTGTACACATCGATGGGAGCGATTACAGTCTCTCCATCCCTCCTGCAAATTAGCTGCTGGGATAATTCAATATGCTTCATACAACATTAGCTTTTACTCAGGCCCAGTCGCCTCATTCTTTTATTTTGCCTCTCTCCATCTCTATCTATCTACCTCTTTTAGTTGGTGTAATTCTATCTTCGTCCAGCTCTCTTCCTCTCCAGGGCTTGTGTTGTTTGTTAGTGCTGTGTTGGTGTTTGTAATGGAGCTTAATTGGTGTCTGCAGAGAGAGAAGAATGAGAGAGATGGGCCAGAAGCTGCCCATATTGTTTCCTCTGAAGAGCTATGGAAATGCCTGTCATGGCTACTCTGCAGTCTTACAGTATACTTTGATTGGATCTGGGTTTTTTTGAGTGGGCGTTTGTGTTACTGTAGAATACAAAACATTATGGGGTAGGTGTATGGTTTGTGTATCATATTGTTGCGCAATCTGGTTTTGCAGATCTGGCTTTTTTTTGGGATTTAGATCTTCTATAAGAGCACTCTTATTTATTACCTTTTATACTTGAACTCAGTAGTTGATTTATTTCATTCATATTGCCATAATCACCTTCGGATCCATTAAATTGCTTCTGGATGAGAGTTACAAATCTCAAAGTTCATATGTAGAATCAGAATCAGCATTATTGTCATGTTTGTGTACGTCCTTGTGTGTGTGCGTGTGTGTGAATGCGTGCGTGCAGACCGACACAAGGAATTGTCTGTGGTTCAAGGACAAATTATTTCAGAATACTTGCTTTATTAGGATATTAGATTAGAGATGGTTGGATTATCTGACCGAATTCCTCTGTACAAGAACGGCAGTAACTTCATTTCAAAATGTTATTGTCTTAAAAAGATGACTAATCATCAAAACTAATCATAATGCTTCGGCATTGTCAGCTACTTTAATGAGAATGTTTTTCATGGTATTTGTTTCCCCTGACTTCCTGGTGCAAGGCCTCAAGCCCCCATTCTTCAAGGTATATAAATTTACATATAAAATGCTAAAACTGTTCAAATAGTCACAATTTTGGAGATTTTCTTCTTTTTTGTGCATGTAATCCACATTATTTGGCCATTGCTTGGAGAAGCTATGCACCTGTCAATCACTCTAATATGTATGTGTGTTGTTCTTTTATGCGTAAGTATCTTCGAATTTTGAGTTTTCATAATACCATTCATGTCATTTAACCTCCATGAAATAATTTACTGATAAGGCACTATCATAAACATTGTCTTCTAAGAAAGCTCACATATGAGTGAAGAACCATTGTGTACAGTGTATTTTGGTTAAAAAAATTGATAATTTCCCATTTGACTTGCAATTACATGATGTATAATGTACACATTATTTTCTACTTACACTAAGAAATCCTTCCCCAAAACTTTTAACCACCGAATGCAAAGACACAGTAGCTGCCCGTCTCCACCTCTCTTCCCTGTGCAGACAAGGTTGGATTTTACTGTTTTCTGTCTACCTGGATGATGGCAGTGTAATCTCCTCACGATTTGAGTGTCGGTTGGTCCTTCACTCTTTGACATCTAGTAAATTCCCTTTATGCTGATGTGGTTTGACTTTGATACCCTTCAATATGCTGTATATACAACCTCCACGATGTAGCTGAGGCTTTCATTTAAAATGATTGTCAAATTAATTTGTGTAATTTTTAACGTAAGAATAACTATTCATATTTCAGTGATAGAAATATTGTGACATGCTGGTCTGACACTGAGGACATGGATGCCATATTGCTTTTTCTCATAAAGTGACAAAGGTCAAATACTCTGTACATAGATACTGTGAAGGACATGTCTTCTGGGAGACATGACATGGAAACCTTTTGCTCTTTACATAAGTAATTAGATTTTTTTTTCAGCTACACACTAAACCAAACTTTTAGTAGAGTACCGACCCATTTTTCTTATTTCTGGTAAAAGTTAACTGGGTAAGTGCACCTAGTCCTTCCATTTCATCTAATTCTTCTTACAGTCCAGCGTTTTCTGATTGTTGTTGTCATTTTTTCCTCAGTGTATTACTTTAGGAAGTTTCTTTTAGGTTGGCATTGCTGTGAATATCTAACAAAGTTCAAATATGTCAACTTTAGTGGCATTTGCATTATCTGCGCCACTACAATGCACTATTTGTTCTACAGTATACATTCTGCTTTCTCCGCTAGGATTCAAGATTGCATTTTGCAATAAACTTCACATTTAAAATGCTCACAAATCACCTAACTTCCATTCTTGATGAGCACATACAATTTAAAAATGGGAATATATCTTCAATTAATTGAGTCATTGTTTAAGCTATGTTGTATATCCTTGCATTAACTCCCAGTAACACTACAAGATATTCACAATAGATAGATTGGGCCAACCGTCCCAATTAGGTGCATAGTTCTAACCCATTGTGCTAAACACATTTTGCTAAAAAAAACGCTGTTCTACTCCAGAAGCCTTCAGGAAATACCAAAAAATGGGAATTAATGATGTTCATCTTATAGGTGCCATCATTTCAGATACATAATTATTTTTTTCTTTATGGTGTTCTTCCCTAAAAGTCTCAATCAATCAATCAATCCATCAATCAAGTTTTTTATATAGCGCTTTTTTAGCAGTTGCTTTCAAAGCAGCTTCCCAAAGTCCTAGTGAGGATCGGGTAGAGTAATTAGGAGTTCCCTTTGTGATAATTGATGGGGATAGGTTAGAGAGACATTGTTTTTTCAACAGTTTGTATGTTTATAGTGCTCAGACACCATATCCGTTTTGACAAATACCAGAAGCCATTTATTGCTTGATTAAACAGATATGTTTTTAATCTAGTTTTGAACTCTTTGAGTGTAGCAGAGCTTCTGGACAACATCTGGGAGTTTGTTCCGGAGCATCGGAGCTCTATTTGAGCACACTCTTCCCCATCTGGTGGATTTACTAATCTGTAGAGTAATCAATAGTACTGCTTCTTGGGATCGAAGAGAGCGAGCTGGAATATATAGTGATAGGAGACTGTTCAGGTAGGCCGGAGCCAAGCCATTCGGTGCATTAAAGGCAAGGAGAAGTATCTTATAGTCAACGTGATATTGTACAGGAAGGCAATGAAGAGAGCACAGAACTGATGTAATGTGATCATTTTTCTATGTTCTTGCGAGAACTCTAGCTGATGCGTTCTAAACTAACTGTAATTTGTGTAGCGTGGCAGCTGAGCAGCTGGCTAACAGAGCATTACAAAAATATATTCTGGATACACTAATTTTTCTGCATCTACAATGGACAGCATGTTCCGTACTTTAGCAATGTTCCTAAGGTGAAGGAAGGCAGTCTTAGTAACATAAGATATATGGTTCTTAAATGTTAGTTCACTATCTATAATAATGCCAAGATTTTTAAGTGGAGAAATTAACAGTATGTCCCCCCAGCTCCTGTTAAACCATATTAGAGCTTGGCCCTGAATGCCTGCATCGTTCTCTAGTCTCTCGAGGAGAATCCTCGAATCATATTGTATCGAAGGCTGCACTGAGATCTAGCAGAACTTGAAGAGAGATATTCCCTTGATCCCAATCAAGTAACAGATCGTTTAAAATGTTAACCAGTGCAGTCTCTGTGCTGTTATGCGCTCTGAATCAAGATTGAAGATCTTCATAAAAGTTGCTTCTCTTTAAGAAGGAGCTGAGCTGTGCTATTACAACTTTATTTAATATTTTTGACAAGAACGGAAGATTAGAGATTGGCCTATAGTTGGATAACTCACTAGGATCTAAGTGCATTTTCATGATTAGTGGTTTAATTACTGCATTTTTGAGCTGTTTAGGAACGTAACCTAGCGATGGAGATGAGTTTATAATATTCAAAAGCGGTTCTTGAGCTATTTGTAGCAATTAGTTTTGTTGGTACAGGATCAAGAGAGCATGTTGTTGATTTAGATGCTGTGATTATTTTCAGCAGTTCTTTCAGGTCAATATTTGAAAAATGTTGTAGCGAGTGAGGCAAAGGCATTGAATTCATACTGTAGATAATTTTTTCAAGTTCATTTTCTTCTGCAGGTACACTAGTCAATGCCATGAGGTAGAACCAAATCTAGAATGTGGTTTAATCTAGAATGTGTTGCTCTAGCCACATTTTACTTAAACCCACAGGAATTTAGAAGGTCCGTAGGCAATACCCATCGAGTCTCCCATTGAAACACAAAGTTTTGTCACATAAACTGTCTGTTCCAACAGTAAAAAACAATAACCAAACATCTACTGTGGCCCATTGAGATTAGCAACAACAGGAAGTGAAAAACAGTTTTCTTTTTTTCGGCCATACTCAATTTATGGCATATATCTTATCCTTAATCTAAAACCTCTTGGATTTTTTTAAATTATAATTCTTAACAAAAACTGACTTTGACTTTATTTTATACTGCAGTAAAAAAATTGCTTGTTTTTTACGAAGCCCAATATATAGACTGCAGAATCTGATTTGATAAGAGGAAATAAGGTGCATTTTTTTCACTAAAAAGTATACAATGAAATAAATTATAATAGTACAATCTTACACTTAAAGCTTCTGACATGAAGCAGGTAAAATTATTGACTGTAAAGAAAATGGATGTAGAAAGTGTGATGTGACCCATAGGTGTTAGAAAAAAAATACATTATTTATTAGTATGACAAGAATCAAACCTCAGCACAGGGCTAGGAGCTCTCACGTGAACAGCCCCACCCTTAATCATGTAACAAGTTGAATAAAAATGTCCTTGAGAGCAAGGGGTTAAACATGGCATTAGCTCATCTTGACGGCCTCTATTCCCACATAACTTGCTTGACGGACATTGGACGCTAGCTGGCACACCATTAAAAGAGACAGAGGCTCACTTTGATATCTATTTGATATAAATTTGATATCATTCTATAGCAGGGATAACCTGGAGGTTCGGTGCTCTGCACATTTTGGTTTAACCATCACAAAACAACTGTGTTGCATTAATTAAGGTCCTTTTGGTTTGTCAAAAGCCAACAAGGTTGCAAATAAGATGTGCAGGCTTCAAACCTCAGGACCATATTTGGAGATCCTTTCAATACAGGGTATTATTTTAAAAGGTGAAAACTAGAGTCTGAAGAATGATGACACACAATGGGTGTTCCATCCACACCTTCAGTGGGGTTTGATACACCATTCTCTTCTACCACTCTTCAGTGCATCAAATAGTTGGGAAAGAAGACTGATACTGATTTGTTGGGTCAACACACCCTGACTGTGCACACACCCTAACTGTATTGTCAGAAAGCAATGTTAAATCCAAGCTATGGAGTGTTGTGGAGACAGAGGGGATAAGAGTTGTTTTGTGGAAGCTTGGAGCCAATTATGAGCCAAAGACTGTGACTCCCACGAGAGGTCTCTCAGCTTGACAAGGAAAGAACAACAATTATTCCATGTCTCGCTGGTCATAGTGGCTGTTTAGAAGCAGACTGCTGCTTCTTGGACTAGCTAAAATCTTTGAAACGTGCTTTAATAATCTTTTACCCTTTTGTAAGGTTTTTCTTTACATTTATGTAAGTGGCACTTTGGCACTTTTTTCATTCAAAGCAACTTGCAGAACAATCTATGTAGCAGAAACATGAATAAAGGCTATGTGCTTTGCTACTTGAGCTTTTGAACACAGCTCTTGATGAAATCCTTCATGATCTCGGTTTCTCTGAATTTGTACTGTCAAACAGCTTTCAGAGATGACATGTTACAGCTTAATACAAAGCCCACCCAAAGCATTCATAAAATGTATAATTTTGATGACTGGTTAAAAAGGCTGAAATACACTTAGTGACAATGACTATTCACCACTTTGTTTTAAATGAAGAGATGCATTATAAGATACTACTACTTCTGTAAAAATGTTAATGATAAAATTGCAACTGTTTGTGGAACACACATTAGTAATACAACTTTTTGCACACTTATACCATATTTAATACTTTTAGTGTTTATTGTTTTCTTAAGATATAGTTTAAAGACATATTTATTTTTATCTGTAAATTTACACTTTAACTTGAATAAAATACTTAATGAAATACATTCTACAATTTTGTCCACTTTTGATACTTGGTTTGATTGGTTTCACACAATATCGAGAAACTTTATTTTACGAAAGAATTTCAGTCCTCTGCAGACTTTTCTGTCTATTTTCTACAGCTCCATTGCATGCACAATTCTTTTTAAGACAAAATAAAGAGTGTTTATTTTTAGTTGTTTGTAAATATCACCATGGAAGGTTAGTTAACCAGCCCCTCCTGAAAGCACCCAGGGGTGGATAGACTCAAGCAAATGGGAGACAGGGTCTATGGTTAGATTTTTGTGTAAATGTTTTGGTGAACTTTCTTGTTTTTGTAGGTACAGTGGGTGACTAGCCAGAATTTACTTACTTTACCACACACTGCTTTCAACATCCGGTATGTTTGAGTAGTCCGTGTTACCATAGTTGACTTCAAGATGGCGCATAAGTGAATGGTTCATTGCAGGTTCAAGTACTCTACGTGGTTTTGGTACTAATGCCAAAAGCAGCAAATTACATTTGATCATATTAAAAATGTCACAATTAAATTTTCAAAACTAATGATATTGTCAATGAGGTTTTAACAGAGGATGATTTGAACAAGAAACATGAAAGTAAACAGTTACAATAGATAAATAATAAATAAAAAGGACTTTTATTGTGAAAAAGCACAATCCATTGTTGATCTGTAATAACAAAATACATATATTTAATCACAGGATATTTACCTTAAATAATACATTTGAATTATACATGGAAAGTCACAATCAACTGATCCAAAGCACACATGCTAAATTTGGAGAAAAAAAATGTGCAGTGTAATACAATAAGGCAAACTTAATGGCTATAAAATGATCAAATCAGCGAAAATAAAAGTCCAGCACAGTTACAGTACAATCAATTTGAGTCAATACTGACTAACAGATGCTGTAAAGACATGAAGGCCTTTTAATACAAGCTTATGCTAATCAAAATAAAGATTGTCATATCAGTAAAACAAATAAACAACAGCACATAAAGGTGATTTTTACATTTGCACTAAAAAGTATATCTGAGAAACTATGAGTCAATGTACAGTCAGATAATTGAAAAGTTAAATCAGCAGGAACCAAACAAGAAAAAAAAAACAGGAAACGGTGAACTAACAAGACAAGGAAGACTGCTAAACTTGGGAGAATTTACGCGCATAAAATAATGTTTGTGAGCCAGCAATAAACACTGAACAAGTTAATAAAGGGGTCTAGTGTTATAGGTAATGATTATCTATTTGTTTAGGAAGGCTGAGATCTCTATGTGGTTTTAGAACAGAGTTATGGGTAATGTAGTTTGCAAAATGTCTGTTGAAATGTTCAGATTAGTTATTCACACAATTGTATTGCTTAGGCTAGTGGCCCTAGTGGCTCCCTGGAGCTTTTTCAAAAATGTTGAAAATGGAAAAATATGAGGGCGGTAAATATATTTTTAGTTTGATATAGTTTCTATAGGAGGACAAACATTCTTTACATTTTCTAATGCTGTAAAAGTGTGTAGAATAAATATTACATTTTCAACATTTCCGTCAACGAAGATTTGCGTGCGACACACGTTTCTACCAGCAGGGGGCGGGAGGCCAGGCAGGGGCTCTTGTGAACTAACTTACGGCTGTATGATGGGCCATCGATCCCAAAGGGAAAAAGAGAAAAATAACTGAGAACAGAGAATTCAACGGTTCTTGGAGCGAACCATTTGCATTCATTGCCAATGCGGAAGGATCTCCTGAATGTTTGCTCTGTAGTGAGAAGTTGTCAAATAACAAGAAGAGTAATGTGGAAAGACATTTTCAGGGAAGACATGCACGTATTTAGTAACAAAGTGGCTGTTTTTATAAAATGATTTCTTATTTTCTCAGTATATATTTGGAATGACACTTTGGGGTATTATCAAATAAAACTTAATCTGTATTGATTGGATTTTTTATACGTTATCTTCTCAAAAGGCTGCTATTTTGTTTTTATAAATGCAGGCTGCAATGTTGCCTACATAAGGGGCACGTTATGCACATTCCATTTTGATGTTGTTTTTTGGAATCCTCAAAATAAAAATTACATCATAAATCGGATTTCTTTATTGCATACCTTAATTTCATCAAAGCAATGAAACATAATTCATTAATATTGTAATGAAGTTGACTAGTTTTAACATTCTAGACAAGTGGTTCCCAAAGTTTTTCTTTTTTCAATAAATACCACCTGAAAATAAATTTGGCATTCCTAACACCAACATTACAAAAAAGCAATACCACACTAAAAGATTAGGACACATTTGCAATATTTATTGGAGACCAACTAATATTTAATAATTTTTAATATTTAATAAGCATTGGTGAAACAGCAGAGATGACCCTGAGCCACTTGAGAAAAAAGCAAAACAATTTCAAAAATTACTTTTACTAGAGTGCATTTCAGACAAATACTTTTGCTTGTATGTGAGTAGATTTTTTTTTCTCAAGTAGGGGCTGTTTTACCCGCATGCAGAATTTGGGTACTTTTTCCATCCCTGGTATGTTTGCGAAATCTAAATATGTCAAAGGCAGAGATAATTTTCTACTCTGGGGGTCCTAGAAACCCTGGAACCTCAATCTCAACTAGTAGTTAGACTTCATATCAACAGAATAAGTTGCTGGGAGGGCACATGGCTCTCTGTGTCTTTTCTGGGCATTATTATCGTTGATAACCCCATAAAAGCTTTTATGAAGCCTGTAAACAAGTCACACATAAACTTGTGCTTGGCGCCTCGAGAATCAGCTATTAGATTGTGCTGTAGATGTTTCGCCAAGTTCATTCTACCGAAGGACAGATAGCGAGGACCCTATAGTTGGCCCTGAATACCTGAAGACCTGTGAGGAAAAAGCAATATATTATGTATATAAATCTAGATGTGCTTTTCTTCAAGCAGAGCATCACATCAGATTTGTCAGCAGCAACCCTAGATCTGATCTAGCATTGTCTCCTGAACTCCCAGTGCTATCGCTGTGTGTTAAATGAAGCTTGTTTTGTTTTTCTTCATTTCGACTGTCACCTCTTCCCTGCCCTTATTGTTGTTGTGCTGCTGATGAGGTGTATTTGAGCAGGCTTTGCTGAATGAGGTGGAGATGTTGTTTTCATCCCACACCGGCTTATCTTCCCCTTCCTGCTCACAGTGTAGCATTGTTACCACAACACGACTTATGAATATTTATCACACACCTCTCTAGAATGCTCTCTGTTATGATTGGTTGTTTCATGCGGTTAAATAATGTTTGTAAAATGACTGCCAAACTACTGCTTTGTGTTTTCTTGTAGGGATGGCTTTTGTATTTTTCCTCTTAACAGGCTAAAGTGAAAAAGTAACATAAGCTCGTAGCTGGTTGAATGCTTCAATATATAACTCAATGTGCATTGTCTTTTAGTAAGCATCTAAAGCCATGCTTTAGACCCTTTGGGGTACGTCAACTGTCAGAACACCAGTAGTAGTAGAGGATTCTGTTTCTTGTGGCATTTTTAAATTATTTTTAAAAATAATTAAATTTTTACCCTCTAGTGTAAATATAGTAAATTATTTCAATTTCCAAGTACACAATTCAAAATAATAAAGAATGTGAGAGATTTTTTTTATCTTATAATAGTGAATGTATTATACATAAACATGCCCCTCCTTTGGTTAAAGTCACAAAAGGTTTCCATTGCAAATGTTTCCATACGACAATGCGGGAGTACTGTACATACATTGACAAATGCATACCCTCATTATTTTGACATTTGACACAAATTACCATTTTATGAACCATATAGGACTCAGTTAACGCTGAAAAGTGTTTAATTCTAGACAGAAGAAACCAATTTGATGTCAACAACACATCAACTCAACTACTTCTGAACCAAAATACATTAAATTGACTGAACATCTTTCCATTTTAGCTATGGATAGCCATGGATACTGGATCTTAAAATGAGATGAAACTCCTGACACTCCTGAAAACAGTTTTTATTTTGATTATAATATTAGCTTCTGTTAATCCCGGCCAATACCTCTGTGCATCACACCCTCACCATCCAGTTGGAATCCTCTATAATCACCCCTTCTCCTTCAATCCGGAATCTTCAAAGACCACATCACCAAGACAACTCGAGCATGCAGGTTTACAGTGCTCAACATTCGAAAGATCAGGCCCTTCTTAAATGAGCATGCAACTCAACTCCTGGTTCAGGCTCTGGTCCTCTCACGTCTGGACTACTGCAATGCTCTCCTAGCAGGACTTCTAGCAAATGTGCTCAAACCTCTGCAGATGATCCAGAACTCTGGAGCTCGTCTTATCTTACCGAAGTGAGTTCATGTTACTTCCCTCTTCATCACTCTTCACTGGCTTACCATTGCAGCTTTTGTTAAATTCAAATCACTGATGCTGGCGCACAAAACTATCTACAAATCAGCCCCTGTTTCCCTCCACAAGCTCATAAACTCCTACATGCCCTCCAGAAGCCTGCGGTTAGAAAAGGAACAGTGACTTGTGGTTTCATCCCACAAAGGCGGAAAATCTCTTAGCAGAAACTTCTCCCTCACTGTCTCTGGCTTTAGGAACAAACTCCCTGATCCAGTCGGGAAAGCAACACTAACAGCTTTAAAAAAGCAACTGAAAACTCTTCTCTTCAGGCAACACCTTCTAAAAAAAGAAGAAGCTTTTATTCTTTATTTTCTTCCTGCTATGGTTTATTGATACAACTTCTATTATGAGCAAGCTGAGATAGACTTTGACTGTATAACAAACTGCACGTCGTTTCTCCCCTCCTGTAAGTTGCTTTTGTCAAATGCATAAATGTAAATCTAAATATGCAAATCTAAGATGATTATCCAAGACTTTCATAGGATACAGTATAACCAGTATTACAAATTAAAATGCAGGATGAAAAGCAAGATATGATAAAGAATTGAGTTCCAAATGAAAAGTCCTACAACAGGAAGACAAAATCCAGTGTATAAAAACATATTAGACAGTGAGACACACTGTAAGACCACATAGAGAGGAATATAAAGCATGTAAATCCAAACGACAGAGCACTGAAGGTTATTAATTCCCAATCCAGATTTTCTTTTTTTTAAGATGTTTCCTTGAACTAATGGCAGTAGATGAAGGGAAAGATATCCATATTCACACATTCTCCTCTGTGGAGATAATTGGCAGAGACTGACTCCTCTCATCAGCAAAACGGAAGCTGCCTCGTGGGCCAGGGCTATAATGACCACCCTGGCTCTCATGATTTCCAGTGTAAGGTAATGGCCTGTGTGGAATCGGAGTTCCGTAGAACAGTGTTGAGACTTCATTAGAGGATGTAATCCTCTGCCTTTAACCCCTCCTGACCTTTGAAGCATCACCTGACTGAATCCACATACCACTGAGATGGATGTTTCACAAGATGAATTCGCTGCCATTTTTAGCATCATTACACCTCCAGTCATTCTTAACGAAATACTTAAAGCTGTAAAACCCTAATGAGAACAATTACCATAGACTGTTTGATAATTAGGGATCGTTCATGGTTTTATTAAATTAAATAAAGCACAGAGCTAAAAATAGACAGACTTTTAAAGTGCTTCAAAAATGCAACACAGATATTTCTGAGAGGTATTATGGGTTGAAGCAATGTCGTGAGAAGTATAAACGGAAAACAAAAACAAGTGTGTAAAGCTGTGTTATAAATAATAGTAAATTATTTATTTATGTATCTGTTTATTTGTTTGTAAATATATATTTATTTAATTGTTTATTTTTAGTTTGTTAGCTTATCTGTTTGTTTGCTTGATTGTTTTAATGTATCTGTTTGTTCACGTTTTTTTTTCTAAAGATTTATTAGTTGTTTGTAAAACGAAGAAATCTATTTAAGTAAAAGGCGCTTCTTTAAAAAAATATTAAAATATTTCTTCTCATTTAGTTAATTCTTTGTTTTACAAACTCAATTAACTATTTATTAATTTTGATTACACTCTCTGTGCTATAATTAGCCAATATAGGACACATTCTGAAGAAATCCGATGCAGATATTTCACTGTTATCTTTTACACTGATAACTGCAAAGTGATGCATCTTATTTTGACCTGAAAGGTTTTCAGACAATGTTTCTATGGCAACCCACCTCCCCTTTGGTCCTTAAGCATTTCCATTGTGTTGGTTTCAGATGAGAGAAGTTGTCAAAGTGACATTGAAGTTCATTATTCTTTCCTACTGTTGACATTGACACAAACACACATTCTCAGTTTTGACACGTCGTCTATAATGGGTTGCAGGTTTTATTGCATTGTCTAAAGATTTTGTGACAGCATAAGCAAAAACCCACCTTAAGATTTTCCCTTCAGACAATGCTACAACAAAAATGTACACTAAAGCATTTCAGGAAAAGTTAACCCTCTTGTTATGTTGCAGGTCAAATTGACTAGTTTAAATGTTGTATGTGTAAAACATATTTAGAACGATTTTCTTTTCAATATTAAACTCCCTAATTAGTGCAATAAACACACAGCATAAACACATTTTCCTTGTTTTTTGTTTGTTTGTTTAACACCCCCTCCCCCCCTACTATGTATCTTTTCTCATTGCTTAAAATTCACATCTCGAATACTGAAAAATACAATGGTTTGGTTTTCATCTCATGTCCATTTAATGTCTGCTTGACAGACAGGGACATTTCATGCCATAATGTCTCTGAAGACTTTTAATATTTTCTCCAGTGTTATACAAGTTGATGATCAAGAGACAAGAGCAGTCCGGCGAGAGCTATAGCAACAGTGAGAACAGTGTGGGCAAATGGATAGAGCCACTAACTTCTGTAACCGAAGTTGTAATGTCACAAAATAACTTGAAAATTTCTTTCACTAGCTATAGCTTCTAAAGAGAAACCTTAAGAAGTGGATGATCCTACTGAACTTCTCTGCAGTTAATGTTGGAAACATCTCAATTTACTTGTTTCTTCAATTCACAGCTGTGCTTTTTTCCCCTCCACACTAAACATGTCATGGCTCTAGAGGACGCTCCTGATTGGTAAGTGTGGCTGGTAATATTCAAGAAAGTTCAAATGTATTTGCTGAATGCATCAGACACAAACTATATTATCAAGACTTTAAAATCTAGTGAACTAGACATTTTGATTACTCAAATTCATCCCATGGCTCAAATTCACTCAATGAAATTAGTGCTGTTCCTGATAAACAAACATAACAGGAGGGTTAACTTACAACTAAACTGTTTAAAAAAGTAAAGATTTCCAGCTCCTAAACAACATTAGGTAATATTGTGAAATCAGTACTTACAGAGAGTAGGGAGGAAAACATTGACTGTGGAGTCTGCATTCCTTTACAAATCCATCAAACACATTGGTGCTGACATCAGTGGTTGCCAGCTACAAAGTTTGCAATAATTCATATTTAACAAGCAGTTGATGCTTAAGTTTTTGGACAGACCTTGTATCCCCAAATCAAAATCGATATCTACCGATCACAACGATGATTTGTCAACTATAGATGGCTGTTCATCATCGGCGTTATATCAATCCTATTCATTTGTCCTGTAGAGGTATGTTAAGGAAGTTAATGAGATTTTTTGTTTCAACACAAAAGCATTACTTAATTAAAAATTTCTTGGCTAACATTATAACCAAGGTAAACATGATTGTTTTGTGAATCATTCTATCAAACATTAATCAGAAAACTGGAACTCTATCAACTTTCAAAAAAGCAACTAAAACATTTAATATCTGTATGCTCTGAAAATCTTTATAATACTGAGGATTTCTGTAGTTTTTAGTCTGTGATTAGCTGGGAATTCTTCCATGATAGCTACATGAGATGTATTCTTGCTTTGTGTTTGCTGTTTCAGTACGATTGTAAGTATTTTGGATTAAAAAGCATGGAATAATTGCAAAAAAAAACTTTTTTAACCCTTGTGTGGTGTTGATATTCTTGTTACCCAGATAGTGTTTGTGGTTCTAGTGGACCCAATCATGACAATGCATGTTAAAATACTTTAAAGATATTCACTTTAGCCAAGAACCAAGTAAAATAAACAGCAAACATATTTACCCAAAACCCTGAGACAGTCACTCTTATATAGGGTAATACACAGGTGAAGGGAATGAGCACTAATTGGGAATGCTACCCAGTCATCTAGGGGACTCAAGCGCCATCCAGTGGCACGGAGAGTACTGGGTCAGCAACCCCATCTGCGACTGCCCCCTGTCTTCCTGGAGAGGAATAGCAGACCCTAGACAGAATCTTTACTATATATATATATATATATATATATATATATATATATATATATATATATATATATATATATATATATATATATCGCACCTACAACTGTCAAGAAAAAACCTTTGGAGACAAAAACACCCTGGAAAATTCAACAACAGTTCAAAGTATGAAAACATTTGACAGGAAGGCTGAGAGAAGGTAGAGAAAATTCAAACTTGTCATCCACAGAGTCTAGAAAAGGACCTCTGAGAAGTTATAAACACCTCCTTGTGCTCCGGCTCTTTCCCAAAGTCACTTAAAACCTCAGTGGTAAAGCCACTACTGAAAAAGACAAACTTAGATAATATTGTACTGAGCAACTACAGGCCCATCTCAAATCTCCCTTTTATTACTAAGATTAAGGAAATTACTGTGGCAAAACAATTGATTGAATTCCTGGCTCATCAGTGGGGTTTCAGAGCTCATCACAGCACCGAGACAGCACTACTAAAGATAGTCAATGGCATCCGGTTGAACACCGATTCAGGAAAGTGACTGTCCTGGTTCTACTCGATCTGAACGCTGCCTTCGACACAGTTGACCACAAAATCATTCTCTATAGATTATACAACTATGTTGCCCTTTCATAAACTGTGATAAAAGGGTTTAGATCATACTTAGAAGGAAAAGGTTTCTATGTAAACATAGGTGATTACATGTCGAAATGGACTGCAGTGTATTGTGGAGTCCCACAAGGCTCAGTCCTTGTTCCTTTACTATTAAACCTGTACATGCTTCCACTGGGCCAAATTGTGAGTAGGAACCAGATATACCATAGTTATGCTGATGATACACAAATTTTTCTCCCAAATGACTACAACCCCATAAACTCTCTCTGCCAATGTCTTGATCAGATAAAAAACTGGATGTAAAACAGCTTTCTTCAATTAAACAAGGACAAAACTGAAGTCATTGCATTCGGATGCAAATGCGAGGTTGTTAAGGTTAACACGTATCTCGATGTTAAGGGCCTAATAACTACAAATTAGGTCAGGAATCTTAAGGTGATTTTGGACTCTGATCTTAGTTTAAATAGCCACGTCCAAACAATGACCAAATCAGCTTATTACCATCTTAGAAACATTGCAAGAATCAGATGCATTGTTTCCAGACAAGATTTAGAGAAACTGGGTCATGCTTTCATCTCCAGCAGGCTGGATACTGTAACGGTCTTCTCACTGGTCTTCCCAAAAAGACCATTAAACAGCTACAGCTTGTTAAGAATGCAGCAATTCTAATTCTAACCAAAACTAGAAATTTAGAGAAGACTCACCTGTGTAGCTTTTGTCGACTGAGCACCAACGTCTAAACAACTATTTTACCTCTGCGCGTCACCATCTTAATCTATGTTTTAATCAATGTTTTTACATTTTCAGTTTTTAATCACTATGATTTTATATGACTTTTTAATGTTTGGTTTTATTCAATGTACTTTCTTTTTATTCTTTGTTTCCAATATAAAGCACATTGAATTACCCTGTGTACGAAATGTGTTATACAAATAAACTTGCCTTGCCTTGCCTACAGTTCAGTTACTTCCTATTACACTGGGGCAGGGAGAGTGGGAGTTGACTGTACATTATATGGGCTAAACATGGCTTGCCAGTGCCAGATTAATGCCAGATGTGCTAGACAAAAACTGTGCCAAATTGATTTAATTTTTGCTAACTTGGTTGTTTGCTTTCTTGAGTTGTACAATAGAATTGAACAGCAGAGCCTAACTAAGCTTTTTCAGAGCTTAGCTATGAGGTAGTCAGAATTAAGTATAGATAGAGCAAAAATCACACATAAAACATTGTGATTCTGAACAAAAGCAATTCTGTGACACGAATAGAAGAATAGAATAAAAACATTTCTATAATAATTTTCAATTTCATTTCAAATCTCATTTAAGAAACAGAAGTATTGTATTTAAATCTATAGGTTGCAATGTAATACCTAATGTAAAACAAGGGCCATATCATGAAGCACTATGTACAGCCTTGTGGTCTTTCCAAGCCTGCTGCTGCATCCAGACAGGAAATGACGCAATCCTTGACTCTCTGCCAACTACTGATTTCATAGGCTCTGTTTTGGCCCACAGCTCAAGCTCGGGTTTGTGTGTGTCCTCATGTTGTGCATGCTTTGTAAGTCTGTTTGCTCTCTGCATGTTGCCAAATAGTCAGTTAGACATTATGAACACAGCCTGGTGGTGAATCCAAGCCCTAGTGGACCAGATGGGTGCAAAGCACGGCAACCAGCCCTGCTTCGTAATGCGGTGATGCCACAGCATGAAATGTCAGTTAAAAAAGCTGGCAATTGGTCAGATCGGCAGGGAAGCAGGGTCCTGTGGAGCTAGATTGGTTAGAGATTCATGATGGTGGAGCACTGTGACCCCATAGGGAGGCCAGCTCAATCAACACTCGTTAAATCAAGTGCTCAACATGAATTAGAATATTTGCACAGTCGAGCTGAATCAGAGATGCTCTTACCAAGGATTACTGGAATGTGCGTATGTGTAACCTTCAGCTTTTTCAGTCTTTATTGTTTCTTTTGCTTTTTACTCTCTAATCTCTTCTCAGTGATGTTTTTAGCTTATTCTTTCCTTGAAAGACATTTTAATGCCTGCTGGTTTGAATGTTGGCAAGTGTGGAAACCTTGAAGCACTGACAGACTCAGTGTAAATTATTCCTTTTCGCTGTTTTATTGTGCTTTGGCTTTTTCAGAAATACCAGTTCTGCAGACTTGCAGTTAATTATGTGTGTATTTTTCAGAGTTCATCATTTCTTTGTTGTTAAAACAATGAAGCCCTGTGACTTGGCCTGTATTAGTGAATGACGAGCTTCACTGCTTAAAATGCAGCATGGCTGTTATAGGTCATTCCTTTTATGCAACTCGTTTTGAAGATTGGAAAAAGTCATTCTTGTAATTGAATTTTGGTTCTGCGAAAGACTGTAGCAGTCATTCAAGAATAGAAGCATATCTCGATGCTCACTGAGCTTTCGGCTCACATTTAAACTAGTTCTGAATCAAATGGTGGCTGACATGCAGGAAATAAATTATAAATAATTATTCTTCTCATAATGTCATCGGTATATGGGACAGGATGTGTACAAATCATTTATTCATCTTCATGTTGGCTTTCTTCCCTTTCGGGGTCGCCACAGCAAAATGAACCACTGAATGGCATATATTTTACGCGGCGGATGCCCTTCCAACATTCACACACTTTTAACACTATGGGCAATCATTCTTACTCAATTCACTTATACTGCATGTCTTTGGACTTGTGGGGAAACTGGAGCACCTGGAGAAAACCCATGCGATCACAAGGAGAACATACAGAAATGCCACCTGCCCCAGCCGAGCCTAGAACCAGCGACCTTCTTGCTGTGAGACGCCCATACTACCCACTGCGCCACCGTGATGCTGTGTTCCAAATGCTTATTTGCATAAGAATAGAAACATCATGTGCATCTGTAGTGTTCGAAACTTCAATGTTTTAAAGACAATTTTTCTAAAGATGATGTTAAAGTTGTATAATTACATAGTTTTCAAAATTTACGCTGTTTATAACATGTAATTTTAGTCAACAATTACTGGCTGGTTTCAAACCTTAGTTATACAGAAGTTATTCATATGTAGAGATGTTAAAATTATGAATTTTTCCTATTTATGCATGTGGTTAAAATGAACTGAGAAAGAATTGTTCCCTGTTTTGTTCCAGAGTCTTTTTAGAGGTTTTCTTGATCAGTACATAATGCAACACACAAAATTAAAACAAATTGTTAAATGCATGCAGAGGGACAGATTTTTCTTGTACCCTAAATTGAAAACTTGCAAACCAGAGCAGCAAAATAATTTTATATTAGCTTAAGAACCCTGTTGTTTCTCTATCAATTGTAAGTCTCTTTGAATTGAACTCCATTGGATAAGTCATTTGCAATCAAACTCAAAAAGTTATATATATTTTTTAATAAATGTAGTTGACTATATTTCAATAGAGAGTTGGAAATAAGTATAGACAAATCAATAGGTAGAATGAGGGTGATGAATAGATATAGAAGTGTATAGAGACAAATAGCTATTATAAATATATAATATGTTAATTAAATATCTAACTAAATAATGGATGGATGGACAGACAGACATATGCATAAAAGGTTGGATGGATGGATGGGTGGGCCAATGTGTAAATGGTTAGTCAGATAAATTGATAGATTGAGGGTTAAATTGATGGATGGATAGATTGATGAATCTTTATTATTCAATAATCTTCATTTTTCTATAATATTCATTTTGAGGATGCTTTTTACTTATATATCTATTTATTTATTTTATTTTGCATGGGCTACATGAGAAACGTTCTGAAGTTAAGATTGGTTTGCATCCTTTTTTGTCCTGCATTGTATTCCAGTGCACACTTGCAATCAAACAATGCCATCTCATTCACATCTTCTTTGAGTGAATGCCTTAGAAGGCTAAAAGGCATCAATGTCATCATCTTTTTGTTCGGTCAGTTTCGTACACATGTTTGTCACCAGGGCCGAAGACACATAAATAAGGATGTCAGCTCATTGTTACCTGTCTTGATCCCTGGCACTCTGTCTGAGTGTTGATATTTGTCTACACAGGCTGTTGTATGCTGCATTGCCTGTCTGTATTGGCAGCAATAAGTAGCATACAGTAAATTCACCTCAGCGATCAGTTTGCCAGACAATGGTCATTTTTATTAATACCTTGAAATGTAAACAAACGTTAAATTGTTAATGTAAACAAGTGGAAATGCGGATTTTATTCCCATTTTAAGTGGATTGGCTGCCAGCACTGCTATTTTGTTTGAGTGTGTGTACTGTAGGAGGAGAAGAAATGAAGGAAACTGAGAGATGACGAAATAAACTGAAGGGGAAATCTTGATTGCACAGTAATTGCTACACAGATTGTTTCATGTAGCGCACATTTTTATCCTATTTTTTTGTAACTTTCAGTGTTTAATTATTTCTGACGCCTAGCTGATTCATTTTCAGTCTATTCCATTCAGTCCACTCTTCGGCAAGAGAAGAAGAGCAGGTTCATTCCTGCTCTCTCTGCATCTGTATTTCACTTGCTAACACAATTGCATAATTACCACTTTGACAAGCATCTCATCTGGCTTTGTGTTGATTCTTTGAAACCGTTAATTTTTCATAAAAGTGTGAAGATGTGAAGGTGCCCGTCTTTCAACTCTGAGGTTTTGATGGGGATATGTTCACATAATAACTATTAGGAAGTAATATAAAATAATTTACTAGAACATTTATGATATTTATGACAGGGTAGATAGCAGTTTTAGGCTCAATTCTGACTACGGGTTTTAATGCTCAATTCCATTTTTTAAAGGCGGGTAAAATAAGTAACCAACGTGTTTCTGATAAAGCGTCACAGTGGCGCAGTGGGTAGCAACCACAGCAAGAAGGTCGCTGGTTCTAGGCTCGGCTCGGGCAAGTGGCATTTCTGTGTGGAGTTTGCATGTTCTCCCCGTGATCGTGTGGGTTTTCTCCGGGTGCTCCGGTTTCCCCACAAGTCCAAAGACATGCAATATAAGTGAATTGAGTAAGAACGATTGTCCATAGTGTTAAAGTGTGAATGTGTGTGTGAATGTTTCCCAGCGATGGGTTGTGGCTGGAAGGGCATCTGCTGTGTAAAACATATGCCAGAGAGTTGGCGGTTCATTCCGCTGTGGCGACCCCAAAAGGGAAGAAAGCCGACATGAAGATGAATGAATGTTTCTGATATTTCCACATATGAGCTGCAGCAACAATAAATCAACACTGAAAGTGTTAGGCCAGGGGTCGGCAACCCAAAATGTTGAAAGAGCCATATTGGACCAAAAAGAACAAAAAAAAAATTTCTCTGGAGCCGCAAAAAAATAAAAGCTTTGTATATGCCCTATAATTAAGGTAACACATGCTGTATGTATCTATATTAGCTATATTAGCATACTATAAAAATGTAGAGAATGACGCACAACATGAGTACCCTGTTGTATGATGCCGCCTCAAGTTTAACTTCATTACAATATTAATGAATTATGTTTCATTGCTTTGATGAAATTAAAGAAATGCAATCAAGAAATCTGATTTTGATTACATTTTTATTTTGAGGATTATCATCTGCCTAGTGTCTGAGCTATCTTGTGAGTTCCACGATTGTACGTGTGAATCTGTCATTCCACCAAATCCCTGACAGCAGGAAGATACAGTGCTGAATAATATGCTTTAAGCTTTAAGATAATATTCTAGAAGCGACTATGAAAAACTAAATTAGCTTGACTTAAAGGTAGGTTATCCTGATCTCCCATGTGCTGCTATCTACATTGTTAGAATGCATTATTCATGTCTGGCTGAAGATCAGTGTTCTGGGTATCTCTGTTAGTGGCAGCTGTCACATGTTTCCTCTAAATTGTAGCCACAAAACTGCCTCCCTGAATTCCACTTTGTTTTTTGATCATGGGGAGTTTTCACACTTGTGAGTTCATATTTTACACTCTAATCTATAGTTTACAATCAGATTTTCTCAGATCCGGTGATTGTCAAATGCCATCCGTGTGTAGGAACATTTGACCAATCAGAAAAGGCTGGCTGTAGAAAAGGTTTGACTGAAAACATAGAATCAAATGTTTTACTTTTAATTGTCACTGTATGTACATACGATGTAAAACATATATTTGTACAATGAGACTCCAGAGCATATCCCCTTTCAGTGCAACCAGACAGAAATTTACAACAAAGAAACTGCAGATAGTGAAGGGGTAATTGAATGAGATATTGTGCCATAAGAATGCAATAAGAGTGCAATAAGAATGTATCACTTTCCCTATCAGATAATGTAGCTAATAATAGATAATAGATATAAGTAGATAATTTTATAAAATGTGTAGATGAT
Organism: Danionella dracula; assembly: GCA_900490495.1. NCBI lineage: Eukaryota > Metazoa > Chordata > Actinopteri > Cypriniformes > Danionidae > Danionella > Danionella dracula. The sequence goes on from UELW01000600.1 coordinate 3,601,918, forward strand.
AATATAGATTAGATATAAAATAGATAAATAATGCATAGATATAAAGTTAACAATTTGTCAGGGTTTTTGTCCGTTATCGTGCGTCTCTGTTGCCGTGTGCCGGTTCCGGGTTCTCCCTTCACCTCGTGGCTTGATGTGTCAATGTTTGTCCCATGTCTAATTTGTCGTTAGTCCCTTCAGCTGTCTTCCTGCGCCGTCACTGATTAGTCTCTCTTTTTATACCCCTGTGTTTGTGTTGATCGTTACGGGTGCATTAATTGTCTTTATGTGCGTTACCGATGCGCTACGTGACGTCTGGCAGGTTATTTTGTAGTTGCTTATTTTCCACTCTTGAAAGTTATTTAGGTTATTGTTCAAGTTTTGCCCCCTCATGGGTCTTTTGTTTTAGCCATCTCTTTTCTCCTTGTTTTATTCTTTAATAAAAGAGTGTCTCAGGTCAAGCTGTCTCTGCGTGTGAGATCTTTCCTTCCACGCACACCCCCAATCGTGACACAATTCAAGTAAGATATTAAGAGCAATAATGGCTTTTGAAAAAAACAAAAAGGTCTCAGGGTCTTTGAATCGATGCACCTGAATCTCAAAAATCATTCATTCATTATGTAATATTTTGGCAAATAGAAAAAAATATATAATGTTAATTTCAGAAAATGTTATATAGTAACTGTTTAACAACCCATTCTGTATCTATTCTGATACTTGATATTTTTGAGTGGTTTGAAACCACAAGCTGTGCAGATGCCAACGTAGCAGAGCATGTGCTTATTAAAGGATTATCATACCAGCTGTGAAAATTTTGCATATAGTAACATGGTAGTGGGTGAATACATTTTTTTTAAATGATGGTGTATATAATTCTTGGATGTCATGGTGAGTCAATAAAAGTTATGGTGTGGATACAGATCTCAAAAGCATGTTCATTTACATTACATTTATACTTGAAGTAAGGAAGAGACTATATGAAATTTGTTACACAAAGTATATCTCAGTTTGCTCACATTAGACGTTTTTAACTGACTAATCAACCATAGCAGGAAGAAAATAAAGATCCGTTCAGGGGATCTTTCATAATGTAAATAACACAAAAATATATTATTGGGCTTTTTTGTTTTAATTTGATGGCATTCTGGCAAGTCCGTACTTCAGGAAAAAATTGAGATGTCTATAAACAGTGAAAAGTTCAAGCTAAAAATGCATAAAAATTGCTTCTCGTAGATCTCAGTGGCAGCTGCTCGAATGGTGCATTAGTGAAAGAGAGCCATTAGATTCTAGCTCATTCAGTCTCGCTTGAATACTGCAGGTTTTATAAAACATTGACAAAACTGCTCTTAAAAAAGCAGTCGATATGCTTTTACTCTAAATAATTTTGTTGAACTGGCGAGTAAATTAAATCTGAGAGCATTTCTACATAAAAAATTTATTTACATATTTGTATTGATTGGCCGTGTCCAAATTCACCAACACAATTGCATGGAGTGCAGTTTTCCTCCTTCAGTTTAGGTGAAATCTGTCCATTGACTTTTGGATTACTTGAAACACACCAGTGCATCGCAGTCAAGCATTTTAATACTCTCCAGACCAAAAACATAATGAAATCTGACTGTGATATCAGTACCTATTCAGACATAAATAGATTCAGTACAATTCAGTACATAACTGATTTTACCTAAATTCATCAGTCTAAACAGCTATATATATATATATATATATATATATATATATATATATATATATATATATATATATATATATATATATATATATATATATATATATATATATATACTTGCAAGTGCTTATCAGTAATGTTGCTTAGATTTATGTTTTCTTCCCGAAAACATCACTTTATTCCTTCAGTATCATTAATTTTTTTTTGTTAATTCTCTTTTGTCTTGATGGCTTTGCAGTGTAAATGTATTTCAAACACAACCACTTTGATGAAACACTGAAGTTCATCAGTTTAAAATCCGAAGTTTTACAATTCACACATTAGTGACACACATGAGCCAAATTATTTACCTATGAGTGATTATTTTAAATCTTTAACCACACCCTCTCTCCTTAGCTTGATTTGTCATGCAGAATAAAATTGTTAATATTAATTAAAGCAACATTTCTGAAAATATTTAGCATTGATTCATTTTCAACAAACAAATCCAGATTTGTATCTAGGATAAGAACATATGCTTCTTTGGGTAAAAACTAATTGAAAAAGTTCTCACCTTCTCTTAATACGGATTTAGTTATATTATTATTTTTTCCACAAAGCTTAATTTAATATTCCATTGAAGAAAAGAAACAGCAATCATAACCGATTTTACATTTTACTTATTCTAATCAGACTCCCTTCATGTTATTCACAAATCTGAAGATTACTTTAAATTTCCTTGTACAAATCACTGAACAAAATGTGATTATATTACTTACTACAACATTTCTACATTTCTTCCAGAATAAGGTGATAAAGAATTGACTTAGCAACTTTAATCCCTGAGAGCGATGTGACTTTAAACTAATCATGATCGCTCTGACAACGCATGCTTAGTGGAATCTAATAATGGAATAGCGAGCTTGAAGATTTGTGAAATAATCACACTTCTACTCTTCATTTCCTTCAACATCAATTGCAAAAAAAAAAAAAAAAAAAAAAAATATATATATATATATATATATATATATATATATATATATATATATATATATTGTGAACACTTTCCTTTTTTTTGTAATATCAGTAGAAATAAAACAACACAAGGTATGATGAGAAATCCACACGCACTTACATACAAACATGCAAACACATCTCTAAAAACTTCTGGGTGCTTTACAATGCTCTTGGTATTGAAACCAATGCACAGAATAAGAAAAATATATGCACAAAAATGGGATGATTTAGAAAACTTATTTGGAAATCATTAAACGAGCTTCTTATGGAATCTTCGTCGATTGGCCTCACAAGATACTAGTAGAAAAATATACTTCATTCATGTTATTTTAGAAATAATATTTAATTAGGTTATCTACAAATGCAGCTACATTTTTAGTGATCTTCATCTGAGAGCTGGCTGTGTTATGCTTTGATTTTGCATCAGATTGAGCAGAATCATTAAACAAGTGGTATATATATAAAAAAATCCAGATTTTTGTTTACTCCATAAAGTCATTTTTTTCAATCCACACACCATTAGACTTCTGTAAAAAAAATAAAAAAAAGTTGCTGCAGCCGAAGCTGGTTTATGTAAGGAGCAACTTCCCTAAAACTGGAATCGGGCTTGCCCATTAAAAAAACACTATAGTAAAATGTCTAAATGTTTGTTTGTTTTTTTCCAAAAACTTAAAACATACTCTACTTAGGACATAAATATTGCATCATGAAACATGGGCTTAATATGCACCCTCAAAATGTTTAAGCAATAAATAATGCTTTTTCTCCTAAGCATGATACTTCAGTCACTTTCTAATCCATAAAAAAAATACTCATTAAAGTGTACTTAAAAGTGACAAGTTGGCAAGATATGGAGTGACCCATACCCGGAATTTGTGCTCTGCATTTAACCCATCCCAGTGTACACACACAGCAGTGAACAAACACACAAACGTCTCAGGTTACGTAGGTAACAAAGGTTCCATGAGGGAATGAGATGCTGCGTCCAACGCTATGGGGAACTCTTGTTGCGTTTCCGGCTCTGAACTATGTGTCAAATCTCGTCCAATCGACGCGTGTGACGTCATCCGAGCGTGACGTCACACATAAAAGAGACAGCGATGGAGACAGCAACCAGCTTTGAAGCACAGTAAGCGCCATCAAGACTTGGGCGGAGTGGCCTGGGGATAAAGCGTCTCATTCCCTCATGGAACCTTTGTTACCTACGTAACCTGAGACGTTCCCCTTCAGGAACTCGAGCTGCGTCCAACGCTATGGGGAACGAGTGTCAAAACACACCATGCAGCCCCGGACTGACTTTGTGTCTTACGTGACAGCAGCTTGAAGAACTGCCGAGGCCAAAGAGTCATTAAGGTCCAAGCAGTAGGACCGGACGAAAGTCAAGGGCGTGGACCATCCCGCTGCGTTACATACCTCTCGCATAGAAATGCCGGATGAAAGGGCCTTAGAAGCCGTCATACCTCTCGTAGAATGTGCTCTGACCCCAAAGGGGGCCGAGGCGATAGCGTCCACATTCCATCTGCTCACCGACTGTGTGTTAGCAGGAGAGCCCTTCCTGTGTAACCCATAACACACAAAGACCTGATCCGAACTCCGAAACTGAGCCGTGTGATCGACATACAAGTCCAGGGCCCGCACCTGACAGATGTTATGAAGGAGCTCCTGCACCGCGGACTCAAAAGGAGGAGGAAAGAATGCCCGCAACCTGACCGGACTCGGCGCGACGGAAGGCATCTTCGGGACATAGCCTGGTCTAGAGTGTAGAGATACGCTAGCCATCCCCGGGGAAAATTCAAGGCATGAGGGAGCCACAGAAAGTGCGTGCAAGTCCCCTACCCGTTTAAGGGAAGTGATGGCAAGTAAAAATGCTGTCTTAATAGACAGAAAGTGTAAGGATACGTCACCCAAGGGTTCAAATGGAGGCCTCTTCAGGGCCTCCAATACGATAGCCAGGTCCCATACAGGCACTCTTGAACGGACCGGAGGCCTCAGCCGCCTGGCACCGCAAAGAAAACGAGATGTAAGGGGGGACCTGCCCAATGGAAGCCCATCAATTGGGGTGTGGCAGGCCAAAATGGCCGATACATATACCTAAATGGTAGACGGCGAAAGCCCCTTGGCGAACTGGGCCTGCTGAAAGTCCAGTACTGACCCCACCGGGTAACGAGCTGGATCCAGGGTGTGGGAACCACACCAGGCCAAAAAACCGTCGCCATCTCGCAGCATAAGATCTCCTCGTAGAGGGAGCCCTGGAGTGGAGAATGGTCTCAACGACCTCAGCCGAAAGGCCGGACTCTAGGAGCTGCGCCCCCTCAGGGGCAAAAGACACAGCCGGACGGGGATGTACCACCATCCCCCCGTGTTGAAAGAGAAGATCCCACCTGATCGGGATTTACCATGGTACGCCATCCAGGAGGGCCAACAGGTCCGCAAACCATGAACTGCCTGGCCACCGGGGGGCCACAAGGAGGAGAGATAGGCCCTCTAGATGTACCCTCTCCAGGACTCCTGGAAGCAGTGCTACTGTGGGAAAAGCGTACAGGGGAAGCCTCAGCCACTCCTGTGCCATGGTGTCTAGCCCCAGGGGCGAGGGAGGACCGAGAGAGAACCAGAGGGGACAGTGCGAGGTCTCCTGAGTCGCAAAAAGGTCCACATGAGCTCTGTAATACCTCTCCCAGATCAACTCCACGATCTCCAGGTGGAGACGCCATTCCCCAGGTGTCTGTCCCAGGCGCGAAAATGCATCTGCCTCCACGTTCAACTGGCCCGGAATGTAAGATGCTCGAAAGGAGCAGAGCTTGCCTTGGGCCCACAGGAGGACACGAACGGCCAATCTGCAAACCTGTTGCGATCACAGTCCCCCCTGTCGGTTGATTTAGGCCACCACGGACATATTGTCTGAGCGTACAAGCACGTGATGGCCCCTGATATCTGGCAGGAAGTGCAGGAATGCACGAAATACGGCCAGCAACTCCAGGCAGTTGATGTGCCATGAGAGATGGGGCCGGTCCCACCGACCATGGGTAGAGCGGTTCCCAAGCAACGCCCCCCAGTGGTGGTAGTCATCCGACGCCACAGCGCCCCCAACACGGGTCCCTGGGACAGAAACACAGGGTCCCTCCAACGAGAAAGGGCACACAGGGCCCGACTAGTGATTCTGATGAGCCGGAGCGGGTTTTCCCAGGGAGAGAACCCTGCACTCCTCAGCCACCACTGAAGGGGCCTCATATGGAGAACTCCAAGCGGAAGAATTGTCGCCGTGGATGCCATAAGACCAAGCAGTCGTTGAAACTACCGTACCGACAGTGAATGGCCTAGCCTCGCTGGCCGCATGTAGGATCACAGAGATCCTGGTCTGAGACAGACACACCCGCATAATGGTGGAGTCCCACACCTAAAAAGGTGGACCTCTGGGTAGGGACCAGCACACTCTTTTGGGGGTTCAGCCGAAAACCCAGCACCTTCATGGGGGCGTGGATGACATCTCGATGCCGAACTGCCTCTGGCTCTGAGCGAGCCAACACCAACCAATTGTTGATGTAATTGAGAATGTGGATACCTTGAAGCCTCAATGGGACCAGGGTCGCGTCCACACACTTGGTGAAGGTCCTGGGCGAGAGTGAAAGGCCGAAAGGAAGTACTCGGTACTGATAAGCCGTGCCCCCTACGGCGAACCGAAGAAACTTCCTGTGAGGACAAATGGGGACGTGAAAGTAGGCGTCTTTGAGGTCGATGGAGACGAACCAGTCATCGTACTTGATCTGCGCCACGACCTGCTTTAAGGTAAGCGTCTTGAACGGCAACCTCATGATACGACGGTTCAAGAGCCTTAGGTCGAGAATGGGGCGCAGGCCCCCGTCCTTCTTTGGAACCAGGAAGTAGCGACTGTAAAACCCAGAGTTCCGTCGGGCAGAGGAACCATCTTGATGGCCCCTTTGCGGAGCAGTGTGCATACTTCCTGGTCCATGACCAGAGCTTGCGAGGGATCCACAACAGTAGGCAGAATCCCGGCAAACCGGGGGGCCCTGGATCGAAACTGGATCCTGTAACCCAGTTTCACAACTCGCAAGACCCACTGGGAGACGTCTGGGAGGCTGGACCAAGCCTCCACTTAGCAGCTCAGGGGAGCCAACCTCTCGAGGCCGGCCTCTGGTAACTGGTGGGTGTGGCTCCTGATACGGGCACGTGGTTCCATGGAAGCCCTATAGCCCCGGCCACCGAGAGCCTGGGTGGACGCAGGGGCAAAATACACGCTCCCTGAAGCACCGAGAGTGGCAGGGTAAGCGGAATAAGTGTTGGGGGGTCGTCGGTGGAGGATAGCCGTCCATGACGTGCGTCGCTCCAAGAAGCCGGGGACTCCCCCAGCCCATCAGGAGGGCTTTGCCTCAGCCCGCTTGCGAAAAATTGACGGTCCTCAGATCTGTCACTTCCTAGGGCTGGGCTTTGTGTCGCCGCCCCTCAGGAGGGGCACGGGCAGCGACACTCTGCTTCTGGGCCCCCCTGTACCCAGAATCGGCAGCCTTTGGGGTCTGCTCCCGCCCAGCAGAACTCCCAGGCCGTCGGCGGCGGGGGAGAAACCTCGTAAAGGCCACGGACTGAGTCAGGGCCTCCTGGAACCTGCCGACTACTGACGAGACAGCGTCTGCAAACAGGCCCGAGGTAACCACTGGGGTGTCGAAGAGGAATGACCTGTCCTTTTCATTCAGTTCGGACAATGTCAGCCATAGGTGGCGATCTACGACCACCATGGCAGCCATTGACATCCTCAACCTGCGAGCGGTCTCCTTAGTGGTGCGGAGGGCGAGATCGGTCGCCTTCCTCAGCTCTGCCACCACAGGAGCATCCCCCAAGTTGAGGTGCAGGCAACCACCAGCCTGTCCAGCTGTAGAGAAAGCCTTCCCCACCAAGGCCAAGGTGGCTCTGAGCGGCCTGGTGGGGAGCGCTGAGACCTTCAGGAATGATGCCGTACTAGGGGAGAGATAGCTAGCAACCCCTGGATGTTCGCATAGCAATGAACATCCGAGGAAAAAAGGCGGGCCGAGTAGGGGTGATTCCATGACCTGGACACCTCGGTGTGCAGGTCTGGAAAAACAGTAGGCCCCGGCGTGGAGGTTGCGACCGAAGGCGCATATAGCATTCATCCAGCTTGCTCTCTGGATGAGGGCCCTGTGCTTCTGGCAGCCAGGAGATATCCAACCTCTCGACAGCGCGAGTCACAATCTCCAGCAGCTCCTCAAACTGGAGCGGCTGTGCTGATCAAGCACAGCGGCTACCAGTGGAGGGATCGACTCGATATCAACCTCCTCAGAGGAAGACAGGAGTAATCCCTTGTCCATTGCGTGGGGGGAAGAAATCACCGGAAGGCGCGCTTCCGCACCCGACGACAGTGGACCGGAGCTAGCGGGTGAGATCGGTGATAAGGCAAGGCCCGTCCCCGTATCCTTTGCTAGCTATGATCCACTCCCAAACACAGCACGTGTGAATCCTCGCCCGATATAAACCGCGGGCAGGGAGGAAAACACGGCCTGAAAGTATGCTTCGCTTTAGAGGAGCGCTTCATTCTCTCACAAACAACAGATATAGCCACCCTTATTCAAAAGACATATAAACAGCACTTACTGAAAGCAGAAAAGTTGGTTGCCGTCTCCATCGCTGTCTCCTTTATACTCATATATAGTTCAGAGGCAGAAACGCAGCAAGCGTTCCCCATAGCATTGGACGCAGCTCGAGTTCCTGAAGGGGAACTTACGCGCCCAGGGAACAGTTAGGAAACTGGTGCAATGCTCAAGGGCACCACAGTTGAGGTTGTTGAAGATTGGAGATCACCCACACCACCTTCAACTCAGTGGATCTGAGAATTTCCCCGCTGACCTTCCGTTCACAATTTATATTTCATGGAATTATAGAATTGTGACATTAATGGACAGAATTAACTTCAAAATTTCAGGACTTTGAAAGATGCAATTTTTATCTTTATGAAGACAAGATACAAATCCTAAGATTTGTTTCAGTTATGCTTTGTCTTATCTAAATTAGAAAACTGTATCTTACAAGAAAAATAAATTTTCAGTGCCTAAATACTATATTTGGAGTTATCTGTATTATATAATGGATATGTTGAATAAAGCTCAACTCTTCTCTATGTTGTTGCATCATTTTAAAAAAGGATTGTTTTAACACAGTGCCTTGCTGTCAGAGTGGGCAACAATTCACATCAAAGAGTGATGACAAATGATTGCAGTGGTGAAGTCCTGCCAGTAAAGAAAACTGTACTCTAATATTATCGGTAAAGTAATTAGATGTAAACTTTTTGAAAACTTGGATGTGTTAGTCAAGGACACATTTGATCTCATAACCTGATACCCTCAAGCAATTCTGTCTTATTTGTGGAGTTAAAAACAGATCATAATGTTTCCTCTAATTATTTGTCTGGATAAGGTAAAGCGGTGTAGACAAAATTTGAAATAAATGGTGTATTGATTTGAATTGGACAATTACACATCTGTTAAATGTTTATAATAGAAGCTGCCACACAGATAAAATAAAAATAACATACATAATCAGGTTAAAGTGTGCAAATATTGACATTTTCTATCTTAAATTATTAAATACCATAAAACTGATCATTTGTATATTAGTTTTATGTTAAATTGTGAAACTCAAGGTTGACATTATATATTATTATGTATACCCTATTACAAAGTAAACATTCAGTTTCATGTTTTAATACATTTTCACGTTATAAAAAAGTGATGCTATTTTTATAACTCAGGAGTGAGAGCTCTACACTACCATTAATCTGCCTTTTACATTTTGTAGAAGGCTCATCTCTTCTAATTTTAAACATTTAAAATTGTAAACATTGTGTAAGCTACAACAATTGTAAACTACCTTGTTTTGAATGACAACCATGCTTTGCACAACATTTTTGTGTATAAATCTAGCTAGATTTAGAAACCATGCTGTTTTTATATTGACTTTGCATTTATACCCCTGTAAGGCTGAAACATTCAGATTTCAGATGTGTAAGTAGGTGTGAGGTGCTAAAATTGATTGAAATTGCAGGATTGTTTTGGGGTGCATGCAATATGTAAACAAGAAAAAATACTAAACTGTATGTACTACTGCTGCTATTACGGCTGCTTATACTAATATTGCTAAAACGGTTACTTATTCTAATACTGCTGCTAGTACTGCTACGTATACTAATACTACTGTTAATAATGTTCCTTATAAAACTGCTGCTATTACTGCTACTTAAGCTAATAATGCTGCTGGTACTACTACTTATGCTAATACTGCTGCTATCACTGCTACTTATACTAATATTGCTACTTATGCTAATACTGCTGCTGTTGCTATTACTGCTACGTATGCTAATACTGCTGCTATTACTGCTACTTTTACTAATACTGCTACTATTACTGCTACTTATGCTAATACTGCTGCTACTGCAACATATACTAATACCACTGCCATTACTGCTACTTATAGTAATATTTCTTCTTATGCTAACACTCTTGCTAGTATTGCTACTTACGCCAATACTGCTGCTAATACTACTATGTATACCAATACTGCTGCTATTACTGCTATTTATACTGCTGCTATAACTGGCACTTTTACCAATACTATTACTGCTACATATATTAGTGCTGTTGTTATTGTTACTGATACTATTACTGTTGATATTACTGGTACAATGCTATTACAGGTACATATACTAATACTGGTGCTTTTACTAGTATGTATAATTATAATGCTGCTATTAATGGTACTTATAGTAATACTGCTGCTATTATGAATAATTCTACTAACACTGCTGCTATTATTGACACTTCTACTAATACCACTACTACTGGTATTACTGCTACTAATACTAGACTACTGCTATTACTGCTACCTTTACTAATACTGCCGCTGCTGCTATTAATGCTACTTTTACTAATACTGCTGCTATTACTGACACTTCCACTAATACAACTACTGCTACTACTATTGGTGCTTATACTAATACTGCTGCTATTACTGGTGCTTCTACTAATACTACTGCTATTACTGGTGCTAATATTTGTACCACTGATGTCACTGCTAACTTTACTAATAATACTGCTGCTTTTATTTTTAGTAATACTACTACTTCTACGGCTATTGCTGTTACTTTCACTAATATTGGTCCTGCTGTTATTACTGCTATCTTTACTAATACAACTCCTGCTGTTATGACAGCTACTTCACTATTAACACTGCTGCCTTTGTCGCTGCTACTCCTAGTAAACTACTTTTACTATTATTAATGTTGCTACTGCTGCTATTACTGTTACTGCTGCATATAATAATACTTGATTTAACACTGCCACAGTTACTGTTACTGCAGCATTTGTTACTGCTTTTGCTGGTACTTTTACTACTACTACTAATACTACTACTGCTGCTACTACTAAAAGCTGCTGTCCTTTTGCTGATACTATTTCTACTGTTACGACTAATGTTGCTGCTTTTACTAATATTTCAACTGTCACTATTGCTACGTGTACTGTTGTTTTAACTGCTATTCATCCTAGTTCTACTAAAATTACATGTGTTGCTTTTGCTGTTATCATGTTTACTGTTATCTTTACTATTTCTACTAAATCTACTTTTGCTAATTCGGCTGCTACTAATAATATTGCCACTGCTAATTCTACTAAAATTACTACTCCCCTTACTGATGTTACTATTATTTTTGTTACTTCTACTGCTGGTTCTAATATAATCACTGTGTTTAGTGCTGTTTCTATTAAAACTAGTCTTGTTACCACTGCTGCTGTTATTATGTTTTGTTATTACTAAGAAACCGCTACTGCTGCTACTACTTCTACTAAACTTACAGCTTCGGTCATTACAGTTACTATTTCTACTACAGCTGCTGCTATTTCTACTAGTTGTACCACTGCTACAACTACTACTTTAGCTGCTGCTGCTATTTTTACTAAAACTACTCCTGTTACTATTAATGTTACTAATGTTGATGTTGTTACTTTTTTACATCTAAAACTTTTCCACTGGTGTTGCTGCTTCTAAAACTACTAATACTGCTACTTTTACTAAACTTACTGAATTGGTTATTAATGTTACTATATTCTATTCTTACAACAACTAATACTTCTACGAATTGCATGGTCCTACTATTGTTTCCCTTGCTGCTGCTACTACTACTGATGCTGCTGCTAAAGCTGCTGCTACTATGGCTGGTATTATCGCTACGTCCACTACACCTTCTGTTACTATTGCTGCTTTTTTTACTACTTCTGCTACAAATAATATTACTGCTACCATTACGGCTTTTTGTACTAAAACTACTGCTGCTATTGTTACTGTTACTACTACTATTACCATTCTACTACCATTCCGTAGTTGTGGCCTAGGGCAAGCTACTTCACCCTTATTGCCATATATGGATGTGTGTGACTGGGTGTCTATGGTGGTAGGCCTCAGGCCATAGGAATGGAATGTCCCCAGGCCTGCTGAGGGCTACCAACGTAGTTTATCGCCACCAGTGTGTGAATTTGGAGTGAATGAAAAAAGCTCTGATCATTGTAAAGCATAGTTGAGCATCTGGAAAGGCACAATAGAAAGGCACTATTACTATTATTACTACATTTACTGATGCTATTACTACTAATTGTACTACCAATGATTCTACTGATAATGCTGATGTGATGATACTAATAAAAATGCAGCTGCTATTACTGCAACTAAAATTATTTTTCCTGCTGCTGTTATGGCTGTTGCTACTACAATTATGGATGCTATCAATACTACTTGTAATACAGATGCTGCTACTAATAATAATACTGCTGAAGCTGCTGATACTATTGCTGCTGTTTCTAATACTACTGCTTAGGCTGCTGTTACTAATAGCCACAGCTATTACTGCTAATAAAGTTAATCTTGTTACTCCTGCTGATGTTATTACTGTTCCTTCAAATGATATTACTTCTAATACTACTGATGCTAATATGACTACTACTATTACAACTACTAATACTACTGCTGAAGCAAGTGATACTGATTAAAATGACAACAACTTTGTTAATTCATTTTCTTATTTTATAAAGAAACAGTTTAGCTTGTTTTACTATTTTAAGTGTGTCACCCAGAGCTGAGAAACGTCACTGAGGAAACCTAACTGGAGTAAACAAATATTCCTGAGTGTGGGTGTCCCCAAGCTTGAAGCCAAACATCCTGGAAGAATATATACATTAGAGCTCAAAACAGAGAAAGAAGTCTTGAGCTCACCCAGCCCAGGGAACAGTGGGTTGCCATAGAAATTAAGAGTTAGAGAGAGGTTACCCATAGCAACAGAAGCTTCAAAATAGCAGAACAGTGTCCTGCTTAGGCAAGCAGAGCAGACTGCAGCAGTTTTCAAAATTTTGTTTTTATATTTATGTATTTATTTTCACTCCCATGTCCTTTAACTCACCCTGTTATTCATTTTCACATCTTTGTGAAAAAAGAAATAGTGAAAGATGGAGATTTTGACCTCATCAAACATTTTTATTATACATATTTTATTTGTATTACTTTGTTTCTGTGTTTGTTTGGCTTCATTTAATTTAAAAGTGCTCTCTTGAAGCATATCTTCTAAAAAACAAAAAAAGTCAATCTACAAGGCTACTTATAGATATACAACTATTTAACTTTAAACATAAATAGGTAAAAGCTTAAGATTCAATCAGAACAAACTCAGAAATCAGAAAAAAAAACATTTAAATTCATGTTGATTTTGATAGTCAATAGTTGAGAAATTATGTTTTAGAACCAATGTTGATGAGCTGTACCCCTCAATGAGTACCAACAGATAATGTCACTTTCTTTGTGTTAAAGTAGATCGCTGGTGTACATTGGCTCAAGCCTCATTTTTCTCCCTCACATTGGCAACTTCCACCTACTGATGCTCTCAAAGACACACTTCATCTCCATGATGTGACAATCCACAAGCTGTCAGGCAGAATGACCAGACAGAACCCCAAGCTGGACTCATTAGAGGAATTCTCTTCACATAGGCAAAGTAGAGAGAGAGGAATAAATGGCCTGTCTGAAGGACAGAGGGAAATATAAGTAATGCAAAGCATCATAGTGCATCAGTTGACACACACACACAATATTGCAAATGAGAGAAAGCAATAAACAAGTGTCAGGGCAAGTAAATGTTGTGCCCTGAAAATTGACGCAGAATACTGATCATGCTTTCTGAACAGCCCTTGTGTGCATCTCAAGTGCCCCAGATGCCAAGAAATGAAGCAATGTTTTTCCACCTCTCACCTTCAGCCCCATTCTTTATTTGACATATTCTGCCTTAGTAAGGGATTGTAGTTTTGTGATATTGACTTAAACCAGTTGGACTATTTAAATCACTGTAAATGAAATATTTGCTTACATCCATTGTGTAAGAAACGGGTTATCACATATTTAATAAGTAATAACACGATAAGAGGTAACCATTCAATCTGTCATATGAACAAATCAAAATATTACCTGTGTGGGCGACAGAGCAGTCCACTGGGGATATTAGAACTGCTCCAAGGTCTCGGGTCGATTAAATGAAGTCGCCAGATCCCATTTTACAGTTTAGAGTTAATCTGTTCACCAGAATCAACCAACCGCTATTAATATGGATCCTTAATCAAATTGATCAAAACCCTACTACCCAACCTGTAAATCGCATTATGTCAGATCTTCAGCCACAGGGAACGGCGTAACACTGTATAGACCACAGACAAGGTAAATGTACTTATAATGTTTATTCCAAACACAAATGATACAAGTAATTTCTAGCTAAACTAACCTAACCATTCGCTCGCGCACACCGAGAGAGGAGAGAGAGAGAGAGGAGGAGGGAGAGAGAGGAGAGAGAGAGAGAGAGAGAGACCGAGAGAGAGGGGAAAAGGGAGAGGGGCAAAGTTGTGAAATAACAGCTCAAGTTATCTTTAAGTATCGATTTGGGCACGTAATTAATTTAGCATTCCCACAGTCGTTCTGTTCTCGTTACCCGCGCCAGAAGTTAATTAATGATCGCTTAATACCGTTAAGATCCGTTGGGTCGATCAGGTTCCCTAGTTGCTTGAGGGGGTAGGACGAGAGGCTTCCTGTGTCGGCTGTGAAAGCGTGCTCTGGTTGTGATGAGATGTCCGTAAAGTCCAAAAGGCGTTTCACGTTAGTTCGGCAGTCCTTTTATATAAAATCACGACTCTGGGTTGAAGAGCCGGGTTTTCTTCGTTGAGAAGGCGCCAAACGATAAAAGTTCTGAACTGGTACTGAGAGAGGACTTAGAGGAGCCTGGCTAACCGCCAGAGGAGAGAGCAGACTCTCTGTTCAGAAGAAAGAAGACTGTTCAGAAGAAAGAAGAGACTATTCAGAAGAAAAAGAGACTGTTCAGAAGAAGAGCCTGCAAGACTGGAAAAGAAGTGAAAAAAAAGACTGAAGACCAGCAAGCGCGCCTCAGGTTTTAAATGGGAGGCGGGTCTTCCTCGCAGCTCTGGCCACTGAGAGTCCTCCTGAAATCGGGTTGGTGGAGTCACACTATGGTCCAGCCCTGGGAGGCTCTTATCTGAGGAGAAGTTTCCCTGATTTGCATTTATTAATAAACGTTGCTATATCTCCCCAAGAGAGTACCGGACAATTTTTTACACAATTAAATCCTTTCCGGAACGTGACATGCATTCTAACGAGATCAAACACTAGGGGGCAGTTACGGAAATTCATTCATTCGTTCATTCATTCGTTTTAAACTGACTAAGCTATTAACTTTACATTACAAATTATTCCGTAACATGAGAGTACATTTCAGGAGATATGTATGAGCTCCGAAAGTGTTCTTAAAAGCAAGTTTTGTGAATACGGTACGAGATCACGCTTCTGTGTCTCTGTATGTCACCCAAACAGAATCAAAGCAATCCTTTGATTCTGCGCAGCTTCGTTTGAGCTGAAACAGGCTTCGCTCACCTCGCGCTTTGATCCTGGGGTCAGGGAGAGGTCGGAGCGTTCACATGGTCGTGCCGACTGTCAGGCGACGCTGAGGTTATCTTCGTGACCTCTCTAAGTCTGTGGGGGTAATTTCTTTTTGACATGTTTAAACTGAGGCCTGAGCGATGGTTTTACTGAGGGCAGATTTGCGCGGGTCGAACGCATTCCATGGTTCCGAAGAACGTGTCCCAGTAATATGCAGGGGGAGCAGCATCTCTTACAATTGCAATATTCATTCATACTTTATTATCAATCAAAGGTAACTGTTAGGTATAGTGGAAGGCACAGACGGACCCAAATGCAAGCAACTGAGAGTCTTTATCAACAGAGTCCAAAAATCTCCAACACAAGCGCTGGCCCGAGAGCCACGTAACAGTTCAACTCAGGATGGAGCCAGGCTCCTGTCCACAGGACAAAGAAAACAGCGGGTGAAGGGAAGGCTCACGTTAGTCCGTAGGGTAGCCGTGGCGAGTCTCTGGATCCGAGCAACCACCACAGAACAAAAAAAAGAAACAAACAAAAGACGTCGAGGACCGGACAGCAGATTCACCCTGACTTGACAGGTTCGGCAAACTAAGAGGCAAGACTCAAAGGTAAGAGCGTGGAAACGCAACGATCGTCTGACACAGATGAGACAGAAGAGGGAGACTAAGAAGGGAGGCTAATCAGTGCGCACCCCTAACGAGCCTCACAGGTGTTCTGCATGAGGGAAGAGAGGCTCGAAAATTAGCAACGTTCTCAGACAACCCCTAACAGTAACATTTAACATGCAGCTGCTACAGTAAACAATTTGTTTAGTCGCTTTTTGTTCAAAGCAATTGTCAAGGTCTGAAATCTCATCTGAATTTAAGGTCATTAACTTTTTTTTTCTTGAACTCAGTTTGTTGTCTAGCCCTTAATTCTTTCTTAGCTACTGCTTACACTTTCCCAGATGTTTTGCTGAAATTATACATTTTTAATTAAGTATTTATTGACATTCTAACATTTAGTTATGTTTGTGTATATGGGAGTGGAGTGCTGGTTAGTGTGCTGGTGATTGGCTGTGTGGAAACTATGCAATAAGGCTCTAGTCAGGTCTTCAGGTGGCATATTTGATAATTGTCGTGTGTGTCTCATTGAACATCCACAAAAGCTACAATAGACTTGTATGCACAGCTAATTCTGCATTCCATTTCATCAACTACCTACCCCAGAAGTTGTTGTTTTTTTCATTCGCGTCAATTGATGCGCTCGGCATGAGATTTTACTCTAGTACTCTTGTCTTTTGGAAAAATATGAAAACTAACCATGACATGTTATAAGGCAATAGGACACTGCAGTATAGTGACGTCACATCTTCACGATAGAGGAAGCACCGTCTAAATCCTAAATAATGATCTCTGCAATATGTGTATAAATTATTCTATTTGAGACCACACAGCTAACCTGTGAAGGAAAAGAGAGGAGTTCACTTGAAGAGGGACAAAATCAAGACTGACAGGTTAGTGACACTATCTTCAACTTGAATCCACAGAGTGCTGACGTAAACAACCTCTGAACACACATCCCATATCTGCTGAGAAACTCTGAGTAAGGGAAAAGACAAAAAAAAGAATCATGATCCTTACAGGGATTACCTTAACAGCCTCCAAATCAGCTCTCTCTCTCTCTCTCTCTCTCTCTCTCTCAATTTCTCTATTTCTCTCTCGAATATATATTCAATAAACAACAACAAATGTGTCCAAACAGCTCAGTTTTCTGGATGAATAATTCATGGCTTTGTTTGGCTTGCAATTTAAAACATTTAAAGCTCACACAATGACTTTTTAATGAAAGCTGCATTGATTGACAAAGTTGTCTGAGTCACTGACTACAATCTTCTTAAAATGTGCTTGCTTCCAGAATTAGTTTTGGTAAAACCTGGTACATAAAATACCAGAACATTACATTGAACGTTTCTAAACTTGAGTGGTTTCATTTCGCATGGATCACAGGATGAAGAACTGTTTGGTTTCTCAATGCACAATCACCTTTAAATGCATTTTTGTTACTGTGTTTGAGAAGTTTGCTAGATAATATATTTTTATTGTGATCCCTGTAGTCAGTACAAGCATAAAATATATGCTGTATACAGGTAATAAAAATGCACCATTTCATGCATCACAAACTCACATTAACAGGCTAGCATGTCCTCATTTGGGAACATTTATTTCACCATTACCCTAACTGTTTTGCAACTCACTCTCATAAAACAGTCCTTTACTTTTTCTCTTGCAGAGTATTTTCCTTTAACAGCCAGTTCAAGAAGTGTATAGTCTCAGCACAATCTTTTTCAGTTGAGGGAGAGTTTGCCTACACAGCGAAGCTTGCCTTAACTCTGTATGACTCTTGTAGGATTACCATTGACTTAATGTAGATTAATGTTGGAGAGAGCAGGCTGGGTCGGCAACTGGCGTGCTATACGTTACATTCTATATGCTGAGCAGTCATGCAGGCAATCTATATGCTAACCAAGTGGACTCTGGAGAACTCTTTCCTCTGGTTGAGCAGTGTAACCCAGACAAGCTTTTGGAAGTGTTGAACTAATGTAGGGCAGATTGAAGGCTTTGATATATATGTTGGTTTGGTTAAAGTTTATTTAATAAAAGATAGATGTCAGTGAGTCTTGTAAAGCGGTCTAGGTGATAGCTACTGACGGACACTTCTAATTGATTTGTGGACTTTAATGTAGATTCAGGCCAAAGTGATACAGTCCCCCAACAACCTATTAATTTTTGCTGACTCAGACAGGCTTTCAAAGGTGCTTCATTTCAAATCATGCATAGAGTATGGTGCAATTCTGATTTAATATAAAACGGAGAGTAATGTGTAAATGTGGAGAAAGTTAATCACATAATCAAATAGAGTTGTGGATTTCTCATATAAATCCAGTAATGAAAAAGCCAGAATCATGTAAGAAGTGAGACGATATAAACTTTTAGCCACATAAACTAAAGTTTTACTCATTTTACATAGTTTTAACATAGTTTACATAGTTCAATACTGTAGAGCAGCTGATCCACATAAACAAAATTATACTTAACACACTTAAATAGATGTGTTTTTAGTCTGAATGTAAATAAAACAAAAATTTTAGTGTGAACTTGTATTAAATATTTGATAAGTAAGGTTATTTAAACTAAATACGCTGTCCAAGTAAAGGTCCCATCAAGGGCTCAATAATCAGTCAATGAATGAATAAACTACCACTGAGTTTATTTAGCCTCAATGAAAAGCACTCTATGTTTACAAGCCATTGGCAGAAGGCTGTGGTTTCTGTTGGATATTAATTTATGAAAATGAAAGAAAGGGTTTCCATGAGTTTATAGT
Organism: Danionella dracula; assembly: GCA_900490495.1. Taxonomy (NCBI): domain Eukaryota; kingdom Metazoa; phylum Chordata; class Actinopteri; order Cypriniformes; family Danionidae; genus Danionella; species Danionella dracula. Next base: position 3,620,936 of record UELW01000600.1, read on the forward strand.
TTTGGCTTGGCTTCAGGCGCTCCTATTGTTTTGAACTGTGTCACTGGTGATGTACTGCCTTGTCAACTTCTTTACTCTGAGTTAAAGACAAAGCACTGTGGATTCTTCTTCACTATGGATTATACTGGTGCCTATGTACTGATGACATTTGATCTATTTATTTGGTCAGTTCCATTCTAAAAAGGATAGCCTAAAAATCTATCAGCCAATCAATGAAAACTTTAATTGTATAGCACTTTAAAATAACCTGACAGATATCCCAAAGTGATTTCACATCAATACATAAAAACAGGTTACTAAAAGGCAAAACAGTACATAAACACACAAGCCTCTGCACTGTAAAATGTATTTGTTAAGTTTACTTAATTGAATTGTGCAAACGTGTTGCCATAATTCAGTTAAGCAATCACAACATTAAGTAATTTGTTTACTAGTTTGCACAATTCATCTAAATAAACCTAACAAATTACTTTTTATAATTGTATGTCAGCACTTTCTCATGAGCCAAACGCCTTGACCAATTGCTGTGGTCAAGATTGTGCATTTACTCAGAACTCTCTTTGCACTCTTTCTTCAGAGAAGGAGTGAAGGAGGACGTAGGGATGTCCGTAACTTCAGTCTGGTCTTTCCTTCTGTGTGTGTAAACATATACTGGGTGCATTTCCTTACGTACGCTCTTCTCTTGTGATGATTTATTGTTGTGTCATCTTTCTTGTGCTCTGAAGAAGGTCACATGACTGGTGAATTTGTTTTGACTGCACTGACTATGCAGTTATGTTCTGAAGCATGGACAAAGACCAGCTATTTACTTTTCCTTGTCAGTTGCAGGAAGTGCTTGCACTCACCGGTGCTCTGTCTATCAGTATTCTCAGCTGTCAGGGGATTTATTTGCGCTGATGGGCAGCTGTCTTTGTTCATGTTGTTCCCTCACTTCAGGTATCAGTTTTATGTTTCCTCACCCCTCTTGTCTGCTTTTTCTTTTGCTACTCTGTTGTGACACCTGCCCCGTCCCTCATAGATGCTGCTTTATCCCTTATGTACTCTCCATAGCAATCTGTTCCTTTCATAAGCATTGAATTTTTTTGTGATAATTCCAGATTTAGATTGTTTTATTCCATATTTCATCTTTGTGAGTTTCCTTGGTATTTGTATATAGATCTTGTATTATTTGTTCAACGTTTTCCCTCTCATGGAAAACTTAATTTTTCGCCCCTTACTACTATCTTCTACTCAATCCTTCATAATGTAAATGATTGTGTTTATATTGAATAATTATGTGTCTTCTTCTTCTTTCGGCTGTTCCCAGTTTAGGGGTCGCCACAGCAAATCATCTGTTTCCACCTAACTCTGGCCTCAGTATCCTCTATTCTTGCACCAGTTACCTTCATGTCCTCCTTCAGCACACCCATATAACTTGTCTTTGGCCTTCCTCTTGCCCTCTTGCCTGGCAGCTCCATCTCCAACATCCTTCTACCAATATAACTACTATCCCTTCTCTGCACATGTCCAAACCATCTCAATCTGGCTTCTCTGACTTTGTCTCCAAAACAACCAATTTGAGCTGTTCCTCTGATGTGCTCGTTCCTAAACTTGTCCATCCTTGTCACTCCTAAACTGAACCTCAACATCCTCATCTCTGCTACTTCCATCTCTGCCTCGTGTCTCTTCCTCACTGCTACAGTCTCTAACCCATACATCATAGCTGGTCTCACTACTGTTCTGTACACCTTTCCTTTGATTCTTGCTGACACTCTTCTGTCACACAACACCCCTGACACTTTTCTCCACCCACTCCAACCTGCCTGCACTCGCCTCTTCACCTCTTCTCCCCACTCCCCATCGCACTGGACTGTTGACCCAAAATACATAAACTCCTCCACCTTCTTGACCTCAGCCCCCTGTAACCTCACTGTTCTACTTCCCTCCCTCTTGTTCAAACACATGTATTCTGTCTTACTGCGACTGACTTTCATTCCTCTTCTTTCTAGAGCAGACCTCCAACTTTCCAGGTGTCCCTCCACCTGCTCTCTACTCTCACTACAGATTACAATGTCATCTGCAAACATCATTGTCCATGGAGATTCCTGTCTGACCTCAGCTGTCAACCTGTCCATCACCATAGCAAACAAGAAGGGACTTAAAGCCGATCCTTGATGTAGCCCCACCTCCACCTTGAACTCCTCCGTCTGACCTACAGCACATCTCACTGTTGTCATACTCCTGTCATACATATCCTGAACTACTCTGACGTACTTCTCTGCCACTCCTGACATCCTCATACAGGACCATAGCTCCTCTCTCGGCACCCTGTCATACGCTTTCTCTAAATCCACAAAGACGCAGTGCAGCTCCTTCTGACCATCTCTGTACTTCTCCATTAGCATTCTCAGAGCAAAAATTGCATCAGTAGTGCTCTTCCTGGGCCAGAAGCCATACTGCTGCACGCAAATATCCACTTCCCTTCTTAGCCTAGCTTCCACTACTCTTTTCCAGAGTTTCATTGTGTGGCTCATCAACTTTATACCTCTGTAGTTGTTACAACTCTGCACATCACCCTTGTTCTTAAAGATTGGCACTAGGACACTTCTCCTCCATTCCTCAGGCATCTTCTCACTCTCTATAATCCTGTTGAATAACCTAGATAGGATCTCCACTGCTGTCTCTCCTAGACACTTCCACACCTCCACAGGGATGTCATCTGGACCAACAGCCTTTCCACTCTTCATTCTCCTCAGAGCCTTCCTCACCTCATCCTTTCTATTCTTTTCAACTTCTTGCTCTACAATGTTCACCTCTTCCCCCCTTCTTTCCCTCTCATTCTCCTCATTCATCAACTCCTCAAAATACTCCTTCCATCTTCTCTGCACACTCTCCTCACTTGTTAGAACCCTTCCATCTCTATCTTTAATCACCCTTATCTGTTGCACATCCTTCCCATCTCTGTCTCTCTGTCTCGCTGATCGGTACAATTCCTTCTCACCTTCCCTCGTGTCTAACCTGGCATACAACTCATCATATGCCTTCTGGCTGGCCTTTGCCACCTCCCTTTTCACCCTGCGCTGTGATTCCTTGTAGTCCTGTCTACTTTCTTCAATCCTTTCGATGTCCCTCTGAATGATGTCCTGTACTTCCTCATTCCACCACCATGTTTCCTTATCTTCTTTCCTTCTTCCTGCTGACACACCTAGCACCTTCCTACCTGTCTCCCTTATCACTTTTGCTGTAGATTCCCAGTCCTCTGGAAGCTCTTCCTGACCACACAAAGCCTGTCTCAGCTTCTGTCTGAATTCCTCACAACCGGCTTCCTTTTTCAACTTCCACCACTTGGTCTTCTTTTCCATCTTTCCTCCCCTCTTCTTCCTGACCACCAGAAACATCCTACACATCACCATCTGATATTGTCTGGCTAGACTCTCTCCTACCACTACTTTGCAGTCAGTGATCTCTCTCAGATTGGCTCGTCTACTTAGGATGTAGTCCACCTGCGTACTCTTACCACCACTCTTGTAGGTAACTCTATGCTCCTCCCTCTTCTGGAATTAAGTGTTAACTACAGCCATTTCCATCCTCTTGGCAAAGTCCACCATCATCTTTCCTTCTGGGTTCCTTTCCTTAACACCAAACCTGCCCATCACTTCCTCATCACCTCTGTTGCCCTTGCCAACATGACCGTTGAAGTCTGCTCCCACCACTACTCTCTCCCCTCTGGGAATACTCTCCATCACCTCATCTAACTCACTCCAGAATCTCTCCTTTTCTTCCAGCTTACAGCCTACTTGTGGAGCATAACCACCCACTGCATTCAACATCACCCCTTCAATCTCTAACTTCAAACTGATCACCCTGTCAGACACTCTTTTCACCTCTAAAACATTCCTCACAAACTCCTCCTTCAGGATCACTCCTACCCCATTTCTCTTCCTATCCTCACCATAGTATCCCCCTGCAATACTACGCGCTTTGCTACCCTTCCACCTGGTCTCCTGCACACACAGAATATCTACCTTCCTTCTCTCCATCATGTCCGCCAGCTCTCTACCTTTCCCGGTCATTGTACCAACGTTGAGAGTCCCTATTCTCAGACCTATACTCTTGCCTTTCCTCTTCTCTCTCTGCCTACGAATCCTTCTCCCTCCTCTCCTTTTTTGACCAACAGTAGTCCAATTTCCACCGGCACCCTGTAGGTCAACAGCACCGGTGGCGGTCGTTGTTAACCCGGGCCTCGACCGATCCGGTATGGAAATTGAATTGATGACTTGCATATTTGGTTTTGGCATGTTTTACGCCGGATGCCCTTCCTGACGCAACCCTCTCTATTTATCCGGGCTTGGGACCGGCACAAAAGTCACTGGCTTGAAACCCCTGTGGCTAGATTTTGAATAATTATGTGTATATACATTTAATTGCCACAATAATATTTTATAAAAAAATGTAATAATATTGTTTTTTTATCATTTAGACCATTTATGATCGATTTCAACGTTTTGTAGTCTCTGTCAGTTAAGTGCCAATAACAGTGGAGCTTTTCAGTCACCTGATGCTGAGCTTGCTGGGAAATGTAGGTGCCACTGTGAACAAGTCCCCTCACGTGTCACATAAACAACATTTTTGTTTCATCAAAAACAGAACAACTAAGGTAAAAATAGTATACCAATTGGAAGTGAACTGTCATGTGTCCAAAGTTATGTCCAACGTGCGCTGACAGAAGATGTGTATCAATGCAAATGCCATATGTGTCTGAGCAATAGCATATTCTGAAAGAGAAAAAAAAATTATATAAACATATTCACTGGGTAAAAAAAATCTTTAAATAATGACTTAGACTTCTTATATCAAAACTTTTTTGTATTAAAGACTTTCTTCTCTCAAGCATTACACAAACCATGAAATTATTGCTACTGATGGTAAGGTCTTTTTTATTAGCACTTGTTACCTTTTAATGTCAAACTACAAAGCATAAGCATGTAATATACGCAGCATCACTTACATGATTCTGTCTACTTGTTCTTTATTCTTTCTCATTCCTTGTTTTTTTTTTCTTTAATTATTCTTATCCAGCCCACAGATCTGCTGCTAGATTTAGACATATTTTTTCCATTCTGTGGGACTGAGAGTTTCATGATTTATCATGGCATTAACTTTAACCTTTAGTCATTAAGAAACAAGTTGGCCTTTTCAGAAATCCATAAAAGTGGCTCTTTAAAAAATATAGAGACAAAAAAATAATGTCTATTCAAATCTGCCTCAGCAGTGCCCTTGCAGCAAAAAGGAATTTCAGTCAAAGATTAAATACTTGTTGATACAATTCACTTGAAGAAACCAGCATGCACATGCAGATAATGAGCTATTTAGAACATGAAGAAATTACCAACTTATTCCAAAACCCTGGATTTTGCAGGAAGGTTACCATACATTTTCAAATGAAGCTACTTTAATTGAGTTCAGCTATAGTTTTCGTAAGATAGTTCATTGACACTGAATAATGTAACACCATGCACCCTCCTTCAATCTGTGAAGTTCTGCTTTCGAGTTGTTTTACCAATCAAAATAAAAAAGACAGTTTTCGCTGAACATCCTACTGATGCCAGCTTCAAGGCAACATAAATGATGTTATGCGCAGTTTGTTTCAATAAAACGTCACCCACAGAGCATAAAATCATGTGGATGTGTTTTCCCAAACCTCACATCAGCTTCCAGATTCTGTTGTAGTATGTGGGAAGAAAGGCATGAATTCAAACGGCACTGAAAGATTCATTGAAGAAAAACCTTGAATTGCTCTGAACTTTTGACAATATCCTCTAGTAACAGGCTGGTGTATTTTTTCTAAGTTAGCATGTTGGTTTTTATTTTAAATGTGATAGAAAAGCTAGTTTCTGATAAAAAAAAAAGTGTTACTTCAAGGCCATGTGCCCTACAAGAACTGAATTAGACTCCAGTAGAAACATATGGTACTGCATGCTAGGAGGAATTCAGCACTACTAGCTTGTGGATGTGGGACGAGTCTCTGCTTCTGTATAGTCCTGAGCTCTTTACAAAAAAAAAAGTATTCCATAAAGCTTTTTTTTTATTTAAATTTTTTAATGAAATTACAATCATGTAGAGACAACTTATTTCACTGTCTGCTGCTCAAGACTGCTTTGCTCACTTATCTGCTGCTACATGTTTTTTCCTTCATGTATTTTCTTTTTTCCATTCCTTTTCACAAGACTTGCTCTTGTTTCTAAATGTCAATTTTGAAAATGTTAAGTTAAAAACAATCCCATAAACAAGCAGTGCAGTCTTGTTTTGTCACAAGATTAATATCTTGACACAAAGAGCCACTTTATAAACGTGTTTGTGATTTGTTGTTGACAAGAATTACCAATGAATTACACAGAAACATGGAATTAATGACACATGTAGAAACCTGTGCAATTACATATCAGACATTGTACAAAAATATTTACATTCTGGGTCAAGCATTGGCACAATTTAACCAGGGCAGATAAACCGCTAAGATATTAGTCTATAGTATGCACATCTTTAAACTAAATATGAATATTTTAGTCACCAGAGCAAAAAAAAAAAAAAACGGAGACACAATGTGATCTATCACTTAAAGCGATGAAAATATTGCAACATGACATCCCTGATCACTTCATTGCAACAAAACTGCTTCTCTAGTGACCATTTCTAACGATCTATATCTATCTCTCTGAACGTCACTGAGAATTTTATATAATTGACTTTTCCCTATAAACCAGATTGTTTTAACCTAGGGATACAATCAGAATAAACCATTAAGATATTGGGCCTGTTTATACCAACTGTCGTACAGGAACTGTATTAGACATCACTGCCAACCCTAGCAACCAGACTGTCCAACTTTGCAACATGATCAACTGATCTCAATCAATGAAAAATTTTAATATATTTAGATAAAGCTTGTTTGTAGTTGCTTCAAACGTGCTTCACAACAACAAAAACGCTTAATGTGGTATTCTCAGCTGTCAGGGGATTTATTTGCGCTGATGGGCAGTTGTCTTTGTTCATGTTGTTCCCTCACTTCAGGTATCAGTTTTATGTTTCCTCACCCCTCTTGTCTGCTTTTTCTTTTGCTACTCTGTTGTGACACCTGCCCTGTCCCTCATAGATGCTGCTTTATCCCTTATGTACTCTCCATAGCAATCTGTTCCTTTCATAAGCATTGCATTTTTTTGTGATAATTCCAGATTTAGATTTTTTTTGTTTCCTTGGTATTTGTATATAGATCTTGTATTATTTGTTCAACATTTTCCCCCTCATGGAAAACTAAATTTTTCGCCCCTTACTACTATCTTCTACTCAATCCTTCATAATGTAAATGATTGTGTTTATATTGAATAATTATGTGTTTTTACATTTAATTGCCACAATAATATATTATAACAAATTTAATAATATTGTTTTTCTATCATTTAGACTGTCCAACTTTGCAACATCATCAACTGATCTCAATCAATGAAAAATGTAAATATATTTATATAAAGATTGTTTGTAGTTGCTTCAAACGTGCTTCACAACAACACAAACGCTTAGTGTGGTTAGCATAGTAATAATGAAAACTCCTAGTAGATAATTCTATGGGATTTACATCTAATAAAATACAATTACAATATACTAAAACTTAGATTGAACAAAAATTATTATTTTTCCAGCTTTCAGAAATTACAAAGGGGACCTGGTTAAAAAGAAAGAAAGTTGTAATCATTATTGTAATAGCCTAGTCCAACCATTTTTAAGTATACAATTCACTTATTGTCTTGTGTTTTTATGTTAATGAAAAAAATGGAGCCCAAAGACACTCTGAAAAGGACATGAAACCTCCCAGTGAGATGCCCCTAAGTGACTTTAAAAAGGGGAGCCTGGCTAAGCTTGTTTAGTACTAATCACCTCGCTATCATGAATCCCATAGAACCTATGCATATCTCACCTTAAGAAAATGGTACAAAGCAATTATTTTTCCTGTTTAATTTAATTAAATAAATATGTGTAAATGACACATATTTTGATGTAGCTGAATGTAATATAACCACCTGTGTGTATCTGATTCTGCATATGTTGAATGTAATACTTGTGTATGGAATTAGATTCGTCTCCTCAGCAAAGCACACTTACAGCATGGGAACCTGAAGCTGCACATTCCTAACTTATCTTCAGGACCAGATGCAAGAAATAAAACATTCGGTTCAGCCTAACTCCAAGCCCTAAATGGTGACCGGCGCCACAAGGGTCAGTCTGGGAGCTCTCAGTCAAGAGCTTTAAAGAGACTGTTGTACACCAGACGCTCCCCAGGACTCACGGATCCTGTGACTGAAACCTCGCGATTTGCAGATATTCAACACAAAACTGCTTTTCTTAACGTACAGAGAAAAAGGGACAAATCTGTCTATGTGTACACGCCCATATCCTGGATTAATAGTCATAGCATGTCTTAATCTGCTTTGTGTACATTGAGAACTGGTATCGTGTTTAGCCAGTTAGTTTAAAACGAATGAATGTGTGAATGAATGGAGTTTTCAGTAACTGAACCCTAGTGTTCGATCTCGTTCAAATCCAAATCACGTTCCTGAGATGATTTCATGGTGTAGAAAGTTATCCGGTACTTTCTTTCTTGATTAGATATGACTTCGTTTATTAATGAATACAAATTAGCCGTGAATCTCTCCTCAGCCAAAATCCTGCGCGCTGAATCGTGACGTCACCACGGCTCCGATTCCAGGAGTGCTCTCATTGGCTGAAGTACACCCTCCAGTCCAGTCCAAAAACAGGGCGCGCTCTCTCTGACTAAGCTCTCTAGTTCTTTCTCTTCCTTCTCTTAGCTTGTCAGTTCTGTTTCTTATTATTCTATTTTCCTCAGTTCTCTCTAAGTGCCTTCTTCAAAACTCTCTCATCCTTTTGGCGCCGTTTCAACAACGGGCACCCCGGCTCTCAACAACCGAGTCGCAACTTCAAATATAAAGACTTTTGAACCCAAAGTGAAACTTCTTTCGGACGTTGCAGACACTTCAAACGGAGCCAATCCGAATCTCCCAGCTCGACTCTCAGCGGAATCAACTCACTGGATCCTTTCATCTTAAACAGCGAATATTACTCGTCAACTTCAGCCCGGCCATCAGAAACGGTAGCAAGCGATAATTGATTAATTTCTGGCGAGGGTAATGAGTTCAGAACGAACTCTTGAACTGTTGAACTTGATTATGTGCCTAGATTCGGAATTAAGGGTAACTTGTGAAGCTGTTCGAATTAAAACTCTTAAGAAAACTGTCGCTTTCTCTCTCTCTCTCGCTCTCTCTCTCTCTCTCTCTCTCTCTCTCTCTCTCTCTCTCTCTCTCTCTCTCTCTCTCTCTCTCTCTCTCTCTCTCTCTCTCTCTCTCTCTCTCTCTCTCTCTCGAATTATCCCTCTCTCTCCTTCGCTCCCACTGGTTTAGCCAGTTAGTTTAAAACGAATGAATGTGTGAATGAATGGAGTTTTCAGTAACTGAACCCTAGTGTTCGATCTCGTTCAAATCCAAATCACGTTCCTGAGATGATTTCATGGTGTAGAAAGTTATCCGGTACTTTCTTGATTAGATATGACTTCGTTTATTAATGAATACAAATTAGCCGTGAATCTCTCCTCAGCCAAAATCCTGCGCGCTGAATCGTGACGTCACCACGGCTCCGATTCCAGGAGTGCTCTCATTGGCTGAAGTACACCCTCCAGTCCAGTCCAAAAACAGGGCGCGCTCTCTCTGACTAAGCTCTCTATTTCTTTCTCTTCCTTCTCTTAGCTTGTCAGTTCTGTTTCTTATTATTCTATTTTCCTCAGTTCTCTCTAAGTGCCTTCTTCAAAACTCTCTCATCCTTTTGGCGCCGTTTCAACAACGGGCACCCCGGCTCTCAACAACCGAGTCACCCCATCCCTCTTGGTGTGTGTGTGCGTGCGTGCGTGAGCGAATGTGCTTCAGTTAGCGTAGCTGAACCGTTTATCCTATGTGTTTTAGAATAGTTTAATAAATGTCATAAACGTATTTGCTTTGTCTGTGGTTTATATTTGAATATCCGTTCCCTGAGGTTTGATCTTGAAATACGATTTAAAGGTTGGGGTAAGATCTTGAAATACGATTCATGTGAGTAAAGGATCAAGGTTAATGGCGGTATGGTTTATTCTGGTGGACAGATTAACCATAAACTCTGAATTGGTGGTCCGAATCAATATCATCTGATTCAACCCAGCGGTTCTATTTCCCCCCAGTGAACTGCTTTATTCCCCAAAGGTAATATTCTGATTTGTTTACATGACAGATTGCCTCTTATCGTATTATTAATTATTGTGTGTAATATTTTGTTACACTTGTAATGCCATGATGAATTAACAAAGTAAAAAATAGAAGTGTTTCAATTAAGATACAATGAAAGGCCATTATGTGTGCCATTTAAACCATTCAGCTTGTCCTGGGGTCACGAATACAGGATGAGAAATCATTGATTCAGTCAAAGTGTCGTGCACATATAAACACCCACACTCACAAAGTGCATCGGATGGCTTGCAGGTAGGCTTTGAATATGTAATAAGCACATGCAAACATGATCATCAGAGTAAGCAGAATTCCTGGTCCGTTTACAGGCTTGTGTTTTGGAGCAATTTTGTGATGAATACGCTTGTGAAGAGGCATGGAAATCCCAAAGACGGTCTCTCTTCTGCTGTGCGAGATTGGAGAGAATAGTCAGGTGTAAAGAGTTCTTTGAGCCCTGACCATGCAGGCTCGCTTGATGTGGAAATGGCATGGCTGAGCTCTGTGGTTAGTGTGAATGTGCTTATTTAAGAGCTGCTGGAAGAATAATGTTAAAGGATTTTTCAGGGTGGAAAGACTGTGTTTTACCAGTCCATTTGATTACATCTTAGAACAGCTGTGAGAGAGGGTAAAGAAAATGGAATACTTTTGGCTGATTTATAAGAAAAGCATTTGAGTGGATATTTTTAGCAGTTTCAGTGTTGCTTTTGGTTGCATTGTTTTGAGTCATTACAGAATTCCTTCGTTCTTCCATTGTAGTGTAGTTTTTGCATGAGTAGATAAAGCTATGTTTTGTAACAGGATAGCTGGTTCAAGCAAGTTGTTTTCTGTTTATTTCTACCACCAGCGACCTTGTACCAAACATAAATTTAGCTGGTAATTCTAGAAGGCAATTATGGCTAATTTGAAATAAAATGACAGGCAGAAACGAGTGGTTGAATAATTCAGTGATTAAAAAGAATGTTTATGTTATTTATCCAATATCCATTGAAAATGTAAATATGTATAACAATAGTCAATTAAAAAAAGGGAATCAAGAGTAACATTATTATATGCAATGTTGATGAATGTGTTGGGAAATTGTGTATTTTAACCCTTTCTTTGCCATCTTTATTACTAATGGGGAACATTTGGTGTTGACCGCTACTGTTGAATAGGTGAAATGGACCCATGAGCGGGTTAAAACCAGCGCTCTGAACCAGTTCAGGGCAATAAACCGATACATACAATATTTTCACAGTAATCGGTGTTCTATAAAATTTCTTCCTTCAATTCCTGAGCAGACACAAATGTTGTATTAACGTATTACAATACGTTGGCAGTTGCAATGTTTCCATTCTGCATTTGAAGGTTTACAATAAATGATACAGCACCATATAAGGATACAAAAATATAAAAAAAATTAAACAATTTGCGTCACTTAGATTTCTGTTTAACGTGTTGTCATCATAATTTTCTTAGCCTCTTTTTAAAAAAAGCTTAATGCCTCTTTTCATTTGTGAGTTACTTTTGAAAAGTAATAGCATACAGATTTGCATGTATTGCGTAAGCCAATGCACCCAAGTTATTTCCATCTCCAGTGTTTCTACAGAGCTAGAGAATAATAATCTGGACATGGTGTCACAGTCACCTAGTATCATCTTATCTGGTGTGTGCCTCTGTCTGAATTTGTGGGTACAGTGTGAGAAAGAGGAATTTAAGCACACAAACACACATGCAGGCATCATTTCTGGCCTATTTTATGACTCTGTGGGTGCCAAGGGGCAGGAAAAGCATAAGCTAGCCGAGGTTGCTAACAGCCTCTTTAAAAGCCCTGCGGCACAATAGAATTCAGTAACTAGCTGCCTCTATGCACCCACAATTGGGGGGCTGATCCATTTTTTCACCTTTTCTTGCTCTGTCACACGTAAATACACACACAAGTGCACAAATGCTCAGAGGATTTGTGAGCTGAGCTCTGTCAGTGGCATGCCATCTTCTCAAACCTTGCTGAACTCCCCCCTAGAAGAGAAAAATAGGATTCTTTGCAGGAAAGCCTAATGCTGCCCATAGGTTTAATATAGAAAATGCATGCCTTATGTAATAACCCCTTCTATAAGGAAAGATCTATATGTCAAGGACTTCTTTCTGCACTGAATAAAAATGTATGAATTCTATTCTAGGAAGTACTGCTGCTTTTAAATGCAGTTTATAGTTTCGATCAATCCTTATGTGTACTGCTTTAACTGTACTCACAGTTTTTTCTTTGCCTTTTTTCCTTTTATTTTTGTTTCTGTTTCAGTGAGGAAAATTCAGCTTTGCGTTTTTTGAAAACAGGGAAGAAAATATTAATTTGATAAAATTATAAATGCAAGGAGCAACCACCCCAAAGCACTGAAAGCTATGTCACGCACCTTTCTCTGTCTCTCTCTCTGTTTCTGTTTCTCTCATTTACATTAAAAATAAGAAAGGTACAGTGCTCTATCTGTCGTTCCCCCCCTGATGACCTGTCAGTAACTACCCGCATAACTGACTGCCTGAACGACATCTCTACTTGGATGAAGAATCATCACCTACAGCTCAACATGGCCAAGACAGAACTTTTGGTAATCCCCGCTCATCCCTCTGTGCATCACGACCTCACCATCCAGCTGCATTCCTCTACAGTCACCCCTTCTCCTACAGTCAGAAATCTAGGAGTGATTTTGGATGAACAGCTGTTCTTCAAAGACCACATCACAAACACAACTCGAGCGTGTAGATTTGCACTGTACAACATTCGAAAGATCAGGCCCTTCTTAACTGAGCATGGAACTCAACTCCTGGTTCAGGCTCTGGTCCTCTCACGTCTGGACTACTGCAACGCTCTCCTAGCAGGACTTCCATTAAATACGTTCAAACCTCTGCATATGATCCAGAACTCTGCAGCTCGTCCTATCTTCAAGGAACCGAAACGAGCTCATGTTACTCCCCTCTTCATCACTCTTCGTTGGCTCCCCATTCCAGCTCGGGTTAAATTCAAATTGCTAACGCTGGCATACAAAACTATCTCCAGATCAGCCCCTGTCTACCTCCATGAGCTCATACGCTCCTACATGCCTTCCAGAAGCCTGCGCTCAGAGAAGGAACAGCAACTTGTGGTTCCGTTCCACAAGGGCAGAAGATCCCTCAGCAGAACCTTCTCTATCACTGTCCCTGGATGGTGGAACAAACTCCCTGATCCAGTCACGAAAGCAGCAACACTAACAGCTTTCAAAAAGCAACTGAAAACTCTTCTCTTCAGAGAACACCTACTATAAAAAATAAACACTACTACCTTCTTTTTTCCTTCCTCTGTCTTTATCTTCTTCCTCTACTTCCTCACTGCTTTGGTTTATTGATCAGTTGATACAATTTCTATTATGAGTAGCTGAGATAGACTTTGACGGTGTAACAAATTGCATATTGTCTCTCCCCTAATGTAAGTCGCTTTTGACAAAAGCGTCTGCCAAATTACATTAAATGTAAATGCTCTCTTGGAGGAAGGGAGAATACAGTATGGCTCGTCTTGGAACGATTTGTGTTACTTTTCTTTCCATCTGGGTTCATTTTGCTATTAAAACAGATTGAATTTTGGAATATTTAAACGTGATATGTATTTTCATCTTCATTCTTTGCTAATGACGCTGAAAACGTTCACTTAGTTAAGTTAAGGAGTAAGATTTCATCAATTTGAATTAGGCTACTTCGGTGAAAATGTACTTAAATACAATTTTTTTTGCTCGTAATCTATGCTATCTCATGCTCTTCTTTATTTAATCCTTGTGTGGTCTATGGCGCCTGTTTTTTAGGTTTCTTAAAAAAAGTGACACAGCTATTATTATTTCAAGCCATGATTTCTTCGCCTAGGATAATTTACTGCTGAGACCATGTACAGTTATTACAAATAAGTGGATATACAGTTAGCATGTTTAGAGTTTTATCATGCATTTGTTTTATCATGAAGGGTTTATTGAAAATGGAAAGAAACATAACTGTCTCACAGGAAATCGCAATATATTAACATCAATGAACGACATGAAATTAGTAATGTAAGGGAAGATTATAAAGGGGAATCGATCAAGAATAATGTGGAGAAAACTAGGTCTACCAACTGAAAGCTTCAACTAGGAAACGAGAAGGATGGGGAGAAAAGTAGGAAAACTGTTTTGTCCATGTGATTCAGCTTTGTGTTTTTTGAAAGCAGGGAAGAAATTATTCATTTGATGAAATTATAAATGCAAGGAGCAATCATCCCAAAGCACTGAAAGTCATGTCACACACCTTTCTCTGTCTCTCTCTCTGTTTCTGTTTCTCTCATTTACATTAAAAATAAGAAAGGTACAGTGCTCTCTTGGAGGAAGGGAGAATACAGTATGGCTTGTCTTGGAACGATTTGTGTTACTTTTCTTTCCATCTGGGTTCATTTTGCTATTAAAACAGATTGAATTTTGGAATATTTAAACGTGATATGTATGTTCATCTTCATTCTTTGCTAATGACGCTGAAAACTTTCACTTAATTAAGTTAAGGAGTAAGATTTCATCAATTTGAATTAGGCGACTTCAGTGAAAATGTACTAAATTCCATTTTTTTTTGCTCGTAATCTATGCTATCTCATGCTCTTCTTTATTTAATCCTTGTGTGGTCTATGGCGCCTGTTTTTTAGGTTTCTTAAAAAAAGTGACACAGCTATTATTATTTCAAGCCATGATTTCTTCGCCTAGGATAATTTACTGCTGAGCCCATGTACAGTTATTACAAATAAGTGGATATACAGTTAGTATGTTTAGAGTTTTATCATGCATTTGTTTTATCATGAAGGGTTTATTGAAAACGGAAAGAAACATAACTGTCTCACAGGAAATCTCAATAAATTAACATCAATGAACGACATGAAATTAGTAATGTAAGGGAAGATTATGAAGGGGAATCGATCAAGAATAATGTGGAGAAAACTAGGTCTACCAACTGAAAGCTCCAACTAGGAAACGAGAAGGATGGGGAGAAAAGTAGGAAAACTGTTTTGTCCATGTGATTACTGTGTGGGAGATCTAAAAATGTTCTTTCTCTTCACTTTATTTTGGGCATGTGCTGCCAACAGACATCAAAGATGGCAACCCTTGGTCATGTGATCGGCGCCATGTGACTGGAGGGGTCAAAGAAGAAGAGAACACCAATAAACAAAGCGTAATCATTGACCATCCTTCCTTCATTTTTGGTTCGTTACCTAAAGACAGGAGATTACTAATCTAATTCTTGACAAATCATGACATAAACACTCAACAAAAGATCTTGACCTCTTTTCTCTCAATTTCTATTAATAATTATAAAATTTTCTGGAGTTGGATTAACATCCTGTCATAAAAGCGAGCCTGTTCTTGTGATCTCCTGCTTTACACAGAGACATTTCTGCATGTGTGGAAGAAGATTTTTTTCTGAAATTTTCAAATATAAAAATATTCCTTTTTAAAATTAATTAAACTTGACATTTTACTTGGGCACAACAGAGTTATACTGGGGATTGCATGTACCCCAGTTAAAGTGATCTGGCAACTCCCATGTTTCTAGCCCATCCAATTAACCAAAACGCTCATAACTGTTCTAAAATGACTAAAACTCCACTTTTCTATGCACACTGGACTACAGAACTTGCCTCTCTGTGCCAAAGAATTTGTATTTTTCCCTTAAAAGTCTCTCGTGTGAAATATATTTGCCAAAGTAAATGTTTTGCACTTTTAAAGGTCCCCAAAAGTCAGTTATAAGCCCTTAAACGGTCACACATGTATAGTCTAATATATACTATTTTGACACTCTAATTCATTTTCTTGATTGATTAACCCAAGCGTGATGTTTTAAGTTTGAAAATATCTTGTGGCATGCAAGTAATGTGTTTTTAGATCACATGGCATCTTCTGCCGCTGCCCTTGTTTAATACAGTAGCTCATGCTGACTGTGGTTCTAAAATCAAACTTCGTTACATAATAAATATAATAATCATTGTTTTTACTTGTTTTGTTTTGTTTAAATACTACTGTTTCTTCACTGCTTGTGTTTGTTACTTTCATTTTGAGAGAATGGAAAAAAAAACATATCCAGGTAAGGGCGTCTTTCATGAGCAAATATGATAAACTCTTAAACCAAACTCTTCAGAAATCACATTCTGCCAGACCCAGCCATGTATTTCTTGGACAATCCTAAGATTCTTAAGACGCTTCTAGAATGTCTACCAAAAGATGGATGGGCTTGATGGAAAGAGGGGCACTATTGTTGAACAGAAAGGGGGAGAACAAAAAATTATTCAGTTTGGTGGTCCTAGGAAGGAAGCTTTGGTTGAGTCATACTGTTCTGGTGTTTTGAGCTCCAAAGCTCCAGCCAGAGGGCAGTATCTCAAGGAGGTGATGACCTGGGTTAAAGCTGTTATTTTGTTAGCTCTCTTTCTCACTCTGGATATGTACAGGTCCTGGAGGATGAGTAGGCGAACACCCATAATTCTCTGCAGTCCAAGCTACCCACTGAAATCTCATAATGTCTTTTTCAGAGGAACATCTAAACCAGACAATGATTCCATGAAGTAGGTAAAAAGAAATAAGTATTCTTATATACTATATAAGTGTCACGGTGGCGCAGTGGGTAGCACGGTCGTCTCACAGCAAGAAGGTCACTGGTTCGAGCGTCGGCTGGGTCGGTTGGCATTTCTGTGTGGAGTTTGCATGTTCTCCCCGTGATCGCGTGGGTTTTCTCCGGGTGCTCCGGTTTCCCCACAAGTCCAAAGACATGCGGAATAAGTGAATTGAATAAGAACGATTGCCCATAGTGTTAAAGTGTGAATGTGTGTGTGAGAATGTTTCCCAGCGATGGGTTGCGGCAGGGAAGGGCATCCGCTGCGTAAAACACATGCCAGAGAGTTGGCGGTTCATTCCGCTGTGGCGACCCCGAAAGGGAATAAAGCCGACATGAAGATGAATGAATATACTATATACTTTTCTCCCTGTTGGAAAAAAATAAATTATACAATTTTTTTAAAATCTAACTTTACTCTGCCAATTCATAAAATAACACAACAATACTTGTGAAAACTTTTTTTGTTGCTAGATTAAATTGTAATGTTAATAATGAACTACAGATTGACCAATAAGAACAAAATTGCCACATTTGGTCTTAATTGATCTGCTGATGATCTGGTTTCAAGTCTCTCTTGGTGAGAATGCAGCTTACCACTGGAATGGATGGATTAACTTGACTGTAAGATGTGACTGTGGATAGTTTTTTCTTTTCTTTTTGTTTTAGTAAAATCCCAGTCTAAATACTTATTTACATATCAGTGCTTAAATTTCCATAAGGAGGTCCTGGAACACCAATAGGGTGCTGTTCCAGGAGGGTCAGAGAGAGAGAAAAGACTCAGGGTCATAAAACAAATCAGCAAAATTACAAGAAGTTGAAACACAAAACCTATAAACTGAAATATAATTTTTTTTTGAGCCAATGACCTGACTTATTTTTTTGCCCAGACCTTAGCTGTCTATGGTAAAACAGGGATAAAACCCCTCATCTGTAATCTTGTCCTCACCTCCTTCATCCTCCATGATTTAACTTCCTGTTCTCGTGTGCTTGTAAATAATGTCCGCTTTTCCTGAGACAAGGCATGCTGTCACCAAAAACAACTGTTTAACGTCCAACCATCAGTTTTGACTGCCTCTAAGACTATTTTTGCTGTATAGTATGCTAATGCTAGCTATAGCTTGTTCTTTCTAAGTGCCGCACAAATACAAAAATCGTTTTTTTTTACGTTACAGTTACGGTTTCAGTTGCATCACGTCATCATGTGATATCTATACTTTTTTTTGTATACTTTTTTTTAGTTTAATCTGTGATAGTAATGAGCGTTCTGGCTCATTTCTGACTCCCAATGTACTCAGTTACACTCTCAAGTTGCACTCCCAATACAATAGTGAAAGAGATAGAAAGAGAGGGAGGGTGAGAAAGAACCAGCTTCCAGATCAGCGAGCTCGTCTGTTTATGGCTGGCACATCGCAGTTGTGGTTTGGTGGATAAGGAGTTCGACTTGTGATCCGAGGGTTGCCGGTTCGATCACCAGAACCACCGAGTTGAAGGTAGTGAGTGATGAAACACTTGCTCTCCCTTCTTCAACAACCACAGCTGTGGTGCCCTTGAGCAAGGCCCCAGTTTCCCGACTGCTCCACAGATGTCCCAGCTATGGCTGCCCACTGCTCCGGGTGTGTGTTCACGGTGTGTTTGTTCACTGCTGTGAACAAATTCTGGTTATGGGCCTCTCTATATATGGCACTTTCACACACTTTCAGTTTTTGATTAAACAGCATAAAAAAATTAACAAACAAACGTTATTTTAAGCCAGATAAAATTTAATATTTTATGTATAGTCTATGTATAGATTTTTAATGCTGGAAAAGGTATCGGATCCAAACAAATAGATGACTATTTTAATGGTTGATTTACAATGTAAATATACACTGAAATTTATTTTCCAAGTCATATATTTCAGTTGTCTGTGCGGTGTTAAACTGTATAGGAGGAAATTTTATTATATATTCACCACAGTGATTTAATCAGCAGTGGACAGCCCAAATAAGTTTTGTTTTTGCAAAGAAATTGTTAGAAATCTTTCAAATGAATTTATTTAAAATACAAATTTCAAATAATCTATTTAAAAAGCTTCTCTAAAAATACGATACCCTCATGTCTTCCTTTTAAAAAAAAAATTACAATTAAATTAAATTGTTTAATTGTTAAAATGCGCATTCATCAAAGACATTACAGCCATTGACCATTGACATCACCACAATGGTGTACAATGTGTAGAGCTGTACAAACACTTCCATGAAGTAAATCACAGTTAACTTCTGTTAGTTCAGCTGTGATAGTGCTGATAAAGCGAGAGTTGTTTATAGATAAGAAGTTAACACACTTGCACACTTGAGTGTGGGTGTGTGTCTGTGTGTGAGTAAGTTCGTGTCAGTGGGGTGCTACACTCTAGCTGTCTCTATGATGCAGAGGGTTATCTGTATCGTTAATGGAGTTCTAGGGGATGTTAATGACTCCCATAGAGAGAGTGAACGAGAGAGTGAGAGAAGAGAAAAGTGCAAAAGAAGAAAGAAAGTTTGGAAGAACATAGTCATTTTTGTTCATCTGAATTAATTGAAATTTGATTATTGAAATTCCTCCATTGACACGCCACACAAACACACCCCAGTAGTAATGCTCACCCTCAAACAAACAGCTCCACATTGGGCATCGCTAATCAATGGCAATGAATCAAAGGGGCAATAATGCGTGAGATGAGGAAGCAAAATTGTGCATGTGTGTTGCTGACCTCTCATCTCTCCATTCTCCTTTTCTCTCCTCTATTTACTTGCATTGATTTGTTGTGTTTCTATAATAGGGCTCTCCTCAAGTAGAACGTATGATGAGTTTCTTTTCAATGTTTGCTTGCCTTGGAATCAAGCATTCCGGTCGCATTTGTTCTGGTTTTATATCCAAGGCCATCGGATCATTACATGTCAGTGTTTGTATCATTAAGCAGATATTCTCAGGCAGGTGAATGTAGGCTAATGAAGGTTGAGTATGACCGGGATCTATAGCTCATCAGTCTGGGTGGTTCTTCCGGAGTTTGAATCAGTGATAAGGAATAATGTGATTGTCATGGGCTGCGCTATCTTTAACGAGCTAGATTTATTGTACTGGGAGGGAGAGGTTGGTTGTGGGTAGTTCCTTTCAAGAGTGTTAAGTCAATAATGAGAATGATTTTAAGCTGGCTCAAGATCTGTCTTGTGATTAAACTTGCTCTTGTGTGTCTCTTTTCTTTCATTTATTCTTTTTTAAGATGTGTATTAACACTCACATGTGGGCTTGTGGTGTTGTAAGGACTTTTTTTAATAGGTTATTATTTGGTAGAGATCTGAACACCTAGTCGCAGGTGAGTGAGTTCACAATTCTTCTTTATTATTTCAAACAAAGCAACCAAGGCGTTCAAACAAATCTCTTTAAAAAAAAGGACAGGGACAAAAAATGCAAGATGCAGTGCAACAAAGATGATATTCACCGGAGAGATTCAATACAGAGAATGCAGGCATATGTGTAGGGGTAATAATAATCGCACAGTGAATGTTCAGAGAGTATTTAACTTCAAACAACAAAACTTAAAAAATAGCAACAAAAAAAATATAGCAACCACTTATTGTTCTTGATAACTTTTTGGAGGGTGAACTGTTTTTGGCATGTGGTTGTGCATGGTTTCATTGGCAGTCTGGTTTCATTTCACAGTCCAAAAAGGTATAGTTTTGTTGAAGTACAGCGTGTCTTTCAATGTATGAGTTTTTTATTCTGTTTTGCAAAAGGATGGAAATCTCCCTCAACAGTGCACACACTTTGTTATGTATTTACTCTTTCCTGTTGTGTGTTACACCGAATGTGCTAGTTTGGAAGAGTATGCATGCTTTAAATTAGTATAGTGTTTCATATATTATTGTTATATAAACTTATAATATTTTGCTACATATAATTGGGAAAAAGAAAGCATTTTATGGAAAGCGCTTCTTTTAGGAAATAAAGTGACACACTTTAATCCAGAACCATAATTGCAATACAAATACATTAAAATAATACAAAAGCAATCGTAATTAATGTTTTGTAGTATTATTTTGGTATATTATCTAGCATTGGCATTAATGAATAAACAACATACAACCACACATTACACCAGTTTCTACATTTTATTCTCAACATTCATTTACATAACAGTCAATGGCTTTTAAATTTTCAGATTTCAAACAACAAGAACAACATGAAGTGCCAAAACAAAGATGAACAGAGCAACTGGCAAATATTACATATTAATAATTTATGGCTGGATGCATGCTGAGAGCTCAAACAGTTCCAGAGTGTTTAGAGTTAACTTAATTTTTTGCCTTTATCTCATTAAATAAAAACTAGCTATTATGATTAACATGCATAACAATAATTTGGTAGAAAAGATTGAACTGCAAAAGACTGTGGGTACCATATTGCCATTAGATCCTTAAAAAATTAAAAGCTATGTAAGGTTTTCACAATACAAATTTATAAAAATGTTTTAAATATGTTTAAAAAGAAAATCTCAATACCATGACTTTTTACTTTTTCCTTCTAATTGAAAATGACCATGTTTCATGTATTTAAAAATGTAATTGTTAGTTATAATTTCAGGACATGTTCATTTACTGAGTGGATATTTCTGTATGATGCATCCGTTAGTGCGTCAGTTAGTGTTTACATTAAATTTGTGCATCAGTGTGCTTCAATATTTTTGTGAACAATTTTTCCTTTATTGATGTAAGACAGTTTAAATAGAGAAATCGAAGTAAGAGTGAGAGAGAGATGAGGTAGGGAAAGGACCACAGTCTTGGTTTTCAAACTCGAATTTGCTTATACTCTGTATATGTCCTGATTTTTTTGCAGTGTTTGTATATGTTTTAACTAACAAACAGCATGCATAAAATAAAAATAAAAAGTCTACTCCATAATGAGACAAATTGACATGAAAACAAAATTGAGCAAGAGAGTAGTGCAGTTAAAGTAGCAGGGCTCTCAAATTTTGGTCACAATCTATGTGAGATATGCTGTGGTGGTCAGTTTGTTGCGGGCCATGTACAATGATTCTTACATTATATTGAATAATGAATTTGTATCAGTACAGGGTATATGCTGGAAATTTGATCACAACAAACTAATAACTAAAAGTTAATTTAAAAATAATTCTTAACTTTATTATAATTTATATAACAGTGCAAGAAAATTAATATATTCCTTGGCTTTAAATATAGTTAAAATGTTAACAATAGGGTGTCAAGGTGGCGCAGTGGGTAGCACAGTCGTCTCACAGCAAGAATGTCACTGGTTTCAGCCTCGACTGGGTCAGTTAGCATTTCTGTGTGGAGTTCTCCCCGTGATCACATGGGTTTACGCCTGGTGCTCTGGTTTCCTCCACAAGTCCGAAGACATGCCGTACAGGTGAATTGAAACACAATTGTCCATAGTGAATGAGTGTGTGTGGATGTTTCCCAATGGTGGGTAGCAGCTGGAAGGGCATCCGATACATAAAGCATATGCGGTTCATTGAAATGTTTCAGGACCTATGTGCTAGCCTTGGTGAGAAGGTTTCGCTGAAGCACATTCGGTTGAGGTCCTAGCATCTTTGTGGTTCTCATTTATCTTTTCTTTAGATTTTTTTTAGGTCCTGAAGCTTTGTAATACAAACAAATGTATCTACGGTAGATACATTCTTCACTGAATGTATCTTCTGTATTTAGAGCAAAATAAGGAGATGGCTGCTTTGTACTTCTGTACTTCAAATTTTAATCTTTGTTTTAATGTTTTAAATTTCAGTGTTTTAAATCTGTTTGATTTATATGACTTTTTATGCTTGATTTTAATGTATGCACTTTCTTTTTACTCTTTATTTCCAATGTAAAGCACTTTGAATTACCCTGTGTACGAAATGTGCTATACAAATAAACTTGCCTTGCCCTGCCTTGCCTTTGGCTGGATGCTCTTAAGCATGTTTGTTGTCTTTGTTTAGTTTTTTCGGTTTACTTCATCAGTTTTACTTGGGAGGAACTGTTAAGCATCAGACAGCACTCCCAGAACAATTTATTGCTTATTTTTTAGCTCTCTGATGTTTTGTCGACTGTTTTGGTTGACGAAGCGGTGGCTCTAGAAGTGTGCTAGGGCTCTACTCAAACTCAGGCAGTGTGATCTCAGACCATCGCTACAGAGCTTACATCTGGCAAATATCCACTCTCTACCCAAGAAATGGACGAAACATTTTTTAAGTGTAGCGTGTGAGTGTGTGAAAGCAGCAAAATGTGACTTGAGATCCCTGGAGTTGGAATTAGTTGTAAGTTTGATTTCAAAGCTTTTAGCAACTCTGAAGGCCCTGGGGTTTGCTTTTACATCAACCACAGTTGGCGTATGGATGTAACAACACTGAATAAGATCTTCTCTCCTGATCTGAAGATGCTTTTCATCAACTGTAAGCCTTTCTACTTGCCTCACGGTTTCTCCACATTTGTACTGGTCATTGTTTACATTCCACTGCATGTGCGGGGAGTGTTTTTGAAACTGCTGCTTCAGACCTGGACGTGCTCACTTACTCTGTCTCATCATACGTCCGTTTCAGTGAGGACCAGGATTCTCACCAGAACTTTTTTAAACATTCAATAATGATAAACCATGGTTTTCTGAAAAACTCAGGAGTTTGCCTTCAGGAGTGGAGATCATATACTACCAGGCCAGAAATACATTGAATAAGGAGATCAGAACAGCTCAAAGGAGCTACTCAAGGCAAGGCATGGCAAGTTTATTTGTATAGCACATTTCACATTCAAAGTGCTTTACATTGAAAATAAAGAGTAAAAAGAAAGTACATTTAATAAAATCAAGCATAAAAAAGGTCATATAAAATCAAATTGATTAAAAACTGAAAATTAAAAACATTACAAGGATTCACCAGCGAATTTCACTTTAAATGCACCGTTGTCTTTATATCACTGTACAATAATTTCCTTATTATTACTACTCAAGGAAGCTGGAGAACCAGTTCTCGGCTGACAATCCTGAAGACCATAACCAACTACAGGGTACCTCCCCTTCATCTATGAGCAATCAAGCTCAATGAGTTTCACAGAAGATTTGAAACGTAAAGTCTAACATCCCCAACCATTCTGATGACTCTGATCCCCCCACGACTGAAGCCCCACCAACTCCACTAGCTCTCAGGTCCTGACTCTATCTGTGAGTGGATCACCAACTTCTTGGCTAGTAGACAACAGCTAGTGAAGCTGGGGGATTTTCCCGACACCTGCACCATCAGCACTGGTGCCCCAGGGGTGTGTTCTCTCCCCGCTACACTTCTCCCTCTACACCAATGACGTCCTTGGTGAAGCTCCTGAAGTTTGCCAACGACGCCACTGTCATCGGTCTCATCCAGGATGGCGAGGAGTCTGCATACAGAAGTGGAGCAGCTGGCTCTGGCAGCTGGTTTGTTGATTCAGATCGCTGGTTTTGACCTTTACAAACTCTCTGAGGGGGAGAAATTTGTTTATTTAAAATATTTAAAATTTAAACCTTCAGCCAATCAGACCCCATCACTACGCCCATGTCTTGTCTCTGAGAATACATTTTTGAACACTGGGTTCTTTTTAAACATTTGAGCTTCATTTGACTTTACCAGACACCTATGGGTGACATCAGAGACACTCCATCCATGTTGAAATTCATTATGTATCACTCCGCAAGGCACCCAACCTTTTGTGTGCAGAAAAGTGTGCCTTTTAGTGTGGAAACTACAGCACATCTCACACTATCCTATCTTGATATAATTTTATATCTCCATACATGTGTCTGAGTCCTCTGACAAATTGCTTTGTGTAACATAATGTGCCTGGCAAAGGTCTCCCACTTCCTGTTGCTACCAGGCATAAAGAGTGTAGAGGGATCTAAAAAGCCTATTAGATATCGGATGGAATTAAACAACTTTATTTGCATAGCGTCAATGGAATGCTGATTATAAACATCCTCATTAATGACAATCGTACAAAACCAAATTAGCAATTTGTAGAATGTTTTCATTAGATAACAGCCTATTGATCTGGTTCATAGCCTCAAAGTAAACAGTCTATCTTTGATAACTCCGCTAAATACATTCTTTTCAAAATCCTCATTAGGACTCCTTTTGTTAAGTATTGGAAGTAAAAGCTGAGCCACCAACCACACAGGGTTAGCTGCATGCCAGTTCACATGACTTCTCATTGATTCCTGTGTGCTGGTGTCATTAGTCAACCTGAATAGTAATGTGTAAAGTCCTTGACAGTTTGACTATGGTTTTATAAGAGTGTTGTGTGAATAGAGAGTTTACTCTTCACCATTAACTCTAATTACTCTTTGCTCCATATAAAACGGATGATACGGCTATGAGACAAAGGAGAGCTTGGCTAAGGTTCATTTGCTCCAGTAGGGTCATTGCTAGAACAGCTATCTAAAAAGAACCTTACAGCCGAGGTTAATTGTCATCTACAAGGATTTCCACTCAGTCAAGCAGGCTTAAAATAGCGTTTAGATACACACTATACCAAATAAATCTTCAGTGACACGGAGAAGTGTAATTCAGGAGTCGAGGCCTGATACCTCAATCGTGAGTGAACTTCAATAACTAGTGCCATTTCAACTCTGTCCTTACACTCCCTCACTCTCTTTATGAACAGGGGTCCTCTAATACGAATACACTTGTGTTAGCTGTTTTTTTTTTTAATAATTTATCTGACTTGTTACTGACTAGACTTTCAAGTTTTAAATCGGTGTAATCAGTTGCACCAATGCTGTATCTACAGGGTTGTGCAAATCATTTGCAAAATGTTATATATTTAGAAGAATCAGAACAAAAAAGTTCTGAATATATTACAATTTAGAAGTAATTTGCACTACCCTGCAGATTCAGCATTGGTGCAACCGAATATATATATATATATATATATATATATATATATATATATATATATATATTTTTTTTTTTTTTTTTTTTTTTTCAGCGATGGGTTGTGGCTGGAAGGGCATCCGCCATGTAAAACATATGCCAGAGAGTTGGCGGTTCATTCTGCTGTGGCGACCCCGAAAGGAAAGAAAGCCGACATGAAGATGAATGAATGAATATATATATATATATATATATATATATATATATATATATATATATATATATATATATATATATATATATACGTTATTTAAAAAACACCAAAATTTAATGACATACAACATATTATTTGGTCCAAGTAATTTAAATGTATATTGCAATGTGAGTACAAGGTGTTGAATCAAAGTTTGTAGGAATAGCTTGAGTGTAGTTGTAGTAATATAAAAAAATGTAACGTAATGACACAATGCACATTACCCTTATATTTTATTGTATAGTGATACCTCAAGATATGAAATTAATCCGTTCAGGGGTGGCCTTCGTATGCTGAAATTTTCATATGTCGAAGCAAATTTTACATGTATGACGCCAAATCCATTTCAAGCCATACAGAAACAACACTAACAATTGAAAATAAAGAAAATAAAAGTACACATAATAATAATAAAACAATGAAAAAAGAATTAAATAAATGAAAAATAATAGAGCTATGACCATTAAAATAGGCTTTGCTAAAAGAGCAACATGAAAATATTCACAAATTTAGGACCCAACACGAAACTGAAAGCATACATGAAGGGTACTGTTATATAGTCAATGGAAGAGAAGTATAGAGCAGGATTCCATGCATGAACACACAGCATTAGTGTAACATCACATCACTCGGGTTGGGATCCATATGCAGGCTTTATTTAACAACGTGGTCCAATAACAGGCGGTTAGTCAGGGCAGGCAGCAAGCAGGCAGTAACGGAGATCAACGAGAGTAGTCCAACGGGCAGGCGGCTAGGATCGTAGACGGTGAACAGGCAGGGTCACAACAGGCAGGCAGACAAACAGGGTAAACGCTCGGAATTGCAATATGGATACAAACAAGACTTCGCGACAAGCCAAGGGAAACAGTCTGTTTAAATAGTGATGTTAATGTCCTTCAGCTGGGTGTGTAATAAAGGCGCTACTGTGGTGTATGGGGAATGTAGTGTGGTGTAGATGAAGGAGCAGGAGTTAGTGCAACGGAGGTGCCCTCTGCTGGTCAGAGGAGGGAGTGACGAGGTTAGCCTCTGTGACAATTAGGTCTGGAACTGACTAATAGGAGAGCAGAACATTTGGTGGAACATTGAATGCAATCACGTGATGCGCAGTGTTGTATTCCTCCCGAATTTCAAATGTCGAATATGTATTTCTCCTACGTGTTTTCATATTATTTAGTTTTTTTCGTATCATGAAACAAAATATTCTTTGCGTTGCTTTCCATGTCTTGAATTTTCTGAAACATGAAGCATTCGTATCTCGAGGTACCACTTTATTGTTTTTATTCTATAGGTTCGGATTAAATGAAAAATCAAATATTTTTTTTATTATATGACTATGTATATATTTTTTCATAATGCAGTTTTTTATTGCTTTGTCATCGCTTTTGTAATTTGTTGTCTCTCTTCCCAGTTAACATTGTTGATTGTAAAATAACTAGTATTATATTTGACATGGATACGTTTTTAGAAGCTGGACAAATATTGTCTTTGAAGATCTTGTTCTTATCTTGGATAAATTTGTAATATGATGAGTTACACCATCTTGGAATTGTTCGTTCATCTGCGATGCTTGCTGACTGTGATCAGCATCAAACAGGAAACTGCACACATGTATGTTTGTTTGTTTTTTACAACAGATTTTTTATTCATCAAAATGTGTTTTTCAAGTAAACATGACAATGAATTTTTTTGTAAAAGTGTCAAGAAATTTTCACAAGAAGTTACTTCTGATCCGAACAATTAATCAGAAGTCAGAAGTTTTCAGACGTCGACACAGAAAAATTAAATCATCTAGCACATGTTTTACGTAGCAGATGCCTTCCAACCACAACCCACCCACGGGAAACATCCATCCACACTCACACACAAATTCACCTGTACCGCATGTCTGTGGGGGAAACCAGAGCACCCGGGGCAAACCCAAGCAATCATGGGGAAAACATGCAAACTCCACACAGAACTGACCCAGCTGAGGCTCGAACCGGGAACCTTCTTGTGGTGAGAAGACCGTGCTACCCACTGCGTCACCATGAGGCCCAGAGTAATTTCGCCCAGAATAAATAGTTTCAGAATTATTTAAGGCTTTGATGTTTACTGTTTTAAAGGGTTAAAGCATGCATTGCATCACAATATCAAAAAAAAAAATGTTTTTTCTTTTTTTCTTGTGTTATAAACTAGTGAGCCTAAATTCCCCTTAAGGGTGAATGTTGTCATTTGATAAACCAAACACCTGTACGTCTGTACATCATGTTTCACAAGCCTTGAACCCTAACCATGATTAAGCAGATGAAGGTGCAGACCACAAATGCATTGTTTTGCAGTACAACATAATACATTTAAATAATAAATTGTCTCTATACAGAGTTTCTTACAGAAGCACAGATAATCAATAAATTTACAGCATGATTGACACCAGGAGAGAAGTGTTTTTCTGCACACATTGTAACTCATTATCTTTAAATGGCTCTGTTGAGCAATAACTGCTCTTAGGTGACTCTTTCTGAAGGCGGAATTCATTAGGTTTCTTGTGTACTTAAAGCAGCTTCTCGCTCCTCTTGAGATCTGGATTTGAAGTCTCTACTCTAAATCGCTGCTGTCATGATTCCATTGAAGTATATGTCTTCAACAGATTTATCATTTATTAATGGAGTGGGCAAAGTGGGAAGTACAAAATGTTCAGTAAGACACCATCTAAACGAATAGCTTGAATTGTTTGAATGAAAGTGAATATGCATCTTTTTCTGCATTCAATTGTTGGCTTATTTTACAAGCCACTGGCTGCAACTTTTCTCTGGTTTCGTTCTCAAAGCTGTAATTTTTGCTGAAGGATTGTTTATGTACCTGTACATGGTGGACTCATTATGTAGAGACATGCTTTTTTTACCATAGCAGCTTGGCGTGTCTGCTGTGATTGGGGAAAGGCATAAACATGCTCTGAAACTGCCATAAATCTCTTCTGAAATCAATCCTCTATAATGGTAGTAAGAGAGCTCAGCTGTTAACAGAACCCAATCCTCATTCACAGCTAGTGATTAAGGCCGGGCTTGATTAGAATTCAGTCAGCAATGCCCTGACTGCCCCTCCCTCTTGTGCCTTGTCTTGCTTGAAGGCCCTTTCAACTCAGCGTAGAGTAATCCCTGGGAAGTGTTTCTTGCATGTACATTGAGATAAGCAGTGTTTTCCTTGCTGTTTGTCCTTTGTTTCAAAATCAACATTGCCACATAAGTGTAAAATGAAATGAAAAGGCAGAATTTTGCTTTGGTTTATGGAATATAAGGTGGACTTGGTTTGGTGCTTTGATAGGGGTATTATGGTGGTGTGTATGCATGTTGATTTGGGCTGAAAGTTGAGTACTTGACATATGTACATATATCATATGTGATATATTATTTTGATTACTTTACAGGGTAGCCTTTTTTATTTATTTAATTTTTCTTTTCATTTCCGCATGTTGTTTTCTCAGTGTTTTAGTTCTGTGTTTTCCTCATAATAGGTATTTATTTATATACTGTTATTTAATTAAATTTTGGTTTTATTTATTTTAAAAGCTTTTTCTATCACTATCTCTTAATATAGTGATGTTTATCACTGTATGCATGCTTTTGAGACCCATCAATATAACCTCTTGTGAGAATGCTAAAGGTATTTTTGTTGAAGCACAGTTCAGACAAATTGTACAATGTTGACCATCAATGGATTGAAGTTGCCAACCCCTCTTTAAATCAATCTATCAACCAACCAATCAATCAAAATATAGTAGCATAGCGTAAATACATGTTTGGTTGTTTTTAGCAGTTGCTTCAAAGCACCTTTACAAAGGCCTAACATGAATTAACATCGATTAATACAATTTACTATTTGTTATTTCCCTGATATAGAAAACTTGATGTACTTAGGAGTATTAGCAATGCCTTTTGTAATCAGGAAACATAATTATCCTTATTCTGTCAATGGAAGACTGATATAATTGTCATTTTATAGAAAGTGTTGTAGTCACTAACTTATTTTATAAGCCAATTTTAGGATAATTTTGTGGCAAAATAAAGTAACCAATTCACTTATTTTTATGTTGAGGGAAAAAAACCTCGGAGAACCTGGAGTAAAAAAAGAGAAGGAAAACACACACATACAGGGAGCAATAACTTCCCCAAGCACACAATCTCTATGTGAGCTCACAAAAGGAGCACCTGAAAACACACTAATTCCACGTTCACACTACCTTTTGA
Organism: Danionella dracula; assembly: GCA_900490495.1. Lineage (NCBI taxonomy): Eukaryota > Metazoa > Chordata > Actinopteri > Cypriniformes > Danionidae > Danionella > Danionella dracula. Next base: position 3,651,191 of record UELW01000600.1, read on the forward strand.
GAGAACGAATGGCCTTGCGGAAGTGAAGATCCACCCACTATGCAGCATGTTTTACAAATAACTAGCTCTAAAAATTAATGATCCAAATGGTAACATGTTTAAATGTAATGTACTTCAAATCATTGCTTGAAATCTTAAAAAGTCAAATACAGCTTAATATTAATGGGAGTGTATTTGAAAAAGCAGGAACATCTAGTTTTGCATGGTTAGTGATTTGAATTTTGTCATGGTCTATTCGTTGCATTAAAAAGAGAGAGGTTAGAACAAGGTGGATGACAAATGATGAGGATAGGTTAAATAAATTCATTAAATAAATCCATAGAACCATGCTGCATTTGTATTGTGTAGGTTAGGTTTACAGTTTAGACACATACTATGAGACAATTATTCAAATACTAAACTAAACAGACATGAAGATATAGCATAGCTGAGCTCCGGTCACCATCCAGGAGTTTTTGTTTCAGAGCTTTGGAGCTCTTATTGAGAGAAATCTTCTTTGTTAATCTTCAGAACTATCAGCAGTCCAGATTCTTGTGATCAGAACAAGCGAGCATGAATATATTGTGACAAAAGACTGCTCAGTTATGGCAGAGCCAAGCCATTTAAGGCCTTAAAGAGTTGAAGCAGTATCTTATAATCAATATATATATATATATATATATATATATATATATATATATATATATATATATATATTTTTTTTTTTTTATTATTATTTTTTTTAATAGAAATTCAATGAAGAGAGAACAGAGCCGGTTTAATGTGCTCATTTTTTGTTCTTTAGCAGCTGCTTTCTGAGCCAACTGTAATTTATTTAACACAGTGGCATATAATCTAAACTATAAACACATTTAAAGGTTAAATCCTATATTAAATGTCATGCATCTCAAATAAATATGTGAGAAACAACAAAAAAAAATAAATACAAACAGAAGATACACATTTGTTTTTACAATGAAAGTCATTTTTACAAGTGTAAGTCATTACGCATATGTATCTCTAGTTTCTTTGAATACAGCCAAAGCTTTGCTGAAACGTTGAAAACTGGGTTTCCGGAGCACAATTTTTTGATAGATATACACTGACCCTGAAGGACTTTATGTTTTGTTTTGCTTGGTCAAAAAGCAGAATGTAGACTATGTAGTGTGTTGTATTTCTCCAAATGCTTCCATTTATTCTCTTTATCTTGTTTCTTCTCTCTCCTCCTTGTGCCATGGCCTCCTGTGGGGAACTCTTGGTTATTTTAGGAGTGAGTGGGAATAATATCAGACTATTCTCACCCTCAACCTAGAACAGAACATAATCAAGTGAATCTATCACTCATCACCACCTTCTGGTCCCCCGGAAAGTCCAGTGCTGATTGTGCGATGCTGCTGATCATTCATGTGAGACGATTGAAACAGAACTGGTTCCTCTCGGCTGTAAGGAAGCTCAGGCTTGGATGAGGAAGTGGGTAGTAAGAGACCTGCACAGAGAGCAAAACAGTCCTGTCAGAGCAAATTAACAGCAGTGAGAAGGACCAGGGCGAACAGGCCGGCTTCTATCACCTCATGTGGCTTTAGAGGGAACGAGGCGACAAAAATGGAGCATGGGCTTACTGGTTACATTGTTAAAGCTGGAGTTTAGAAAGCATGAACTAACCATGTTAGAATGTTTTCTTGTAGCATCTTAATTGTTCTTAATAGTGATTGGTGATATTGAATGCTCAGATAAGTACTGTTTGAATGTAAAAAGTAAAGTAATTTTTAAATTAAAACCTCACCACTAAAAAGTCTTTACAAGAAGATGAATGGAGAACAGACTCTGCAATTGGTATTTTGAATTCAAATGGTTTAATAAAATTTTGTGTATGCAATGATCAGGACTTAAAATAATCTGGTATTCTCCTCACCATGTTCAACATAACAAGCAAACACTCATCGTTTGACCTCTATCCGTGATGTACTTAAATTTACATTTCTTTTCCTTTGCATAATAATACATGACATTGGTGAGGTAAAGAATTTATGAAGATGATTTGTTCAGACAATGTTAGCAGATCAGGTTCAGGCTCTGTTGAGAATTATGTGCACACAAAATCTTATTGAAAACCCAAAAAAAACAAACACACATTTTTGATGCATGCACCTTTCTTGCATATATGCGGTGTTTTTTTTAAAGGACTCAATCTTATAATGTTTGTCATACAGGAGCACAATACATGTCGTCATGAATAATTAAGCAGGATATCTCCCACTGAGTTAAAAAAAGACTTACATTTTTTGCTACAAATAAAAAATATTTTTTCCTATGACACAATAATAACAATACAGTGCCATAATGCATGAGTGAAGCATTAGTTAATTAACGTACAACTTTGATACAACAAACAATTAATTAATGTCTCATACATTATTAATTGATTTGTTAAGGATCTCCATTAGCTTCCACAACAGTGGTCACTAATCTTCCTGGAGTCCTCAATACATAACACAGTACAATAGACACCTAATATTAGACACTCAAAATACAGAAAAATACAATATCATTCATTCCAAACAAAATTAATTTAAATGAGAATACAAAAGATCAAATTCAATAAAATTATTCAGTATTTTATATAAATTTAGAATACATAACATTTGAACTAATGACAATCATAAAACATATCTTAAGTTCATGATGAGTCATTCACAATTAATATGTTGATAATGATGGACATAACGCATTACGATCTTTAAATTTCAATAATAACTCGTCTCCTTGGAAATCTAAGGCGCTTTCTGTGTTAAGAGGGATTTTGAGAAATTGAGCTTTTGCTTTTCATGTACAGCAGAAAATGCAGATAGAACCGTTAAAATTAAAATAATGATTTTTTAAAAATAAATTAACTACATAATCTTTCAACATGACTCGAGAACATTTTAGCAACTCAAGGGTTGTTAAATGTCTGTGTACGTCACCATTACTGTGAGAGTGTTTCATATGTGACGTTTAACTAAATATCTTTGGACATCTAGCTCATCACATGTTAAATAACATTCATAACAAGAGTTTAAATGTCCCACCTTTGTATTAGTGTTAGTAGAGCAGCAGGGTCCAGAGTTGCTTCACGATGCTGTTACTCTTAAAATTCTCATCAAAAAAAAACCTGAACAGTCTGTTGAAATAAATTTACCATTTTGTTTTGTTTTTTGTTAATTATGATGGTAAATTTAAATCCACCTCTTGGAAATCACTCACAATGTCAAAAGATGTAAATATTTTTTTAAATACTTCACATGATGTAATTAACAAAAAAAAAACTGGATTTTTAACAAACTTAGTTTTTATCAAAATGTCAGATGGAACCTAAAGCTGTGTTCAGATGGGGATTTGGAAAATCCGCTATAACTGTTCATCTTATATACTTTTCTCATAAGTAAACTCTGCAGACCACCATTCTTAATTTCCGGGTTTCTCTTATATGACTCCTCTATGAAGTTCCTTATTGCTTTGCACAATAAATAAAATTTGAACTTCCTCGATGAGTAAGGTGATGTTCACTGTCTCAATATCACCCCACCGTACCATTTGTCCCACAGTATTCATCCTACTCACTCCACAGAGATTCCAGATCATGCCTAGCCATTGACTTAACATGTGAATTATTTGCCAATTTTGACTTTTTTAATTTCAAGAAGATAAACTGTTAAATGAACCCTTTCTGGGTCTTGACCAGAAGAGTCTTGTTTAAATTAATACTAAAACACATCTGTTTAAACATATTTAGTGTCTGAACAGCACTGCGCTTATGAAATCCTTGCTTATTTTATACATTTTATCATTGTGTAATGCTTTTATTTTTTTGTACTTTGCTTTTTCCAGTTGTATTTATTTTTATTTTATTTTTTTATTTTATCTCTAATCAGATTTTCTTCTTCTGTAAAGCATGTTTAATTGCCCGATTTTACAAAAAATGCAATTGCCTTACCTGTAAAAGGACTCTTTAAATGTCAAAAATAAAACATTGCTTAAGCATGTGTTTATGCTCAGCTGGTGATTGATTATGGAAGGCTTGAATATTAGTTCTAATATTATTCATGCTAAAATAATGTCTTCTTGGAGACCTGGTTAATCTTTATTTACCAGTGGATTTGTACTTAACTGACTCTTAACTGTGAGAAAACTGATAATTAGTTAATACTTAAATAAAGTATAATTATGGACCCCTAAAACAAATCGTTGCCAAATGCACACAAAGTTGCTCATAATTTTTTTTTTTACTTCTTTATTTTTTAAGAGTTAAAAATAACATAAAATATAACTACAGTTAATGGTTTAGGACCCTTTTGAGTTGTGATTAGACCAGCTGCAAATTACAGAAGAAGAAAAATGTAATTAATTAAAGGTCATACAATAATCTTCACTTTTAGGTCTTTTTATTTTTACTTCTTTTTTATAATCTGCTAAATTTAGTGATGACAATCTAACCGCTGGGATTATCACAGATTATTCCATGCTAATGTGGCTTGTTAGAAATGATTGCTTTATCACCGGAAAGCCTTTGTGCAAATGCCTCATGAGCAACACACAATCATGCACATTAGTTCTAATAAACTGGTCCATATGGTCCCAACTCCTCTGGAGGAAGCAAACAACTGAGCATATGACATGTAGCCTGTCTCTCCCAAACACATGTGTGCAAACACACCGCCAATTTACAGCAGGTTCTTCAAAGACACTTGTAATAGCCATTCTCTCTTTAAACAATGTTCATGCTCCCCAGGAAACCAGCAACAAGCATATTAGCATGCATTAAAGAGCACCTATTATGCAAAATAAACTTTTGAAAAATTGTTGCGCATAAATGTAAAGATCATAATTAGTCATTAATGAGGGGTTGCTTTGCTTCTATGGAATCTTGAGTGTTGAAAAGAAAGTTTGGGTCAAATTTTTGAGAAGGTTTTTTTTTCACAACTACAACACAGCAAATGTTCAGTCCTGTTATTGCCATGGAAACAGTAGCTTCTTTTAATCCCTCCTGACCTAGTGATACTTTACTGTTGCCTTCATTTTTCTGCATCTTTTTAAACACAATGTAAACATAGGTCGGGAAATCCTTTAACATGAACATACAATTTCTCTCTTTTTCTATCACAGATCACATTTTTGTTAACCATGTCTTACCTTGATGCCATTGTAATCAGGGGAGCAGGTGCTTTGGAATGCTGCTTTCATCATTCAACATTTATTGGACTGTAACAGATGATAAAATGATGATAAAAGCCTGACAATGTCACTCTGAGCCAAAGTCTTAAAATGTATTGTTCGTTACATTTTATGACCGTATGCTACCTTGTCATCTTTCTTCTGAGCAATGGGGATCATTTTACTTTATTTTTATTGTCTATCGATCAGATATAAAAATGATGGAACGATGAATAAACATTTTAATGCACAATATGGTTTTTGTTTGAAAGATAATTAAGGTTGTGCACCAAGTTTCTAACAATTTAAGCTCATTTTAAATTTTAAACTGTGTTACTAAACATTTTGTATACAGTTAATTAGTTGAGGTTTTGGTGCTGAATTCACCGTGACAAATGTAATTCCTATACTTAAACTTTTTGCAAACCTGATTCATATGATTGTTACTTTTTGCAAGGGAACCCAAAATATTAAAAAAAAAAATTTCCTCTGACACTGAGTTTTTAAAAGGGCAAAAAACTGTTTATTTACAGATTATTTTAAGTAAACAAAAAATGGTTTACTTTATTGACACAAGCTAAAATAATAGTTTTGTTATAGACACACTTGCTAGTTGCATTATTTCATAATGCTATACATTCATCATCAGACTTATGCAGGAATACTAAAACAACAGTATATGGTGTAAAACCGTTGACCTAGTTTAAAAAAAAACTAGTTATTCTGAATATAAATGCAAAGCTAAGAAAATATAAGGTTTGTTTTAAAAAGTTAGAAAAATAATATTTAAGGAGTTTTTTTTGGCTAACAATATTTAATTTATCTCCATGTGGTTAATATACAGAAATTGGAGCAGTGTTCTCTCCATTGAAATGCAAACCAGACTGGTTCAGTGTGTTCTTCTCTAGTGCTCAGAGTTAATTATCGTAAGTACACTACAAGTGTCTCCCAGCAGAGGCTCACAGATCCTATTTAGAAACATCTGAAGCTCAGCTTCATATAGGCTGTACATTCCCAAACCCATATACTCTTACTTGTACAAACAGTCAACAGCTGCTTGTTTATATCTTTCAACCTACTGCTAGCCAGATGTTGCACACTGCTGACAACGGATGCTCTCCAACTTTTAGTGTGTCTATGTGACTGTGAAGTGGTAAACAGATTGTCTGTCAGTGGTGTTAATCCTCAAAAGAAATTACACATTGATCAGTACATGATAGCATTGTCATAAAAAAAAAAAAAAAAAAAAATAAATAAATATATATATATATATATATATATATATATATATATATATATATATATATATATATATATATATATATATATATATATATATATATATATATATAATAGTGATTATAAAAAAACTGCCATAACTTCTTGCTATTGTAAATAAATACATTAATAATGAGATACATAAGTAACAATTAACAATTCAATTAACAATTCATTATAACTTTAAAAATACATAGGAATTATAGGGAAAGAGCTAAGTTACAGATAATTACAATTAATTAGTATAACATTCATTCATCTTCATGTCAGCTTTCTTCCCTTTCGGGGTCACCCCAGCAAAACTCTATGGCACATGTTTTACACGGCGGATGCCCTTCCAGCCGCAACCCATTGCTGGGAAACATTCACACACCCATTCACTCTTTAACACTATTCTTACTCAATTCACTTATACCTTGTCTTTGGACTTGTGGGGAAACCGGAGCACCCGGAGAAAACCCACGCGATCACAGGGAGAACATGCAAACTCCACACAGAAATGCCACCTGCGCCAGCCAAGCTTAGAACCAGCGACCTTCTTGCAGTGAGACGACTGTGCTACCCACTGCACCACCATGACGTTTTAGTATAGCATCATTCTTGTAATTCAACTTTAACAAGATATATTTGTATATGCATTTCTTTTTCACATTTAAAACAAAACAATATACACTCACCTAAAGGATTATTAGGAAGACCATATTAATATGATGTTTGACCCCCTTTCACCTTCAGAACTACCTTATTTCTACATGGCATGGATTCAACAAGGTACTGAAAGCATTCTTTAGAAATGTTGCACCATATTGATAGGATAGCATCTTGCAGTTGATGGAGATTTGTGGGATGCACATCCAGAGCACGAAGCTCCTGTTCCACCACATCCCAAAGATGTTGAGGTCTGGTGACTGTGGGGGCCATTTTAGTACAGTGAACTCATTGTCATGAAATTATTAAAACCAATAATACCAATTTGAAATTATTTGAGCTTTGTGACATGGTACATTATCCTGCTGGAAGTAGCCATCAGAAGACGAGTACATGGTGGTCAAAAAGGGATAGTCATGGTCAAAAACTGTAACATTTCATCACTCGAGTTGGGATCCATGTGCAGGCTTTTATTAAACGTAGTCAAATAACAGGCGGGTAGTCAGGGCAGGCAGCAAACAAGCAAGAACGGAGACAGCAAGAGTAGTACAACGGGCAGGCGGCTAAGATCGTAAACGGTAAACAGGCAGGGTCACAACAGGCAGGCTATAAACAGGGTAAACGCTCAGAATTGCAGCAGAGAGACAAACAAGACTTCGCAAAGATTGATGAGCAACAGTCTGATTTTATACTGGTGTTAATGTTCCTCAGCTGGAAGGGTAATCAGGGCAGACCTGGGGCGTGTGGGAATTGTAGTGTGTGTAGATAGCGGGAAGGTGATTAACGGGACGAAGGTGCCCTCTGTTGGTCAGGGAAGGGAGTCAAGGTGTTTGTCTCTGTGACAAAAACAATGCTCAGGTAGGCCGTGGCATTGAAACGATTCCCAATTGGCCTAAAAGTGTGCCAAGAAAACATCCCCCACACCATTACACCACCACCACCAGCACCAGCCTACACAGTGGTAACAAGACATGATGGATCCATGTTTACCCCAAATTCTGACTCTACCATTTGATTGACTCAACAGAAATCAAGACTCATCAGACCAGGTAACATTTTTCAGTTTTCAATTTTGGTGAATTTTGGGGTCGTCTGCTATTGTAGGCCATCCACCTTAAGGTTGTGTGTGTTGTGGCTTCACAAATGCTTTGTTGCAAACCTCGGTTTTAACGAGTGGTTATTTCAGTCAAAGTCGCTTCTCTACCAGCTTGAATCAGTCGGCCCATTCTCCTCTGACCTCTAGCATCAACAAGGCATTTTCACCCACAGAACTGCCACATACTGGATGTTTTTCCCTTTTCACACCATTCTTTGTAAACCCTAGAAATGGTTGTACGTGAAATCCCAGTAACTGAGCACATTGTGAAATACTCAGACCGGGCCATCGGGCACCAACAACCATGCCACGCTCAAATTAGCTTAAATCACCTTTCTTTCCCATTCTGACATTCAGAAGATTGTCTAGACCAGGACCACACCCCTAAATGCATTGAAGCAACTGCATGTGATTGGTTGATTAGATAATTGCATTAATGAGAAATTGGACAGGTTTTCGTAATATATATACATAAACTAGGGCTGTCTATCAATTAAAAAATAACTAATTAATCGCACCAATTATTTTATTAATTGCGCTTAATTGCAATTACAAGACTGAAACTTTTTAAAATCTTAAATCTATAAATGTAAAATGTTTATAAGTAGTGTAAACAGAGGACAAAGAAACTACTTAAATTCAAAATATGATTGTTGATTGAATTTTTGTTTAACTTATAACACAGATTTTGGCATGTAAACAACATACCTGCAATAAACCATCAATACCAAATAAACTTTTTGCTTCTCGTCTTTGGGGTCTGTCAGTTTGTGGCTTCTTTAGACTCTTGTTTTCCAGGACTTTTTGCATTAACAGCTTGCTTAGTGAAGCCTCATTCAATTTATCATTGAGAAGAAACTTTAGGTCCTTAAACCTTGGAACAATTACAGTAGAGATTTTTAGCCATTTGAGATTAGTGCTGTGCTTACTTTTAGATAGGTCTAAGGTAAAATCATGATTGAATTTAACTATAGGTTATCGTTCTCTGTTGATGTTACAATAACTGTGGTATTGTTGTTGTTGTGTAATGTTTATTTCTATTTTTGCGTTTGTTTTTGTACCCGTCTGTGTGAGTGTTGACTGGATGCGAGTAATCTGTGTAGTCCTGCGGGCCAATCACGTTAATTGCGGGGCGGGATATATATAAACAGACACGTCACCTTTGTTCTCTCTCTCCGTTAGTTCGCTCGTCGCATCTGAGTCGCTCACCTTCAGTTAACAATCGCAAACGATTGCTGTCCACCCGAGAGTGTTCCCCTTGCAGCTTTGCTGCTTCTGCGCGTCTCATCAGTGCTCCCTTGATCCCTCTGCTCTCAGTGTGGTAAAGCACGTTAGGTTACTTGGTGTTGTTTTGATTTATTCTTTTGCTTTATATTACACACTCCCCACCCCTGTCGTACGTTTGTTTGTTTTTGCGCCTGTAAACAGTACACGTCTTTGTTTTCAATCTTTTAGTTTAGCGGGGACGTTTTTGGGGTTGGGTTTATCCAGGGCGTTTAGTGGATTTGGTGTGTGGGTGCGCGTGCGTGCGCAGAATTGTGTGAGTGTGTGAGTTTGTGCCGCGGCGGCGCGGTTCAGTTCAGTTGTGAGCTTCTAGTGTGTTATATGTGTGTTGGTTGATGGTTCTGTGGTTTACTTTACAAGGCTTCTTTAACTTGAGTGTGTTTAATTTGCTTTATAACCTGAAAGGTATGTTTTTTTCGATGCTTGGTCTTGTAAGAACGAGACCCGACTCATCACTGCACCTTTAATTTTGAAAAAAGCCACATTCCAGAGGGGGGAACCCACACCCCGATCTAATGGTGCCAGCGTTCTGACTCTGTTTAGATAAGTCAAACTAATTACCTTCAAAGATTAACGGGGTCAGCAGATAACCCCAGCGTCACCTGATGGTTCCCAGCACCGTGTGAACGCGCTGACCCTGCCCTGACTCAGGATCAAAAGCACCACGATCTAGCAGGCAAAAGCACAGATGCGGTATGATTTTGTACGTACTCACCAAACCGCTTTAAAGAACACTACGGATGTTAACGGGACTTTTGTGCTCACACAATATCTCCTGAAATGTACTTTCATGTTATGGAATAATTTGTACTGTACAGTTAATAGTTTAGTCAGTTAAAACGAATGAATGAATGAATGAATGAATTTCCGTAACTGCCCCCTAGTGTTTGATCTTGATTTAATGCAGGTCACGTTACGGAAAGGATTTAATTGTGTAAAAAATTATGCGGTACTTTTCCGATTAGATATGACGTTGTCTATTAATGGATGCAAATTAAAGAAGCGGACTTCTCTCCCGCCGAAAAGCTGCTAGGGGCTGAAGTGTGACGTCATCACAGATCCGATCTCAGGAATGCTCTCATTGGCTAAGCTGCAGGAGAGACCCGCCTCACGATTCAAGAAGGAGCCCTCTTCCCGGCGCTCCTCCATTATTATTATTCTTTTTTTTTTCTTCACTTCTTCTCTTCATCACTTAGAGTCTTCTTCGTCACGTTTTCTTTAACTTTCTTTTCCATCTGCTCTCTCCTCTGGCTGGTAGCCAGGCTCCCCTAATTACTCCCTCAAAAGGGACGCTTATCGTTTGGTGCCGTCTCAACGAAGAAAACTCGGCTAGCCTCAACCCAGCTTTGACCTCAGATATAAAGACTGCCGAATCAACGCGAAACGCCTCTGGACTTGACGGACATCTCATCACAACCCGAGCACACCTCACAGCTGTCTTCCCGGAATCTGCTCGTTCTGTCACGGACCACGCTCGAACAGATCGGCTCGAAAGATCTAAACGGTAGACTGCGATAATCAATCACTTTGGTGCGGGTAACAAGAACAGAACGACTGTGGGAATGCTAAATTAAGTATGTGCCCAAACTGATATTTAAAGATAACTTGAGTTCAAAACTTGTCTCTCTCTCTCTCTCTCTCTCTCTCTCACTCGCTCGCTCTAATCAGCCTCTCTCTCTCTCACCCCCTCCCTCTCGGTGATTGTGTGTGTGCGTGTGTGCGCGCGAATGGTTAGGTTAGTTAGCTTAAAATCACTGTTATTCAAATTGTGTGTCTAGAATAGAGTTAATAAAGCCTTAAAAGACATTTGCCTTGTTTGTAATCTATGCAGTTAATCCGTTCCCTGGGGTTCTGATTCCGAGATAATACGGTTGATTTCCCCTTACCGTATTATTATTAATTATTAAATGTGTAATAACCAGTTTGTTACAGTCTATTCTAGAGTTTTTGTTCTTCTGATTGTTTCTTTAGAAAGAAAAGTATATTTGTGTTATTGGAAACTTTTATTTGCCTATGTTTGAATAAATTTGTGATTTACCTTCCTTATGTTGTTGTTTGTCCATTCTCACCAGATCCTGGGTAATCTCCACTCTCTTCTTTTTTTTTCCTCAATGTGCTCCCTGAGCTAAAATTAATCTAAAGGTAAAGGGGCGTAACAGTTGACACAAGTCTGGCAATACCACTGAGCAGGAGAAAATGTTATTTAACATGCGTGCAAATTAACTTTTTTTCGCTCTCCATGAGCATGATGTGTTTTGCGTGCTGTGTTCATTCTCTGTGTCTTCTCATCGAAAAAACTGCAACCGCGTTAATTGCCTATTTTTTTTAAACGTGTTATACATGTCAAATTAATCACATGCGTTAACGCGTTAGTTTTGACAGCACTAATATAAACCTTTTTGTTTTTCTTTTTCAAGCATTGTATCTATTTGCGATGTTTTCTGGGTTTATGTGTTCATTGGGGAACATATTAAAGAATATTCTAAAGCAATTGTTTATGGGGAAAAAGCAAGACCTTTTTATGATCATTTCATAGCAACATATAACCTGGAACAGTGGATTCTATAGTTACTTTTTTTGCTATTTGGGATTTTAGCATCTGAAACATAACTCAGAAATCCATTACAATTTCTGAGCAATGAAAGAGCAACGTTGGGGCTATTCCTGTGAGTGATTCTACCTGCTTTCAAGCTGGATGTCAACTCTAAATTTCCAGGGCTCTAAATTTCCAAACCCATTGTAGAGTCTTGTCCATCTATGTGGATGTCCACTGGTTGTAGATTGATTTTGATTTAGAGCTGTTTGTGTTCAGTGGCTAGTATCGTATTCTGATCTTCAGTTCCATCTCGGAGTACGATTAGTATGCCTGCCATGGCTTCCCCTCTGGCCGGCCCAGCCCACCTGCAGACAGACTCACAGAGACACACACAGTTTTCTCCTAACCCTCTCTTTTCATGGATCCTTGCAGCTATGGAGGTCGCCAGGGTAACAGCTGGCATCTCTCTCTCTTTCTCTCTCTCTCTCTCTCTCTCTCTCTCTCTCTCTCTCTGCAAGATGAGCCATTAACACCACCCTCACCACAAATGCCACCTGGACCCATACTATCTGCTCTGCCACATCTGTGTGTGTTTGGGTCTGTAAGAATCCTGGTATGTGTTTCTATTTGCTCTTGGGTCAAGCTCCAATGAAGTAGTGTTTGGCTTAACTAGAAACATGAACTTTTTAAATACAATAAATCAACTAGTATGTCTCTTTGTGATGCCAATGCTATTTTTAGCAGGTGGCATTAGATTGAGATTTAGCATGGTTATATACTCACAAAACACACACCTCTTGAAAGATAGCTGTCCTCCAAGATCCCTTTTAGCCACTCAGCTAGTTTAGTAAAATCCCCAGAGTAATTTTCACTGTGTGAGCATGATTGAAGGAGCAGAATGAGTGAGGATTGAAGTGAGTGAGTGAGTCAGTAGCTTAGAGCTGGACTCTGACTCCTTACCACAACTCATTTTATCAGTTAAAACCCTTTAAGACTGGAGGAAGGAATTTAATTTATGTCTATGAGAATGGGTCTCTAAAACCTAGAGTAAAGTGATTGCTCGATGCTTTTAGAATGCATCTGAGCCAATTCTCTGACTTGTCCAAGATTTTTTATTGCGTCAAAGGCTTTTTACAAAATATCCCCATTAAAACACTTTTCATGTCAATGGATTTTTTTTTGATGAATTGGATAAAACTAAATGCTTTTTTTAAGTTGATGTTTTACTTATAACTATACAAAACCATAAATCAGGGTACTATTTATATATAGAATTAAACTTTAAAAAAGCAAAAAAACACCAATAGAGTTGAATGATATTTAATTGTGAAATAAACAGAATTTAAATTTAAACCTTAAATGAAAAACAAGGTTTGTTCTTAAACTGTACAACTTCTCAAAATATAAATAAATAAATAAATATAAAGAGCAAAAAACTTGTTAAACAATAAATTTTTATAACAGATTTGGTAGATAACAAGTTCACTTTGTTGTGGACTATAAATAAAATCTCTAGAAATGAAAAAAAATGCTAATAGTCTTTGTTAAAATAAAAGGAAAGAATAATTTTCATTAGTGTACAAATGAACTGTTACTTGCATTCACTGAAAACCACAACAATTTCTAAATGTAATATTCTACTGTTATTTGCACGGTTTAATTTAAGCTAATTTAAAGCAGCACCTATCAATTAATCACCATTTCCCATTCTCCGACATAAAGGCAAAAAGCTCGGTGAAAACCAGTGGGAAGAATGGTGTTGTTTATGTTGTATATGGTGTAGTGTGTTTAAGTGCAAAATTTAAGATGATGAAATGGGGGAGAGTCCAGGTGCAGGTAACAGAGTGGGATGGTGGCCAGAGGGCAAGAGCTCAAAAAGGTAGTGGCCGGGTTGAGTGGGATCCAGAATGATTTTGTTTGCCCTCTTTCTTACTCTGGTGGTGTACAGGTTCTGGAGGGAGGGTATGAATAGTCCTCTGAAGTCTACTTCAGACAAAAGTCTACTGGTGCCACAGTGTTGTTCATGATGGTAAGGGGAGAGCTTGAGGAGCTTTACAGAGGAGTCATGCGAGGTGAAGTCGATGGTGTAGAGGGAGAAGAGAAGTGGAGTGAAGTGGCACCGGTGCTGGTGGTACAGGTGCATGATGTGAATTCCCCCATCTTCACAAGCTGGTGTCTGTCAGAAAACGTGTAATCCACTGTCAGGGACAGAGAGCTGGGAGAGTTTGTTTTGAAGACAAGATGGGATGATGGTATTAAATGCTGAGCTGAACTCCACAAACAGGATCCTCACAGAAGTCCCTGGCTTAACCAGATGCATCCACAACAGACCGGTTAAATCGGTAGGCAAACTGTAAGGGAACCAGTAGGGGTCCAGTGATGTTCTTCAGGTGGCCCAGCACCAGTCTAACCCTTTAAAGGACTTCATGACAATAATCAATCAATTAATAAATCAAGTTTTTACATAAAGTTTTTTTTAGCAGTTGCTGTCTAAGCAGCTTCACAAAGTGAAGTGGATCAGGTAGGGTAAATAGGAATTCCCTATGTGAGGTCCCTGAGAGCCTCGGTGACCCCAACATAAAGAATATACAAACTTAAGATCCATCGACAATAAGTTTGCTAGACAACACCAGAAAAAAACAAAACAGAAAACAAAGACAAAACAGAAACAAACAAATGAAAAAAAATGGTTAGAAAAATGTAACAGACAACAAACAGGTGATCAGCATCTGCTGCAGGATAAGTGATAAATGATGGGGTTAGGTTAGATAGGCACATTGAACCACATTGTTATTTCAACAATTTGTAAGTTTATAGCACTCAGACACCATATCCGTTTGAATAAATCCCAAGAGTCAATTATTCGAATGCTATATTAAACAGAATTTTTTTAATTTAGTTTTGTACTCTGTGAGGGTAGCTGAGCTTCGGACAATTTCCGGGAGTTTGTTCCAGAGCTTCGGGCTTTATATAAAAACGCTCTTCCCCCTCTGGTGATTGACTAATCTTCAGAACAATCAATAGTCCTGTTTCTTATGATCGAAGAGAGCGAGCTGGAATATATCGTGATAGGAGACTGCTCAGGTAGGTAAGAGCCAAGCCATTCAACGCCTTAAAGGCAAGGAGAAGTATCTTATTACAGAAATTAGAGCCATTGAGCTGAAATGTTAGGCTTCTTGGTGATGGAGATGATGGTGGAGCATGTGAAGCATGCATGGACTTCACACAGCTCCATTGTTCTGTTGAAGATCAGAGAGAAGATTGGAGCCAGTTGGTCAGCACAGCTTCTGAGTCATGCTGGTGAGACCCCATCAGGGCCTGGTGATTTCCTTATCTTCTGCTACTTGAAGAGCTGACAAAATCACCCTCGTTGATCTGTAGACCAGGAGGAAAGATGAGTGCTGGAGGTGTTAATTGGAGGGTGTATCAAATCTGCAGTAACTCTCATTTAGCTCATTCACCAAGTTTCGATTGTTTATTGATGAAGATGCTGGCGGTTTGTAGTTTGTGATGGTCTTTAGGCCTGACCACACTGGAGCAGAATCGTTGGTAGCAAAATGCTTTAGCATCTTTTCAGAGAAAGTTCTCTTGGCAGCTCTGATCTCCTTGTTCAATGTTGTTACTGTGAATGTTTGTATTTATTCCTGCAGTTTTCCCTGACAGTTTTTTTTTATCAATTAAAGCTTGAGTCCCACCTTCCAGATCCCATTCACTGTGGATCTTGTCAATCTCCGCTGTCCTGGCTAGTGTCATCAGAAGCCCGCTAATCTGAGATTGCCATCTACTGTGACCTCACAATGAGAGAACCTTTCGGAGGCTTGTATAAATAGTGCTGTGCTCTACTTCTTTGTTCTCGTTAGTGTTCATGCATGTTCATACTGCTGTGTTTGAACCGAAACGTGACTTTGACAGTCAAACTATCACCCCGAGGAGGGAGAATAGTTAGATGTCACGTGACATACACTTTCATCACATAGGTAACTCCTTTGTATATATCCACCTTTTAGTAGAGTGTCTGTCACCCATTGTGTAAAATATTGGAGTAGGTTAGATTGCCATTTTATGGGCGCTGGGTTATTGAGTTTTCCCTTTGTAGTTTTCCCTTTGTAGAAATCTTATTTCATTAGATTCACGGACGCCACTCTCTAAGAGTCACTCTCTTAGGGGTGAACATTATGTGTATTTCTGTTGTTAATTATTAGTTGTAGTTTTTGTCTGATTGTTGTTTTGTTGTCTGGTTTCCACTGTAAATAAATATCACTATTTGAAATATTGGTTCTTTTGGGTTTTTTGTTTTCACAGATTTGTGAATCGTTCATAAATTTTAAATGTATGTCTTCTCCTGGACAAATTAACATCAAAGAGATGTAACAAATGTATTTCTGGCCTGTTTGTACAACGTGCGGTCTCCACTTCTGTAGGTATCACCCTTGCCTTGACAAAGCTGTTTGAGTTTAACAGAGGACCATCGTTGGTCGTTGTTGTATGTCACATTTGTCCGAGTGGGATGCACATCTCTTCACAGAAACTGATGTTAGATGTAGCAGAGTCTGTGAGATCTTCCAGATCTATGGCAGAGTCCTTGAACACACTCCAATCGGTACAATCACTGTTACATCTCACAGCAGGTTTAGTAGCTTTGAGCTGTGGCCTGTAAGATGGGATGAGATGTACCAGACAGTGATCAGAAAATCCCAAGGCAACTCTGGGGACAGCGTGATATGCGTCCCTTAATGTGGTGCAACAGTGGTCTAGAATATTCCCCTCTCTGGTGAGACACATAATGTGCTGATTGTATTTGGGTAGATCCTTTGTCAAATTAGCTTAGTTGAAGTCCACAAGAATAACAAAGACAGAGTCCGGATAATGCTGCTCCGCATTAGTGATCTTGTCAGCCAACTGCAGCAGCACTTCGCTCACACACACCTGCGGGGTGATGTTAACACTGCCGAGAAGTTATGAGGAAAACCCATGGGGTAAGTAGAAGGGCTTAAAGTTAATAAAAAATGCTTTCAGATCAGGACAGCAGATCTTCGTCACAGTTACACCTGTACACCATCTAACATTGATGTAAAATCATGCCCCTCCTCCCTGAGTTTTTTCCGTTGCGCTCCAGTCGCGGTCCGCTCTGAACAGCATGAATCCGGGGCAGGTTGAAGGGGGAGTCAGGTATCCAGGTTTAAAAAGACAGTGAAACATAGTGCCTCAGAGGTCTCAGGGAAACACAGCAGAGGTCGAAAACTCTTTGTTACTCCAAGTAAGCAGATGAATCATGTCCATTTTATTTAGTAAAAAGAACAGATTCGCCAGATGTATGCTGGGCAGTGATGGTCGATAGCCATGCCAGTGAAGTGTGTGTAAATGTATATTATTAGTGTAAATTTTATTATTTAACGTGATTTACACCGTTTAAATTCTCTCACCTATGCATCTCCTGGATGCGATGATGACATGCATGTCCTCTATGTGTCAGCATGCATTTGTCTTTTTGGGGGGTCAAAAATTAGGGAGAAAAACACTTTTGTGTTTGTTCAAAACTGATTTATTGATATACAGAGGTGATGTGAATAGATATGTTAGTGTTATCTGTTATTTTAATATACAGCCACTGCAAAATATTCTGAAAATAAAACTGAAAATATTACTTCCAAGCCACTTTATATTTTCTAGCACATTCATAAATAATTCATTTTACCGAATTTTACAGCTATATTGCCTGTTTTATCGAGTTCTTGAAATGGAGATTTGCTAGGAGTATTTTTAAGGAAATGCTGATAACCAATCAGCTATAGTAGGACACACCATGCTGGTTTTGTTGCAGGAAAGAGATCTACAACTGACACACTAATCACATACAGACAGTTTAATTAATAATATAAAAATACTCTTAACTTATAGAAAACAACTATGACATAATGAATAAATGAAAGGATGGTGTAAAAATGAATTGAACTCAACAATAAACATGTTTAAAGAGTTCCTTTACATTTGAATAAAGCCATGTTTTTGTTGTTCTACATAATTATTTCATGTTTTTGAGTTTGTTCCTATGCATGCATGTAGAAATATAACCAATAGATCATATATTGTAAGAAACCTGATATGAAATCACAGCGTCACGGTGGCGCAGTGGGTAGCACGGTCGTCTCACAGCAAGAAGGTCGCTGGTTCTAGGCTCGGCTGGGGCAGGTGGCATTTCTGTGTGGAGTTTGCATGTTCTCCCCGTGATCGTGTGGGTTTTCTCCGGGTGCTCCGGTGTCCCCACAAGTCCAAAGACATGCGGAATAAGTGAATTGAATAAGAACAATTGCCCATAGTGTTAAAGTGTGAATGTGTGTGAATGTTTCCCAGTGATGGGTTGCGGCAGGGAAGGGCATCCGCTGCATAAAACATATGCCAGTGAGTTGGCGGTTCATTGGCGACCCCGAAAGGGAATAAAGCCGACATGAAGATGAATGATATGAAATCAATAAAGTCATACCTAATAGAATCAACCAGACATGTGTGTGCATGTAAGTGTTTCAATGAAGGTTCTTGGGCAGGTGATGAATGAAGATGAATGATATGAAATCAATAAAGTCATACCTAATAGAATCAACCAGACATGTGTGTGCATGTAAGTGTTTCAATGAAGGTTCTTGGGCAGGTTGGCCTATAATGTCCTTGCACTTTGCAATGGCAAACACACCATGCCTTAAATCAATACATATTTCTGCTGTCAACTCCCTCCCCTCACACATATGCAATCACATCCTCACTTTTCCTTTAGGTTAATTCCCTCTATCCTTCCTTCTTCAAAACATTTAATCTCTCCTCTGACTGAAGCAGCTGCAACGTTTCACTAAAATCCAATGCGATTACTGACTTGTGGTTTCACTGACCCATCAAGGTCATCAGGTAAATAGCAAGGGAAGCCAGCAGACTATTAACACCCATCACAACTCTGCTGCACTCTAAAAGGGCACCAGCAGAGCTCTGAATAGATTCTGAAACCATTTCCTCCTGATCTGAGACCTGTGTTGTTCTTATGGAGGAACACTGTAGCCATTCATTTGAATAGCGGGAAGACTCCTCTTTGACAGGAAGCTATCATGAAGAAGAGTAATTGTGAACCCGCGCTGCTTCTGTAGGCGAGAAAATGGCAGCAAGTGACTGCAGAGGGACTCGCTGCTACACCGATAGACACACAGTTATTAAGAGGCTAATATGATGCTCTGTTCATTGGCAATTTCCTCCTTGCACAGCACTGGGCTCTAATAGCCTTCAAATGCAAAGAAATAGCCCAAACAGGTTCTAGTTATCAGTTGTTAACAGGATACATTATTTAATAAAGATCACCTACAGTGATCAGGTCTTTTGTTTTATTTCCAAATGCCTTCAGTCTCTTTCTTTTCAATAGAGGCTCTAGTACACAAATTACGTTTGATACTTCTTTATCAATTCATTTTCTATCTTGATTAGTGATAAGTATTTCCCTGAAAGTTTTTTTTATTACAGGGCCACTTTGGCTGACCATTCACCACATTTCCACTGAATGCATGCACAGACAATATGTGTCAACAATTTGACTTGAATCTTTATTTAGCTATGCCTGCTCTTTATGTGGCTTTATACGTTATGTAAAATGAAACAACTTCACTCATTCATACTTTATTCATATTCATTTTTGTTGTACTTTGCACATCATTTAGAGGAACATTTTGGATTTCCAAATACTTATTCACAACTTATATCACAACTTATATCACAACTGGACAAAAATGTCTTAAAGTAGAACCGACAATATAAACACTTTTCAAAATGTTAATCTTTCTGCATATGTGCCAAGAATGACTTTGCAGCTATGGGCCTGCATGTTACAGAGAGAGAGAGAGAGAGAGAGAGAAGGGGGGGTGGGGGGGGGGCATGATCACTAGGCTTCAATGACACATCATACTTTACCCTTGATGGCAACACATTTATCAACACGTCCGCTGTCCTTGTAAACCACACACAAACAAACACACATGCACAGTGGAGATGTGCGACATGTGGGGAATTAAAAACATTACAAAGCAGTTGAAATTGTATAATTACGATTATATATGCTGTCTGATGGATAGTTTTTTACTTCTCTTCATTTCATTATTCCTTTTTGCTTTATTACTGATATTTAATTATATGATGAAAACTTGTCATGAAGCTTGTTGATTAGTTATTGCATTATTTGGAGCACGGCACAATGTTTAGGACGTTTGAATTTCTGATATATAAGAATCAATCATTTGAATTTGCATTACATTTTCCTCATCTTCCACATTACAGTTGTGGCTATATTGGCAATCTGTGTGTGATATGTTACAATTCTGTGGCATCTTTATAAATGGTTTGAAAAGTTTAATGAATTATCTCGTTCTTTTTGGCAACCTGTAACAAGCATCTGTGGTGGAGTTTGACTTTTTTAATAGGGGTGTAATTTTTTGGGTAAATGATTAAATTTTAAGATTGACAAGCATTGCTCTATTAAATATTCTCTAGGATCTTTACTCAAGGATCCGAGCTGTACGGTGCTCAGTTTCTAATGAAACCAAGAGATGTACAATGGTAACCTGCAGATGATAAAATTAAAGAAATCAGTCATAACTGCTGTCTTCACTTGTTTGCACAGTAACATGAATTTTTGTGAAACAGCATCCAAAGAAACATTCAGTTCAGGTTAAATGCTTACTTTTGGAGTATTTTAATGGTACACATCATGTGTCCTGTAGGCTCCTAGAATTTGCCAGGGAACTTTCGTGTGAATCCATAATTGTGGAGCATTCTAATGGTATAAATTGTAGGTCCTGAAGCCTCTTTGGATTTTCCTGGGAATTTTCAGTTCAAATGCGTAATTCTGGAGCCTTTTAAGGGTTTAAATATAAGTCATGAAGCATCTTGTTTAAATGTTTAAAAATTAATGAATTCCCCCCACCCCGCGCCCTTCTAAATTATCAAAATCAACTCAGGGGTTTAAATCCTCTCCACTCATCTCTAAAACGTCTTTATTGTATTTTGAATCATAATGCAATGTTTAACTAGACACTGAACATTGAAACAGGTGAACAAGAAAAAAACACACCATGTGAAATGTAAGTTTGAAGTTTTCCAGTTTTGCTGTGCATATTTCATAGACACTCACCTATCCCAAAAGATCTGTTGTGATTAAAATTATTATCCATGGGTTTTCTTAATTCGTTTTTCCTGTGAGACACGTCTATGTGCAGCCTTCTATCTCTGACAGCCAAGATTATTTTGAATCAAAAATTTGAGAATAATCATCTTGGCAGAAGTAATTTACCAGTAGCTTTTTTTGATTAGCTTACTCGCTTTACTCAGTGACAGGCTTTTGATGTTTAGAAGATATTTTTAAAAATGTAGATATTTATATTGGTGACAATTACCGAGTACATTTAGTTGACATGTTAACAAGATAATATCAAATCCTTTGACCATCATGTCCACAGTGAAACCCCCTACCCCCGTTCCTAACTGTGATCCCATCACTTTTATTTCACAGGCCTTCACTAATCTCATCCTGCTCTCCTCCTTCTTGTTCTCTCCTCTTGTTCTCTTTCTCGGTCACATGTGTTCCCTACAGGGAAGCGTTATTATCGCGGTCTATGCATTCCATGCTGGATGTTGCTAATGCTGTCTCTGCAATCCACAAAGACGTGATAAATGTCTGCGGTCATTTTGTGATGACGGTCATCTCTGAGCTGTTAGTGGTTCTGATTGCCAGTTTATTTTCCAGTTCAAAGAGGAGCAAGCAGCAGGGCATTTGACATTCTCATTCGCCTTCCATGGCCTGTTTTAACATGTACACACATGAAGTTGAGAAGAATAAAACGAACTTGGAGAGTGAAGAATGAGTGTCTTGAACACAGGGAGGATAAATCCGTTACTGGGGCAAACTGTTCTTTCACAATGTCACTTTATTCAGCCAGAACACGTCAATGATAAAGCAACACAAAAAGCACAATAAAGCCTAAATCCAAAAGTAATGTTTCAAGTAATACTATTAATCGTCAATTCACATTCCAGTAATATTCGTGATGATTGTGATTCTAGGAGTTTTCTCCTCTTGAAGGAGATTTGTTATAAATAGGGCTGGGTGAGTGATGAAACAACTCTTTGAAGTGAATGACAAGAACTGGCTCACTAATCCGGGAGCCAGTTCTCTCTTTCTTTCTCTCAAATGAGTCAAGGTACCTATTTATTTCACTCACTCTTGTTAATCAAGACTTGGATTATTGGTCAAATATGCTTCACTTAAAGACGTCAAGTGGTTATTACAAGTGGGAGGGGCGGGGTTATAGCACACAGGTAGGGAGAGACATGAAACTCCAAACAGGCTCAACGGTGAAGGAAAACCTGCAGGAGAGAAAGTGGAATGGATAGAAAAATTATTTAGAAAAAGGAAAAGGCAAAGTGTAAGAAGTGAGCAGTTAAATAAATGACAAAACTAAAATGTTACCATTTTAACATTAACATGAAAGATTGTGTCGGAAGCCCAATCCAAAAATAATCTAACTGAACACTTTACAAATAAACACAGTGAAAATTGAGGTTAAAAGTGAGCAAGTAAACCTGGTAGTTGTTAAAATTAAATGTTAATCATAATAAACATTATAAAAATTAACATTATCAGGACTGCTCTGTTCACATAGAATATTTTTTCCACCTCTCCTCTAACATGAGCAGACCACTCTACAGTATCTATGGTGTTTGCTTCGCCTATCCACTTTGAGGACTGTTCTGGTTGGATGCTAAACTAACATTCGACAAGAATATGCTTCCTCATCTCTAATATAGGACATGTGATTCTCTTCTGAAACTTTACATTACCACTGAAAGAAGTTACTTTGGTGAATATTGTGTTTAGATCAGAATAATTTTATGATGACCCTGTAACTTCACCTTTTCAGCAAAAGAAAAGGTTGCATAGTGTGTGAGGGATGTTTATGTTAACTAAATGAGAAGACATGACCTCGAACCTGTGCGGAGTAAGTGGAGCGGGTATTCCATGGTCTGCATTGTGCCTAATGCACAGTTATCAGTGTACATACTGCAGACATTATGAACACATATTTAAAATTTGACTGATATTCACCACCAGCAACAAATCAGGATCTGCGTAGAGTAGTCAAGTTAGGGAAAAAGGACAAAAGCAGTGGCAAGCCAGCAGAAAAAGTGAATGCATGTTTAATGGGGTTTTTTTTTTTTTTTACTTGAATGTTCATACCACAGTGGAGAGTTAGCACAACTTGTAATTTGTCCTGTACAATGCACTGCGACAGTTAAAGCAGTTGATTAAACTAGTTTAGCACCTGTAATTTTAAACATTTTAAAGCCAATTACCTTGTAGCACAAGCGGCACAGGCTGATTAGATTAGAAGTAAACGGTGTAAAAGTTACTCCCTGGATTAACCTCACATTCTTTCAAACGCTTTTATAAATTCAAACAATTCAACAAAATTAACTCTTTTTGTTGACATGTTTTGATAAAGACCACTGATTTGCTTAAAAATCTCAAACAAAAAGTTTTTATTTCTGCTACAGTTGCTGTTCTAGAGCCTATTCATCAGAAATTCTCCTGCTTTAATAAAACCCAATCCTGTATGACCTGTACATGTTGACTCATGAACAATGATGATTGTATCTATAATCAATTTGGTTTGTGATGTTGTGGTTTCAGCCATAAAAACATGTTAAAAATTTAAAAAATAAAATAAAATCTTTCAGAGTCAAGAAGTGAAGAAAATATTCAATATCTTGCTCAGTAATACAAGGAAATGGCTGCTTATTTGTTAAGCTGTTTTGCACCTTAAGCATTATTAACAGTAAGATTACACACTTTGTTCTTTAAAAGGTGACATATGTGTGGATGTTGCTCCTGAAACATAGCCATATAGTAAAATTCTATCTCATAAATGTGTTTGATTCTTATTGAGCCGATATTTTTTACACAAAGTGGACATCATGACCAAATATTGTATTTGTGGATGTTCTTTACAAGCACAGGTGACCTTTTATTGGGCAGCACTTTCCTTTCGCTCTGTGAGTTGAGTTTCAGGTATTTGTTTACAACGAGTGACACAAATTGAGTTGAAATGCTTACTAATCTGATTGATGTTTATTTAGATAACACAAGTTTTGTATGATGAGTGTAGAGGTTGCTATCTCATAAAAAGCCCTAAAACCACCGCAGTCACAGATACATTTTTGGTTTGTTCAGCAACAAAAAACCAACGGAACTGTTGATATTTGACTCCTTGTTTTTGTTCACCAAAATTTAACAGTCTATGGTGGCCCGGGAGGTGCAAATAACAATTATGAAAGAATAATAACAGGTTAGAAAACACATTTACTAATCGAAAAACAAAATAACAATAAATAAAACACTCCAGCAAGTAATAAAAAAATTAATAATCCAGAAATAACAGATACATGTTACTAGTTTTTTATTTGCTTTCACAATTTTGATTTCCTCTCGGCCGCTGTAAAAAAATTATTTGATTTGTATGCATATTAGTAATGATTAAGCCATTTGTTTTTTTTATTGTGATCATTTAAGATAATTTTAATCACCAAAGGGCACCATTATTCCTTAGCACATACAAATCATAACAAAAATCAGATTCAACAGTTCAGATGTTTTTTAAGAAATGTTTTAAAGTCAAGCTAGACTTCTTTGACGGATCAATAACTGTATGGCTGTGATTTGTAATCAGAGCCCACAGAATACCATTTACTATAGCTGAGGGGAAGTATTGTTAGATGCATGAATTAATTTGTGTTCCTATTATTAATGATCTGTTGCAATACATGATCTAAAATGTATTTCACAAATTATTAAATAAAACAAGGAACTCATCAATGATTGAATTAATTAAAACAGATGTCATGTTTTCCAATAAGTGTGGTACACTTATTGGTCAGTATTTAATTGATGCTCAAATAATGACCTTAAACAAGCACATGGCCGTCCTCTTGGCTGGGATTTCCTCTCTCATTTGTATGACAACAGCAGGCCAGGGCCCCATGTTAGATGGTGTTGTAGAAACAAGAAGCCACTGACCTCAGTTTCCTTATATGCAAAAACTATTAAAGGACATTGTTCATTTGCATGTTACAATTTTTATTGCACATCTTCTGTTGGCTTTTCTTATTACATTTATATGCTAACACTAGCAAGCAGATAAAACAATGGACCCAACCAGTAACTGATGCAAAAACTGTAAGAAAACAACAAAACACAGCCTACTCTTTACCAACTATTCAAATAATGAGTTGCATCAGTATATAAGTCAGTCACATCATCTACATAATTTTCGTCTTTTATAATATAAAAATTTTGAGGTAAGGGAGGAATTGACCTGCATTTTCTGAAGGGCGCATATATTGCGTTATTATAAATGAGCTGCAGTATATGTTTTCTTGTTCGAAGAAATAAGCATGCTTGTGGGTGTTTACCTCCTGCATATATTGAGCATTCATGTTAAATTCACTCATTTATAGTCTGATGTATGGGGATGAGTAGCAGTTAGCAACTGGATATGGTCAACATTTGAAGTCAGATTTCTTTTATAACTTTACAAAAAATTCAAATACTTTGATCAATCTTTGTTCAAGAGTGCCTTGACACAACAAATGTGACAGCTGAAACCCTCATATGGGCCTTGTAATTATAAGGTTCTTTCTCCATTCAGATAGGTTTTGAGATATAGAGCTTTAAGGTTTTTTTTTGCATTTAATGTAGCCAATGTATTTAGAACCTTAGATATCAGAGAGTCAGAATATTTAAATAAGTAAATTTTGACCAAAAAATCAGATAGAACATATTAAGTACAAGGTCACAATACATCTGTGGGTAGTGATTCTTGAAGCACTGATTCCAGCTCCAATACTCTATTTGTGAAGGTTTTCACAATATCTGACTACTATCAAAAATACTTTTAACATTTCTACCATATATTAGTGGACACATGCTTTCTCTCTAGCAATTGTAGGAATACAAATTTAAGAACTATGATTTTCCAACATAACTCTTTTATATTGCAATCACTTTTTAGCACTAATGTATTATTCGTGTCTGTAACTTATCTAGATTGCTTAGGAATTGTTTATTACGATTGATGGGGAACAAACCTACACCCCACCCGGTATTTAAATCTCGAGAACAACTGGTCCTCAATAAGGTGTTCAAAGCAGAAGAACATCATAGAATCTGTTGTTCACTATCTGATGAGGGGAAGAGTGCTTATGCAGTCCCCCACACCATAAATTGTGCAGCCGAGAATCCCACATTTGGGGCATTCACAGAGGCCAGTCCCATCCGAGTACAATGTTAAGGCCTCGCCCTGGACGATCCACCTTCTTGATTATGAATGTATATCTGCCAGGTTAAATTACGAGGGTCAAGGACCCAAGGGACACGTCCCTTTCTTTCATGACCACGCATGGGGACCGAATCAAGGTTCTCTGCCCGAAGACACATGGCCTTAGCACACCTGGGCAGAGTTCCCAGGGTACGGCAAAATCACCTGGAAGGAAGGCTCCCATTTGATCCCTGGCCTCAACTAGGACCTCTGGACCACCACCCAAGAGCCATTCTTATGCCAATCCCAGACCTCTCTGAAGCAATGCGCCGTAAAATCCCTTTAGAGTAAATAAATCCTTCTCCACAGTAACCAAAAGCACATGATTGAAGACTAGTACCTAACATGAAATGCTATAAAGATGTGCTCAAAATAAATTTATGGAGAAAATGAGGTGTAGAATTATGCTTTCTCTGACAGCATTGGGGACGCAATCTGCATCATCACTTATTGCATGAGCTTGGGGACACAAACACACACATACACACACACACACTCTCTCAGACTGTGTTTAACACCGTGGGATATGATAGCCGGCCTAACAGCAGATAAATTATGTAAATACTGTAATGAATGGTTTGCCTGCATACACTTTCCACCTCTGACTCACTCTCACAGACAGCGTGTCTGAGTTATGGGGTTCAGGTTAACTTGATGGGAAATTCTGTTCAGTGAGAGCCAGTTCTGTTTGTACAAACACATCTCTGGTGTGTTTATGGGGTTCTGCATATTTGACAGCCCCTGCCCTGAGGTGTTTTCATATTAGACCAGCATGATGCTGCTCTGTACTTTGTATGCAGCAGCCATGTTCCACTTGTAGCTTACCAGTGAAGTGTTCGACTACATATAGCACATATTGCTTCGTTAAATTCTGGTTCATCCAATTATCGAATTGTCAGTAACTTTTTTCTTAGTTTTTATGTCAATCAATTTAACAAGGATATGGTTTTACATTTTTGGTGAACTGATTGAAGCTTTTGTTAATTATAATTAGCTGTAAAACATTTCCCTTAATGGTAATGCTTCAGTCTAAATAGACTTGTTTCGATGTTAACTTGTTGCTATGCTACTAGACTGTTCATAATAAATCCTAGAAGCAAACATTGTGGAAAATGATTAATTTTTAAATAGATGCTTGTTAGTAGAAATTAACTGTTTTATTCTTGGTGTTTTTCTTCCAGCCAAGACTTTCCAGCATGCTGTTGGGTGGTTGAAGGCTTCACATTTTGTGTAAAAAGTATTGTAGATTTGTATCTTTGATAAACATCCCTTAAATACGGAAATTATTTTAGTTCCCTCAAATCTCTTGAAATACCTCTTATGTACAAATCTCGAAACAATTGTGATGATTCAGAATCCTTATTTCTGATGAAATGACTTTAAACAGTCAATTCACAATTAAGATGTGACAGTAAGCAGAAAAGAGAGTGACAATTCCTGAAAGCTATCTTTGTGCTGATTGGTTAGCTATCTCATGGGCTGATCAAGGGTTGCATAATGAATTGTGGGACTGTGGGTATGATTTATAGCATTCAGTCTCAGAAATCAATTCAGAAGCATAATTGAAGTCAATTGAGGAGATGTTAACAACTTCCTTGTTAGATGTGCGTCACTGTTAAATAATAAAATATCAGCAGGGTTTTCTAACACATTTGTGAAATAATATAATTTCGCATGACAAGATTTTCTGATGCTGATGTTTAAAGACCCCAGCCTATTTATATCATTGCACAATAAGGTAGTTGCAAATAGCCTGTTTTGGAGAGCTGCCATTTACAACACGGTGAACTCAATTCAAGTAAATAGCACTTACCTATAACTAGATACACTGATTTTGGTTGACTTCCCCGCATCCCCCAAACCTTGGGAAAATAGGGTTTTATTCTTGAAGTTTGTAAAACAAACTCTTGCTTCAATCTGTCTTCCTCCGGAGCAAGCTATTTGTCATAAAAAAAACAGGATAAAGCATTTTTTATCATTTTAATTTCTTGATAGTTGTCATAGTTTCCTGTATGTTAATAAAAAAGCATGCAATTTTTACAGAAGTTTCTTTCTCATTGAATCTACTCGTGCTGATAAATGTTGTGTTGTGATGGGGATTTCACATGCTTTTTGTTAGATTTGTTAAAAAGTTTTTTATTGGTCAACAATTTCCCTTTGAAAGATTCAGAAGTCTCATTAATGCAATAATTAAAAATAAAACACAAAACAAATAACTTGCTCATAAAAGCCAAACACTATCAAAAATGAAAATTGGAGAAATTTTCTGTTTTTCCTTTCATTTTTTACCCCAACCAATTACACATTTTTTGTCCCTCTAAAATCATATGCTGACCTGTGAACATTTTGTGCACCCATTAATGTTCAACTTTTATCTAGTTTACTTTTACAATGTCTCAGCTCAGATTGGGTTGTCTACCAGGAACCAAACAAATGGATGAGGTTGTTGAAGTCCTCAAACTGAAATCTACACTTGTCAAATCTGTCACTTACCACAAATTGGAAAATAAATTAAAGAGAAATACATCTCTTGACCCTTTTGTCTAGTGTTAGTGCCTTTCTCTACAGCCACAGTCATGGATTTGAGACGTTTTGTAAATCTTAGTCTTCTGCTTTCAATTTTTTTCTAAATATACTTGTAGCCATTATACCAGGTATAATCTACCATTGAAGGTCACTGTTGCTATTCTCTATAGGGGGCTTGGCCTGATCACTTCATCTAACTTTGGGGGTCTGCAGAGCTTCCCAGTAGTCTGACGTATGTCTTCTCACTCCACTAAAGAGTTTTCTATGCCAGATGGACAGACGTGATGCTAGGCCTCTGCGCCAAGTTCTTTGCAGACATCCACTCCATGGTGGTAAACAGGTGGAAATTTAAGTCAATCCTGTCGTCACCAAGACCTCCTGTTGTATTGTTCTAAGTGCATGTTTTTGTAACACTGGCAACCTAATTGTAGCACTTCTCAGTTGAAACACATGTAAACCAATTTATAATCCAGCATAAAGCATCATTTATATAAGGTTTAACTTTCAAAACCATCTATTTTATACTTTCGACCAGACATGGACGAGCCAAAGGGAACACCAGGCAATCTCCAGTAGGTATACATACTGTCATAATGTTTTTCATAATTGTCAATTGAAATACACTGGGATATCGTCTCAGGTTACGTAGGTAACCAAGGTTCCCTGAGGGAACGAGACGCTGCGTCCAACGCTATGGGGGAACGCTTGCTGCGTTTCCGGCTCTGAACTATGTGTCAAATCTCGTCCAATCGACAGGTGTGACATCATCCGAGCGTGACGTCGCACCCGGAAGGGTGCAGTATAAAGGAGACAGTGATGGAGACAACAACCAGCTTTGAAGCACAGTAAGCACCGTCAGGACGTGGGCGGAGTGGCCTGGGGACGCAGCGTCTCGTTCCCTCAGGGAACCTTGGTTACCTACGTAACCTGAGACGTTCCCTTTCAGGAACTCAAGCTGCGTCCAACGCAATGGGTAACGAGTGTCAAAACACGCCATGCAGCCCCGGACTGATCTTATGTGACAGCAGAATGAAGGACTGCCGAAGCCGGGGAGTCATCAAGGTCCAAACTGTAGGACCGGACTAAAGTCAAGGGCATGGACCATCCCACTGTGTTACATATCTCTCGCATAGAAATGCCGGATGAAAGGGCCTTAGAAGGGCCATACCTCTCGTAGAATGTTAAAACAATAGATGCTATGTCTTTATGACATTATGTTATGATTATTAAGTTGGGTTGTGTTCATTCAAATTTTATTTCTCAATATTTTTTATTTTTGATTAACAAATCTTTTTTTTATTAAACATTTTAAATACAATTACTAAAAAAGCTATTAAAAATAATTGAGTGTCATTTACAATTATGAAAACTCTACACAGAAATGCCAACTGACTCAGCAGAGGCCTGAACCAGATACCTTGCTGTGAGATGACCATGCTACCCCACTAAAACAATGTTTCAATAATTTTGAAAACATCTTAAAATAAACAAAAAAATTTAAGAACAGGTGCAAGTAGGACAGTTTTGGTGATCAGATTATTTAGCCTTGACAGCATTAATCTGAATTCCCCTGAAAGCATCCTGGTTTTGCAGCATCATAAAGAAAATTTGCTGATTCTGTCAGAGGGGCTGATATAAACACACATCTGGGGCTTACCTACCTTGAGCAGGACCTAAACCTCCTTACCGCATCCCATTTTTAATACCCCAATATCCACAGGCTCCACTGCTATTCATCGATTTCATGTCTTTCTCTGAAGCTTCGACTGTATGCCTTTCTGGTCACCTGATTACATCTAGACTTAGCTCCACATTCATAACACACATCGACTCAGTGAAGGTCATACTGGTTTTGTTTGCACAGGCTTCTGTATTCCATTTTAAGATCAGCTCTATCAAAAGCATGGAGAGGGAATGGACAACAAGATGAACTATTCAATAACAGGATGGGCTGTAAAAATGGCAGTGTGTGTATCTGCTAGTAGCATCTGGCTTTCCTTGAATAAACAAGGATGAGGATTTAAAAAAAAAAACACACATTTATCTCTTTGAAATGCTTTGTGCCTGGGTCTTGTTTACGGTGTGCACACTGCAGTTTGATAACTGGCAGTTCAAACTATTTCACTGTTGGTTACAAAAGCATTGCTATCAAGAAATCTTATCATTAAGCTCTTGAGCTGTCTTTTCGTTGCTTTGTCTTGAACTCACTTGGTTTCTTATCTGATCAGTAACTTGTGACTGCAGAGTTCCTGGACTGAATTGATGGTCTTATATATCATTGAGGATGTGGCAAGTATAACTTTCTTAAATCAAAATAGCTTGAATACTCATTATTATGTAGTTTGATATCTATACTAACAGTGTTTTTATGTATTCAAAAATGTGTTGTTCTGTGTTTTTTGATTGCCATTGAAATGTTTTCTTTTTTTCCCAGTCTGTGCTTTCCCATTCTTGAGAAGCTGGCCTACATTTCTGAAAACGATTGTCTCATTAATACTCCATGAAGGCACGAATGCCTTTTCTGTTTTAGCTCTTGAGGTTCCTTGTTTTGACAGCAAAGTCGTAGCTTTAGACCAAACCCTCTCAGATGTTCCCCAAACTTTGAAATGCAGACATTTTACAGTAGTTTACTTTGCATGAACTTAATTCAGATTTTATTCATAGATTATTTGAACAAAGATGATCTAAATTAAATTGAATCTTAGCATTACTGCAAAAGAAAATGTGCTTTAAACCAAACTTGTCAAACAGCAGGATTAGATTAAAGAGAACTGAAACAAGGGCAGATTTTAGCAGGCAAACTAGTGGTTTGTCTTATAACAGTAAAGGAGTTTTGATTGGTTTTACAAGTCAATTTTATGTTAACTAGCAAAAACAAGAGCTCTGAATTGTAGATGTTGGCAGGTTTGATTGACTTACAATGAGTCAAAAGGTTGACCTTGCCAGGTCACCGTTACAAATGATGTCACTAACACAGGTGGGGGAATATGGTCTTTTGATCTGTGCTACACGAAGGTTGTGAAATGAAATTGTATGCAAAACATGCTTTACTGACTTCATGAATTCTCTCTTGTTTATAATTGCCTAGTATCACAAGAATGAGTTGCTAAAAATGGAGAAGCGAACTGTCCGAATGAAGAGTCCCAGACCAGATTGTGACCTGGGCCCGAATAATACTCCCCTTGAAGTGGTGAAAAGGAGGAAGCTTGAACAAAGTTTTCCTTTAGATCATGTCTTATATACTGGAACTATAGATTGGTGAAACCATATTGGATAGTCAACTATCAGCCAAACTCCTCACGAACTTATGTTGATTGAATGGTATAACCTTATTAAATGTCAGATGAGACACCAAGATGTCAATCAGAAAAAAACACAAAAAACAAAAGATGTAATTTTTAGACAGCATGTCTTAATGCTTAAGTAAGTTTTTTTTTTATTGTTTTTTTTTAATATACAGTCCAATTTCTCTGGTGTGTTTGTTTAAATCACAAATTAAGTTGGTCTGCTATCTGTGTAAATAGTGATCAGATTACTCTACGTCACCCAGAATGCACTGTTAATGAAAGTAAACTATAATGTGAATTCTTCAGGCACTCTTGAGGCTTTGTAAAGAAATGTGACATGACCGTTGTGACTGAGGTCGCAAAAAACAATTGGATATGTTCAGATTCTAATAATATATTGGCAAGAAAAAGCTGATTTATTTCACTTTTAGCTGCAATCTGAACGTAGTCAGATAAACAAGATAGATCTCTGTTTAATGTAGTATTAAAGCAGTTTTTCGTGCCATTATCAGTCACATGCAGGGGTGAAGAGGGTTCTTAAGCATGTGCACCTTACCCTCTTAATACCCATAAAACTTTTTAGAACATGTGAGGTTTTCTTACAGTATGGTTGAATTTTTGCTAGTAGTTTTTACATTTTTAGTCTAGTTAGGGCCAATGGCAGGAGAGCTTTTTGGTCACCTGTTTGAGATCTTGCTGTGAAATGTACTACTTCGTTAGTTTAGTCTTTTTGCAGATCAAATCAAAGCTTTAGCTCACATGACTGTGAAGAAAAAGCGATTGTCATTTGTCACCTGTTATACACATTTGATATAGCCACACCTTTAACCCTGAAGAAGAGCATAGCGATAGCATAAAAGCACTGTAAATTTATATAATTTTAGTATTTAGAATGTCTAAATTATAATTTAAAGGCAATAATTTAGTGGTCTCTTTATTTTAATCATAAGCATGAAATCTATGGGTTGCAACAGGATGAAAAACACTTTTTTCTATTACACAGCAGTGTTACACAGTATTCATGTCAAGTGCAAATATGTGTTGTTCAGGGTTAATTAAATATAGTTTCGTTTTCAATCTTTTTATTGCCCTTCAAATTTGTCACACAATGATGCGCTGATGTATTTTGCATTTGCATTCTCTTTCTACTTGTGGTCCCTATCCCTTAGCAGCCTCTAAAATAGAACCCTAATTAGCTTCCCCAGGTAGTGAAAAGAGAACAGAAGACAATATCTGGCTCCTTGACAACACACGTGGTGCAAAATGCACAAATAAAGTAGCATGCGAGGGTGGGTGGCTTCAGGGAAGAGAAACCCACTGTTTGAGCATCAGGGTTCTTCTGCCAGAAAACTCCAATTTTGGCTTGTCACACTGGGTCACATGGGTAAAGCTTGGGCCCTTCTTCCTTCAGGCTCAATGCATGGCTGCAGGTAGCAACAGCCTGGTCGAGTGCTTGTGAAATTTCCTCTACTTAAATTGGACTCACTATGTGCGTTTTGGCAGCGCCACACAAGTGACTATTGGGGGGCATTGTATCCCCTCTTGAGTGGCAGGATGTTCAGGTGTTAGTTGGAGGGCCCTAGCGTATACTGAAAGACTGTGAACATACTCTCCCAATCCATTTTGCTCCCTTTTTCCTACGAGAAGGTTTCCTGGCAGCACTGAAACATAAATTCGTATTTGTAGCTGGATGAATCATCAATTCCCTTAGTGTAATTGTACTTTTTGATTAGAGATAAAAAATGACAAATAAAAAAAATAGATTTTTTAAAGTGCACTGGGGTTGGGGAAACAAACAGCATTTTATTACAAACAAACAGTTTTTTATTATCCAAGTAAATGTTATGAAAATGTTAAATGTTTATTCAGATAAATAAACAAGCTAACACTTTTTTCTCATGTTGAGTTGTGCATGTGATGTCATTTTATTTCACAGTTTTCATTTTGTTGTTTTCAGTTTATCTTCTTTTAGCCTCAAAATGTAGAACTGTTTTACTATTTATGAAGGTGTATTGCATCCGCAACCAAATTGCACTAGTAAATGCTATATTTTACAATTAAGAGAGGGAAAAGAAGTAACGTAAAAAGAGTTGTTATAACAAATCCCTAACTGTGTTCATGAGTTCTGAAACGGACTAATGAAAATGAATATATATATAATAAATATTCACATTTTATTTTGAGAGCTATTTTATTTCATACATTGGGTGTTCATCTTTCAAAACACACATTCTCTCTTGTAGAGAAAACACTGTCCCTTCACTTGCTCTGTGAATCTTTCACTGTCTCTGATGTAGTTGGTGTTGTTTTTATGCATTTATGATGCAGAACTTACTTATAAGCACTTTAACTCATTCCCAAATGCATTAATTACAAAGCGTTTTCTTTCGTTTGGTAATATTCCCTCTTTGTTGTTGTGAATGCATCAATGAACATAGCAAGTGGGAGTTCATAAGCCTGATCAGAATGAATCACTTTTGAATTATAAATGAGATTAAGATCTGGATTGGCTGGAACTGGTCAGATAAACTGAAGTCATTACTTTTTAGGGAAAAAAAGAGGAGGCTCTTAAGGTAAACAAATACCTTAGCTCCAAGTGTTTTACAGCTAAACATCAGATTAAGAACCTTTGGGGGATTATGATCTAAGCTTCATCAGTCGTACAAGAGCAATAATTAACTCTGCTTATTATCACCTCAGAAATATTGAAACAATGTAAATGATTTGTCTCCAATCAGGATCTAGAGAAACTAGTCCATGCTTTTGCTGTATTTCCTTCAGGTTCTTGTAATGCTCTACTAAATGATCTCCTCTAATATAACATTGT
The DNA here is from genome assembly GCA_900490495.1 of Danionella dracula. NCBI lineage: Eukaryota > Metazoa > Chordata > Actinopteri > Cypriniformes > Danionidae > Danionella > Danionella dracula. Next base: position 3,686,238 of record UELW01000600.1, read on the forward strand.
TTAGAATGTGGCTAGATGAATCTTGACCAGAGCTAGATTGTCAGAGCACATAAAGCCAGTCCTCAGGTTTCTAAACTGGCAGCCAGTCATTCTCAGAATAGATTTTAAAGTGCTGTTGCTTGTCTATAAGTCTCAAAACAGCTCTGCTGATGGTGCGCGTAACAAACAGACCTTTAGTCACATTTAAATGCAGACTAAAAGCTCATCTATTTAAATATGCATTTACTGACGGAGCTCTTCTGTTTGAACAGCTTTGCGCTTTAAACTACTGTTTAATTTTATTTTGGCAAAGTTTCATGCTTTAATGTCTTATCCCTTGCAGTTTAATTTTTTTATAATTTATTTTTTTATTTATCTGTTATACTTAATTTTTATCTGTTTTATTGTCTGTTTTCTATGAACTATTTCTATTCTTATGTAAAGCACTTTGAATTGCCAATATGTACAGAAAACATGCTAATTTTGTATAAAACTGCCCTGCCTTCTCATACATATTGTATATATTATTACTATTGATTCCAATAAAATATTGTGTAAGTACTCCAAATTAAACTTTACTTGGACTACCCAAATCAACAAAACCTAATGAGACTTTTACACCATGAGTCTTGCTAATATTGGTTTTACTCTCAGATGAGTGATTCCGTTTCTTACTGCAATTTTATGTGACACGTGCCACAAACAAGCACAGCTGTCAGATTCGTCCTCTTCCTCCTACTAGAAGCTTTGAGCATTCAGGCGACTAATTATTAAACTGCTCCGCGCTCACTCATGAAGCGTACGCCATGAACGATGTCCTAATTGTACCAGGATTGAATAGGACAGCTGCTCTGCTATCCTTCCTAGTCTTAGACTTCTAATCTAATACAAGTTGCATCTGTACTGATGAAATGACGAGTTAGTGTGCATCTTTGAAAGGTTGCAAACTATGTTTGGCTCAATCTTAGTGAAAGCACTCGGCTCCTGTGGAAGACCCTAATTAAAGGTGAAAGATGTTGATTATGATTGAGCTTATGGAGGTACCCTTGAGGGATCCTCAAAAAAGAGCTGAACTTGAAGCAGATTAGAAGCAGAGGAGCTTTTTTCAAAGACACTGTCGCCCCTGCTTATGTAAAGCAAGAACTGTCGATACCTTCGTCTTGATTCACCTTTGAAAAGTCAGAGAGCTTGTTCAGAGATGGCAACATTTAATTAGCTGCAAATCTGTGCTGTCTGCTGCCTAGCATTAAATTACATCCCTGACTGATATGACCTTTTTAAATGATGTATCGATTTGTTAATACTGCTTAGCATGAACGCCTCCATTCTATGGCGTCTTCACAAAATTGAAGTCATATTTGTGCTGCTATTGATTCAGTGAAAATGCAGAAGACGATGTGATATTTTCAAGTCTGTTTGCTTAGTGGATTCTTCTTTCCTGCTGGGTTGAAACAGCACTCCCTCTCACATCTCTTCTCTCTCTCGCTTTCTCTCTCTCTCTCTCTCTCTCTCTCTCTCTCTCTCTCTCTCTCTCTCATACACACTTTTGCTGATAATTAGCTGAAGAGGCTTAAAATGATTTTCAGTACTTGAACAGAAATGGCGCAGCACTCTTGTCAACAAATTGACTTTTATAATATCACAATAAAGACAACATTGCTCCTGAAAATGTGCTTGAAGAGGTTTAAATAGTCACCAGTCATTTTTTTTACAAATAAATGAAAAACATTTGATTTTGACCACCAAAATAATATTGAATGAATGATTTAAAGAGCGCTCTTTAAACCAGGGATTTCGCTTCTCAACTCTGTGCTGCTCATTAAAAATAGCCTGAAAACAGATTTGCTTAAGCAGTTAACCATAACATCTGCAGTCATGATAAAAGTTAGACTTTTTTTTTCTTTCTTTGTTCACAACAATAGTCTCTGTGTTGAGTGAATCGTTTTCCACAACTTTCTCACTGCTCGGTCCACATGATTTTTGTTCACACATTTTTTGATTAGATGAGGATGAAATTTAATAACACATATATATTAATGTTGTTACTGTTCTTGTTTTTAGCTTGTTTTATTTATTTATGTGATATTTGATTGATTAATTTATTTATTTACTCTTATTATTATTATTATTATTATTATTAGTAGTAGTAGTAGTAGTAGTAGTAGTATTTGTAATGTTATTATTATTCTTTTTTCAGACTCAACTGCAGAAGTTATTGACTATTTAATAGTCTGCAGACTATGCCCTATGCCCCGTTTAACTTCGCTTCCAGAGGATGTTAACAGAGCAGGCAGACAACATGGTACAACTATTAGGTTTGTGCCCAGGTTTAGTATGACTCATAGGTATTGAATCAAATAAAGTATCTATTCATAGGGTCTTTTCTACAGTTTATGGAATGGGAATCTGTTCATAAAGTTTTGTATTGAAATGGTAGTAAAATTAAACAGATTATACCATTCATTGTGTAAAAGCCATTGCACAAAAATATATCAAATTATAGATAAAAACATATCTCACTTTCTCCCTCTCTCTATATCTCTCTTTCTCTGTCTCCCTCCCTCCCTCTCTCTCTTTGTCTCCCCCTCTCTCTCTCTCTCCTCCCTTTCCCTCCCTCCCTCTCTCTTTCTCTCTCTCCATGTGCTTGAATGAATAGATGTAATGTAAGTGAGGGAGAGAGTGAGTGAGTAGTTGGCGTGCTTGTTAATGGTGTTAGGCTGTAGGCAGGGGGCCGTTCTGGTCCAGCTAGGCTACACATGCTTATGATTGATTACTCTACTGTCAGATCAATTTTAGAAATGCATTGGAACTAGAAAGACAAAGAGAGAAGGAGGGTACGTGAGATTGGGAAGAATAGAGAGGAAGGGTCAGGGATGTGGGGAGCAGATGGCAAAATCAGACCAAATGATATTAAAGCGAAGACAAATGAAGTACAAACGTTAATATAAAAATACAGACAATATCAGCATGCAGAAAGAACTGCTGAAACAACAAGTTGCTAAATGGTGGATTACTTCAGCTTGAATGGGAAACGCCAAAGAAAGATCTCTCTAATGTGTAGATAAAAAGGTAAAAAATATTTTTTCACTTGTGTCTCAAAATTAGATTTCAGTTAACTCATGTTCTCACATGACTTCTTCAGGATGTTTTGCTATATAACAGATCATTGAGTCTAGCTCAGGTTTTCAAGGGATCAATGACCAGACGTAGTGTAGGAAAATAATTAGATTACACAAAATTAAACTGAACTCTTGAATGCAAAAACGTCTTATAAATTTGGGTATGTCAATAAAAATGTAAATCCAACTGAAATTAAGATCCTTGCTCCGACTATAAACAAGTACATTGCATGTTTGAAAATGCAGATCAGTTTTAGGTTACTCAAAACTGACTTGAACACTTTTTTGTTCCCCTGGACACTCAAATCCAAAAGTTTTAAATCTATTTTTTATTTATTATTTTTTTTAATTAGTGCATATCATTAAAGTAGTGCATAGTTAAATATATGTCTATTTGACCGACCATCATTCACAAGAGCTAATGATGTTTATCTTAGGTTTCAGTCTTGTCATTTCAGTTCTTCCAAAATATCACTTTTTACCGCTTTCGGAGTCTCCGCTATTGACCTGATGCTATGAATGATGTTCTGTCCATGCCAACAATTTTGCGTCACAGACATTATTCACATAGTTTATACAGTGAATATTCAAAATGTGAAATAACTTTGAGTAGTGCTGATAAGAGCCTATTTTGGGCTATAAACACAGTGACATATATTTAATCAGCCTATATAATGAAATTGCATACTTTTTACTTCTTTATGAGTGTATTGTAAATGTGTCTTGAAACAATGTTTTTTTTTTGTTTACTGTATGTACACTAGTGTTTCAGTGTATAGTGTAAACATTTTAAGCATCTTTGTCTTGATGTGAACCTGCTTTGACCTTATAGTTTGAACTTTTAGATGTATCAACTGTATTTCCTGTTTCGACCATTGATTGTACCAGTGTAAGTTTAGGAACTTGCAAAACAGGTATCTTGTCTGCCTTTAATCCCATTGATTGATAATACTGTGATTTTATCCAGGGTGCATGTAAGTTACAGCAATAAGAAAGCATATTAATCAAGATGCTGTGGCATACATTGGTATTACTTAATTTTCAAGTTAATAATATGTATCTAACAGCACAAGCTTGCAAAAGACAGGATTAAAGATAAATTAACATGTAAAATCACCTTTACTGTCTTCAATTAAATTTGAAAGAAACATGAAGTATCACTAAAGTTTGACTTCCATTTTTGCTGTTGATTTAGGCAGAGGGTAATGCAGAAATCCCTGCTATGTATCCTCAACAAGAGAGACAATCATCAGTATCTGCACGAAGAAGTGGTATCAGGACAATCCTGAGCAATTTCTCTAGAGTTGCTAATTTCTGGTGAGAACATGATCCAAACTCAAATAGATGTGGAGGAGAAAACAGCAAATTTTGTATTATTTGTAGTAATAATGACAATTATTAACCACTTTGTTAATGAAATCTTATTCACTTGTTTATTCTTATTTAACGGACAGAATATGGTTACATACTGTGATATTTTTTTTTAACGGGATATGAAAGATGAATATCTGTTCCTGAATCGCTGTTTATCATATTGTAGCGGCTGGTTGAACCTCCATTCTCGGGATTGGTGCAGTGACATCACGATGGCAGGACACTGCACGCATATCATTATGAGGGCTTCCAGAACTAACCGTCTACAAGATTGCAGTTGCACTAAGTGGGTTCTTACAATTTTCATTGTTGTACAAGTCTTTTTGTGATTGCTATTACATGCTGTTGGCGCAGTGATCCACAATAAAAGCTAAAAACAATATCAGATATGTCAGCGTCTTTGATATGACTTACCCATCTTCCAAGAGCATTACAATATTTGATGACATGATATTCTTATAGCTTTGTAATAGATTTTGATGAAAGTGGCATAGCATGCTATATTAACTATTCCATTGTGATAATCTATTTAGGGAAACCACACAATAAGTTTTCTGCATCAGACATTAGCTTGTGATGTTTTTTAGCATTGGTAGTCGACTCACAGTACAACTAATAATTAGTAAACATTTAATTATAATTTCATTGTTTGTTAACAGTAAAAGTATATTTATATAGCGTGCGGGGGCCCCAAATTCCTTCAAACGGCCCTGCATGCAGACATAGCTTTTTTGAGACCTGTGGTAATAAACTCTACTGTATGGTCTTGTGGGAAAAATTAAGTTTGCGAAAGCTTGCTTTTAAATTTCAAACCTGCTGTCAATAAAGTAAAGTGTCAAGCTCAAATAGTTCTGCTTGACCATAAGTCGGTCGTGACAGAAAAATATTCAAGCCTGACAATTTCTCTTTCTATATCTTTTTGGCAACATTGGAAAATGGTTGCATGAGGGAATGTTATATCTTTTATCGTGTGTTGTGATAATTTTTTTAAGCCCCTCACTGCTCACAGTGCTTATTAGACACATATTCTTGGCTATATGTGATCGACTCGGTTATTTTGTGGTGTCTTTGGGAGCTAGGCAGATATGGGAATGTGTTGAGCAATATTCCTGATATTGTTGTCTGTGTTGTGAATGGATGGGATTTTTGTTGTTGTTGCTGTTCAGTTTTTGAAATTCTTGATAGTGAAGCTTTTGTTAAATTTAAATCACTGATGCTGGTGTACAAAACTCTAAATCAACCCCTGTTTACCTCCACAAGCTCATACACTCCTACATGCCCTCCAGAAGCCTGCGCTCAGAAAAGGAACAGTGACTCGTAGTTCAGTCCCATGCAGAAAATCTCTTAGCAGAACCTTCCCTTTCACTGTCCCTGGCTGGTGGAACAAACTCCCTGATCCAGTCAGGAAAGCAGCAACAGTAACAGCTTTCAAAAAGCAACTGAAAACTCTTCTCTTCAGGGAACACCTACAATAAAAAATAATAATAATATTTTCTTCCTCTGTCTTTATTTTCTTCCTACTACTGATACAACTTCTATTATGAGCAAGCTGAGAGTAAATTGCATTTTATCTCTCGCCTTCTGTAAGTCACTTTGGACAAAAGCGTCTGCCAATTGCATAAATGTAGTGAACTTTGTGGGTGCTTTTAAGGTGGTTAAGGAGGTTTGTGTTGTTACCTTGAGATGTTTGGATGGAACAAGTGCAAAGTTTGCACAAGACTCGTACCTGATCAACATCACATTCTTTGAAACTGAAATAGTTCCAGACAACGGAGTATGACCCTTTTTAGGAACTAATGATCGCACTTCTGCACCTTTCTCACGTTGCTTCGCCCACCCTAATATGTATTTTCTGACGTACTGTTTTGGTGTTTTTGACTTCTACCGCTTCAGGAATCATGCTTGCAATCTAGATGCAGTAAACGACATAGTAATGCAGTCCAATCTATAAACTCCACCCATAAAAGCCTTTAGACTGTAAAATCGTGACAATATGATCTGATCGTGGGTCATAAATATTGTTATTATAATAAAAATAAGATTAATCGTGCAGCCCTATGTGACATAATGGTGTATTGCATATATTTTACAGAAGTCATCAAAATCAATAATAAATGATGACTAGCGACTCAGTAAGCCACAACAGTTTTCTCTCTATTCTGAATGTAAAATGTCTACTATATTTTTGTCCTCTCTTTGTTTACTTCCAAGAGTTCAGTTGAAACAATGTATGTTTTATTCGAACAATCTAAAAACCTTTGAGAAGACATGCCAAATAACTTTTCTGGCCTAGGGAGGATATGCATGGACTTGGATTTGGTCGGTACTCAATCCACTGGACATATACTAGTTGTTGCCCATTAACCTAACAAATGAACTAGTGACAGGTTAAGTTACTCACAGGTAATTAAAGAGGTAATAGTATGGTATGATTACACAGGGTCTACAGTCTTTTCACAGAGAGGGACACATGTTTTTTTTTTCCTTTAGTAGGGGGATTACAGTCTGCAAGAAACAAGAAGTTGCATTCATTGAGATGTATATGATGTACATAACAAAATATTTTGTCCCTGCCATCAGTTGGTTGTTGTTGTTTTTTTTTGTTATGACAATAGGATTGTATTTTTATTGATAAAAGATTTTTAAAGAGTATTACTGCTGTAATTCATTATTGAATAGATTTTTTATATTTTGTTTAAATAACCATTTAGAAACGGTAATATTAATAAACACTAAAATTTTATTCAGGCAAATAAATACATACTTAATGAATGCATCTATAAATTAATGCAATAAATAAATAAGAAATGAATAGTTTACGTGAGCGTCACGGTGGCACAGTGGGTACCACGGTCGTCTCACAGCAAGAAGGTCGCTGGTTCTCAACTGGTCGGTTGGCATTTCTGTGTGGAGTTTGCATGTTCTCCGCGTTATCGCGTGGGTTTTATCCGGGTGCTCCGGTTTCCCCACAAGTAAGTGAATAAGTAAGTCAATTGAGTAAGAACGATTGCCCATAGTGTTAAAGTGTGAATGTGTGTGTGTGTGAATGTTTCCCAGCAATGGGTTGCGGCTTGAACGGCATCTGCCGTGTAAAACATATGCCAGAGAGTTGGCGGTTCATTCCGCTGTGGCGACCCCGAAAGGGAAGAAAGCCGACATGAAGATGAATGAATGAATAGTTTACACAGTGAATATTCAAAATGTGAAACAACTTTGATTAGTGTCGATGAGAGATACAATGAGTGGTTAGTATTTTTAGGTTACAAGCATTTTAGGTTACAAACTTTTTGACTGCATTGTAAATGCTATGATACTTGATTCATATTTTTGTTTAAATACAATTGTGTTTCATTGTGTCATGTCAACATTTTAAGCATGATTTTTGTTTTGATTTGATATATATCAAAACTTGATTTTATTTTATTTATTTATTTTTTGCACTTTCTGAGGGCCAAACCTTGTCCAAAAGATATGCCTTTCTTCATTTAATGCAACTTATGTAGTTTCAGTACGCCAAGCGTTCACTCTTTCAAACAAGAGTCCCCATCATGAAATCCACCTTGCTGACGGTGCTGAACATGCTGGGACAAACAGAATGTGAATGTTTTGAGCATTGTTTTTATTCATCTGTGAGTTCACATATTCCCTGCACAGCGGAGATAGGAAACATAATTTGAAAATTGAGGTTTCACTATAGACCAAAAAATCCTTTGTCATAGGGGAGGGAAGGAGCAGCTATTTTTTAACATCTCTCTGCATAGACCTCTTTTCCCTTTAATTGGAACATTTACTTTTGTGGCGAGAGTGGCGTTGGTGAGATTTGAGTCTTGAATAGTGTTTAGAAGGAGTTTGAAAAGACTTCAGAGAAGCTGAAGAGTTGGCTTCAGGAAGCTGAGAGGTGACTAAGAGGTCGCAGAGTTTTGAGAGAGGATACATAAAACAGCTTGTATATGCTATGGATAGTGAAAAATTAGTTTGTGAGTGACAGCAGGAAGTTTTTTTGGGGAAAAACAAATGATTGAAAGACTGCCCTACAGAAGCCTCTCTGACGTTCACATAAAGAAACATAAAGATAAATAAAAGATAATTTTCTTTGTTAAAAGTAAATTAGTTCATTTTAACTTTGTGTAAAACTGAGGAACGACAGTACACAGAAAATTTTTGGGGGAACTAAAGCATAGTACATCCATGATTTTACCTCAAACTATCTAAAAGGAAGGACAGCACTAATCTTACATGTCTGAAGATCACTACTGCAATTGATCCATTCACTAAGAAAGCTGTTAATGACAGAGAGTCCTGGAAAACAAAAGTCTAAAGAGTCCACAAAATAACAGCCACCAAAGTAGAGAAGCAAAAAGTTAATTTGGAGGATATTGATGATTTATTGCAGGTATGTCACATAAGGGTGCCAAAAGGCGCTGACAACATTATTAGGACTGCTATTGTGAGATCCTTTAGATAGATATTTATGGTATTTGAAAGTAATACTCTTACTTGTTCTGGAGTTTCAAGTTTCAATCTCAACTTAATTGCAAATCCTTTTTGTTTTGACCCTCATGCAAACAGACAAAGTTTATTTATTAAATCCATAAATAAAAAGGGGGGGATATTGTAATTAATGCGAGGGCCTTAATTTTATTATTCTTGTGACGTATTTGAAATCATTCGCTGGGAGTTTTACACTGGCTCGTTCTAAGAGGCAATAAAGCATTTGGTGTGATAAAAAAAAAAACTATTGGATTTGTTTTCCATTGTGAGTGGGATTTGCACACAAAATGAGCCCATTTCTGTCCAAACAGCTGCAACGTTTTGATTTCATCTAAGTTCTCCTTTATTGAATCAGATAATTTAGTCTCTTAGCTTGGAAAATAGCAGTTAAATAAAAATGAACCAAATTAATTCTACCTAATTTCTTTCTCTCCAGATGACTCAGGAGCAGTACATCCTGGCATCTCAGCCAAACCCTCTTCAAAAGCCAGGATGTGCAACCGTATACCCAGTGGGAATTTATGGCTGGCGGAAGCGCTGTCTTTATTTCTTCATCCTTCTCCTCCTCGTCACTATGATCGTAAACCTAGCACTGACCATCTGGATCCTAAAAGTCATGAACTTCACTGTGGTGAGCACACTGGTCTCTTATTGCATTACTGTCTCTAGGTTATACTTCTTCTTATTGACAATCATAATTGTCTGTTATGATGGCTATAAAGAGACTTTTCCTGTGTAACTGATCCCTTCTCTTCCCAACTCTCCATGCTTTAGTGTCTGATAGATATACGAATCTTACACAAGTTTGTCACAGAGTTATTATTCGGTGAGAAAATTTCCACAGCGTTCCACTTTCTCTCGGTTTGTATGAATTTCCTTTCTCAGATGTCCAGGTGTACTATATTAGCAAGCATGAAGTCACAGAGCTTTATTTACCCAGCTGATTCATCCTTGTTTAACAGCATCTGGTACACATGCTGGCAATGCTGATTTTTGTGTCTACTATTTTTTTTAAACATGTGGGTCAGCAAAGCTTTAAACCTGAAAACTGAACTGCAATCAATTTGTTTGTCTGCTGAAAAATCAATGAGGCATAATACATATATATCCATGGTACATAATACATAATAAGTATCCATGGGGAAGTTTCTCACTTTAAAAGTAATCTGTTTTGTGAAAATGAAGCAAAAAAGGGTGACCTCATGTAGCAGACCAAAACCTCAATGCAATGTACACTCCCAAACGTAATAATTTTCTCTTTCTCCGGCAACAACAGCTTTATAAAGCCATCATGAGTTACAAATTTATTTATTTTCACCAATTTCTGCAAAATGTGTTTTTTCCAACTCAATTTACCAGCCTGGTCAGCAGCTATTTCAGCTGTAATATCTCCCAATTCCCAGAGGGGCCTCTGATTTGACTGGAAATATTCATGCAAATCAGCTCGGTCAAGTCAATACTTCCCCACTGTTTGCCTAAATGGTCCCCAACAATCAAATCTCCTGTAAGCTGGCCCCAAAATAGCAAAAGGGAAAATGGTGGGATGAAGAAGAGAATGAGTGCGAACATCAGGCTCGAGGAAGGAGAAAGGCAGATGGGTTATTTCTCAGGAGCCGTTAGCAAGTCTCTGGGGTTGGTGGATACCGCTGTTACTAAATCCAATTGTGCAGATGAATTTCCTTCCCGTTAACCCATGAAGCCGAATATTCATCCGATATTAGTCAAATCCCTCACAGTGATGAATGTCACATGCCATTATTATTTCTTTGCGAATATTTCTGTTGTGAAAATGCAGAGGGGAAATATTGGAGTATAAAATTTTAATTTTTTAAATAATCTAAAATAAAACTTTTAAACTGAATTAGTGGAGAATACACAGAGGGAGTTTTTTCAGTTCCCAGTTTCTAATAAAAGATTATTTTACATTGTGTGAACAGTAAAGATCAGGAGTGGACAAAATCATTCCTGGAAAATTGCAGCACAGGCTGTTCCAGCCATAATTCAGGAGACAAATAAGTAGATTCAAAACAGTGAAGATGAGCGTAATTAGTGGAATCAGGTGTGTGTGTGTATGAAGGTTGAAAAGGAAACTATGCAGGACTTTGACCCTCCTTGCCCATCCCTGCTATAGCTGATTAATTGAACCACAGTACAAAACTTGAAGTTGTAGTTACTCGTTTTAATCACTTGTACATTATTTGAATTGAAGTTCCTCAAACTAGATTTAGAAGGTCACAATGATAATTGATCACCATTTGAAGGATATCTTGGAAATTAAATGATCTAACATGTTTTATTTAATTCACTTAAGTTATGTTTTGATTATTACTTTTTTCAATATGACTCAAACATTGAAGATGTTTATGTGACTGGTGGGCATACATGTTATAACACTATAAGAAACTGTTTAAATATCCCATCTTTTTTACCAAGGGAGTGAGCAGAATTGGTCGAAGCTGCTTCACAATGCGTTTTCACTTGTAATGCTCATCAAAAATAAACCAGAAAGTCTAGTGAAGTGTTCTCGTCATCCAGTCTTTAAAAATATTATAGCTACAGCTAAATCTACGTCTTGGTTAAATTTTCACGCATACCCTTATTCACCAGGGTTGCTTGCAACACAAGTAAATTATGTGTAATGTAAAATTATGAAATACAAGTTTATAGGAACACTCCTTGAGTATGCTTAAGTTTCCTTCCAGTCTTGGCCTCAAACTGTTTTTTAACCATTTTTTATAACCTGTTGTGTTTGTATTTATTTATTTATTTGTTTGTATTTTTATGTCAGTGTTGTCTGCAATTTTATTTGTCAATTCATTCAAGATCCATTTCAGCCATCACAGTCTCAAAGAAATGTACTGGAAGCTAGAAGAAGCTGCCTCGGTTGCATCATGTAAATTTTGCTAAACCAAACAAGGAACCTTTCAAAATCATAATAGGGGCCCTTTAAACGAAGGAAGACTGTTTTTACCCTCTTTTTTTAATGAACAGAAAATTTTAAATGTAATTGCCTAGTTTTGCAAGCGTGGTTGGCGAGAAATGGAGACGCATACTAGGCAATTTGTGTAGTCTAGTGTAAGTCGGGGACCGTTGAACAACCTGGGCCCGGAGAATACACCCCCCTTAGATTTCCAACTATTACAGGAGTTTAAATGAGGAGTAGACCATCTTACGCAAAGTAAGAAGTGAAACATGCAATTTGAGTGGCAAAGGGGTGGAAGGAGGAATAGCTTGCAAGATGTAGATGTTAGCTCTTTGGTTGTGTCTTATATGCTGGAGATAATATGGGTAGGGTGGGTAATATGGGACCATATGATTAGTCAAGTATCAGCCAAGCTTCCCCTGAACTTATGCTAATCTGATGATTAACGCCATGAAGTCAAACAAAAGCTTTTAGTACGTATGATGAAAATGACAAGAAAAACAACAGTATAAATGGGTCATAATTGACTACTAACATAAAAAGTGATTTTGTGAAACGGGGTTCAAAGAGGCGTGACATGGTGGTAGCAAAGACGTCTGAGTGGCTTAATATCATAAAATATCTTAAAAAAAAAAACAAATAAGTCACCCTGCTCAGTGGGTTCATGAAGGTCTAACTATTTTATTATAATCCTTATGGACTTGGTCAGTTTTAACATCGAAGTAAACAAGAAGCTGCTCACTTCTGGAATCAGCCTCAAACGGCCACTCAAGGGCCAACAGTTTAGTAACTTCATGTCATGCATCGAGGTTGCCTCTTGAAATTAAAAGGAAGAACTCAAAATTAACTTACAACTTGTGTGCATTTTTAATTCCTTTTTTTAGAAAATGATTGGTTACATAAATACCAATGATGTTTTTTATGCTTTTAATAAATGTAATCAGATTAAGATTTAGCCTTAATACAAGTTTTACTTTAATTTCAAAATGAACATCCCTTCTTTTTAAAGCCATCCACCAATGATGTTAGATACTATGTACTTCATTTAATTTCATTAATTTGTAGAGGAGTTAATGAGTTTTTGGAAAAGTAGTCTCTACTGTTAATAGATGTAAGATGTACAACAAAATTGTGGTTATTTTCTACCTTTCCATTGATTCCTCAAGTTCGGTCTTTGAAGTAAGGAAGCAGAGAGTTTGTGCAAACAAAGAAAAAAAGAAAGTGGGTACACGATCTTTGCAACTTTGAACTTTGAGTGAAGCCAAATGCTGTATTTGCCCTTTTTCAGAAGTGCAACGAGGTGTCACACAGCTCTTTCTCATTGTCTCTCTCCGTCAATCTTTTCCTTTTTCTGCTTCTCTTTTTGGAATGCATCTGATCTCTTGGTCTTTGTGCATGAGCCTGAAAGGCTGTTTTGAAAGCTGAATCATAAGCAAGTAGACTTCATTGATTTTATTTCAGTAGCAAACTCTCTTGTGTGCTTGTGTTTTTGTGAGTGTGGGTGCGTGTTCATGTGTGCTCTTGAGCATGAACGTGCTAGGTCATTGTTTGTGATGGCTTGTGTCAACATAAGTGACCTGCATGCTTTTTGTGGGAAAAAAAAATATTTTAGTCACTAAATAAAGACTGTTTCATGTTTGTAATCTCATGGTGGAGTTTGGCAATGCTGTCATGTTATGTTCATATGGATTTGATTGTCTTTGCATCAGGCAACCCTGTACATCTCATTGTGTTTTATCAATAGTGTTTCTTGAAATCCCAATAGCTTAAATGAGCTTGCATCAGTTACTGATGATATGCATCCAAGCATTACTTAATTTAAAAGCTGTTTTCCCTGATTATTTCTAAACTGAATTTTACAGAGCAAGCTGTTTTTGATAGAAAGGGCAAGGCAATCATTTATGCATGCTTCCTGTTTGGTCTGCTTATTAGGGATTTGATGAATAAGGTTCCACATTTGAATGATTGCTTCCTGATTGTTTATTAGGTTTCAATGTCATGGGTCACAGCAGTAAAAAGACAATGTTAGCAGTCTTCAGGGTGCCTGAACACATACTCATTGTCATTTTTTAGCTTGAAATCCAATTTAAGCTTTTAAGAGCCATTCTCTTACATTCTTGGTGTTCATTTAGGTTTTTTTACCCCAGTATAATAGAAAAGAAAAGGTGTGTATCATAGAACTTCAGGCATAAATACAGTAACAAATGGGTTCAATGAGAGCAGAAAGAAAATAGCAGCGTAAATAAAAATAGAATGGTCTGAGATGTATTTGGTTGTTAATGTTGGTTTTTGTGCATTTGTCGATTGGTTTCAACTTTTACAAATCAAATGTTTATGTGGTTTAGTAACTCAGCCACTCAGTGGTTGTTTGTTTTATAGTTTTCACAATTGTCCACAAAACGTCAGGATATATACATGAGATAGGGAGATCTTTTATAAATGTTTATTGACAAACAAAAAACCAGCTGAAAGCTGAAATGAACCAAGAGTGGAACTTAGTTGGAACTTAAATACTACCAGGTGTGGAGCATAATAAACTATCAAGGAAACACATGGAAGCCAACCAAAACATAAACAGAGGGGGTGAACAAAATCCAAACTGGACTAGGGAAAACCAAAACTAGCCTACAACCAGAAACCGACAATGACCAGAGCATCTTGGATACTAATACTAGCAAACATGATGATTTCCTGTAAGCATTTAATGCTAGTCTCCTACCAAAACTGTTGGTAATTGGATTAGGTGTCAGGTGTTGTCTGACATCTAATCGCATTGTATGCAATCGCATTCTATTACTTGGGTAATTGCATTTAAATCACAAGACAACAGGACACGAAGATTAAATTTACTAAAATAAATGTGCTTTATTAACAACCAAAACGATATAGTGCAAACAATGTGCAACACAAACGAAATACACATGCACTCCAGACTGAGGGTTACCAGGTAAAATAAAACATAAACAAAACTAGAAGGTAGATATAATTCTAAGATAACTAAACACCCACAAAGCTCTAAACTAATCTACGCTAACTAAAAAAAAAAAATTTAAATAAAAAAAAACCTGGTGCACACTGCTAAACTTGTGTATATAACAGAAAGTAATCCTACATGAGAGATGTGTGTCACATGACATGCTAAGCTGCCTCTGAGACCTTGGAGTTCAGAAGACAGTGCAAGTGACAAGTAGGACCAGAGTGACAATGGTAAGACCAGAACTCAACTTAAAACATTCACTTGAGTCTGTATTGATACTTTGGTGATCAGTGCACTAAGAAATGGTGCAGAATTGCATCTGGCATCTATGGTTCGAATCTGGCCCCGGTCCTTTGCATATTCTTTTCCCCCTGATCTCTCTCCCAAATATTTTTTCCTGTCTCCACTCTGAACTGTCCTATCTGATAATGGCATTAAAAAAAGCTACATTACCTTGTTCGGCAAACATCACTTCCATTCTTGTTCCATATGTCTTTTTTTTTGCAAAATAAATAAATAAATAAATACTTTTGATCTACACCTTTGTGCCAAGCAACCTCCCTCCTCCCTATTTCATGGGTCTAATCTCTGTTGAACACCTAAACATCACCTGAGATCTCTACTATCCTTGCTTTAAAATTAAATAATTCATCAGCTTCCTTTGGTTCAGCCACATAGCTTCTGCCTTAGGACCCCTCCCAGGTAACAGGGAACATTCTTGTTACATTCTCTAACGTTCTTTAAAGGTTGTCTAAATGTTAGCTCATAACATTTAAAAAAGAATGCTCTAGTAACATTGTAATGAAGTTAAAATAAACTAATTAAAAACTTTATCTAAACAACGTTCTTAGACCATTTATTAAAGTTTTTTTTCAGTAATGAATGTTCTCAAAAACAAAGGAAAGTGTTCTTGGAAAAATGTTCTCAGAACATTCCTAGAATGTGTTATTGTGAGTGATGAATGTTCAAATAACGTTTTGATAATATCAAGACTACAAAGACATTTTGTTTTACTTTTAGAAAGTCAATTTAAAGTTCCATGTTCCTGGGGTTTTATTTTATTTTATTTTGCATGCCTTAAATCAGATTATGACGGATACAGTCTCTTAAAACTGTTATTCTTGTGGCTTTTATTATTCTGTCAGGTGTCCTTGAGAGCTTTGAGGAGCATCTAATAAATTCTGTTGTTGTAGTAGTACTGGTAGGGGATGCAAGTTAAGTTATGATTACAATAAAAAGTAAAAAATAACTTACTAAAAGGTTATTCAACCCAACAAAATGCATAGAACAGCAGGGTCTTTTTTCTGTTTTTTCTATCTTTCAGATCTTAGAACACTGAATCACGGTGGCAGAGCATTTCAATAATTTAGAACAAGTTATTGTCTTGATATTGTAAGCTGAAACCCACTAAATTAAACAATGAGGATAAGATCTTGACTATATGCTGCTCAAACATTTCAAACCATAATTTTATAATAACTTAAGTGGTTAAAGCTTAATTAACTTACATAAAAAAATGCCACCACAAGAACCTCAATTAACTTAATGTGCTACATATTTTTCTGAACTAGTGTTAATTCAAGGATCAAATAATCATCTTTATCCACAGTAGCAGGCTTTACCAATGCTAAATAACATCAGAATGTTTGTTAAGAAAATAAATGGGGTCAGTTAAATTAGGAATTAGTTGAATTTAAAACCATGTTGCTCTAGGGAAACTGATTATATAATGACTTAAAAGTTACAAACTCATGAAGCGTTTGTAATGTTTCTGAATACTTATACAACACTGTTATAACTGTACAATTGCAATTATGCAAATACAACATTAGCATTTTTAAAAGCTGATTGCATGGTAATGTTCTTAGGGAAACATACATCCAGAGCAAATCTCCTGTTTGTGTGCGAGTTTGGGTTCTTATCAGGAGTGTCTGGTAGATTAAACTTTGATATTTTTGCTTCCTGGCTCCATGCAGATTCAGATGTAAGGCATTGCTAAACTTCTGGACAGATGTTGAGACAATATGCCTTAATAATCCATAATCTTACTGTAAGACATTATTTTTGAGAAAGAATTTTGTGCGTGCTTTGCCGCCTGATGTTGACTTTATTTTTAAATCCAATTTTTTTTTGACAGACATGCTAAAGACTCCTTGAATGCCGTATACGTGTGTTTGAGAGAGAGAGAGAGAGAGAGAGAGAGAGAGAGAGAGAGAGAGAGAGAGAGAGAGAGAGAGAGAGAGAGAGAGACTGCTGACTCCACTGATTGGTATCTGTAGTGAGAAGAGGTCTGGAGTATGGGAGATATTCAGAGCAGGCTGTTGTTTTGCTGCTTCTTTTGACAGCTAATCCACTGAAAAGTGAATAATGGAAGGACTAGCTCTTTCTGTATTGTTTTAGGAAACTCCAATCAGCACTTTTAGTGGAGACACACCTGAATGGCTACCTTTTTCTGCAGTATATATCACAAACCTGTCAGGTTTAATGCTCCCAGAAGTGTTCAGATGGTCCGCAAAAAGCTTGTTTATGCATGGTACTATAGCCAATGCTTCAGGAAATTGAAGGATGTCCATAGTTTTGGTGAATTCGCTGTATACCTGTTTATTTTTTATGTATCAGGGAGACAATGTCATTGACATAAGGACTGAAGATCTATTCCTAATCATGAGACCTAATTCGGATGTTGAACATCATTCTAGACAGCATAAAAACAACTTGAGAAAATCCTCCATCTAGGCTTGTCTGTTCTGCTCCACCTACTGACAGCCAGGAAATATTTACTTCACGTTGATGAAAAAATAAATATTCCTAATAGAATAGTTCTTAGGTTAACGCGTGTGTGGAGGAATGTTTAATAGTAGAAAAAACTAAAACAAAACATGAACAGTCATTAAGAATAAACTAAATTCCCGCAACAAAAAAATAGAGTTAACAGAGCATTGTTTTACTGTTTTTTACATGCTTTTGCATGGATTTGAACAGAATGAAAATACTTACTCAGAGATCTTAGTAGGCGGAACAGTGAGTGTGGCTCTTTCAAAACCAGAACCACTGATTATATACCGTGATATTTTCTATTAACTTAGGGTCACAGACCGAAAGGATTTAAAAAAAAAACCTTGAAAAAGGGTAATTTATTTACATTAAAACTGTGACAAAAACAGTGAAGGGTATTCTTAACTCTTATTATATAATAATATATTTATTAATGCATATTAAACCAAGCAGCTTCTGAAATATTCCTTTATTTACAGAAATAATGTAATTGGTAACCTGTTATTGGATTACTTTCCTCGTGTTTTATTAAAGTGATGAAAATCACACTTTTTAAAGTGACACAAAATCTTTAATACCCACAAACATTTTAATATTTGTATTATTATTATTTTGGCTTTCTAAATATTTACCACTCATTACCATTTAATACCGTGTGTTCATAAAATAATGTATGTAAAAGCTTTTTACTCCTAATAATACATAAACAGTCATATTACGCCTAGATTTTGCTGTGTTCTGTGCTGAGCAAACTGATTTAATAAAAAAAAAATTAATTTGTCAACATAGAAGAATTAAATATAGTAGTGTTTTGGAACTTATCTATTTGAGTATAGATCTGTGAGCATGCTTTCTTTTTACAGTATCAACCGATTGGCATCACTGAGTGTTTTTATGTGTTTGGTTACCTCGCAGCTTTCAGCAGCTTTCTTTAGAAACACACAGACCACTCTGAATAGCTTCAAACAGCACAACATTAAACTCATAGCAATGGCATTCAGTCCCTGTTGGCACTCTTGGTCACCAACCTAACCCAGCGTGAACCCAGCACACTTAGCTCACTTTTCCCTTCTGTTTTAATGTCAAGAGTCTTTTTAAATGTTCAGTATTTATTTAGCTGCTCTGAAGCATTTTCTTCAGACCTGTGGTGTGAGAGTGGGAAGAAATGTGAGTCACTGAGAGTGTGCTTTAGATTTGGGTGAAAAATGTAGCTTTGATTCTCATGTTTTTTCACACTGTGGCATTTGATTGTGCTGTTCAAATAACATCACACTAATCTCAAAGTGCAACACCGCTTAATTTAATCAGACATTTAAACTCTGCATGAAAGATTACATTTAGGCATCTCTACGTCTACTGTATTTACAGGAATGGCTTGTCGTAGTTGCAACTCATTCAATATTTAAGTTGAGGTTTTGTTTTTGTTTAATGCTTGCAATGTTACAGTTTTACAGAGATACGGTAGACACAAAAATTTTTTTTACTCAAAAATGTTTACTCAAAATTGTAAGAATTGAATGATTTTCTTGATATAAAAAGAGGTTATTGAGGCCAACATACAGGAAATCATTTTTAGTACATTTCAGGGAGTTTTAAATTGACATTTCATGTGTCAGCTTTACTAGTGTGCCACCTGCTCAGTCAGAAAAGTCACTATTGGCTGCTCCAAAAGGTGGTAAAATGTGCTAGATGACTTCATTGCCTAAATAATGGCATAAATGGGGCCTTTTTATTTGACAACACAATATGATATTATTAGCATATTCATTATAACATATACTATAATAAATAATATACATATGTTTAAAAATGTCTATTGTTAAAAATAAATAAAACTACATTCAATAGTTACACAAATGATCAATGGGATGGCACCTAAAATGAAAAACCAACCATATTAAGGTTTGTGTTTTTACAGTTTTTCTAAATTGTTTACACACATTCCCTGAAATAATTTCATTTTCATATACTCAGAACCCTACCCACAAATAAAAAAAACCACAATAGGCAAAATCCCTCAGTTTTCCTGCAAACTGAAATTTACATTCTAAATAATGTTATTCATTCTCAAAAAAGGGGAGATGTAAAGATGTAGATTCACTTGGATTTTTATAAGTAAATGTTGAACAGAAACAAATTTAACTCTTGCTTACAAAACGAAGAGGAGCAGGACAGCGTGTGCAGTCTGAACAATACTAATGCAATGCAATGATGATAGACTATGACAAACACTGGAGCATGTCCAGAGCCTTTGAAGAGAAATTGGGAGTCTTCTGTTTAGCTCTGGGAGCAGGGAGAGCCTGTTATGTCTGTGAATTACTCTGCCTGCACCATTAAAAGTTGTTGAAAGTCTCCAAAAAAGACAGGAGAAGTCGATAGAAAAAAATCGCTGCAATAGAAATCTAGTTGGGAACATTGTGCGTCAGTTTACTGATGATGTACTTAAGAATGCACTAATGTGACGTTGGAAATAAATCCATACCACTATTTGACATTTAATTGTTGTGTACAGACTTTGTGCAAACGTGTGAATCTATGAAGCAAAACCTTGGAAATGCTTTTTGCTTTTGTGCATGGAGCTCAATACTGGCTTTGACTTCTTGAGGGATTTTTTACGCTCGGATTAAACAAGCAAAGCTTTTATAACGTTTCACTGGATAATCGGTGACCATCATTGTAGACCATTTTTAAGTGAAGTGAAATTCTCTGGAACCAAGAAAACTCCACCTGCAAAATACTTAGAATGTGACTGTGTTTGAAATGTGTTGTCAACATTCAATCTCAAAGATCGCATACAGCTATTTTAATGTAACAGGGAAGTCCTAATATCAAGGATAATAGAAAATGATCAAGACAGGCATGAAAGGTTCATAAGGTCCATTGCACCAAGCACATCATCATCAATTGATTTTTCAATTAATGATTAACTGTAATTAATTAATAATTAGGGCATCATCGTGGCACAGTCAGTAGCACGGTCTGTATGGAGTTTGCATGCTGTCCCCGTGATCGTGTGGGTTTACTCCGGGTGCTCTGGTTTCCCCCACAAGTCTAAAGGCATGCAGTATAAGTCAATGGGTAAAAACAATTGTCCATAGTGTTTAAGTGTGAATGTGCGTGCATGCTTGTGTGTGTGCGTGCGTGTGTGTGCGTGTGTGTGTGGATGTTTCCCAGCAATGGGTTGGAGTTTGTAGCCTCAGAGCGGGAACAATTGTTCTTACATCTCGCAGCTTTGGAGCGCTGGAAGAGTCTAAGACTCTGAGCCTCTGTTTTACGTGATGAAACTGTCATCACATGATACATCACATGGGGTATCATGAGTTATTCCCGCAGGATATCTCTTCACAGTCAGATAACATTAAGATTAGGCCAAGAAATTATGTTGTTCTTTCCTGGTCGTTCTAATATCTATCTGTCTTGACTTAGTAAAATTAGGTTCCATGATTAAAGAAAGCATAACAACATCTTAAAGTTACAGAGATTAAGTAAATCATTCAGATAGCGAAATATATCCTGCCTTTCTCCCCTTCGACAATCTTGTGGGGGAATATCACAGACCTAGGTAATGGAATCGTAACTCTGATTGCTTGTATAGTGGGCTGTTTCATTGCTCGTAACCTATACATCCCATAGTAGACAATTTAAGTAAGTGTGAACATAACGAATGTTGTTTTGATTTATTTGATTACATTTCTCCAACTTATAAAAGATTGAATGGGTCACATGGGTATACTTAAACAAGAGAAGCCCTTACAACAGTCACTGCACTGAGCGCACATCTGCTGACCATTACATCACATTTTTGGCATTTGATAGGTCAGTGTTTTCCAGCTGATCTAACTATGGATGCCTTGCGTCTTTGCACCTATACTTTAAAAGCCCTTTCCCGAACAGTGCTGTCCTCGAAGGCTGTGTGATGTTAATGGCCATTATGTCAAATGTGTCAGAACTTGATGGACTATGCTTCATCCCTGCTGGGTTTCTGGAGTGTTCTTTGTTCGATAACGTTCATATCTCCTAAATCCAACTGCAGCTACTGCCAGCTAGACACTTTATCACTTAGTTTAAAAAACTGATTCTCCAATTCCTCTTTCTCGCTATCCTTACTGTGTTTGAGATGGTGTAAAAATGCTCCGAAAATGCAATCACACACATGCACACAGTTGGATTGGCAATGATATGTTTGTCCAATTAGCCTGGCAACAAAGAATCATTAGCTTGACACAGCAGTATATTAGAAGCTGATTAAAAGAAGACACCAGGTCCTGTGCTGAGAAAAATGCATGGTGCAAATGCATATCTTTTTGTTTTCTCACTGCAGGCTTGTTCTTTTGTACCCACACTGTCCATCATGATTCCCCTTTCATGTTTGTTTTGTTCTTTTTGTCTTTTGCTCTTTGTACTATCTTTGTTGTTACTTTCCACTGGAGACATGATTATAATAATACAGGCTGTCTTTTGGGTGATTCGCTTGCTGTGTGACATTCACAGTCTCTGTGTTTATAAGCTTTGACAATGGTTAAGTCCAAAAAGTTGCAAAAACTTACAAAATTTTATTAGTTTTGAATATACTTGACAATGAAGAAAGCTAAACTAAAACACTGTAGGAAACTTGTGCTAAACAAACCAAAACAAAACTAACAATTAAGTATTACTTTTTAAGTTAACAAAAAACTAAAAAAAAATTGAAATTGACAGGTCTGTTTAGGTTTAACAGATAAAAAAAATTTAAGAGTAAGAAAACCGTGGTTAAAGATTATACACAGGAGCGCAATTGGCCCATAAAAACAGAACAAATCAATGTGCTCAAGCTAAACAAGGAAAATGAATAAAAGGAAAAACATGAACAGCATTCATGGCTGAAGAAAAAATGATTATGAAAATGAGTTCATGATGTGGAAAAGCTGATCCGATACATTTTAGAGTATAGTTGTGAACATCAACACCAAAAGGCCCTGCTTTCTTAGGCAGCTGGAACCAAACACCAAACTCAAAAAAGGCACAAACCATTACACAAGGGTACCTGAGGCTCTGTCATAAGAAGATCCTGACAATAAATACACACAGTTATACAAATGTCTGTCTGTCTTCTGTTCCTAACCCTCTCTCACTGTTATCCACATGGTTATACTTCCAAAGTAGAAGTCTGCTTAAAAAGTATGATTCTTAGCCATTACGGGTATTCCTGCCCAATTAATGTGTATCTGGTTATCTTAAAAATGCATTTTTTGTCTATTAGGTAACACTGTCAATCCAAACATAAATGCATCAGTTTTTGAATTAAAATGGTGACCAATGTAAAGTTTTTTATAAAATGACAGGCATATTATTATCGTTTAAAAGTAAAAATGTATTTTTGGGGTTAAGAGGGGTTTGACATCGACAGCATCCTTTTTACAAAGCCTCAAGTCTAATAGTAGACGGAGTGAGAGATTGTGTTGCTGTTAACTGTGATAAAGCATAGCTTATGACATACACAGGACTACAGCACACCTAACATATTAAGAATGTATTTAATCACAGAGCAGATACACCAAACTGCCAAAAGTATGCTGTTCAATATTGCTGACTTGACAAAGATGCAAACAAGGTTGAACTTGAAATAAAAGATACTGTTTTAAGAAGGAAATAGTTTTTTTGTGGCAAAAAGTGGAAGATTTTTTTCATCAAGAACATTGTTATTATCATTGTGTGAGCTGCTCTGCTTTTTCTTTTTTTTTAGGATAACTAGTCTGGAAGCCTCTGATTGGCTGATAAAACTTCAGGGCTAAGAGTAAACTGTCGCCTATTGAATCAACATAATATTGTTTCAATTCACCTTCTACAGTTTTTGTATGGACAGAATTTTGGAAGGGATTACGTAAATCTTATTTTTGTTAAATATGTAGTATTTACAAAGTTCTCTATAGTTGTTTGTTTAAAAAATCTATCAAATTAATTTACAAAAGTTGCTTTATTGCACATTCCAAATCCAAATCGTTTTGTGACTCTATTATTGATTTTACTGCCAAATACGTTATTCAAAACAGATCAGATCAGGTTTGCTTTTTGCCCAATAACCCAAATTCTCTTTGAGTTTAAACCCCTTTATCTCCATTGCTGGATGTCTGGTCATTTTTGTCTCTGCTCTGAACTAAAACTCCATCTAACAGACAAAAAAAGTTATTGCATTTTGGAAAACTCAGGTTATTGTACAACACTGACAGCCATCGACAGAACAAGGGATAGAGTGTTATTCCATCTCTCAGTTATTTTTTGACTTATAGTTAATGCATAATCATCAAGACAATTCAAATACCTGCACTCACTAGCACGATAGATTACTACTGGATGATGCACAGAATAGATATTTATAGACTTTCCAGTGAGCTCTAAACTCAGTTTGTTCTGTGATATCACTGACTGTTATAAAATGTGCAGAAAATGCTTCTGAGATTGATTTTGAGAGTTATCTAGGCTTAATTTATTATAGCATGTGTGCATTTGAAGGGACACACAACTGCTAGTTTTCATTGTTTTCAGCTGTTCCGCAACATTAATTTTTAAATGTGGCATCCAGCAAAGGTTGTTTAAATTCAATCAGACATTGATCCATAGTAAACCCATGCCTGGCAAAGCATTGTTAAATCCACAGAGTAAAAACAAATAAAAAAGCCCCTGTGACCCTGTAATGGGCTTTTATTATTGAAATGCCAATGTCACGCCACATTGAATTACAGTGAAATAAATACTTTTATCAGGAATTCACAGCTAAGGTTTATTTTGAAATGTTTTTAGGTTTCTATTTATGTTTATAGTTATGCCATTTATTCAACAAGATACTGTTTATTTGTATAATGAATATTGTGGAAATTTTCACAAATCATTGTGTCCGAACCCAGAAAACATTTCCCTCAACAATAATAACTACTTTATAACGACAATTTATTCTAAGATTATCAAACAATGAAATAAACATTGACATCCCAATGGGGCCTACTTTTAAATACTCGCCTTTTGGGATGGTCATATTGGGCATCCTCTCTCTTTCTCCTTCATAACAAACCAAACAGCAGGGTTATGTAACACAATAATATAAAACAAAAACTATTAATTAGACTATATATAACAATTCAAATTTTCTCTCACATGTATTTGTAGCAACAACAGATGCAGAGAAGACAGTGATGAAGGCACTGAATAAATACACATAATATGAGTAGAGTGAAGACAAGTTTGAGTACAAATATCTGCAGTGAAAAAGGGCATCCTTCTCTAAATCTTGTCATAACACTGAACAGACAAAAAATCCATCTTGAAAAAACAGGAAAGTAATGCTTCATTAAAAAATATTTTCAGTTTGTTTATACATAAAGCATATAAATATTTGCATATATAGTTGCAGTTGGAGTAAGGTCTGTGTCATCATTTTCGAGTACAAGCGCCAATGTATTTAGCAGAATTCCCTCCGTAGATTTATAGTGCAACACCTGTGCCATCATTGGAGATTCCTTTTTTTTCAATTTTTTTTTTGAGTTTTTCACCCACATGTCCCAGAGCTGTTTGGTCTTAACAAGATCAGTCCACCGTGATCAGCAAGAATCTGTTCAGTTGTTCATGACCGAGACAGAGAAGTGCTGAAATGGAAAATGTTAGCTGAGAGGAGTTGATGGAAACAGGCCCCTGTCACAGCAATTGAAGCAGAAATTCCAGCTTTAATGGAACTATAAGAAGAGCCAGTTTTAGACCTTAAGGACTTGTTGAAGCTATTGTCACTCTCAGGATCTCCCAAAGTGGCCATTGACCGACAGAGTGTCTGATTATTGAGTTGACCCCAGAATGACACAAACTATACCACTGCTTCCTCTGTAACACTGTCAGTTCCGGTGAAACGAAGGTCAGAAGTAGGAAGTGAGAGGCAGAGCTTCTGTATTAAAAAAATCCATATAATGACTATACTGTATAATGTTCAGGTTTCAGCTGTGTAAACAAAGCTATACATAGTGGCTATTTTTGATTGAAAGAAGTTTGAGTGAGCTGCTTGTCAGATTTTTTTTGTTTGCTTAATGGATGTATTAACTGGCTGATTGACTGATTGGTTGATTGACTAATTGAAAGAGTTTTGGGCCAGATTAAAATATAATGAATTAATGGCCCTGTCAGCCTTAAACCAATATGTTTTTTAAATCGTACTACCCCCCCCTCCCCCCCCCCAAATAATTAAACAAAAAAAACTAAATACATGTTTTTACACAACTATTTACATAATCTTATGTGCATATATATATATATATATATATATATATATATATATATATATATATATATATATATATATATATATATATATATATATATATATTGTATTAAATATTAAATAGTTGGACTCATGATTATCATTTTTACACTTCATGATAGGCTCAACATCAACATTATATAATTATTATTTATTTGTTATTATTTAATTGTCATGAAGTTGTTTTGACCATAATTTCAATTTTATTTGACTTACAAATACATAAAGAGGTATATCTGCACGCACAAGGACACATACAGACAGACAGACAAACAATAAACGTATTGTGTTTACCTGACATTGTTGTGATGTCTTTGATGCTGTGTTCTTTTGACCACAATACTTCAATTCAAATTGTAGAATTTTATATTTTTTGCATTAAACTATGATGCGATGTGAAACATAACGCCCCCTCACAATCTGCAGGTGTTCATTGTCTTTTATTCCTTTGAAACCATTCATTGTCTCCTTTTAAAGAATAGCAGGGTTAACAGTGTCTAAAAAAAACTAGAACAAGAATCAGATTTCCATTCACTGGTTCATTCTATCTGTTTTCCTCTGTGGTTTTGGATTCAAACACATAATAAGCATCTTCAATAATGGTCTCCTTGCTTTTACACAAAGTAGACAATTTTCTTTGAGCAGACTGTTATTAAAAAAAAAGTATTTCTTTTTCAGGGTTTTTAGGAAATGTCAGCGTCCTTGACTTCCAGTGTCAGAATTACTCTTTCTTTTGTATGATTTGCCTGAGTTAAGTTTTCAACTACATTTAAATGGAATGTTTTTAAATGTTACATTAATGCTTGTGATTTTTTTCAGCCGCTTCTGTTATTTGTGTTTCTGCTGTTAATATAATTTGAAACCGTTGTATGCCTCTCTCAAATGTTCTCACTTTCTCTTTTTTAATTCTATGTCACTCAGGATGGAATGGGAAACCTCCATGTAACCAAAGAAGGCATCAGATTAGAAGGAGTTTCAGAGTTTCTTCTTCCACTTTATGTGAAGGAGGTCAAATCAAGACGGGTAAGATTCCCCGTTTTTTTTTTTTTATTTTAAAATAATCGCAGGTCATTGTCAGATTAGTTAGCGGCTGTTTAATACATTCTTTTGGTTAATCTAGTTTCTAAAAGTGTTAATAATTCTGACTGAAAAGCAGTCACCTCATTACATTTGGCATGCTTTTTGAAAGAAACAGCCATGGTTTTGATTCATACATGTTCAACTGATGTCGGCAAACTGAGAGATAGAACATTGTGTTTGCTTATGGGAGATAGGATTCTGCTCCTGTTCTTTTTACAGATTCTCAGGTCAAGGAAACAGAGCTGCTGCCGAATCAAGCTTAAACAGCTCAAACAACCTGCTGAACTTTGCCTGCTAAATCCCTCAGTGATGTTCTCTCCCTCTCCACCACCATTTATGAAAAATCTGCTTACTTTTGTTTGTCCTGATTTATGTTCTTATTTTTTAGGCTTAAACAAAGGTTTGTGAGGCATTTAGTGGGCTTGTTAGCTGACTGCAGGTTTAAAGGGATGATTCAAACTTGGAATGAAATTTTAAAAGAAGAAGAACATTTTAATGGAGATTCATATAGAGATGGCACCTATGGTACCATATTTGAACTGTTATTAATTGGCCAGAAAGTTGCAGGTCCTTAACTCCATAGGCACTTGTAGAGTTTTTAATCTTTACTTAAGCATTCGTGAATAATATATTTAGTAGAATTCTGTTGATCTTTCAGCAGCAGCCATGGCACTTCTATTCTTCCCTCGGCCAGGTTTAAAAGATGGCATTTCCTCCTGGTCCCTCAGCATATATTCATCTTTTTCCCAGAACTCTCCCATACGGATGAGCTTCCACAAAACGATTCTGATTGGCTCCTAGAGCCTTAAAATGGAGGGTATTCTCTTTGATCTTTGAACAAAGTAAGCACTAATAACAAAATTCCTAAATTGACACAATGTAGTTCCATGTTGGATAAACAGATTAGTAGCAAGCACACTAATCACAGTCCTTGATTCACACATGTTTATTCCTATAATAAAATAATGAACTACGATGTCATTAATAAAAGAAATGATGATGTGTAAGTTTAATTAACCCAACACACTTCAGTGTTGAAGTTATGATCTGATTGGTTTCATTTATTCAGATTTCAAGAAGTGAGTGTTTTGTTTATTTGCGTTTTCCCGGGAAACTATGTTTAGTATTCACAAAAAGCATGTCTACTGAAAACCAGCTATCATAAAAAGATAACGTCAATTAATTATACTTAGCCAGTTTCTAAAGTCAAAAAGCTTTTAAGAAGAAATGCATTTCACCAAGGTTGGCTGATATTCCCTGTAGATCTGATTTTGCTAGGTGTTCTCATTGTTGCAGCTGTTATGAAATATTGTTGTTCTGTTATACAAACAACATACGTTGTATGCTGTTCTACTTCCTCACTGCTTAGGTTTATTGATCAGTTGATACAATTCTATTATGAGAAGCTGAGATAGACTTTGACGGTGTAACAAATTGTATATTATCTCTCCCCTAATGTAAGTCGCTTTGGACAAAAGTGTCTGCCAAATGCTAAATGTAAATGTTATTGTTACATGATTAAGAAAATGCAAGTTTTTGTTAAATACACATAATATTATTTTACTCAGTTGCTTATCATTGTAGACTAACATTAAGCAGCAACTTCAGTAAATTACAGTATTGTCTACATGAGTTATTTTAATAGCAATTAAGTTTGTAATTACAATTATTTTAACGCCTTTACACGAAAAACCTTGCACATAGTCAATCATAAACAGCTTTGTTTAATGTTCAATAAATGAATAACTCAAATCTAACAATGTGTTAGGTGCGTCCCACAAGAAATCCGAGATAGACTCAATTGCAAGAGTTAGTCTTTTAATGGAGCAGAAAATATCAAAATTATCCACAGGCGGATAGGCCAGAACACAGTCACAAAACAAAATAAAAAGGCACAAATAATCCACAGGCAGAAAGGCCAGAAAACAGTCACAAAACAAATAAAATTCAAACCAGAGCAGAGCGAGGCTAGACAACCACTGGCACTTCCGTGCTAACTGGAACTGGGAATACTGAAGTAGCCAGGGCGAGATACATCAACAGACTCACAAGGAAGGAATGGAAACAGGGGTTTAAATAAGGGAACTAATTACCAGCAACAGGCTGCAGCTGTGCTAAATGAAGAACCGGGAGGGAGAGAGCAGACAGGGCCTAACACAATGAAAGTCACAAACTAATTTATGGGAAACCTACTCAAAATAAGGGAACATTATATCTGAAGTTTACATGTTTAAGAAATGCTGGAAATATTTTATTTCCTTAAGCTTTATTTTTTTTTGTGATTGTATATTGTTCAATATATCAGTGGTCCTTACCCCTGGGCCATGGACTGGTATCAAATAATCTAGGCTACAGATCAAATCATAAATTATTTAATTTTATACTTTACCTGAATCTCAAAGGTCTTTTATTGTGAAAATGGCTGTAATCTTTTCATAACTCCTTGATCACTTAAGCTCCAAAGTTTAACTCACAAGCTATCAAAATGAGTGAGAAGCAGACATATTTAATTTTTTTTCTTTCCAAAATGACAAGGACAAGTGAAGAAACAGAAGAGCCTACAAAAAGAAAGTTTTTCAAAAAATATAGACAATACAAGGAGTCCTACTTGAAAAATGGATTTATCCATTTCACACCAGCAGAGCACACTATGCATAATGTACAACAAGCTGCTCTCTAAAAAGACAATCAATGCTATTTTTTTTTTAAATAATTGATTTTGAAGGCAGAAAGAATGTTGTACTCATTTTATTTTGTGAAATGTTGCAAGGACACTGCTAATTAATTTGCATTTGCGAACACAGCTGAATAACGTTTATTATTATATTTACAACCTAGAAAATCTGTTTACATGCCCCCATAGCCGCAGTAAAATTGTTGTGTTGACCAGTCCGCGGTAGTAAAAAGGTTTGTGGATCACTGCAGAATATAATATTCATTATCTAATTTTAAATCTAAAAAAAGAGACATTTGTAAAACAGCATATGGTAATCGAGTCTTATATTTAATTCTGGAAGTAATAAAAAAATCAGCTGCTATGTTAACAGTAAGTGTGGGTAGCGTGGTTTTGTTGCTCACTGTTCAGTCATTGCAGGGAGCATCTGTGATGTTGAACTGAGTGCACCGGGGATTCTAGCTTCTCTTGATGAATGTGACAGGCTCGAGTGTAGATCACGAAGACGAATAGGGCAAGTGCATAAGCACACATTCTTTGTCAAGCACACATTCAGAGAGGAGCACAGGGTCGTGTTTGTCCCCAAACACCCACCCTATGTTGTACACATGCATCATTTTCTGCTTCATTTGTAGTTGGCCTATGTTGACCTTGAGCACCCAATTGTAAGCACAACATTGTTGATCGATTTCCCTCCCTCTCTTCACTACATTCCCTTTGAGTGTCACAAGTACACAAATGGTGGCTATCGCAGAAGCAATCTCAGCTAGCCAAATAATCATTCCAACTCTATCATGAAATAAACATAATTTCACAAATTTGAATTTGTTTTACCAGGATAGGTGAAAATGAAAACATAAATCAAGTAAAGAATGTAATTTTGCTAACACATGATGGAAACCATGTGAAACAATGAAAGTTTTTATAAACATTTATTGTGGGGGTTGTTTCTAATTGAATGTCATTTCTACAGTTGCAGGATATTTGGTTTTCTTAG
The DNA here is from genome assembly GCA_900490495.1 of Danionella dracula. Lineage (NCBI taxonomy): Eukaryota > Metazoa > Chordata > Actinopteri > Cypriniformes > Danionidae > Danionella > Danionella dracula. The sequence continues at coordinate 3,716,902 of UELW01000600.1, forward strand.
CAAGTAAGGTAATAAAGGTATAATCACTGAACTTTGCATAAAATACTCAAAAAAACATGCACTTTTGTGTAGCTTTATTGGTACATTGGCTTTGAAATTTCTGTTATTTTATGCAAAGTGTTGAAGAGTTTAAAAACAGAAAATGGTGAGTAATCTGTACAAACAAAATTGTATTAACATATATCAGGAGGAACACATCACATTCAAAAGTTATTGACCACAACCGACTACCTAGAAGACATCTAAAATAAATTTCTGTTTGATGCTTTAAACTCAAATGCATCTCAAGCCACAACAATTACCGCTAACTCGGGTGCACACATCTGGCCGAGCATTGGGTTCAAATAAAGTTTGGCCAAAATTTTTGCATTGATTTTTCACAGAAATCTCTTGCACGAGCAATGAAAGTTGTCTCTGTTGATATGTTCTTGATGTGTTTTTGGGACAAGAGCAGCTAGATGGCACTTGATACAAACCCAGGACAGAAAACAGTGAAGAATAAGAAACCACAGAAGAAGAGAAAATGGATATTCCGGAGCTCGTCTTGTTAATGTCCAAGTGTGTCACTGACAACGAGTCACTGCATCAACATTAAACAGCAGAGGTGTGAAGCCTTTAAACTCTTTATTGAAAATTCAACAATTCAGCTCAATTAAAAAACTATTTAAAAAACCAGCACCTCTCAGGTGTTATTGTATCAGCTACCAGATGTATCTAATATACTGGCCATTTATATACTTAATAATTTGAATTGTGTTGTCTTTTGGATGACTAACAATCTTTTGTCAAAGTTGAAAAAAAAATACAATGTCAAACACCTTTAAAAGCAGGGTTTTAGGTTCATTTAGGCGCATTCTCACAAAAGGTGACTTTGTCACTGCTGTTCTGGGATTCCCCACTATTGGGTGTTCCCTGTTTCAAGCTAAGCAAAGCAGTGACGTTTACCAAGAAATCAATATTCTGAGGAGTCACATACAAAAGAACAGTCTCTCCTATTGGATCTTGAGTGAGAGAATCCATTTTAAATTACTTTAAGTAAAACCGTTTTCCTCACTTGTCTTTTGTAAAATTACATAATGTAGGTCAAGTGCAGTCACCAATGCAAACTTTTCTTTCTGTATCTACAAGCCTGCATTTGCTGCTAAAAATAAAAGGATACTATAATTTTATCACCAGTGGTGTGAATGTGGTGAGATTGAGGGGTCTTGCACACAGTCCGCTATAAGCTTATTATGCATTATTTGAGCTGCCACAGTAAAAGCTTGGTCCCCTGTGAGTGTGGCTCGGTATTTGCTGATCTGAGCTTTGAGTAGATGTTTAAAAAGATATATGACGGGGCAGCACATTATAAAGCAGATCATGTGAAATGAAGAGAAAATAGGGGAAAGGATCTCCATTTCCTGGTTGAAGGATTTTAGCAGTATTTTTGAACAAGCTGAGATGTATTTAAATAGGTGGTGAAACTGACATGGACTGAACAAATCTTGAGAAATGTATCAATCCTGTATCAGATATTTGGCCATAAAAACCTAAAATATGCTATTATAACTAAAACTGTATAATGTGTGTGTGTGTGTTGTGTGCGTGTGCGTGCGGGTGTGCGTGTGCATAAAAACCTAAAATATGCTATTATAAGTAAAACTGTATCATGTGTGCGTGTGTGTGCGTGCGTGTGTGCGTGTGTGAGGGGACGGGTTCAATTAAAAATATTTCATTTTAAAGCGATCAAGTTTACGCATTATAGAGTAATACAGTAACTCTAAATTCATCTTCAGTAAAAGGCATTTCTGAAACCACAGTTTGTAGAGCAGATTCATTAATAATGATAAAGTCCTTTACCACTCCTCAGATAAACTTGTAAAGAAGCCTTGTCCTTCAGCCAATAAATCAAAGTGCCTAATGTGTTAGTCACAGTGATTAGTATTAAAGGACACAAACAAAGCACTGGCTTGCTGTTAGCCTGTTGATGGCACTCCTGATTAGCTTCAATAATCACCAGTCAACATCAAAGTCTATTTTGGGACCTTTGGATTTTGGCTCAATGCTCCACAGAGAACACAGCAAACAGCAAAGAACACAAAGAACCCATTAGTGGCCATTTTTGATCATGCTACTGAGATGATTGTGTGTGTAATCGTATCTGTTATTGTTTTATCTGATCCCAAAGCTGATAGTCCAAAAAGATGTGGCTTGATGGTTTTGTCTGAGCGTAGTGCCTTGAGCTGTAAAGCTAAATGCTGGAGACAAGCTTTGTCAGTGGCTTGTACAAAGAGGGTTTGTGCAAGGCTATGGATTAACAGCATCTTCTGCTGGACCACCAATGATGTGTGACAGACATGCATCGAAAGATGAACACAATAGAAGTGAAAAGAAGGGTTTTATAGAAGACTAATAATTATAATACTATTATGAATTAATATAATAGGTTTAGATTTTAAAAATGAAAATGTAAAAATAAAAAATGAGCATAACTGGATGTCAGTAATGCTGTAGATCAAAGATATTTAAAAGAAACAAAATATAAAAACAAGTTGATACAGAATTACTATAAACGCAAATGCATCTCAGGAGTGTGTGACACACAGCTGTGTGGGTCATGGCCTTCTACCAAAATGGCATTTTTAGGTGCTGGTCTTTGAACCACAGCATTTGTAGTTGGTTTTGCTGTATGTCCACACTTGTTTCAGTGCCACTGGGAATTTTTCAAAACACCAGCTAAAGGGGAAGTTTTTTGTTTGTTTGTTGTAGGCAGAGCTTTCTTTCAAGACCTGTGTATTTTGACAATTTTCTTTAGTTTGCCTTTTTTTTGTTTGCCATCCAGCTGCTAACTGGGGGATCTTATACTCTAAATCTTGGGCTGTGAAGGATAAATCAATGAGAGAAGAAAAACATGCAGTTGTGGTTTATCTTGTTACTTAAATAAATTAACAAACTCATAAACAAGATTAATTAAAGATGATTAAATAATTGCCAGGGTAGCACTATGCCAACCATACCCAAGCCTGAAGTCAAAAGGATGTGCTCTCCCAGTTAGACACACTCATCATACCTTTACTTCCTAAATATAAGTAAAAGAACAAGTTTATTAAAGTGTTTAATTTTACAAGAAATAAATAATTATTGATAATATAATTATTTACACATACAGAATTGGCTCCTACACTGAGTTTATGGCAGACGTAGCAACATTAGTGTTCTGTTATATAAAGTTAGTGTTTGCATTACTGCGCATTGTGTTAAAGCACTAGATGCATTATTAATGTATTTAATCACAGAACAGACACATCAACATCGCTGATGACACTGGGTAGATTTTAGAAACATTTAGTTATTGGTGAAGAAAGCTAGGAATGTGTTTATTATTAGGAACGTTGATATTATCCACTAAATAGAGTAAACTGTGTCGAGAAAAAAAACTGAAACTAAAATGGAGTCTCGTTTGGAAGCTTTTAATTGGTTGACATGACTTAGGATTACAGTCAACTGGCACCTATTGGACTGGCATACTTTTTAAAGGGTTTTAGATGTGTAGCGACTTCCAATATCCTCATTTAGTCACTTATGAGTTTTTAGCTCCAGAAAATCTATACGTCATGCATGCAGGATGTTTTTGTGAAAAAAGGACCAATTGGACTCCAACTGGAAATATGTGTATCATATTGCGTTCAGATGTATTGTGTTATGGCTGCCAATCCACTTTCACTTTCCTGAATGCTACCTGTGTGGATGTGTGTATTTCTACACTGATCTTATGTCACCTATACCCATGTGATTAAATAATACGACATAATTTCCCCATAAGAGAAGAAAGTATTTAAACTAAATAGTATTGGTCCAAAAATAAGTGATTTAGCATTTTAGTGGTATACGAGGATATGTAGACATGGTCTTAGAAATGTGTACCAACAATAGATACAGTATAGCATAAGAATAATTGTAACTACTTTAACTGCTATATTTTAACTACTGTGTCATGTGACCAACATGCTTCATTTTATTTCTCATAAAATAAACTGATCCTACTCAAACTTCCTATTCTCCTTGAAAGTAGTGTCACAAGTGTAGTTTCCATTCACACACTTCAGAATAAGGTTTAAAAAACGTTTTAACCTGCTAGTGTAATATTACTACACTTTTGTAAAAGAATACACATGTTTATTTTTGTCCCTACACCTTTTGTCTCTAGTGAACGTTGTACATCCATGCTCTCTTTTTTATTTGCCATCTCTCATCTTTCATTCTCCCCTCGTTCTCTGTAATAGTCCCTAGTGGCCTTGTTTCGAGAATGCTTGGATTGGGAGTTGCTAAAATAAGACAAACCTTCTGTGTTGTAAGCATTACATCTCATGCTCTTTGTTTTGCATGTTCTCTCATCCTCCCCTCCCTCACAATATGAGCTTTTAATTCTTTCTGTAAGCGAATATTGAGACAAGGGAAAGATTCCAGATGACTAATTTTGGAACGCCTGCGATGATTGTAACTATATCCCGAGGAGTCTAAACACAATGAACAAATACAATGGCTAGATTTGCTTTTTTTTGCCAAACTTTGCTGAAAATTTACGGAGGTGTATGTATGTTTGGGTATAAGCCAATCTCAGCTTTTTTATTATCAAATTCTATGAAAAAAAAAACATCCAAGGATTTTTTTGTGTTTCGTTTATTATTTCTGCCCTAGTTTAAGAACAAAATGGTCTTTTAGATGCTGACTCAATCCGAGATTCCAAAAAGCATATTATACATAGTATTGTATATCTTTTTCTAAAAGCCTTAAAGGGCCAATATCATGCTGCCTTTTAGTGGCTTTTATGGTAATAGATAGAATAAAAAAATCAAACCATCTACGTTACTGAACAAAAAAATTAATATTGCGGCTGTCAAACATTATTGTTAATGCTAATAGATTCATTTGTGAAATTAACACATACATTTTCTTTAAAAAAATTGTGCCTGAATGAACATCATTATGAGTATTCCTCACTTCATCTCAATCAATATGAAGTTATTCTGGAATAAGACATGGGAGCAGACGATTTATTCACCTTCACTTTTGTTTTCATGACAGGAGTTTAAGACCTCCTGGATCTGCCTTTTATTGAAGCATAGAACGTGGAGCACGTTTCTCATTTCTCACAATTTCTAATTGTGGTGTCCGTATTTTACTTTTTTTTTACCCATGTTAAGGTATTTTCAAAATTCTTTCATTTCATTAAGTTGCTTTGCTCTTTATTTATTTTTAAATATAAAAAGAAAAAAAAATAAGTACAAGTGAAGAGGATTTACTAAATAATACCGTAAAAGCTTTTTCCAACATTTAACTCTTTTGTGGATATTTAAACAAAAATGGTCACATTTTAAGCAAGTATTTCAAGTTAGACACATCAGTAATCATGGATGAGATAATATAATTTATTATTTAATAGTGCATTATATTTAAGAACATTTCTTTTTTATTTAACACATCAATATTATTAATCACAATTATTAAAGTATGCTTTTCTGAATAGGAACCTTGCTCATGCTGTAAGCTCTTTTACCCTGTTTATCTGCAGAGGAGTGTATTACAGTTTATTAAGGTGAAACTAAAAATAGCATACTAACACAACATTCAGTCACATTTGTGATGAGACTGATTCATTATGATTAATCACAGAAATAAATTAAAATGAACATGACTAACGTAAAAACTGAAATGTTGATGTGAACAATAGCTGTTTAACAATTAATCTCATTTCAAGGTGATCAAAACGAGACCATTCCAACCTCCAAAAAGCTAGAAAGACATAAAAATAATAATTGCAATTTTCACACTCTCATTTACATAAATATAATTTGCCTTTTGGACACAATTTACATCTGCATTACCTCTTATCTTAGGGCAATGTCATCGCAGGTCAATTCTATTTCTTATTTGAGTGCTTTGATTGATCAGATATTATGTAGCTTTAAATGCACTCTGAAAGTGGAAAGCATATCACAAAGAAATCCGGAAAGATTTCTAAGGGCAGTTAATGTCAATCTGCTGCTGTTTTAGAGATTCAGACATGACATTTTGACATAAACATGACGTAAACACTTTGTTTCTATAGAATAGTATGTATAGTTGTATAGTACATTCATTAGTATTTAATGGTGCATTACTAAATAAGCATATGTTTAGCTAAGAGTTTAAGAGCATAGTTAATTGGGGAAGCTTTCTCCATAACAATGAGTCGTACAATAGTTAAGCAAACATATAAAACACAATTTGTACTTACTGTAAAACCTTTAGCAAAGTTATGGCAGTTTGATGAAGGTTAAACAAAGTGCAAACTCACTCCCTATGAATGAACAATAGGAAGTTACAGAAACAGTAATGTATCGACTTACCACTAGCTGTGTTCAGAAGTAAACATACTAATTAAAAAAATATATATTTCTTTATTACAATAATTTCTTGAAAAATATTTTTTTTACCTTGTTTTACTAACCTAAAGGGGTTAAGTAATCTCATCAGCATCGTAATCAGCAAGAAGTCTCCTTTGGTTGTTAACATTATCAAATATCTCATCTGTAGTGTGGTAGCAGGACACCGTAGGTGTTAATTCCAACCTGGAACGTACTCTAGAAATTTGCACAATTAATTAAAACAAGACATGCTTTTAATTAATGCTACTCATTGACATTACACAGGCTAGTAGGGCATTCTAGCTTTGATCTTCATTCGTGTGTAATGACATTTTGCCAGAGGGCGATGTAGCATGTGTAAAAGGGCAAGGTAGCCATCGGGTGTTTAGCTAGTGAAACCTGGAGTACAACCTAGACTGCGGAGGTAAATGTTAGAGGTGATAAGAGTCTGTCAGCTGGACATAGGAGAAATGAAGTCTGAGCTGGACTGCCAACCAGAATAAATCCAAGTAATCTTCGAGTTTCAGATGTAGAAAGTGATGCACAACCTTTGCTTGGGATTTTCTTGTATTATCTTCTTAGAGAAGAAAGGAAAAAGGGGGCTTATTTAAGATAAACTGTTCTTTTAGTTTTCCAGGAACACGTTAGAGTTATAAAAAGAAAAAAAGAGGATGTGTCATGTAAATGATATCTGGTGCTCTTGGAAGGGACATCCCTGAGGAAGTCAATAAAATGCATGCTTGTTTATTGAACACATTCATTCAGCTTGAGTGTCTGTCCTGAATGTTATATGTAATAGCTAAAAGCTTCTTGCTATGTGAACACATATTTTTTTTAATAATAACCCAGTATGCATGATCCCTTCATTTCAAATAGCACACACTTCACACAACACATAATCAAGTAGTCATTTATACATATTTTATTCAGTATTTGGAATTTAGCGGTCATGGTAGGATAGAATGAAGAATTTAATACTAGAGACTTTTCAATGCCCCCTGGAACTGTTATGAGTTGCGAGAAGTCTTTTAATGTTATGACCCAAAATGTAGAAGGCGGCTTAGGTCAGGTTGTAACATAAATAGGTGGAAAAACAGAAATGAAAACTGAAAGCAACAGGACACAAAGTATAATGTTCCAAAAACAAATGTGGTTTATTCACAATATTAATGCAGCAAACAGTGCAAGCAATCTGTAACATAAGACAACTTCACACTCCACACAAAGAACTAACTAACTTAGCAAATAGGAAATTCCTAACACACAGAACGTATACAATAGAGCAAAACTTTAACATACACCAACAAAAACACAAGTAGATCCTCTCTCTCTTTCTCATTCGCCCATTTGTGATCTCTCTAGCTCTTTCACTCCTTAAATGACGCTTCCAATCTGCGCACCGAGTGTTCCTTTTAAACTCCAGCTGCCGCCACTGATTTTCAAACCAGGTGAATGTGATCCGTCTCCGTGAGGATGATTGACATCTGAACGAGCGAGTCACGGATTAGCTGGAGTCACCTGGGAAATCAGAAATGCGCATAGAGTGTGAGAACAAGCAGGTGGCAAAGAAACAAAAAAAAGAAGAACATAAAGCGCTGCAGAAAACTCCCAGGATGGGTTATTTTGACACTATTTGAATCCCCCAAAATTGTGTGGTGTATTTATTTTACTTTCTTTTAGAAGCAATGCTTTATAAACATGCACAAAAAAAACACTATTTTAACAAAGGAAATAATGTTTAACTGTATATTATGAATGGTTTACATGATGCCATATAGTAATTTTTGTCAGGTTTCTAAAAATCACAATAAAACAAAAATGCAACAGAGGTATATACTCATGGAAGAAGCAGGTACCAAAATGCTTGAAGACGGAGGACTAACAGGAAGTGAATGAAACAAATTTGGTATCTCATCACAATGAGGAATGTGGGCGTTCATCTTACTCAGAAGTGTAATCGTAGCAGAACTGTAGCAGTGAAAAATTAGGAAATAAAAAGTTTTGGGAAAAATATTTTTACCTTAAAAAAAGTGGAATTCCATTGTTAGAAATGGGTAGATTCACCGTATGTCATAAATAAAAAACCCAGCGCGTCGGTTGGAGGAAAAAGGGGTACACGGCTCAATTTGCAGTACACAAACATTTTAGATGCTTCAAAGACATTAAGATAAAGTCTGAGTAAGTGAAAAATGTGTTAAATAATGATTTTGTAGGTTATTAAGCAATTATTTTAAATAGGCCTATAATCTGACCTTTCTATTCAGAACTAACAACAAAGTGGTTGGTTAAATGTATTATGTGGAACACTATCAAACGATTAGGAAGCACATGGAAGCAAAATCTAAAATATCAGATCGAGGGAATTCAGCCATGCAATACTTACACTGATAGCAAAAACTAAAATAAACAATATTAATTTGTTTAACAGTCTTAAGTGTTACACATTATTTAAATTTCATAAGTTTTATTAAGAACTAGTTTAAAAGCAAAGTTCTACAACATGATCTACTTTAGCATAAAGTCTACTCACTTTAAGTCTTTTGCCAGTCCTCAATTTAATCAAATCACAGTTTTTTTCAAAAATCATCACAATGCAAAAAAAACACATTTAATCTTTATGTACAAAAATGTTATTTTGTTGGTTTGTTCTTGATTTCGATGGAACACACAGATTCTGGTGCTGCTGCATCTGACCCCAAGTCGAACAATTTCTTTATTAGCTTGATAAAAGGAACTATGGGATTAAAATATGCAGAAAATGTACAAGAGAAACACTCTGTAGATGAATCTAAAACTAATTAATATTTTAAAAGCAATGTTATGGTTTTTCAGTTCATGACCCATTTAATGCAATCCAATTATAGAATATACAATCGAATGTCAAGTGATTTCAAGAAATCAGCAAAAACGGTAGAAAATTTCATAGCAAAAACTCACCCAGAAAAGGAAACAGAATGCAGCGTACATGTATGTCAATTTTATAGCATGAGATTAGACTACTAAAAATGTATAGACTTAATTACTTAGAATGTTGAACATTCTAGAACATTGAAACAGAATTGTTACAAAAAACTAGTTGTTGTCAAGACAAGTGTCTTTAGCTTCTTTGTGCTGTAACAATTTATGTCAAAATGTAAACAATTCTTGTAAACAAGCTTATGAATGAATTTAAATGTTATGTTTTCTTGTTTGTTATTATTTGCTATTGTCAACATTCAAGTATTTCCTCAGTACACACTCATTCTTGTGTGAAATTGTTTCTGCCGTGATTAGCTAACTGATTAACAAATCAGCTTCATTAGTTTATGGAAATATTTTTTTCAAAGTTCTTTGATTATGTTTTACTACTTTCATGTTAATCATCTTTAGTGAATAGGATCTCATCCTTCCTTTGGAAGCTATTTATAACATTCTCAAAAGTCTTGCTGAACTGTGTTGAAGTCTTTGTTTGATTATTCAAAATATTAATTGGAATTTCCATCACTTCTGAAGTTATACTTTATTTATTTATTTACCTGCACTTGTGTATATGTAAATAATATGAAAGAAAATCTAAGAATCGTGTATTTCATGTAGCGAGGTGACACTGAAACATTGCAGTGCATCTGCAATATATTGTTTTGTATTACAATTGCCATTCTCCAAAATTCACTCAATGCACCCACTATTTTCATTATATTTCATTCATATTTTTTCTTAATGTTCTCCTTTATTTAAATATTTACACTCCCAAGTTATGCTGATTTACTTAACTTCAAATAAGGTTTATTCCTTGATTCTAATTGACTGATGAACATAAGATTGAAAGCATTTTTCTGACTGGTTGAGGTGGAATTGTGTTGTTTAACATTCATTTTTGAGGAACCAATGAGATTTTTTTTTCAGTTTTGCTGTTTAGATCCTTAAACCTCCTCTAATTGAATAATCAGATTTTTTGGAGGGAGGGAACATCTGAAACAGATATATTCAATAAAAAACACTAGAATCAAACAAATGTATATTTCTTCAATCGGATACTGTGCTTACTTCACTTAGTTTGTTTTAAGTTGCACAGGGTCATGATGACCCTCATACCTAAATTCATTGCATTGTTTGATAGTTGGATTACATATCTGTACTTTTATTACTGTTAAATGTTGGACTCAAACTATATTATCTGATAAATGTCAAAACTTTAACGTTATGGTATTTATGTTCCTACATTGTAATCATTTCCTCCCATCTCATCCTCCATATACCATGCACACTAAAACACGAGAACGCTTGCTCTACAATTATAGATAAGCATCCAAGATCTCCACATCTTCCCATGAGGATGATATGGTAACAAACTGATGTGTGGCTACCAGATCTTTTTAAGGAAAGTTCAGAAAATCAAAAAATTTTCTGTGAACTACTCATTTAAAGCTTCCTGGTATCTGTTAAAGCAGTAAAATGAAGATCAATAGGGCACGATAAGCTGTATTACAGAGGATAGTTTTGATCGGCACCACAGTAACAAATAGTCCCTGTGGTCTGCTCATGCTGGGATCTAAGGGAAGATCTGCCTGAGAGTGTGAAAAGCACTCCTGAGAGAGTGATGCAGTATGTTATGCTGAAAAGCTACACAACACCATCTTTAAAAGTATCGCTCATAATTAAATAGATGGTTGGCCTGGAAGATGACAGAAAGAATGTGTGAATTATTGAGGTTGATGCATACTTTATCATTTTCTATTTTTGGTCACTTTAATTGAATGCAAAACTTGATTTTTTTTTTCTGTAAATGCTTTGCCGAATTTGTGTCAAACACTTAAACTAAACATGGAAGACCCAGGTTAGTGTCTGGATTGGGAATCAAGAGTTAGAATGTTAATGTGTACACTTTCTTGCACTGTATAAACAGAAAATGTCAAAACTAATAGTTAAAAAAGGCAGCAATAATTTAAATTTTTGAAAAGGTGCAAAACTGTTCTTTGAGGTACACTATTCACTCAAAATGGAAAAATTAGGATTAAGTTAGTCATATCTACAATCTATGTATTTTGAAAAAATTAACCAATCAATCAAAATTCCCTGAAGTTAAACAGGTCTGAGCATAGTTAGTACCTGGATGTGATGTTTCAACAGAAAACTAGGTTGCTGTGAGAAGTGGTGCTAGTGAGGCCAGCAGGTCTGTAGGTCCTTTGTGGCACTTTTCCTTTCACAGTTCTGTGCAGTTCTGCACGATATTTTGCACTTTTCCATTGTGTGCTGGTCGTGGAACTGACAACTTTTTGTGTCCCTCCTTCAAGCTGGTTCCACAACTGACGATAAAACCATCACCTACCCCATTCTTGCATCATTAACTTGCAAAGTAGATATACACGTGTGATGAGTGGATTCATCATTCACGAAAGAGGATACAGCTTTTATTGTGTGTAATATTGTTGCTTGCAATCAAAAAACGCAACGCAATGTCTGGGCAATCTTGGAAGAATGTGTAATACACCCAAACACCGAGAAACAGAAAAAAAAAAACAGTCCAAGGCATGTTCGGGATCCATTGTTGTTTGTGTTCAAATCTCTGTCGCACTCTTTATTATGTCAAAGTGCGGGTGGTGCTAAAACTAAGTGACATTGCCTATTTAACATACCGACACTACAAACATTGGCAAACCAAAGCTGGCCTATTACACCGAACTGAACTGTCTACAATGGAAAAGAGCCATTGGTTTCTGTTGATCTGACTGACCCTGTAAAAGAGCACTGTTCTTTGAATAAGACATTAAACAGAAGTCCTGACTATCTGTGATCATTAAAAAAATACAAATCAGGTTGTTTTGTTAAAAGTAATTTGTCATTCCTGGTCAAATTTGCCCATTCCTTACAATACCTGTATGATAATTGGGTGAAATACTTTTTACCAGAGTATTGGTACTCTGACTGGTAGTAAACTCACAATTAGATTTTAAGTTTGTATTTTGTGTAGATTTTGTTTTAAATAATAAACCCAGTGGAATTAAAACAAACAGAAATTAGTACAAATCATTTTAAACGAGAGAGAAATATGGTGACAGGGCAGTGAATCATCAGAAAGGTTAAAGATTTAACATTGGATGATAACTAGCACCCTTTATGATGTCAATCACTGGGATCTGACGAATGTAGAAAAATGCATGTATACTATTGGAAAGTAGGTAGGTTTTCTGCAGGTCAAATTTAAGACTTGTTAAGAAGGCTTTTTTTCTGACAGATAAGAATCAAATTTAAGATCTATATCATAACATCCAAAACAAATACAAATTATTTTTGCATAATAAACAGAATGCTTCAAATACATTGCTTTATACCCCAACAATCACTTTTATGTTTACGAGCATTTTATCCAACTTTGGCATCCCTATCTGCCATTTTTTTTTACTCATTTATGAATAAAGTTTTTTGTCAATATCTGGCAACCCCAACAATCACTTTTAAGATTTTTTGCATTTATGGGTGTTCACAAGTGTTTTACTAAACTCTGGCAACCCTGACAATGACTTTTACGATTTGCAGTGTATTTTCTCAGATTATGGCACTGCTCACCATCATTTTTTTTTAATTTACACAAGTTTTCTCAGACTATGGCAACCATAACCATTTTTTTACATTTGGCAACAACAAAAAAATCCTATCAAATGAGCTACATGGACAAATTAAATGTTGACCACATATTCATTCACGCGACAAAGATTAATTGATGTATTTTTTTTGTTCCATGATTAAAGCGTGACAGACATGAGCAGATTAAAAAAAACCTACAAAATACTTGTTTTGGAGGCACAATTGGTGCAAATGTGACGCAACCAAACACACAGAAGGCTGCAAATGCAGTTATTAAAGTGTCAAACCCCAACACCCACACATTTGTGATTCACATTTAGAGTACACATACACTTATAAGAGTACACAGTACAATCTTGAGAGTGAAATGAACTCTACCCAGAAAAGGACCAAACCCCCTTTTGACAGTGTACAATTAACACTCAATCTTATATCTATCAAAAAAAATATCTGCCAGGCCCTGCATCTCAAATGTTTATTGTACTATTATTACTTTTTTTTCTATTTTGCTACATACAACTCACAACACAGTTTTTCCCATCTCAATGTAATTAAAATATTTAACTTTATACATTGTCAAGGTACAAGTTGAGTGGCTCAGCATCTATTTTACTCCTTATTTAGTGAAAGATCAAATAGACCCAGAAAAGTGTCAATTTAACCTTCTAGATTTAACTGTATTTTTGTAATTTGCTTGTCTTTATTTTTGAAGATCATCAGTTAGTGAAACACTCATATCCTCTTAAAAACTTCCTCTCTGTACTCATCAGATTGTCCATTTGATAATCTTTATCAAAACTCTATAATTAGATTTGCTTCGAATCTTTTTTTATTAATAATCACAAGATAAATGCATATTCCTTCAGAAGCAATTTTTTTTCTTGCGTCATAGAACAAGAGAATAAAAAAGATTCGACTGACAAGAGGTGGGTAAAAGATGACAGTATTTTCATCTTTGGCTGAGCTATTGCTTTAATAAGATATAGACTCAGAGATCAAAAGATTCAGCCTATAATGTTAAACAGCAGTGCTTGTCAAGCTGTCTTTTTAAGCTTACGTCTTAAGATTTTTTTTTTTTTAAGATGCATTCTATTAAACTTCATATACAATATAAATCTTGCATTGACTATGCTGTCATCTGTCTGATGTGGTTTGCCTCATCTTTAAAATATAAAGTTCACTAGCTCATAAACCAATTTATGCGTGACATTTGTGTAAAATGTTGTGGTTTTGCACATATTCGCCTTTAAAAACTGTGTAAAACCATTTACCAAGCTGAAATATGCAATAAACACAATACAAAAAAATGATATTGTTAAGAAACTTTGTTGTATTTAAAAATGGTGTATTTATTTTTGTTTTTTCTTCCAATAACTATACACCATACAATAACACTATAAAGTGTTTGCTAGACTAGGTAATAGTAAGTGCTAATCAGACTCTTATTTCCTTTACTTGTACTGAGCAAGTGCACATTTGTGGATAAACGAACTACACTAACAGTTGGCCCTCAAAGCGAGTATAATTTACACTCAACAATCTGTTCTCCCCCTGCTTATATTGATTTATGGCTCTCACGAAATAAAACTCTATGCAAAGTACTGCATCAAATAAATTTTCTATGACAGTTGGGAGTTTTGCCATACAAAAGCCAGCTTCAGAAACTGCTACAGTATATTTCATCAATGAAAAATGTTAGTTTAATCAAAAACTCTTGAAGAGTGTGTTTGGAAGCTTTCTTGAAAGTTGTGGACCAATCAAAAACACTGGCCATAAAGAAACAGCTCTTCCAAAAACGTTCATTCCAGTTGTTAAGTATTCTAATTCTATTCTAATATGTTAATTTACTGAGTCCAAATAAAGAGATTTCATCAGCTTCGATGTTGCCCATCACTGTCTCTTCAAAAACCAGAAAAGCAGAGGAAATAAGAAATCAGGCCAATCGTCTTCAACCATCAATGTATGAAACAATAGGAACTTTTAGTATTGCTTTGTTTAAATTGGTTAGTATAATGCTTTGGTTAAATTAAATGTGGATTTCTGAACTAGTTCTTTTTTTTTAATACAGCATTGGGGATTCAAAACAGCAATTGAGGTTTGTAAATGTTTTTACTGAACATCTATGTGTTGTGCTGAAAGTAGTTTGATCAGGGCAAAAAATAAATACATTTCTTACATGTTTCGTTGAATTCCAAATAATGGGAGACACAATCATTATATGCTATAAAAAAAATTAATGATTGAAAATATAAAATTGGAGAAAAAAATCTTATTTTTATTCGTTTTGTTTATACATACAACATGTAACATGTTCCAGCTGCTGTGTCCTTCATATACAGCTGACTTGCCCAATGTTTCTGGCAGTCAAAGTTTTCAGAAACGTGTTTAATTTTTGTTTTTTTCTTAACCTGAGTACCTAACAAAACACAAAAAGGCACAGTCCTTCATTAAATGTGTTAATTAAATAATACTCATTATATTTAGCTGTATAAATGCACTTTTTAAAATGAATATCTTTTGCAGATGTTTTTTGAAACGTTATTGTAATTCTGGAATGTTGAGCGTTAGAGGGTTAGAGAGTTAGAGGGTTGTTGTCAACAGAGCATGTCAGTACATGATCAGTTTTTAAATTCACTCAAGCCCTTCACACCTGTGTCCTTTTAGTTTATAGCTAGCAATATAGATGATTTAGACCCGACTATAAAACAAAACAACAAAAATGATGCCCCTGTGCTTTATGTCTTAAAAGATCTTACACTTACCCTTTAGACTGGCATTTTTATATAATAAGAACTCTAACCATTTTGGTTCCTAGCCAACTTCACATGCAGAAACACAAACAGTACGCACATCCATGAACAGGCTTGCTATTAATTGCATGAATAGTCATGTTTTACAAATACATTTGAGGACACAGTGTAAAAGCCAGTGTTTGTGTTGTGTTTACATGTGATTCAGAGACAACCTCTGTAAATTCATCGCAGTCTTGCTCCAGTGATTGTTTACTGTCTGTCTGCCTGTGACTGACATAGATTTCCCACCAAAGCTGACTGTCTCAAATAAACTGAATGTTTATTTTCTGTAGAAATATAACAAATTCATTACATGGTCTTGTGAACAATCAGTGATAAACTGAAGTCTTTAACAATTAATGTTTATGAATCAAACTGTCCCCTTTCACTAAGGGTTGCACCTTGATTTTAAAACAGACTCAAATAGATTTTTAAAAACTCTCTATTGTAATAACCTATTGATTGATGACAAGGTTTTGCTGTTTTTAAATGGTAAAAAAACAAGACCATCCATTCATCCATATGATAACTTCAATTTGGAAGGTCATTCTTGAATCTTCTTAATATCAGGCAGAATCACAAACCACAAACTTTGGTCAATTTACCATACATGTTTTAACAGTACTGTCACAAATAATTAAGGAAATAGATTACACACTCGATAAAACACACATTAATTTCAACTTTTTAGATTTTAAGTTATGGTAAAGCTGATACAAACATTTCTCTCCTACTTACAATCCGCTGACAGTGATCTAGTTTTCTTCACCCCTTTAGCCCTTGAGTTCCAAAACAAACAAACAAAAAAAACTACTCCTTCTGTTTGGAAAGAGGTTGACAAAGGGCCATTATTGACTCAAACTGTGTTGTTTCAACCGGAGGGGTGGATGAAATGTTTCAGGAAGACTCAAAGAAAAAGTCTCTTTGTGCTTTGCTCAAAGCTGAGCAGCAGAAACCCTCAGGTGGCTTTGTGAAAGCAAGGCCAAATCACTGAACATTTTAAGATCGAGTATTTTTTTCAATGTTACAAGTGCTGAAGGTTGGCATGAAGCATTGTTGTGTAAAGGTTTGCACTTCCGTGAGCTGTACTTGACTAATTCAATGAATTGCATATCTGAGTGAATCGAAAGAATTTCATAATTAATGGGTGTATTAGAATATTGTAATAAAGGTTGTGTAAAATTGGAAGTCATTCTGACCTAAAATTTAATGGGTCTTTTTGAGACACAGGTTTCTGAACTAGTTCTTCTTCTTGTCTACTCAGGAAAAAATAGCTGCTTCAAATCATTGTAAAAGGGGCGTCTGAGTGGAGTTTGCCTGCTCTCCAACTGGTCACTTGCATCTGCAACCAAATTTAGCAAAAAACAAGATTAGCTCTTTCAGACCCTGCATCAATTTAAAAGGACAAATTTTTTTTTTTTTTTATTAGAATGAATTTATCTTGTGTTAAGAACTGTTTAGAACAATTCTGGAACAAGTGTTTGCTATAGTTGATCTTAGAACTTTTGTAGCTGCTCAAAAAAAAAAAAAAAACACACAATCAAAACAAAGCTCCGGTGGACAATCATTATATGCTACAAAATAAAATAATTATTTAATGAAAATATAAAATTGGAGAAATTTGGAGAATTGTATTTTCATTCGGTTTGTTTATACAAACAACATGTAACATGTTCCAGCTGCTGTGTCCTTCACATACAGCTGACTTGCCCAATGTTTCTGGCAGTCAAAGTTTTCAGAAATGTGTTTCATCGTTGGCGTTTTTCTTAACCTGAGTACCTAACAAAACACAAAAGGCACAGTCGGTGTGGCTCTACATTCAATATGATAATAATCAACAAAGCCGATCAAATTAAGAAACCACTAATGCATATGATTAACAAAAAAAAAAAAGAACAAAGCTATTAAATATTCAACTGATTGCTTACATAATGGCAAATAGTTTATAGTACATCATAAAATAATGGTAATCAAAAAAAGTATGATGTCACCTAAATGATGTTTAGTTTAAAAACTGACATTTTCATAAAGAATCAAGATTTCAATTTAATTTTGCTATTGAGTGATTATAATAATCCATGACAGACTTTCACACAAACTGCTACTAAACAGTACTGAATTTGTTAATGTATATTTTGTAATATGTAAACATAAATGTGTAAATCATATTAATAAACAACATAGTAGCTTTTTGTTATGTGTGATCCTAAAACATGAACAAGATGAGCATTAAGAAGAACCTTATGTAACTAAGCTCCTTATATGTTTTTGAAGAATTTCACAAAGAAAATAATGTTAAAATATGTTTTAAGCTCTGTGAACATTTTAACAAGGGTTTTTAAAAAAAACTAATATTTCTTAAAAAAATCTTTTCAAAAGAAACTTTTTAGCTCACCTAATCAGGTTGCTAAATGCCATCTTTCTTCAAAACAAATGTACTCTACACGCAGCAAATTTCAAATTGTTGCATTTTCAAAAAGCACACACCAGACACGTCACGTATTCAAGAGCATCTTCTAAAACAGATTCCAAACAGCAAGAGATGAAACAGTGCATGCATTAATGCAATGTTAACACATCCACTGGTCACTATTTGGCTCGTTCACTTTATCTTGCATATTAACAGAAATGTTTGGATTTTTTTTGTTTAGAATGCTGATACATCATCACAGTTGGCACTTCATTTTAAAACAGGAAGTACGGTACGAAAATCATTAAGGTTAAAATTACAATCTTCAGCAGTCAAATACCATTGTACCCATGTTAATTTCTCAAAACAAAATTTTTGGTTTGTTCTAACACTGGAAGAACAGAAAAATGTCCTTTTTGCATTTCAGGACTGTATGGGTGAAAACCACAGAAAATGTCAATCATAGATCAGGTGAACTGTTTTGTGATGAAAACAAAGTGCTAAACAAACCAGCACAAGTCAAATAAAAAAAAAAGCTCAGAAACAAACAGTGGACTTATTCTCAATAAGATCCAAAGTTTCTTATCTCTAGCACACCTTGTCTCCTAATGACTAAAGGATAAAGTTAATACCACGATAAATCATGGAACTCTGTTCATTTAGTAAGAGAGTCCCACAGCAGATGGAAAAAATATGTCTAAATCTAGCAGCTCAGCAGGTGTGAGCTGGAAGAGAATAATTAAAGGAAAGAAAAATACAATGAATGAGAAAGAATAAAGAACAGGTGGATGATAAAGAATACAGAACAGGTGGACAGAATCATCTTGCCTCAATGAAACACACATAATCGCTCTCTTCATTGTTCTTCTAGCATGTGCATTCGGCTCTGATTTGTACAGGAGCATAAGCAGAGTGAATGCAGCAGATTTAAATGGAAACAATCTTAATGAAAGGGCTTCTTTTGATGTGACCATGAGCTGGTCAGCATATGTCAGTTTTAATTCAACAGGTGACTTGTTTTGCAAGCTAGTGATGTTGGGTTTTGATAAAAGCTTTATTTTACATATTTTTGCTGGTGTGAAAAAGAGATTAAAGGTAGGTTGTACCCATTCTGTGCATGCTTAAAACATTTCTCACCTTTTGATTAGAAAGTGATCTTTTCTTGTTTGCTTCTGAAAACACTGTTTGTTTGTGATTTAAAATCTGTGTAGTGTTAAAAGAGTCACAATTCTGGATTTTGTTTTACACTTCTAGTTTCACTACACAAAATCACAATACATTTTCACAAAAATTGACCTTATTTGACTCCAAATATTATTTATGAGATACCTCAGATGTTCTCTCAGCTTGACACCATTAAATAATACCATTAAATTATTATTGTTTTTGGTTAACGAGACTAGTTGTCAGGCTCCAAGACTGACGATGACCCAAGAGCGTCACGTTTAACAGAGATTCTTTATTGAGTGATAGGGGACAAGGGGAAAAGGAGCAGACTTCAATGCCCAGGGGCTCGTAACGCTGCCGGGAGACGAAGCCCTCGGGGTGTTCACCGGGTAGTAGATCGAAGAGCAGAGGCAGGAGAGCAGAGCGTAGTCAGGAACTCATGGTAGGTCGGGTAGCCGGGGTTGACGATCAGAGAGCAGTCGGGAACAGGCAGGCGTTGGTTCTATCAGGGCAGGAGAGAGGAGCGTGGTCGAGGCGGTCCGAGTCGTCAACGGGCATTCAGAGAAACAGACAGGCAGGAAGCAGGTAACAAAACAGAGCCAGAAGTCACAAAAAGCTTGCCTCAACATGCTGTAGGTTCGCAGACGATCTGACACAGACTGTGTGAAAACAGGCGCTTATATCTGGAGAAGAGTTAATTAGGATAGGCTTCAGGTGTGGTGGTACTCAGCGTGAGAGCCAGGGGGCGTGGCTACAAATCAAACTCAGGTGTAATGGAAAACTACCGGGTGAGAGACATTGAGTAGGCTCATGACACTAGTACATCTAACTTAATTAAAAGTATATATATATATATATATATATATATATATATATATATATATATATATATATATATATATATATATATATATTTTTTTTTTTTTTTTTTTTTTTTTTTTATTATTATTATTTTTTTCAATATGTTGCATTTCTAACATAGTATTTTTTATACAATATAAATGACTGAATTACATTCTTTAAAATAGATTCTTTGATTTAAAGACCGTTCTTTCAACTTTTTGACTGTTCTTAAAGTGCTAAGGCCTTAATTTGTAAATTGTATTTGTTTTGTATATATGATGTCATAACAATGATGGACAGACTGACACAGAGACAGACAGACAGACTATACAATGTACATAATGTAAACAATTGTAAATAATGTTATAGTACCAACATATAATATATTGTTATTATGTACGTTTATATTAATGTTGTAATGGTACATATAAAAAGAAAACGTGATGTGTTGATTATAATAGTAAAGCTCTTTAGATCCTAGTTTCTACAGAAATGTCCAGTGGTCGGTTCTGGAGAGTCATTAAAAGTTAACCTTTACCCTAGGGTCCGTTTACCGTTTACTCATATGTGACCTATTTTTTTTCTCATATGTGACTCAAATTGATCTAAGATTCACAAGTGCACACTTGCACAAATTAAATTTTTGATGTGCAAGCAGACTTGGCATGTATAAAAGCATACCAGGCTACCTGTCCGAAGGAGGGCTTCGGTCTCTGGAAGCGATTTTACTATTTAAAAACCAACTAGTTATAACAAGATAATTTAGAACATGTTAATATATTATTAATAAACTCTTTGAAATCATTATTACATCTAATATTTAGATGTATAGTAATATAAATCATTTAGAATGATATATATAAATACTGTATTAACGCACATTCCTACTGTAACAAATGATAAATTCAGATAGTTATAAAGCTTTTACTAGATTTTGTGAGCTCTTCTAAAGTGAGGACTATTTGCGAATTGTAAAACATTACCACGTGAGCCTTAAAAGCTTGTTTTTAAATTTATAAGTTAAAAAAAGAATATATTCTAGCAAATATGTATTTACAAAGAACAATGATCTATAAATTATTAGATAACTATTTGCTAATACTTAATTGATGATTCATAGGGTGCAGGTATTATAACGTGCTACCTTTTTCATTGACGTTTGCCATAAATATATTTACTTTGGTTAACATTTAAAAATTGGGATTCTTTGGTATAGTATTTACCTTTACTTCCCACCTAAACAGCTTTATTTTATCATTAACAGTCAAGGTGCGCTAGTGGAAATGTTTCTTTAGGATGGAAAACATTCTGTCACTGCAGATTTATCACTTGTGTGAAATGCGATGGGTTTAGGTCCATGACTGAAGAAATATGGCCACACACTAAACACACAACAAAACCCAGAGAAAGTAGAGAAATGGAGAACTAGCTCTCGAGAACCTTCACTGTACGTGTCGATATATTGATTCGGAGAGCTGGCAGGTCCATCAATGTCAGAAAGAGTGCTGTGCTTTGAAGCTAATCTAAAGGCCAAATTCTCAGGCCCGGATTCTGAGGGATTCAAAGAGATATAGCCCCAGATGAGCTCAGAAAATCACTTATTCTCAGCATGTTTGCTTTTTAAATGATGGTCTGATTTGAGAATAGACTGGTGTCATTGATCTGCATGGTGTGTTTTTGCCAGTGGGGTGTGTGTCCACTTTAGTCTGCTGTTTGATTCAAACCACAGCAGAAGATCTTTTGCAGAAGAATATCCTGTTTGGGTCAGCGAGATCAAAACTACCACATGACTGCCACATGAATCTAGTAAACTCACCCTTCCCCTTCAGGGAAACTTAACAATTTAGTAGTCTCAGTGGATGGGCCATTTTAAATTGAGTATATCAATTGATATATGCATAACAATGTGATTGGATTTTTGGATTTGGCACAACTCGTAACTATACTAAATATAAATTAATTTTAATTATACATAGTTTATATTACTTGAAAGGTCTTTGAAACTATTTTGTTTTACAAGTGTTTAATTCAGGAGGAAAATAAATATGTTGGTAAAGTAAAGTTTGATTAATCATAATCACTGACATTATTTCGAGCTAACAATGCCTTCATTTATTTATTGGTGTGGTACTTTTGCTTGATAGTGTGTGGGAAAGTTACTGGCATGCAGTTAAGAACAAGGAGATTCAAATTTAAAGATGTTTAGACTATCCTGTAATTAAATGAGTGAACTTTTTTTTTTGTTTTTATTTACATTTAAAATTTTGACTCAGTAATGCCAGCACATTTAAATTGAAATTGTTATAAAAGAGCAATTGTAATTTAAGGGGAGTTGGTGGAGTTGGTCATCCTGTAAGTGGTTGGGGTTGGGGGATTGGTGGTTCGATTCCCATTAAGTCCTTTCTGCTGTTGTGGCCCTGGGCAAGTCACTTCATCTCTATTGCCCTGTATGGATGTGTGAGACTGATGGGGTGTGTTTGGTGGTGGGCAGGAGGCCGTAGTCATGGAATTGCAGCTGAGGGCTACTAAGGTGCCAAGCTACCAAGGTGGAGTGAATAAATAATGATCTGATAACTATAAAGCCCCTTTGAGCGCTGGAAAAGCTCTATATAACTTTAACTTTATTAAATCTGGGATCAGGTAAAGTGCTTCCGTAATATTTGCCCTTGGGGACTTTTGTTCTCATTTTCCCCTAGCGGGTTTTTTCAGTTGGGGCAATAACGCATTTCTGTTAACTTGCGATTGAATCTGTGATTGATCTCACACATTGTAAAATAATATCTGGAACTTTTAAATCACAAAGCCATTTATATTCTATATATTATACATTATATATTCTCTTACTTCAGCTTAATTACCTCTGTTGTTCTGCTTCTGTGAAATTGCTCTTCTGTATTCGTTACCAGACCCACTTTGGCACTCTGGACTTCGGCCTTCGATATCTTACACTATTCTCCTACCTTCTTGTTCTCCTTCATCCCTCCAGCTCCTCTCCTGACAGATGTCTTTTCTCCATATCTTTGTGTTTGTTAATGCAACTACTCCTTGGTGGTGTAGCCATGGCGAGAACTTTCTCTTTATCTCTTCGTGGTTGTCCTCCTTGACTCAGTACTGTCCAAACTTCCATCTTCTCCTCCATACAGGCTCTCCATTAATCTATCTCAGCTCCCCTGAATTGTGGGATGCTGCAGTTCATGACTAGCTTGTTGTAGCTTGTGGTCCTCCCAACAAGGCTCCATCTCAGTGGCACCTGCGGTTCCGTGCTGTTGGATTCTCCTATTTGCATCTCCTTTGCTCAATTTTATGTTGGTACATATGCCTTCCGTGATGTCAGGATCTAGAGAAAAATACTGTGCCTGTGCTGTTCTTTTTCACCCAATAAACTCTAATCATCTGCATTTGTGACAAGCTCCTCCTGCAGTGCTCAAGAGACATACTTTTCTTAATGCCTGACACAGATATATTTATGACATCATATTTTAAAAAAGAAAAAAAAACTATTATTAATTAAATTAAAATCATAATTTACCCTGAATTTAGGTTTGGACACAATGGAAGAAAGTAAAGGAAAGTTGGAAGTGGAGAGAGTGAAAATAATAAGGGCAAAACACAAACAAAATGTTATTTTTTGGTGAAAAATGCATGCTCATGGAAATGTTGACTTCTGCCTTTGTGACATATTTAAAAAACTTCATGTGTTATTAAATGGAAAAACGTTTACATTGTGAGTTATTGTCAATAATGTGTTTTCTTCCTTCTCTTCAGTATATTTAATCCTTTCTTGTGTTCAACGTGTGTTCATATTTGCTTGTGTTTCAGGATAGTCCACTGGTCTTACAGTCAGACAGAAATGTTACAGTGAATGCACGGAATAACCTCGGGCAGCTGACAGGACAGCTCACAGTCGGTGAGTGGCATTTTAGAACAGATTATTCTTGTTTTCATTTCACCAATGCATATATTTTTTTAACTACAAAACTTTACTTTGGATGTATTTCTTATGTTGTGTTTTGTCCATAAAACAAACAAACATTCATTTACATGACATTGTTTTATCTTCAAAAAAAGTATAAAATGTCTCATTGTTAGTACCTTGACAAAAAGCTAACCAGAATTTAACCATATATGTCAGAATGGAGTTTTATATGTAATTCAACACATTTGATATCATATGGTCCATTGTTTTTTTACTCCCATAAATTGATAGCAATTTTTAATTGTTGTCAGTGTTTAAAATATCTCTAAAAACACTTTCAGTATCCTGATCTTGCCTTACATACACAAATCTGTAAGAAATATGTTATATTTATATTGATATAGGTTTAAAACAAAGTAATAATTAGATTTTATTTTATTCACATTTAACTATTTGTTTTTCATGTTAGTTGAGGTTTAAAAAGCCATTTATAGAAAAGTTGTGTACTGATCTGTATGATGCTTTTTCTGTTCCTTCATTGGGAGCTTAGTTTCACCTCCTCTGACGGTTTTTTTCTGACAGGATTAATTCTTGGGCTCAAGACCTCAATCAGTTGCTCCTCAAAACAGCCAGAGGGCTTTTTCCACACCAGATTTATTTCTAGTGCTTTCCAGTAAATTTTGTCCCTTGCCAAAGACTTTTTGTTCCACCCCTGAGTACGCTGTGTAGAATGTTTGTGTTGTTGAGAGTGCATGAGAAGAGGCACCTTCTGACTCAAACTATCTGTTAAATCAGAGCAAACACAGAAAATGCTAAAGCCAGCAGAATTCTGGAAGGTTTCTCTCATCTCATGCTCTCACACTATTGCAGAGTGCAGATCACCGCTTTGCTGAGAGAAGGAAAACAGAAAACAACAAATATACACATTTTCCTATATAAGTAGGCACAGTGAAACATGACTGGTTTTGTGGGATAGTGCTGATATTGCAAAACTTGGCAAAACTCACCAAAACGTTCATTGAATTCAGTAGTGTTAGATTTTAACTAGAGCTTAGGTTTAAGTTTTAATATTGTCACTTTGAGATGTAATGTGTCACATTTACCAACCTGTTTTATTTTAATAAACTTATTGCGGGATATATAACATTGAGCAACACTGTGTTACTGCAATCACATAGAAATACTGTAAAGCTTGTTGTTTTGCCACCTCCCACTCCCAAAATAGAGATTGCTAGCTAGACTGTTGAGTCCACTAAGTGCCTCTAGACCGGAGATTATCATTTGTTTATTGTGTTTGTGCTTCATGTGTAATGATTTGGGTAGAAATTATGTATATCAAAATATGCTGTTAATGATTAGCAAAAGCAAAAAATCTGTAATTACCAAACTCTCTCAAGTTAGAGCAGACAATGTCACCAGGTGGTCAAACCCAGAAATATCTTTTCAATATCAGATTCCATCAACAGAGTGAAGGAAAATAATAAAAAAAATATTAAAGTATAAAAATAATCGCAACAAAAATGGGTAAATCAATCACAGAACAAACTGCATATACTCAGTTATAGAACCGAACAGGATATTATTAGGATTGAGAAGAATCCTGCAAGCAAGATGTTGGGTGGACATAACAGATTAGCAAAAAGTCTTCTCAAAACTGAGACAAAACCTCTTATTTGAAAAACAACTTATGGTCCACTGAACTAATTCAACTGAACTAAGTAAAATGAGTTAAAATGACATTTTTGTAGCCATGAAATAGCCATGTTGCCATCAAGACTTTAAAGTACAGAAAGAAAGAAAGAAAGTATGAAAGAACTCCAGGTTATTGTTGAAATGTTTAAGCAGTAATACATCATCCTACTGGGATATCTGTCTTAGCTCTTTTTTTAGTCAAACACAAATATGTTTAGCTTAAATAAATGAGCTAACATAACCTGAGTTGTCTTTCTTACATATTGTTTTAAACAATTACTTTTCAACTGCTTCTAACCAGAACTATGTACAAGGAGTCATGGAGAAAGGTGAGACAGAAACAAAACTTGTTGGACTGTTTTCTTGGTGTCTAGTTCTGAATCACAAGACATCATTTTTTTAGTGTCACATCTTTGCTAGGGGGTTGCATTGTCAAAAAAGGTTGTTAATAATGGTTAGTTTTTAATGTGCTCGGATAAAACAACAATCACATAAATTGAAGGAGGTTGTCTGGTTGTCTTACTGTCACACTGGTTGTCACAAGGAAACTGATTGATGTCTAATAGTCTGTTTGCTCTGAGCCTGGATTGAGATTGTTAATATGTTTTTACCTAAATTATGCCAACCCAACGACGAGATGTACAAACTTCTTCATGAAGATTTGCTAAAGAGGAAGCTGATTATTTGTAGACGTTTCACCAGTGCCAAGGCAGCAATCAAAAGCTTATGACATTTGATCACTTGAAATTCTTTTGTTTTATTAACTTGCAAAATATTTGGGAATGACTTGTAAGGCCATGGCTAAGGAGAGGCTGTTATAAGGTCTGAGGGTTTTAATCACTTCTCATTAGATGTGTATAATTTTCCAATAAACAAATATACAAGCATTTTCTGAGCATTAAATCTGGATAAAACTTGATTATGAACTTTATCTAAAAAACACAATAGGAAAAATGTGCCTCTGTCATACAAAGGTTTTAATAAAAATGTAATGTGCATACAAAGTCTTCTTTTCAAACGAGACTCCATGTTTTTATTCCTCTTTATGAGGGCATAGGAGACTTTTAAAACACAAAAACTGTTATAAAACCAAAAATGGCACAAGTGCCGAAGGGGTTCAATTGAATTCAGATAATGGATTTGTTTTTTCTACTAAACCCACTGACTCCCATGGCCTGTTTTGAGATGCACAGAATGATCTCAAATTACCTCTCAATCTATGTGTGCCCCATAGAGCTTAATTTATTTCACAACAGGATCAGAAATGAACCGATGGCAATGAAAGGGAGAAGGAATAACCCATATATGATTTTTTGGGTCTAAATGTTCCCCCATAGTGAATTCCAAGGTAGGTTTTGGTCTTGTTATTTGCTTAGTATTGATTCAGTTTCTCTCCAGGCACCAGAATGACTTATTGCTGTCAGAGCTCTTTATTTACTGACTCTACAGGGAGGCATGTTGATTCTGTAGCTAATATGATTATAATTATGCTGTTTTAATATATTATTTCTAATCAGAGATCAGTTACTTCAGTATTCTCATTATCAGACAGCACAGCGTGTTAAAAAAATGTGCGATTGACTTCCCTTGTTTTTGGTTAGACTGTGTATCCAGATTATCAATGTGCAGCTCAACAGTCCATTTGGTGCTCTATAAATTTCACTGAAGTTTTCAGTTTTTTGTTTTCTCATCATTTCATAAACTAGGCTTTCCAAGATAAGGTGTTTGATGATAACTTGCCATTTACAGATTCTGCTTTTGAGGCTTGGTTCTCCTTTAAGTAGAAAGCTTTGTGTTTTTCTTCTGTAAATCTAATAATAAATTCTTTGGAAACCGTACAGTAATTTAGTGTTGATGACTGTATGCTTCTGAACCAGTGTTGTTTTAGTCTTAGTCACATTTTGCTACTCTCACACTTCAGGGTCAAATCTCATTTGTCAGTAGGGGGGGGGGCTAAGAACTTGTGCGTAGTTAAGAACAATGAGTAATTTTCAGTTCACAAAAAAAAAGGAATACAGTATTACTCAAACATGCATGAAATAATAGGAATGCAACTTGAGGCATGTTTCTGATGAGAGAACAACACTGCCAAGATGCCAGGAATGTCAGAAATGTCACATTTTTAAAACATGACACTTTTAATTTTGGGGTGAGTTTCATGGTTCTTAGGATCAGTCAATGAAAGTTGGTTTTACTCAAAGTCCAGAGAGAAATAGGCAGGAATTTGATGTGTTCTGTTTTATATTGATCAACCTTTAAAGTTTTGAGGTAGGACTTGATGTGTAATCCAAGAGAGTTGATAATCTCTTTTTGGTTCTTTAAATTTGGACATAGAAAGGAGAAAAAGTTGTATTAAATGTTGTGTTTGATTGGCTTGCTGTTAGCTTGACGACATGTTGAAATGCTAGTTTCTTCTAATGTTGAGTGAGGATGGGGTACTTTCTTACTCAATCAATCAATCAATTAGTTTTTATATAGCGCTTCTTTAGCAATTGCTTTCAAAGCAGCTTCACAAAGTCCTCGTGAGGATCAGGTAGAGTAAATAAGAGTTCCCTCTGTGAGGAGAATCTCGCTGACTGAGGCAGGGGATAGTCTCCTCCCCAGCATAAAGAATATATAAACTTATTATCCATCTATGAACTCTTTGCCGGACAGCTCCTGAAAAAACAAAACAATCAAAGACAAAACAGGAACTAACAAATGGAGAAACAACGGTTAGAAAACTGTAACACAGACAGCAAACAAGTGATCAGCATCGGCTGCAGGAGGAGAGATAAATGATGAGGATAGGTTAGAGAGGAACATTGAACCACATTGTTTTTTCAAACTGTTTGTATGTATATAGTGCTCAGACACCAGATCTGTTTAGACAAATACCAAGAGATAATTATTCGAATACTAGATTAAACAGATATGTTTTTAATTTAGTTTTGAAATCTGTGAGCGTAGCTGAGCTGCGGACAACATCCGGGAGTTTAAACAAACAAAGATGCATGACGCACATGCACTGTAGTAGAATTGAAACTTTAGTTTGGTTTAATCAAATAGAAAATCTCAAAAACTTTCAAATCTTCGTTCTAAACATTTCATCAGATTACACCCAGGAAAAGTGTGCCATTTTTGTGCCAGCAAAAGTAAGTTCTGGAGGCCATAGCCCTGCACAGATTACATTCAAGAAACACATAGCACACCTGATCACACTTAATGCATCATTTATAATTATATTCTTAATTCTGTCAGGCCGTGCAAGACAAGAGAGAGAAGCTTACCCCAATTGCAAAAAAGTCGTAAATGATAATACAGTGATACTCAAAGAATATTTTAGTTTATGAAAAGAAAAAAAAGGCAAGATATGAAAAACATACATGAGAAATATATATTCAACATATAAAATTTGGGCAGAAGAAAAAACTTCTTTATTTGATTTATTTAATACATATTTTGATTTCAAATGTGTGTCTGTCCTCCTCTTTTGTTACAGCTCGTGAGCCAGCTGTAACAGAATAAACAATAAGTGCTATACAAAAAACAAGGTAAAACCAAAAAGGAGGGACAAATTCATAGCTAGTATAATGTTTAGGTTGAAACTAAAAACTCTGCATAATTGCTTAGGCTGAGAAATAACAATTGAGTTCATTGTTCTTGTGAAAGTTTGTTGATGCTGTTTGCACATACAGATGTTGCCAACGAGACTACTTATTTAAGACACTACATGGGAACAATGATTTAAGTCCCGGTTGTACCGAACAACTTGGGAATTACATCACAAGGATTAGCCCCCATGGAGCAAAAAAGTTATTCAATATCAACTCCCTTTAATGCCTCCTGCTGGATGTTTATGTCCCTGTTCCCACCAGTACTCGTGTCTGTGAACCCTCTTGCATCTGTTACCAGAACATTAATCTTCAAACAGAAATCATGCCGAGGTGCTGAGAGCCAAAGAGCATGGCTGTCCTCTCATAGATTGGCTCAGGAGTGCAGAGGTCTCTGTCTGTATAATACAGCCCATAACTTTAGGTGATGGATGCATGGTTGTACTGTTGTGAGCATGAAGGCAAAGCTTAGCGATCATGACTTTATCCTGCATCCATAAGGGAGTCACTTAAATATCCCAGAGATGTACTCTATCGTTGTCTGCATGGACTTTGCTCATTCTCAACATAGAAAGGACCCAGGAGTCGTTGTTGAAAATGCTGTTAGGGTATCTCGGGATTTACATTATGCAATTTGTTCATCTTCAGTAGTATTACGTTTCTTTCAATTGTGCTTGATTCACTAAAAAGATTGAATCGTTTAAATTATACATTTATGTCGTTCTTCTGAGAGAAAATAAATAAATAAAAAAACAACTATTATGGTCACAAATTGTCTGGTCAATTTAGTCACACTATTCTTCACTCTGTCAGTTTCGTGTGCCGACAGACCAAGTGTAATATTTATTTTTTAATTCACCTGCTTTTCAAAGACATCTTATCTGCTGTTGATTTGACAAATGAGAGCTGGAGGGAGAGATAGACTAGCTCGCTCATTGAACTATATGCATGTTCTTTAAACTGAACTGACGAAGTGAATGAAGAGGTGCCAAAATCCACATTCTGTTTCAGTGTGGTTCAAAGCAAACAACTACTGATTTACTGTCTTATATACAAATATGTTAACCTATTTAGCTGTAATTTTCACAAGTTTCACTCAGACATTTACTCAGAGAAGATTTATCAGACTATAGATTACTGGTCTATTTTTGAAGCTTCATGAGAAAATGAAGCTTAATGAGTAATTTGTTGCATTTGTAGAAACAGTGTGTAACAACGTAGATAAACAATCCGAACAAAGCATAACCATATATACACCCGTGATTTTCTTTTAATCACAACAAATGCTTTATAACCTCTCAGAATCAGCAGGTGTAAAGCTCACTGTGAATGACGTAAAAACGAGGCCCCCACAATAATTACCATAAACTCTGCCCCTCCCTGTCTGGTTGTAAACACAACAAATGTTTTTGAATGAGGGTCAGTACAAAGCAGAATTTACAATGAAGTTGAGACTGTACCACCTATATATGATCCAACTCCAGAACAAGTAAGAGTATTATTTTAAAGAAAATAAATAAATGTTTATTAAAATGATATCAGAATAGCAATCCTAATAACAATAGCTAACTTTTCAGCGACAACACTATTCAAAACTTTTACATGAGATCATGCTACCATGCATTCCTCATGAAGAAAAATATATATTGCATATTTTTTTTAACTTTGTATGTCGTATTATATCATTACATTTAATTGAATTTTATGTATTGATTTTAGGTTCTTTTTAGTTCAGTTTGTCTATTTTCTTTGAGTCATATTGTATTCAATTTCATTAGATTCTCTTCCCCTTGTTGACGTTCCCCACTTTGTATGCGGAGGAACAAAAATATAGATTACACAGCTATTCCGAATGTAGAGAATATTATGATGATGTGAAAAATCTAAAAAGAGAGTTCTGTCTGACCTTCTGGAATCTTCTTTCTAGGTAAATTATTAGCCAGCAGGATTTAGTGGCAGTCTTGATGGGATGTTTGCTGGAAGTAAGCTGATGATGAAATGCAGTCTCGAGGTTATGCTGTCAGATCTAGTTTTCATTCTCTCTCTCCATCATTCCATCCTACTCTTTTAACCTGAGGCTTCCTGCTGTTTACCATGAGGTGCTGGTACAGATGATTGAAATCTGGGCAGAGGGAAATAATGTGTACTAGGGCTGTTCTCACACTCAATCTCCAGCTGTGAGCTTGAACACCTCCTCCAAAGGCCAAAACACAGAGAGGACGTTAAGAGAACGTAGCATCTGCCTTTTGTCTTATTGACTTTTTCATATTTAAACTGTGAAGTGCATATAGAACGGTGTCTCTGAGAGTGAGGGAGATGATTTCATTAGCACCGGGTGACTGGGAGGACACGCAATGCTCTGAGTGGGGTACAAGGACAGCAGGAAAGCACCAGTAAGAAGGTTGTTGCCTCTATATTTAATTGACTAGAAACAAAAAATATATATTTATAATAATAATACATTGAACATCTATATTAGATGACTTGTTTAAATGAATCATGTGTTAAGATGAGAAAACAATTTTCAGTTTATTTGGGAGCCACTTACAAACATAAAAAATAACAATTAACAGTATTTATTTTTTTACATCTAAATGAAACATTTAGAGGGGTAATTTAGCTTTTCTAAGAAAACCTTAAGTAAAGGTTTTGGTCCAAAAGCTGTTTCAAGAAATGCACCAAAACCTCCAGAAAAGCCAAGAGCAGCATAATTAGTAGATGCAGGTGTGTTGTATGAAGGTTGAAGCTAAATTAATTGGACGGTTTCTCTCCTCGACTACCTCTGATGTAAGATTAAAGGACCAGTAAGAAGGTTGTTGCCTCTATATTTAATTCACTAGTAACAAAAAATATATATTTATAATAATAATAAATTGAACATCTATATTATAGGACTAGTTTAAATGAATCGTGTGTTAAGATTTGGGAGCTACTTACAAACATGAAAAATAACAATTAACAGTATTTTTTTTTTTAAATGCAAATTAAACATTTAGAGGGGTAATTTAGCTTTTCTAAGAAAACCTTAAGTAAAGGCATAACCGGCCTGTGCACAAAATAATATTTCTTTCCTCCATCTTATAAAGTGAAAAGTAAGTAAATAATGGGCACTTCTAGTTATGGATGAATAGTCCTTCTGTCCAGTTGACGGATAATCCTGCGTGATTTAAACTCATTTCAAGTTGACCCTGATCTAGGGTTGAGTAGACATTCAATATTATGAAGACTCTCATTTGTATTGCTTCCAACTTTTATACATTTTGAAAGATACACTCATTAGCCCATCTAGACCTTCCCTAACTTTCTTCCCCTTCACTGGTGAGTCCCCCTTGAACAAGATGGAGGAATTTATGCTGCTGCTTATCAGTTTATGCAACATTTGACGTGCGTTTTTAACATCTGAGATCCACAGATACTCAACTCTAATGCCATTTGATAATTTTTCTGCATTTTAACATTAGCGTATACAGATCTTCAATAAACTTTGAGATGCGAATGATCTTGAGTCATTTTAAAACGTTTGTTAATCAAAACATAATTAAAGTGAATTAAGTAGAACATGCTAGATCACTTAATTGTCATACCCATCAGAAGTGTGCTTGTACTTAAGCTTTCTCAATAGAAACAGCAATAAAACTGCAGTCCCTCTAGTTTGCTACAAAATTTTTTTTATTTAAATGTAACATCCCCTCCATTAGATGTGATGACATTCGCATCCTGTTACTTAACCAGATTGAGAGTTTTAGTGTTATTTGAACACAATATCCCTTCAATCTCACATCCACTCACTGTTTTAAAATTAGAACCATGCCTTTTTCTGTTACTAAAAGTACTGTTCTGTTACATGCTTTTGTGATATTGTGTATTGATCTGTCATAGAAAGCTCTTCATAAATTAAATGCTGTATAAGCTTTTCACCAACATATCTTACTCTTGAACACATCTCTTCCACCTGAGAATGGCTACCAATTGATGTCCGTGTTGACTTAAGTTGTATGCTTAACAAGACGAATGTCTCAAGTTACGTATGTAACCAAGGTTCCCTGAGGGAACGAGGCGCTGCGTCCAAACACAATGGGGAATGCTTGATGCGTTTCCGGCTCTGAACTATGTGTCAAATCTCGTCCAATAGACAGGTGTGATGTCATCCGAGAGCGACGTCGCACATGGAAATGTGCATTATAAAGGAGTCAGCGATGGAGATGGCAACAAGCTTTGAAGCACAGTAAGTGTCGTCAGGACATGGGCAGAGTGACCTGGGGACACAGCGTCTCGTTCCCTCAGGTAACCTGCGACATTCCCCTTCAGGTACTCGAGCAGCATCCTAACACTGTGGGGAACGAGTGTCAAAACACGCCAAGCAGCCCCGGACTGACACTGTCTTAAGTGATAGCAGCTTGAAGAACCACCGAGGCCGGAGAATCATCAAGGTCCAGGCTGTAGGACAGGACAAAAGTCAAGGCTGTGGACCATCCCGCTGCGTACCATACCTCCTGCATAGAAATGCCGGATGAAAGGGCCTTAGAAGCCACCACACCTCTGGTGGATTGAGCCCTGACCCCAAAGGGGGCCGGGAGACCAGAGGACGCATAAGCAGAGGCGATAGCGTCCACAATCCATCTGCTCAGCGACTGCGTATTAGCAGGAGAGCCATTCCTGTGTGGACCGTAGCACACAAAGAACTGGTCCGAGCTCCGGAACTGAGTCGTGCGACAGACAAACAAGTCCTGGGCCCGCACGGGACAGATGTTATGAAGGAGCTCCTGCACCGAGGACTCAAATGTAGGAGGAAAGAATGTCCGTAACCTGATGGGACACAGGGCGACCGAAGGCACCTTCAGGACATAGCCCGGTCTAGGGTGCAGGGATACGCTAGCCATACCTGGGGAAAACTCAAGGCACGAGGGAGCCACAGAAAGTGCGTGCAAGTCCCCCACCCGTTTAAGGGAAGTAGTGACAAGTAAAAATGCTGTCTTAATAGACATTTACATTTATTTACATTTATGCATTTGGCAGACACTTTTGTCCAAAGCGACTTACATTAGGGGAGGGACAATATGCAATTTGTTAAACCGTCAAAGTCTATCTCAGCTTCTCATAATAGGATCATAAGGACACGTCGCCCATGGGTTTCAATGGAGGCCTCTTCAGGGCCTCCCCCCAAGCTGTCAGGAGTGCTTCGCCTCAACCCGCTTGTGGGAAATGGCATTCCTCAGATCTGCCTTTTCCTTGGGCTGGGGCTTGTGTCGCCGCCCCGCGGGAGGGGCATGGGCAGCGACATTCTGCTTCTGGGTCCCCCAGAATGGCCAGCCTTTGGAGTCTGATCCCACCCAGCAGAACTCCCAGGGCATCAGCGGCGGGGGAGAAACCTCTGGAAGGCCGCGGACTGGGTCCATGCCTCCTGGAACCTACCAACTACTGCCATGTCGGTATCGACGAACAGGCCCAAGGAAACCACTGAGGCGTCGAGGAGGAATGACCTGTCCTTTTCATTAAATTTGGACAATGTCAGCCATTGGTGGCAATCCATGACCACCATGGCAGACATTGACCTCCCCAATGTGCACGCTGTCTCCTTGGTGGCGCGAAGGGAGAGATCGGTCGCCTTCTTCAGCTCCGCCACCACTGGAGCATCCCCCAGATCGAGATCCCTCAGGAGCCTGGTAAGCCTGCAACACCACCATGGTGTGAAGGCAACCGCCAGCCTGCCCAGTTATTGAATAAGCCTTCCCCACCAAGGCCTAGGAAGCTCTGAGCAGCCTGCTGGGGAGCGCCGAGGCCTTCAGGAACGACGGCGTACCAAAGGAGAGATAGCTCGCAAGCATCTGCTCCACCTTTGGGATCACCCCATAACCGCGCTCCTGCTATTTCTGGATGTTCGCTAAAAATTTTACGTTCTTAGAGAGGAGGCGGGCCATGTAGAGTTTGATCCCAGGACCTAGACACCTCGATGTGCAGGTCTGGGAAAGCTTTCTTTAAGCTTGCTCTCTGAGCGAGCGGCCTGTGTCGCTGGCGGCCAGGGGATATCCAACCTTATCAACCGCACAAGAGGTTTCTTGAAAAATGCTCTCCGCGAGCGAAGTGTGCGCATCAACATGCGCTCACAATGCTCACAACCGACTCCCTCGAGAGCCAACTGGGCATGATCCACTCCCAAAACAATCGAAAAACAGAGTCCTTGTGAATCCGATATAAAACGCGGGCAGGGAGCAAAACACGGCCTAAAAGCATGCTTAAATTTAGAGGAGCGCTTCATTCTTTCGCACACAAGATATAGCCACCCTTAGAACAAGAAGACACATAAACAGCCCTTACGGAAAGCAGAAAAGGTGGTTGCTGTCTCCATCGCTGACTCCTTTATACAGCACATTTCCAGGTACGATGTCACGCTTTAATGACATCACACCTGTCTAATGGACGAGATTTGACACATAGTTCAGAGCCAGAAACGCAGCAAGCGTTCCCCATAATGTTTGGACACAGCTCGAGTTCCTGAAGGGGAATATGAAAGATATCATTGAACAGGAATGTAGAAGACTGTCCAAAATCAAACTGATTGGACAATGTTGTCCTTATACGGGAATCCAATATGACCTTTAATGGGTAATAACCGAATGATGGACTTAGGGGATTTGACTAAGGTATGATCTCTGACATTACTTTTAAAATTCTAAATTCTTGAATTCTAAGTCTATTTTTAAAATGCACTTTGCTGATGCTGATTCTGGCTGAGACATACTAAAAGACTTACCCCCTTAAACTTAAAGAAATGCAAAGCCTGTGAGACAGCTGTTTAAGCTGTGACACTTTTGTTTATACTAAATTTTATTGTTGTGTTAAAAAAATATACTGGACAAATAACGCTGAAATATTTTAAGTGACACTTAATTTTGTGTTGTTTATTTTTTAATTTATTTCTTTTAACTACCCTTTTCTTGGTGTTACAATTAGAGACATTAGATTTGAACTCTGATGCCACTGCAGGCATAAGCAAACCAATTACATTTTGATATACCTGCTCTTTTTAAAACAGGGTATTTGAATCATTCATTCATCTTCATGTCGGCTTTATTCCCTTTCGGGGGTCGCCACAGCGGAATGATGTCCTGGTGTCCACAGATTTTTGTTTTTAACCCCATAGAATTAAACGTGTTAAGGTGGATGGTTTGAATGTATTTTTTTACACCAACATATAAAATGTTACTTGTTGAACAAGAAGAATACAAACCAACATGTAGAGTTACTAATACACACATGTAATGTCAAGACCGTATCCTGAGTGAGTGGAGAGGAGTTTATAATTAAAGTTTTATAGTTCTGAGACAGGACAGGAATCAGATGCAGCAAACTAGTTTGTGAGCTCAGGAGAGTGTCCTTGGAACTGGTATTCTGTGTTTATCACTACACCACGGTGCTATCTTGAAATATAGCATGTCTGCTGTTTGATTCTTAACTCTGTGTCAGATTGACATGTACACCAAGCTCCTTTATAGAGGTTTCATACTATTTTTATGTGCATTTGTTCATTAATTGTCTGATTTGTTCGATTTTGAGGAACATTTCTGAACTAGAAAAAAACAAAAACATGAAGAAATCATCTGATATTTAAACATTGTTTTTTACATTATATTTTGCTTCATATAACCTAGCTAGTTTAGAGGCATGCTGGGAAAAGACAGGCTGTAATGTAAATGCTATGTCAACAGTGATGATGAAATAACTTTCATTCGCAAGGCTAAAATGAATTTTTGAGCAAACATTGGAAACTATAAAAAACTACAAAGGCAGTTTTGAGGGCATGAGTTTAATGCTGATGAATAGTAAAGCCCTCAATTTACTCAATTTGAGTGTCACTCAATATTTTCCATAAAAAAAATCCTTAATCAGGCTTCGTCCCTTAAACAGGTAAGCTTTTCTGCATTTTACAATCCATTATAAATGCAATAAACATATATTCTTTTGAAAAATTGGCATTCTAACCAAGGTCTTTTTTTGTCTCTTAAAGCTTCAAAGGAAAACCTCAATTCCCCCAAACTTAAAATGACAGCCAATAATGAATTAAATTAAGTTCATGGAAATGTTGTGATATCTGTGTGCGATATTATTGCCAACACATTCCAAACTACACTATGAACCATTTTAAACAGAAGGTTTCTCTATATTGCCTTTTTCAAAGCCTTTATAACTAAGACCCTTCTAGATTAGCACTGCAACTCTTAGAAATGGCAGAATGAAATATTTATCAAAAACAGCTTATTCGAATCCCCTCTTATTTTCAGTTGCCACACCCCTTTCAGTTTTAAACTGCTCTGGCTGTCTACTCAGAATTTGGCAAAGCAAATACTCAGAGAGTTGCAAATACCAATGCTAATTCACTAAACTGTGAAGGTTAAAAATAGCAACGTGTGATGAAATAGCTCAGTATATCTACAACCCAGAGTTTAAATCTGCCGATTATCAATAAAGACCACCACAGATCTTATTAAAGGGCGGTCTGTCAGGGACAGGAGTATACAATTTAAAGGTGAAAAAACTGTCTCAGGTTACTTTGCTGTAAAAACAAAAATGAGATGCTGAGTGAAATTGCTACTGAGAACACCTTTTTGTTCGACCGTCTGTGAATCTTGTGTTTTTTATATACTCACGATTTTGGCTTAAATTACCTCTGACAGGTGACATCTTTTAATGATGTGCAGCTCAAGGCTATAAAAAGGCATAAACCAAACTTATCCTTCAGCTACATTTTTTTGTCTGAAAGGACTTCCAACATGCAGTGTGGCATAGGGACGCAGCATCTGGGGCTGTGAGGCCGGAGTCACATGAACATCCAAACTATCAAATCTAACATATATGTGATAAAAGGACCAACCTGCCGCATCAAATACTTATTGCAAAGAGACACATCTGGCAAAGCCATTGATGAGGCAATCCCTCAGGTTGAATCTGCCTTAACTCCTAGAGGCGAAGTGTGAGCATGATCCTCGTAAGCTAGGGCAGTAGCATTGTCCTAAGAGCAAGAGAGAGAATGTTGTTCTCTTCAAATAGTTTCAAATTTAGAGAATCAAGCTGAGCTAGGATGACACATGTTGAAGAGCTAGCTCTTGGTACTGAGCCAGAATGAGGCAGTCATCAGTTGGATATGTGGATAGCCAAATGGGTAATACTGGTAAGCTTCGCCACTAAAAAGCATCTCTCTGGTCGATTGTAAGAGACTCATATTGTGGTTAGATTGTGAAACAATTGATCTTGAATTTTCTGCTTCTTAGATAGGGGTACAACCCATGAAGGTATAGAATTGGGTGCAACCCCCACGTCTGTCTTGAAAACCAAGAAATAGCGACTGTAATAGCCTGCCTCTGCTTGGTGGAGGAACATGTCCTATGACCCCTCTTTCTCAACAAAGTCTAAAGTTCCTGAGCCAACAGATGCACTAATTCCAGTTTCACCACGCTGATGTGGATGTGGGGGCTGTGGTACTTGGATGCTCGGCTTCCTGAAATGTGACAGGAGATGACCAAACATCTAATATCTCTCTGGAAACAACTACTTTTCAAATACCAGTTGTGGTGGAGATATTAAGCTATTGAGCATGGCAAGGGAGAAAAACCTCACAAACACTTCCTTAAAGTGTTCTGCCATCTGATCCTAGTGGCAAAGGTACTAACAGCACCACCAATAGACTGAAAGGTGAGATGACGAATCAAGGAAAAAATTGTTATCTTTAGCCACGCTGATGAGGTTGAGCCACGAATGTCTTTCTGTGGAAACCATGGCAACCATAGAACACAGCATATGGTAGCGCCTTGTAGTTCTGATAACACCTTTCAATCTCTAAACCTGTCAGTGCTCAAGTTTTTCAGCAGGTCACCTAATGAATGTCCGCAAAACCGCCATAGTGTGCAAGTCCACTGTGGCTTCAGTCCTTTTGTCATTTATGGGTCGCCATAAAGGACCACTTTCTATTTCCACAGAGGAAATCTATTCTGCCCATCCAGAAGAATGCCACAGCAGAGGCGAAATCATTTTGTAAATAATTTCTATCCGGAACAAGAGAACGAGAGAAAGGACAAATCTGTCTCGTATGTCCTTGCCTGGTAGATACAGTATCCTGGTCTCCGATGAAACTCTTATCTACTATAAGGTATAGGAGTTTAACTCTTTCTGCTTTACTTGCTTCGCTTTGCTTTACTTTCTAGCACACATGCACACACACATTACAGTCCTTAAAAACAAAACGCCTGAAGGATCTGTTTGGTTCATGCCTATTTATCGCCTCCAGTTTCACATCATTAACTGATGTCTCCTGTCAGAGGTTATTTAAGCCACAATCTGGCATGTTTGTTGCACACATGCTTCACAACCGGTCGAAGACTGAATTGTATTGTTCGCAATACAATTTTCACACAGCATCGAGAGTAGCTTTTTAAAGGAAACCATTGATATAGCTGCACTTACAGCTTTTGGGGTCTAAATCACCACTGCTTTGTTGAAACTATATCTGTTTTTCAGACTTGTTGATGAAATAGTCCACATCATGTGTATACTTGACTTAGAAACTCAATCCATGTCTGCCAAAATTACCCTTCATTTGGTATAGAGTATA
The DNA here is from genome assembly GCA_900490495.1 of Danionella dracula. Lineage (NCBI taxonomy): Eukaryota > Metazoa > Chordata > Actinopteri > Cypriniformes > Danionidae > Danionella > Danionella dracula. The sequence goes on from UELW01000600.1 coordinate 3,756,868, forward strand.
AAACACCTTGGCATTGTCTAACTGTCATAAGTTCAGGAGGACCTTGGCTGATAATTGACCAACCAACCAAAAGATCCTGTCTATCCATATTTCCAGTACATAAAACACATCATACAGGACAACACTACATTGTAGAAACTATCCCTCCTTCCACCTCTTCACCACTTGGGGGTAGGGGGGGGGGGGGGGTGTTCCTGGCTCAGGTGACCATCATGCCATATTAGATCAATTGTCTGTTGTTTTCCCCATATTTATATTGTTTAGTAGGTGCCAACTCTAGCTACTAAACACCTTTTATTCACTAGAGGCACTGTTTCACTCGTTTGAAAAAAAAGGTGCGATATCCTGGTGAAGTAGAGACATTTTCCAAATTATTAATCTTGAGCATGTTTATGCTAAACCCTTATTCTGGGCTCAACCTTACTTTGTTGAAAAGGTTTTTTTCAGAATATGTTATTCAAGAGATTGCTAGCTGCTGCAATTCCTTTTTTATAACAATTTAGTAGCAAATTGTGATTAAAAATAGTAAAGAACACATAGTTTAGTGTTCTAAATAAGCTCTCTCGTTCTTTTGTCATTTTTTGTAGTGTCCAATCAACATTAATCAAGCATGATTTTTCTCAGAAAAGCAGGCCTTCCACAAATTTAAAAACTTTAATTATGAGGTATCACAAGAAACAACAATAGAAGTCAGTCCCTACATAATCCTGCACCTGTGTCACATCCCATCTGTAGGCGACTGGTGAACAAAACTGCTGGACACTGATGTACTCGAGGGGAATTGTCAAATATGAGTATGGATTAATACTTTATTAGCATTCTCTCCTCTCGATCTCATCAGCATAATCAGAATTAACTTTTCCTCATCCTCAAGCACGGCTTTAATCTCTGTTCCACATAATTAATGTTGAGTTGTGGTTGATATTATGTGGTGTACAACTATAATGTACGACAGATATCTAATTGAAGTTTATTTATATATATTGCCGTTATAAAAGGTTATCCTAGGAAACATACAAGTTTCATATTTTGTTTTCATCTATGCAATTATTTATTACATTTTTCATCATTCAGTTTACCTTCTATTTTCTAATGCAATATACAATAAGTCCTAACAAGATAAACATATGGTCAACTTTGACTAAATAAAAGTCAAACAATTTGCATTGTTATTGGCTATTTTAATGGGCTGCTATCTTTGCTATAAGGAACAAAGGGAAAGGGCACTGTGTCTTATAGCACAAACAATGAAAAAGGAAGAGAACAGGCAATGAATATTTGAAGAGGGTTACAAGATAGAGGCTGGCAGGTAAAAGAGAGAGTTGGTTAAAGGATAAAAATTGAAGAGAAGTTTTCTCTGTCACTCACACACATTGTGGACAAACAGAAAGGAAAGTTTGCACTTCAAGGTCACCTAGACATGCTCGATATGATACGATAGCTTTGGTGAATAATAGCGTCGGTGAAGCAAGTGCACTGTCAGAATTTAACAGTGGATTTAAAGCAGTTTTTTTTGCGCAGTCACTTTTGTGGAATAAGTTTAAGAAAATGTTCACAGTTTCTTTTTCTGCTACAAGATAAATACTAAGCTATCTAAGATTTTTCCTTTTTGGTATAATTGAGTCTATTGAATTAATACATACAATTTTGATCCATGCATAAATGTAAATAGATAAACACAAAATTATGTTTCTCAAAAAACATATTTTTTTAATTATAAGAATCCACTAATGTGTTTTCAATATTATTTTGTGTATTTTTAGCATTTGTAAATCTTGTCTTGTGCATTCGTGAACATCCCACAGTGTATTTGTGAGTCTTGACTCAATTTTTTTTTGTCAAGACAGCAAGAGATCCACAAATAGCAGCGCTCCGCCCAAAACCTGATGAACCAGTCAGGTTGCAATATGCTGGGATTGTTCCAATCCAATCATAATTGTACCCCTAAATACACAACTGTATATCTAATTTTAAATGTTTCAATGTCAGTAATTAAAACATTTTGTGTTTAACAATTAAAAGATATAATGTACAACTTGTACAACTACTGGTTTACCAAAGAAATGTACATTTAGCACCATTTCATACCCCATTAAAACTATTTTGTGAAATTCAGTTCCTCTGTCAAAAATAGCAGTTATCACAAACAGAAAAAAAATCAAGTATAGTTCCTTATAGACACTCCTATTTCATTAAATATGGAACCCTTTAAGAACATAGCAACTGCATTAAAATTATGTTTATGTTTTAGTCACAAATCAGTGTATGGTGGACAATTTTTATTACTTTTAGTTTAATGCCTGCTGCATGTGCTGAAAAAGTTTAGACCGAGGCACTCTAAAAATGTGGTAACCTCCAAAAACACTTGTTTGGAACAATGCACAAGTCAACATTTCAGACTATTGGAGAACTGCAGAAAGTTTATAATGAAATATTCCATTTCTATAAATCAGCATGTTTTGGGTAATGTGTTAACAATTGTTTTTAGATTGTTCATCTACTTTTTTATATATTCCCTGTAGGCTCAGAGATGGTAGAAGCCCAGTGTCAGAGGTTCGAGGTGAGAAGCAATGATGGAGAGAGAGTTCTATTCTCTGCTAATGAAGAAGAAATCAGTATCGGAACAGATAAACTAAGAGTCACAGGTACAACGCACACTCTTAATGTACCCACTTCACAATTTTTGCTTGTTTTAATAGGGTTAAGCTCTACTATGCAATGCTTTAAATGTGTATCGAATTTATGTAAAGTGAAGAAAGACGAGGGGCATCCGCCCAGCCTGGGCATCTGGAGCTTTAGCCCTAAATGTGTTTTTCTTTAGCCACAAATAATTTATTTTATTAGAAATGCTGACTGACTTCAAAAATGTTTTTCTGATTCAAGGAGTCGTATTGCCTGGCTCAATTCCTCAAGATTTAACCTCACTAAATAAACAACTGAGACCTAATTTTATTCTGTGTAAAGAGCTACAAAGCTGTTTTATTCTAAATATATCTTCCTTTGCATTCACCTCAATACTTTTCTTGCTCACTGTCTGCAAGTGATGAAAAAGGTTGGAGTAAAACCTTCCTGTGACTGCAGCTGCGCCACAATTCCGATTGCTGGTCCACGTACAATATTATATTTTTATGCTTTATTCTTATACCAGATGAGGTAAAAACATCATGTAAAAACATGATCTCGCATGAATGTTATTTCTGTGCACCTGTGTGCATCTTTTTGCAGAGATAGAAGAAAAGTGTCCAACACTACTGTGATTGTTAGCTAAATTTGTGCCACATACTCAAACGTTATTAGAAATAATGGGGAATGAAGAACATTTGAGATCTGGTGGCAATTTCTAAACAGTTATGAAGCATTTGGTTAACCAAGTTATCTCGGTAACTAAATTGTAACAATGGAAAAAATCGAATTAGAAACTTTCCTTGGTAAAGATCTATGTGTAGTCTTTCTTATTTTGGTTGTTACTTAAACACTGAAATTAATTCTGTATAAAGCCCTGTTTTACAATATTAATTTTGCAGGATGCCTAAACAAACTCTTTAAAAATGTTTAATGTGTTACATCTTACTTTTTGAGCAATTACAGATATTTGTTAAAACAAAAGACAGTACAATGCAAGACACTATTAAAACATTACAAAAGTCAATAAGTAAGTCATTATTGCATATATATATATATAGGGTCAGTGTGTCAGTTAAACTACTTTTTTTCAAGCCAAGTATGTCTTGGACCAAGTTCTTTCTGATTAATTTATTGTTTCTGTGAGTCCTTTTTGATAGTTTAGCTCTTTTTTCCCTCCAGTATAGCTGTTACTGTGTGCTTTATGAGTTAATTTAATAGACACTCAACCATCTCTTCTTCCCTGCATCCACCTTGATACAACATAAACAGGTTTTGTATTTTAATTAGAAAATCCAAACTTCTAAATCGTTTGTTATATTTGTTATTATTACATTTTTTGTATTTCCACTGTAAATGTAATAGTGACTTGACCTCACATTGAAATTCAAATAAGCTGGCTGTTTTAAGTGGATTTCTCTTCAGCACATCTCTGTTTTACTCTTTTATTTCTTTTCCCCTCTCTCGCTGTCTTTCAAATAAGGCACGATGAGGTCAAATGGAATAGCTAGAGGTCATGGACAAAGAGGGCACATGCTCAGTAATTGGCCAGATCTGTCCATTACCTCTTTTGACTTAAAAGACATAAGTATATAGAGGAGTCAGGGAAAAGGAAAAGGGGAGGGAAAAGAGAAGGACAGAGCATGCATAAATGAAATCAGACGTGAAACTGACTGTCTAAAATGCTGCAGGGCTCAATATGATTGTTGAAATGTCAAAACAAAGCAGACCAAACCTGTTTGCAGTTCAAAGTTTATTATTATTTGTTGTCATGCTGTTATGATTTGGAATGCCCTAACAATTACTAACATAAAGGGTCTGATGTGACACAACTGTCAGGCAGTTTTCATATCTAATCTTAAAACTTACTCAAAAGTCAAACTGGCCTTTGACTTTTGATGTTCTATTATTTTTTGTTTGGTTTTTATTTTCAATTTTTTTGGTATCGCAATGACTATTTTAGAATATATATATATATATATATATATATATATATATATATATATATATATATATATATATATATATATATATATATATATATATATATATATATATATATCTGCATTTATATCTGCATTTATAGGTTTTATTTTGATTCTGTGCTGCTTCGGTTCATCACTTTATGAAGCTTTGCTTTAAAGGTGCTTTATAAAATAAAGTTTATTATTATTATTATTATTAGTAGTAGTAGTAGTAGTAGTAGTAGTAGTACACTGCAAAAAGGAATCTAAGGAAAGTTGAAAATGCTTAAAATTAAATTGAAAATCTTGATTTTCTTAATTTAGAAGAATTTTCAAATTTTAATTTAGCTTATTCTAAGCTTATTTAATCTTCTAATTAGATTACTTATCTTATTTTGAGAAAATATCACTTATATTTTCTTGAGGAGAACAAAATGCTTATTCTGGTCATTTATTTTGTTGAATTAAGAAACTTTGTGAAGCAAGCTGCTGATTTTGCTACTGAGATCTTTAAAACAAATGTTTGACTCAAAAAATTCTTATTTCAAGAATGTTAATGATATCTGATAAGAATGATAAGATGTAATGATAAGAAATCAATATTAAATACTGGTAAAAACATGCAACTTGGAACAAGAAAAAAATCTTAAATCTAGTTCTAGTCTTCTTAGAACAAGTAAAATATCTGACAATGGGGTAAGAATTTGAATTCTTGAAATAAGACTGAAATGCTTGTGAAAAGAAAACAAGAAAAAGAATCTACGCCATAAATAAATCATTAATACCCAAACCTTAATACCCCATTCAGTTGTGAACTAACTTTGATGGAAGAGATCTGTACTTAAAAAAAACACTCTTGAAACATGAAAAAAAAAAAAAAAGATAAACTCTTCCTAAATCAAGCAAAAGAATCTGCTAAGAGGGTAAGCAAATTTGACTTTGTAAGAGTTCTCAAAACTAGGAAAAATTTCTATCTGATAACAAATATTATATTAACAAGCATCAAAAAAGCGAAAACAGACAGTTTGTTAAATTTATAGTCGGTTGATATTTAGCTTTTAAATTGTCTATCACTGACATGTTCTTGGGCTAATGATAGAAAGCGGCAGTGTCATGTGATCTCTCTCGGGCTCCGGCCCACCAGTCTGCTGCTGCTGCTCAGAGGGTATTATTGATGAGTCTGAACTAACACACTTAGAAAAAAGAAGGCATTTAGGTCCAGAAATAACCACGTTAGTCTACCATCATATAAGCTTTTGACTCATAACTTGATATTTATTTTTTTGTAAGAAGACTATAGCTTTAAAATGCACTCTAAAGTGATTATGAGTGTGATTGTTGAGGGAAGCTCTGAGAACCTGTCCATGGTTTATTCATCCTTTCACACAAAGTGAGCATGAGTAACCTAATCATTGCTGAAAAAAATCTCTCAAATATTAAAACATGGAAAAGAAACATGTGGTAACCATTTTGTCTTTTCTAAATAGTTAATATTTGAATTATGTAAGCATTTTTAATTCATTGTTTTCCTTCTTTTTTTTTTTTTACATTTTTCTAGGCAACGAAGGAGTTGTTTTCAGTCATTCAGTGGAAACGCCGCACGTTCGAGCCGAACCATTCCAAGACCTCAAGTAAGCCATAATCTCTTAATGTATCATATTGTCATTCAGGATGTGGTTCAGACTGAGATTCACCTAGTGATAATGAGAAAAAAAGAGGGGCATGACTCAAAAAGGATAAGGGAAAGTCATAAATTGTGAACCTAATGAACTTCCACTTCCTAATTGTCCTAACTTCCCAATTCCTCAATATTCAGTGAGTAACTGTCCCATTGGTACTCTGTTATGAGACCGAAGACGCAAACTCTTTGACACACCTGATCCATCACAGCTGGATGAGCCAATTGGATTGATCTAATCTCTTCTGTCTGTATAAGTCGATATCCGATTGGATGTCCAATAGGTCAGCAACAGTGCTCCTTGCTTCCCCAAACTCATACATTATCACTGCAGGAAATGATGCTGTGTTGATGATGGATGTAGTCCTTTAAGTGCAACCAGGCAGGTTATTAAGAGCTTTTACTGCCAGTTTTAAGAAGTTTGTTCTGATTGAGCTCTGCTGGGTGATCTCCAAATGTTAAGTCACTTAAAAGACATGCTGATAAAAAAATAGCTCCTCTTAATTGGAAAGTTGATGGAATTATTCGTTCAGTGGGGGATAGTGACAATCAACTGACTTTGAGCTTTTAATAGAGGTTATTAATAATCTTTTCTTAATAGTGAGTTTTCAATAACGATGTTATCGTAAACTCAATTGCTACAGTTACAGCTAAAAAAAGAAATTCAGTTAATAGTTTATGATGCACATTTTGTGAAGTTTGACAGATCAATTGAATAATTATTGTTATAATTATTTATATTATAAATTAACTTTTATCAGCTATTTGTAATTTGTATCACTTTTTTATGTTTCTTGCATTCTTAGGGAAGATTAATTATGTCATCCTCTTTCATGCAATGGGAAATATGACACTAGGACTAAGCTAACATTGTAAAAGTTCACAATGAATTAAAATAATAGACATTTGGATAACTTCTCAAAGTCACTTAAAACTTAAACCCTTTAGACTTGAATTATTTTCTGTCTCAGTAAACACAAAAGTAAATTGTCTTAAATCAAGGCTTATTTTTAATTATAAAGTCAAACTCTTTTATTGTTACTCTGTAAATTGCATTGAAGATTTTTTATCGTTCACGATCCAAACTGAGCCCAAACAGGTGACAATAACTAGCATGTTATCGTCAACAGGTATGCACTAACAGCATGACATCATTTAATTAATCTGCAATTCAGATGTTGTTCATTTAAATTTGCTTTTTAAACAGACAAACATAAGAATCAGAATCAGCTTAATTGCCGTGTGTGTGTGAGCACACAAGGAATTTCCTTTAGTACAATGGAGCCATCAGTGCAAACAACATATGTACAATAAAAACCCCTGTTACGGCCCTGGCCGTTTTGCAGCGTTTCCCTTTTATTTTCTGTCGCCTGCTTGTGCGCGCGCCCGTGCGCGCATTTGCTTATTCCTGCAGGTGACTCCAGCTGTCCCCTGATTCGCCAGTTGGGACGCCGATCACCAGCGAGGAGGCGGACCACTTCGGCTCGTTTGCGAATCAGCGGCGGCAGCTGGAGTTGAAAAGGAACGCGCCGACACCTGTTCAGCAGCGAGGGCTCTAGTACGGAGTCCTTGACTCATGCGGCGTGGAGAGAGTGGCTCCACTCGGTTGCCGCCCGTTTTGTTCGTTTGTGCTCTCTTTTTGTTTCCTTCCATATGTTACCATTGATGGGAAAGCGAGGGCTCTGCGGAGTCCTTAGCTCACGCGGCGTGGAGAGAGTGGCTCCACTCGGTTGCCGCCCGTTTTGTTTGTCCTTGCTCCCTGTGTTTGCTTCCGTTTGTTGCCATTTGAGTACACTTCTGTTACCTACCCGGTGTGTCACGTTCGTTGTCTTCTGACTTCCAGGGTCTCAGAGACAGCTTAGAATGTCACGTGGCATACATTGTGCACGTAGGATTATTTCTGTTATACACACTAGTTTAGCGGTGTGCGCCAGGTTTGTTTATTGTATAACTTTCTAGTTAGAGTAGATTAGTTCTAGCTTTGTGTATGTTAATTAGTTAGCTTAGAATTGTCTGCACTTTCTAGTTAGTTTATGTTTTGTTTTACCTGGCGTCCCTTAGTCTCTGCCCCTGGAGTGTGTGTATTTGTATTTGATTTATTTTACCATTGGCAACACCAGTTCTGTTAATTAAAGCACATTTGATTTGTCAAGTTATTGTTTGTGTCCTGTTGTTCCCGTTTTCATTTCTGTTCCTCCACCTTTTTGTTACGACCCCAAAATGGTGGTGGTGTCTAGGGTCGGGGTGTAACAAAAAGGTGGAGGAACAGAAATGAAATGTAGAATGTATGCAGAATGTATGCCACGTGACATTTTAAGCTGTCTCTGAGACCCTGGAAGTCAGAAGACAACGAACGTGACACACCGGGTAGGTAACAGAAGTGTACTCAAATGGCAACAAACGGAAGCAAACACAGGGAGCAAGGACAAACAAAACGGGCGGCAACCGAGTGGAGCCACTCTCTCCACGCCGCGTGAGCTAAGGACTCCGCAGAGCCCTCGCTTTCCCATCAATGGTAACATATGGAAGGAAACACTTGCAGGCGACAGAAAATAAAAGGGAAACGCTGCAAAACGGCCAGGGCCGTAACAACCCCATAAGTACAGTAAAGTGCAACACAACACGCAATTAACATAAGGATATGAGGTAGAATGAAGGATTGATGAATGGTAAACAGTTGAACAAAGTCTTTAAAGAGTGGTGTGTTTAAGTGCAAAATGTAAGGAGATGAGATGTGCGAGAGTCCAGGTGCAGGTAACAGATTACAGGGAGATAAAGCTAACCCAACAGGGAGAGCTAACCCATCACTAATGTTGACATGCTGATCAACTAATATATGAACTTTATAATATTTTCGATGATGTCAGGATATATTCTTGCTATAACTATGTAGCACATGCACATAATTTTTATTGAAAATACAAATAAATGTAGCAATTTTCATTGCATTTGTATGGAACCAAAAGCTGATCAGACCATGTTAAAGTTTCAAACAGTATGCATGTGATTGTCTATTTTTTTTTTACATTTTAGGCAGTGGTTTGTGATTGGTGAATTCCTAGATAGCAAAAAAGTGTTCTATTTAATGTGACACAAAATATATGGACCAGACATTCAATTTAAAGGTAACTTAACGGAAACCTAATTGGCCCACATATGGTCCAGTCATGTACTGTAATTCATTGTGGTACTTGGGTCAAGCAAAATGAGTTCTGAATAATTCAGAGCTGGCTCAAATAAAACTGCTATGTGTTGCATGATTTTAGTACTTAGCAATGTTTTGAACAAATGCGTATCAGGTCATACTAAATGTGACTTTTTAAAAAGGCAGCTACTAACTGGTTCAAAAGTTTGTTTTACCATTTACATTTACCACCACATGACTAAATAAAAAACATGACAACATTTTGGTGAAAAGCAGCATGTAAAAAGGAACCTAGGCTTGTTCATCCTGTTAGAAACACTATGGTTAAATGGCTAACGAGATGGATATCAAGGAACAAAGGAGAAAGTGAAACAATCCTACTGTTCATTCTGTCAGTCATATGAATGCACATTTTCTGTGTCAAGATACCAAAGCTTATGAAAAGATGTGTTTGAAGCTTGAATAAAAAAAAAAACATGTCACATGACTTCAGCCAATTGAAACTTCAGAAAATTACAAAACACTGGAGCCACATTATTTTTTTATTTTATTTTTTTACAAAGAAGGCTTAGATGTGTCTCATCATGTTTTACAGAGGAAGGGTACATTTAGAAAAGTAATCAATTTTTTTAAATTTTATGCATATACAATTTAATTGTGAAACCTTTACTCTCTTAAATACCTCCCCGGTTTTTTATCTATTTCTATTCTTGGCACATTCTTGTCATTTCTCTTCATTTGTTTAGTTCAATATTCCCCCTTCAGTGCTGAGGTTTGAACTTGCCTCAGGCTTCCATTAATTAAACAGCAAATCCGCGACAAAGAAGCAGTACCCCTATTTGAGATGTCTTGGATAGCCTCCATTTTCTGAGCACCAGCTTTCATTTATGTCTCTGTGGCTCCAGCTTTCATTTATGTCTCTGTGGCCCTGCAGTCCTCTTTTTCAGACCTTAGTGCTGTTGATGTCTGCTCAGTGTGTAGTTTAGGGCCATGGACCAAGTTTAAATAGGCTGAAATAGCTTTGCTGCTGTTTTCCACCTCTGCTGTCCAACAATAGGGTTTGGTTGAGCTGCTAATAGCCCTTGGCGGAGGTTGGCAAGGGTGAGAGTGGCACACAGTCATGTCATTAGTGATCAGTTAACTTGTGCAGCAAATCCAAAGTGTAATACAATGAGAATTGATCCAACTGCCCTAGAGCTGATGAGAAAGTTCGGGAGATTCACCCATTTTTAGTCACTACATAGATGCCTGCTGCATTCATTTTGCCTACTCTGTTTTGTAGTCTTTATTTTTCATGATCACTCGCATAGCTGCACATTCTACCATGCACTAATTCAAATTTAAGCAATGTCTTATTTTGTTAAGTCTTTTGGTTTTTTTCATTTGCTTATGTATTTGCTTCACTTCACGTTGTTTCAATTTTTGTTTTGTTTTTCTAACAGTTGTCATGTTTACATTAGCAGAATTAGCTTCCTTGGAAACACGTATGTTTGTGCAAAAATGCTTGAGAAACTAAACAGAACCTGCTCTGTGAGGGCATTTATTGATGACCGACACCCATTAACCCATGTCAGAGAAAAAGATTTCTCCCTGTTCCTGAAATGCTTCTGTTTTTAGCAGCAACAATATTTAAGCAGAGCAAACCAAGTATTCATTATCAACATGAATTTGAAACAACACTTTTGAAACAATCTACCAATCAACATCTTGATCCAGTCTCGTCTCATCAAAGAAAACGTTTGCCAACACAGCGACACATTTAGCTTGTCATCATTTTTGTTATAGTCATGAAAAAGTTGCATAAAATATAATTCTGAAAACTAATTAAAAAGCATACTAGGACCTCTATGAAATGTGAACAAAATTGGTTTAAAATGCTGGTCTATAAAACATAGAAATACACATATTTGTATAACCATGTGACGTTAAAAGCCAAACAGTTCAACTTTCATTGACTCATCCTACAAGCAGATTAAAAGCATAGTCTACTTTCCTATTTGGAAAATCTTTTATCTGCAATTTTTTTTTCCAAATAGTTACAATTAAAATGTGTGGTCTTAGTAAGAAGTGGATCTCTGGCCCTGAATCGCTGAGCGACTGATTTGGAGAGATTGTGCCTGGAAATTTAATCTGATTGGCTTGAGGTTTTAGGATGCAAGGTGTTTTAATTTATTGCAGCACTACCAGCATGTGAGTGTCAGTACCACAGGTTAATGTATGATTATATTCAATACTTGAGATTTGTTATTGATGGGATCCTGGCAACAAGGCCCTCTCAAATCCACATTAAATTACCTTGTGCTCATCCAGACGTGGAGGACATCCACCCTCTCGAACTTGACCTTCACATCCATTGATTAGCTTATCACACAGGGATTACGGTGACATCTACTGTGCCCAAGCTCTCAGCCTATTCCTTATACTGTCAGGATGAACGAGGAATGTACTCGTCTTTCTTTCCATAAGAGCTTAAACTTAATTTTTAGATGAGTTCGGACCTGGAGATGTATGTGGTTTCAGCTTTATATCGACCTGTGGTAGTGACCTTTACAGTTATTGAGTAGTTTAGTAAATTGCCTGTGTTGTCATCTATCTTTTCCAAAGAATGAAAATCACTCAGATCTACAGTGAAAGTTTTTTTTTCAAGTAATTAATTTGAGTTCTGTCAGTGTTCCTTCCAATCTTCCATACTGTTTGTATCCCTGATTATTTAATATATTATTCATGCCCCTCTTGTTTCCACTCTGCACCTGTTTGTAATTATCTTTTTTTCATTATTATCATATCATGATCACAAAGTTCTGCAATTCTATTACTCCTGTTTGTTTTCTTACCTGTTGTTCTTCTGTGGCTTTACTTCATGTTATCTTTTTGTATGCTCTCTTGCATCTTTGTAGTTGCTGTTCGCTGATCTCATTAATTGTTAATTCTCACTGACTTCTGCGATCTCTGACAGCTTTGAATATGCTACTTGTCTAAACTTCAAATTAATTTCAGTTTTCAAATTTTTTTTGAAGGGTTGATGACCAGATTCATATTTCCTAATTGAGTTCACATTTTCAGTGGCTGCTGTTTGCTAGATAAAAAAAAAAGCTCAGTATTAATGAGCTTTAAAAAATTAATTAACATAAATTTGGGAGGTCTCACCTGCCTATAATATTCCACTCTATAAGAAAGGGACAACATCAACATTGTGCAAGCTATCCTTCCTTCTACTTCTTCCCCACATCAAAGTGGGGTGTTCTCCTGGCCCAGGTCACTTTCTGGTCCTTGACTCATCACTCGGGCAGCTCGCCTTCTCCATTGCTCACCACTCACCCTTACAATACTAGGCGATTATATGCAAGAGCAAACTTGTGATCTTCAGAAAAGGTGGCATTATGCCCCAAACACCTGCTGTCTCATTATCTTATTTTTTTTTTGTTAGTCAGTAAAGAATGTAAAGCTTGCAGATTTTCATTAAAATCTTTTAATTTAATAGCTTCTGTGTTGTGTTTGTAAACTTGCTCATCTCCTGTGTCATCTCATTTAAGGCAAAATTACTTAACTGGCAAAATTTCAATTCATTTCAAAATCTGTGCAGTATTAAAATATCATCATTGATATTATATATTTAATATTATCTTTGAGAACATTTCTGTAAGTCACTTCAGACAAAAGTGTCTGCCAAATGCATAAATCTAAATGTAAAAATTTGGCAAAGAAAGCAAACACAATTGAATTTGATTCTTTATTTAAAAAAAACACACATGTTTTTTGCATTGCATATCAAAATTATGTGACTTAACTCCAGGTTAGATGGATTTCCTCGAAAGGGAATCAAATAAATGTATACATGTGTGTATATTTGTTTCTATTATGCAAAATAGCAATAATGATGTTTTTGGTGTGAGTGTGTGTGTGTTTTGTGCATTTTACCATTTCAATACTGTGTGTTTCTCTCTCTCAGACAAGCAGCTTACATCAGTCTCATTCTCCTCTTTCTTAAATTTTCTCCAATATCTTGGTTTGAAGTGGTGACTTCCCAAGATGCATGCTCTCACTCGAGTGAATGATATTCCTCGACAGGAGTGAAATGAGATACAATATCTTTGTCGTATTGCTGTAACTTCTTTCTCTGTGGCAGAAGTGCATTAGAGACCCACCGGGCCTGCCTTTTTCCTAAACTTCCCTCACTGGCCAGGCCTTGTCCCCTAGTTCTATCACTATCGATTAAATTATCAGCAATGGATGCGCACGGGCATGAAATTGCTTTACGTTTTCTCACAGGGTCTTGCTGCTAGGCACAATTTCCCCAGCTACATTTCACAGCGCAGACAGCGCAGCTGCAAAAAGTCATTTTTGACCAATTCGAGGATTTGTCAGGGAATGCTGAAGACAAGAAATGGGCCACTGGGCCAAGAGCTCAGTGAGCTATAAAGGAAACTCACTCAGAGGGTCAAAGCACCAGCGAACCTTCCCAAAATCCATTTTTTGGGGAGTAACAATATGAAATTTTGTGATTTAGATGCAGACACGATGAAATGGTTCCTATAGAAATCGGTGAAATTATATTTCAATATACTCCACTTTTCGTGTATAAATACAAGTGTCAACAATGTTAAACTTCTGTTAACTTTTAAACCACTTTGTTTATACAGCCGTCCTATGCAGGAACTTTTAAACTCAGGGAAGCTTGAAAATGTCAAAAGCAGTACTGTTCTCATCTACCCATTGTACAATGTCATTTATCAATCTGAAAGGCTGAGAGCAAAAGTAAATACAGAGAGAACAACATCAAGTCATAGGTCATCTGCTGGTATTGAGCTGCTTAATGTCGTCATTGGTCTTATTGCGAAAGGTTAAAAGTCAACAGCCAGTCCCTGTGACCAAAAGCATCCATAGACACATTGATAGATGATACGATGGAGCAAACATACCTAGGAGATTGAAAACATCTTATTTGGATTATTTGAAGGTTGTTTTCTAAACCAGGGGTGTTAAACTGAATTCCTGGGTCAATTTGGGTCAACCTTAACTGAACTCGCCTGATTACACTAATTAAGCTCTTTTGGCTTGTTTGAAGCTACTTTTGTTTCCCTTGAAAAAGGGTTGGAACAAAAACCACCAAAGGCTGTGGCACACCAGGAATTGAGTTTGACATTCCTGTTCTAAACAGGGGTAAATGTGGTGACCACAGCACTCTATACCTCATTTACATGTATTTAAACTAAAAGACATGGTAAAATATAATTATTGTCCATCAATTTTGGGTCATTTTGAACTAACCCTTTTTGTAGACTATAGCAGTGTATACTGCAAACTATTGTTGAAACTTTGTAGGTTATATATTTTCTGAACTGCAACATGAAAACAGACAGCATGGTATTCTTCTGTACTTTATATGGGCTGCTTGGGTTCCAATACCTCAAATTCGGGGCAACTGCATGTGTGCGCAGTAGTGTGGCAGAAGAAAAAAAATCATTGAAGAAAAAAAAAATGTTTTTTTAGATAATGTTATTGGTTTTCAGTGGCATCTGATTCTTTCAAAAATTATGCCATTTTTTATATAGCGCTGTGTCAATGCTGAGATTGTGTCGCAAGTTTGCACAATCCCCCTATTCAACTATAACTGTTCTTTACTTGTACACAAAAAGCACAAACAATATATTTTTGATAACTTCATAAAAAGTAATGCCTTCATTTCCAAAAATGAATTACATGTGTTAGAGTGTTAATGTTGACAGCACTACTTTAAACTTATTAGCTATTATAAAATCTGCTTTATTCTGAGCTGTTTTTAACATTTTCAAGTAAATATAATATAAAAAAATTAAATTTTTACTTAAAAATTTTAATTAGGGAATGCTGACAGTGCTTTTACATTGGGTCAATATAACTTCTGGAGTTGTGTTACAAAACACAATGCATAACCACTATTCCATGTTAGTGTTTTTGTTCTTAGGCAAATACCTCTGGCTTTACACTATGACACAAAAATATCATATGCGTTTTATATTGTAGCTACTCAATACACTGATCTGCAGAAGCATACCATGAGTAAGATTGTGCAATACGAAAGAAAAAGGTATTTCCAACAACCCAAAGGCCTGACCTTGTATAGATATCTTTGTGATTACAAGGAAAGAGTTTTTGCCAAGAAGAACACCCTTTTTGTTTCGTTTGCCTTCTGTTTTCAGTGCATTTTATTGTTCGGTTTTTCTACTGTGCCATCACAAAAAACATAGATTATTTTTTTAAAGAAAGAAAGTAAAACGTTTCTTCACTTAACGTTTCTTCACTTTCTTCACTTAAGTCATTGATTAAAATTTTTTTTGTGAGTCATACTTTTATCGTCTTACTTTGCGTTATTGGAACATCGGTAATTACCATAAGCTGTTTGTCGAGGGAAAAAAACTAAAGCATACAACTGCATCTCAATGAACCTCACAAATAAGATCTCTTACTTGTATGAATGATGCTATAGCTTTTAACAACATCTTCACAATATGATTGAAGTTTGAAGAATGTTAAACATTTCAAATGGTATTTTGTGCAATCAAAAGCTTTTAAAGAAAGAACAGCCAGGAAATTATATTTGTTTGTCTGATCTTCAAGACTTAAACGGATCACATGAAGAGCAATGATTCCTATCATGTACTTGTAGCTATTTACATATCATAGTCATGTCATTGCACATCACAGAAATAGTTTGACATGTTCTAGCAGCTGCATCGAGACTTTGAAAGGAAACTCTGAAGTCTCATAAAATTTTCAAACCGCAAGATTGTGATATAATTTCAATGCTTTTGAACTTTACATTTGTATTCATATAACATGTCCACCAGTCTTCTGACTGGTGTCATATTGAGCTACATCTTCACAATGTCGATTCAGCAAAGATATTATATATTTATGACTGCAACACTGGCTGATGAATTCCACAATTTTCTAGATCGTTGACCCTTTTAGCCAAGTAGAACTGGAATTTGCCAATGCATGACATTATAAAAAGAGTTTAGCGTTGTGAGAATTCGTTTTAGCTCTTTAATAGCAGGTACAGTAACAGATATTTGATTCATAATTTTGACAGAATGTTTAAAAGAGCCATACTTGAATTGATGTATTCATTGGTGTTGTAATGATTTGGGATGATAAGCACACACAGAAGGCCTCTCTTGTCTTCTGTTTGAAATCAAGTCCACTCTCAGGACACTTAAGACAGTTTGTTTTGCTGCTGAATTGCTTTGGAGCACGCTGAAACAGAAAATCAATGCTTTGATTGAGTTCTTTATTTTTCTTTTTAGAAGAAAGGAGACCTCACAAACAGAGCCCTATGGTAGAACAAGTAAAGACGGTCTAAAAACAAGATTTAATTTATTTTAGATTGTTTGATTCTCGACACTCTAACTGCCCACTCAACCAACGAGGCATATTTTGAGACAATGTATTTTAATGAGAAGTAGTTTTCTTAACTTAACCTGACTGAGCCGGCTATCTTGTTGTTGTAGTTTATGTTAAAGAAATCATAATTTTTAAAATAAAATGCAAGTTAAAGCTGTTGTTTTTTCACTGCCTAGTAGAAGCGATAACTTTACAAATGTATGCTTCTTATGTTTCTTCCTTTTTTAATGTTCAACCAAACAGTTGATTTGGCACTTTATGGTAAACATAGAAAACCAATCCTGATGTATTGATTGTATTCATGTTTGCCATAAAATTAAGAATTTTCTCAGTTATATTATATGAAGCGTGTCCAATTAATGCCAATTATCATTTCCCAGAGTATACGACCACCACTCCTTTCCTGTTTGTTTAAATAGTTGTCTTTCTGACTGGCTGTTTTCTGAATTGTTTACTTGTTTTCTAATTTTTACATGAATGTTTTCTGAATTATTATTGCCTATTTTATTGTTTTTGCATTTAGGTTTGAAAATGTGTTTTTATATTTTGTTATACTGATTTCATAATTGTGTTTTGGCACCTTTTAACAATAATACATTGCAAGTGACTTAAGTTTAAAAACTTTAGTTCCTGTGAGAAACATGAAATAGTATATTAATCTATTTATAAACAAAAAATTTATAAATGTGAATAGCATATAGGGCAGTACAACATATATATGTGCTGTGAGCTTTTAGTTTAACTTGGTTTGCCGACTCAATATTCAAAATAGACAAAAAAGATGCTTTAATCAAGTGGTTTCTGGTATATTTTTAACCCTTGCTTTGGCTGCCCTTTCCAGATCAATACGGTCAAGTTGGGTGTTCCGTTTCACTCTGTTTCATTGTCTGGCGAAGTGAAGTTGGTTGCATTTCAAACTGACATGACTTCAAGTCAAGACTTGCTGTTTTTTTGTTCTTTCAGTTCACTCTCTCTTTAGATCAATAGTTTCTTTCTCTGTGTTTTTAAGGGGTGGACATTCAGAAGTGGACAGTTCATTCAGTTTTTTCATTTGCTGACAGATCTCGTATTGATTAGTTTGCTCCACCGTTCTAAACATCTTCACTAAATATCAGGAACCTGCTGCTTGTTGAGGGGGATTAGAAAGCAATATTGTGTTTAGATAAAACTAAAAAAAACTTGGCTGCAAAAATGTTGATAGTAGTGTGTTGTTTGTTTGTTTGTTTGTTTGTGTTTCTCTGCTTGTTTGTTTTCTCATTCTGTTTGTTTGTTTGTTTGTTTGTATCTATCTGATCACTCTCCTTCAACAAGTATGTTTATTTTTATTGAAAAAAAATATTGTTTTTGTTTGTCAAATCATGCATACAAATATAAGTAGTTAATCAAGTCTCTTGTCCATAAACAGGCTGGAGTCTCCGACACGGACTCTGACATTGGAGGCTCCAAAAGGTGTAGAAGTCAATGCAGGAGTAGGAGAATTTAAAGCTTCCTGTAGGAAAGATCTCACATTAGAGTCCTCAGAAGGAGAGGTAAGTAATTAAAGTAACTTCCATGCCAAAAATGTTGATTGCATAAAACACTGCAACCTCGGAATTGTATTTAACCTCAGATTTGCTTTTGCACTACACTTTTTATTCTGATAAACAAGCATGAAGTGGGCCACATTGCGGTTTAGCTTTCTGTGATAACCACAAAGGATGAATGATTTTCTGCCAAAAGTGCTGGTGAGGACATTCTTATATTCAGTCAAAGATTGTGAGACCCAATGGTCAATAGGACTCGTCATTAGCTCTATACCTCACATAATGTGCGTTCCTTCCATGGTTGAAAGTTTGCTGTTTTCGACTTGGAACAGCTCCAAAATACAACCTACACCAATTTAAACTGATTCTATATTTTAATAGATGGGTGGCTACACAAGTCAAGGGGCAAACATTTTAAGTCTGAGTGTATTAGTTTTCACTGGAAAAATGTTCAGCTATTGCGCAAACAACTTTCATTACTTATCTACTTCTGTTACTCAATCCATCCTCAATTGTGAGTCTATCCACAAGGGTCAAATTTACTCATATTTGCCTAAAAGTATGGTTTATGTTGAGCAAAAACTACTGTTGAAGCTCTTTCTGAACATATTGATTTTAAGGACTGAAATTGAATAGTTACACGCTTATTCAGTTCATGATTGAAATGCCTACCGTCTCTTCAATTGAGTTGGATTAAACCACTGCGTTATGAATTAAGCATACTGCCAAAATCTGTCAATTAAATTCAGGGGTGCCCAATTCAGAAGGACTATCTTGCATCTTCTTAAAGGCTAAAACGAAACAATGCAAGCCTTCTTCCAACAGAGAAAACATTGACCCCTGTTAAATTTCCAAACAATAAATCCTAAGTGTAAATTGACTTAATGGTGAACCAAAACTGTATTAGAGGTTTCTTCCAAAAACCCAATAGATCCAGATGTTTTTCCATCAGTGTTAATCCAAATGGTTTTTGGTTGCCATTCAAAGTGTTACATTACACCTAAGCAGTGAAGTGCTAGATGTGACTTCACACTATCCCAGCTGCTCTCAGTGTCTCCCTGTCCCCAGTAATTGCTTCAAACAAAGATCAGATTTTTTTTACTTATTTCTGCTCTTTTTTGGTTTCATGTTTTCATCATAGTGCTTTACAGCTATATTTTTATATCTGTCTTCTTTTAGAAGTCCCTTTCAGATTATTGTAATGTTAGTTTATTTCCAGCAGCACCTTAAAAATTGGACACTGAGATCCCCTCCCCCTTCCTGCAAATTAGTGCCGCCATGTTAAGCTGTCCAGCTCTCTTTATTCTCCTCTCTCTCTCTCTCTCTCTCTCTCTCTCTCTCTCTCTCTTTCTCTCTCTCTCTCTTTCTCTCTCTCTAACTCCAATCTCACTTTAGTAACTGCACAGACTATTTAATTAACTTCCATGAGTCCCAGTCATACATCATGCTGCACTGTCACCTCTTTGGGGGAAAGAAGTTCATCTTTTTCTTTCTTGCTAGAGATAGCCAGATGAATCCGTGAGGAGGAAGAACAAGAGCGTGTACGCATAAAGAGGGGACATGTAAAGCTTGAATACCTCAATGTGACATTTCATTAAGTACTGCATCTCACATAAAGTGAGGACACCATTCATATTTCTTATAAATATTCTATATGCATAACACTAAAGAAATTCAACTATTTTACAATGTGGAGAGTAGTCAAAGTAAAGCTTGCCTAACAGTGTAAACTACTCTTGTGACTAATGTAACTAAATCCCAAAGAGGGAATCTTCATATTCGGTCCAAAATATCAGTATTGTGTACTTCTGTGAGAATAAAAGCATGCTTGGCAAGTCTATCACCATTATCCACAGCACTTTTGGTAGCAAGGAGATAACAAGCTGTAGGTATTTTCGAGATGTGTCTAGGGTATGTAAAATATTGGGATTGTAACAGGTTTTGAACTGGGATCTCCCAGTCAACAGGTAACTGGTTTTAACCACTGGTCTAGTGAATGCTGTTGCCTGTGACCGAATTTAAGCAGAAGATTTATCACTCGAGACTTAAAGTAAAAAAAAGAAACTGAAAACAATTTTTTTGAGAAGGATCAGGAACGTTTATTTAACTTGGAAGCAGACAAACTTAAATAAAGCACAATGCAGGTGATCAAAATCAACTAAATTAGCAGTGCTGTCAATAGAGTCTAAAAGTAAAATATATATTCCATTTATGGAACCAAGAGGTAGCCATTTATGAGGCATCTAGCCACAGACCATCCCACCCCCAACACCATGATTGACTAAAAGCAGGGTACACTTGTCTCTTCACTTCTCACCTGTTTCCCACCACACATATTTGACAGGATTCAAACCATTCAACTATTTTGTTCTCATCAGACCATACAACATGGTTTTAGTAATATTTGACCTTGGCCTGCCTTATTTTCAGCAAACTGCTGCTGGATTTTTGTGAATTTTCTGTCTGAGACAGCCTGTTGAATGTATTCTTTGCATTTACAGATTGGCCAACACCAACCTTTCAATTTTAGTAGCAATGCTGTCAGCACTAGTACATCTATTTCCTGTAAAAAAATCTCTTTATTTGACACTGAGCACATGCACAATGCTTCTTTGGTCGACCATGGAGAAGCCTGTCCTAATTCTGTGGATAAGTTTCAAGATCTAGGCCTACTATCTTCTTGTAGTGTGTCGTAAAGCAACAAATCTATCAGATGCTGACAAACGTTTTTGCCACACAGTGCCATGTTGAACTTTCATTGGCCAACATGTCCAGAATGAGAGCATGACAATAATACAGCAGAGAGTTGAATGATACCAGGGAATGAAAGAGTCCACTTACTCTTAGGTGTGTACTGGATTTTGTTGCCAGGGGTTTAGATATTAATGACCTTGTGTTGTCTTTTTTTTGAAGGGGCAGCACAATTATGATAAATAAATGTGCAAACTGTACATCCACTGCTTGATTGTAGCAAAGATGAATATTGATTTAGTGTTTTCACATTACAATATCTTATCCATGAGGAAATGTGAGGGTAGTCATCACTTCTGTTAGATGCTCTATCAGGTCAGCAGTTTTTAACTCTAAAGTTTTTCTCTAAATCCTCGAATTTGAGTCAGTACTTATTTGAGGACCTGCCAGTTGTTAATTTAAAACTAATTTTATTTAAACTAATTTAATTTATAAATGTAATTTTTAAAAACTATGAATTATTGTGACATTTCCATAGCAGTACATAGCCAGTTGCTAATTTTATTCAAGATGTACAAGTCCTAAGAACAAAACTCAGATTTCAGATAGAGAGTTAGAAATGGCTATACATTTAAATACATGCTAAACTCTTTTATGAATTATAGACTTCAGATTGATGTCTATGGAAACAAAGATGTACAATTGAACACAAAAATGTATTTATTATTGTAAATAACAGTAAAAAGTGGTATTTTCATTAAAAATTTTATTTAGGCCTTCCACCTGATATGGAAGACTTTAGTAAACTTTAGCTTTCAGGTATTTATTCCCTCTTTGTTCAAATTTCTCAAGCCCACAACACTCATTTTATCTCTTCACAAACAGGCTTGGTATTTTAGAACAAATGCTCATATCAGAACAATCACATTGCGTTTGGCAAGTCTCTCATGGAAGAGATGCTGAAAATAGATGCCTCTGTCAATTTGGAGAAAAGAATCAAGTGCATTAGACAGCTGAGACGAGAAATCAAATCAATGCTGTCAGCAGGCGACTCTTAAGAGGGCAGTGTTAAAAAGTTTGGGGTGAGAGAATTAAAGGGGAATGGCTGACTGACTCCATGTCCTATTGCCTTTTCTCTTCCTTCTGCCCATTAAGATCAAGGGAAATGAGAAGTGACTGCTGTATGTGCTCTGATAGCTCTCCAGAGGGAGAAGGAGAGAGAGAAGATACTCTCAATACAGTTCCATTAACAGAACACAATTCTCCTCTACCATGTGAAATAAAAATGGTGCCAAAAATCGTCTTTTTTTAGGTGGGCCAGTCACTCTGTGTATACCAAATTTTTTATATATATAAAATATAGACATATTTTATATAGAGAATAAGTGGTGGACTGTTAACATGCAAGTTTATTATCACGGGATAAAAAAATGATCACAGTTAATCTATTTTCAAAGTGAGACTGTAAAGATCCTGTCTTGGGTCTGCTATTCCTCTCCAGGAAGACAGGGGGCAGTCACAGATGGGGTTGCTGACCCAGTACTCTCCGTGCCACTGGATGGTGCTTGAGTCCCCTAGATGACTGGGTAGCATTCCCAATTAGTGCTCATTCCCTTCACCTGTGTATTACCCTATATAAGAGTGACTGTCTCAGGGTTTTGTGTTCAGTCTTCATTTTCCGGTGATCTGTTCCCGAGTTTAGGTTGGACTAGTTTTCTGGTTGTACTCTAGTTTATATGT